>OX422215.1:571397858-572597858 GCA_949130495.1 Sambucus nigra | reverse complement strand
AATAATAGGAAGACAAATTGTAAGAGCATAATTTGCTCATAGCTTAGGCTAGCATAGTTTTTGGCAAATCTCGTTACCATGTGATTCAAGCCAACAGGAAGAACCGAATTTCCATCATCTCCAAATTCAAGATGATCTCCACAATACGATGGTATAAAATAATTTAGGATTTTTAATTTATTTACGTTTATAATTGGGGAGTTGTTTTATTTAAAATCGAAGCATTTTTCTGGATTTAAAAAAAATTCAAAGGACGCGCATCTCGTTCAAACGAGATGAGAATCTCATACTAACGAGATAATATTTTCATTCGAAGTGTCGTTTGAAGTTTACTTCTGTAACAGTAATGATAAATTAACTAAACACGCTATTGATTAACTACAAGGAGCGCAAACACAACTTAGTGAAGATAAACTCAGTTTGAACTCATAAATCTCTAGTGTATGATAATAATGGGCTCAGAAGTAACTCATTTAAAGGGAGAGAGAAGTAAGCACCCTAGATACACCTTGACAGGCAGCCAAACGCCCTAACCACCCTCAAAGCTCTCTATCAAGTATTGAAGCTTCGTAATAAATGACAATGGTGGATGAGTAAACTCTCTGGTTTGTAATAAAATCTCTTTCTGATGTATATTCTCTCTAGTAATAACTTTTGAACTCTCAAAAAGTACATCCCTTCCTCAGAGGCAGTTGGGGCTCTTAAATAGCCCCCACACCACTCCCGAGGTAACTCGGTCATTAATAACTGTGAAAGACATCCCTCAAACTTTATGTCACAAACATTAAATGTCTGATGCACTAGTTAGCTCCACGTCATAAACATTAAATGCCAAGGCATGTCTTTTGCCTAATCACCGTATGTCAGGGAGCTGTTGTCACAGGGGTTGCTTACCAACCATCTGACAGACCCAAATACCATAGTGGTTTACTCAAGTGCAGATTTGACATTGCCTAGTTGGTTAGTGACATCACATAAAGTAGATGTGACATTAAGTAGAGGGTTGTTTGGTTCACAACTCAACTCCCGATGGAACTCAAGGCTGCTCCGCCCGAGGTTCCACGGTCAGGGTCTTTTGGTGTTTTACCAGGTGTATCTAAGATGGTCAGGACAAACCCTAACGGTGCCTCACTTCTCAATCCTCCAAACCAGGTCCCTCTCAAGTTCCCACGGCGAGGTCGTTCGATAGAACATGAAAGCTCTCCCAAGCCCTGCCAAGCCTGGTCTCTCGCGAGTACCGTTCGACCTCACACTAAAAAATCATTATAATCGTTACAACTCATGGTCAATATAAATAAAGAGATGCAACAAGACTAAGTTAAAACAAATAGGACTAAAGGGTGAGCTCTCTCGGTCAACTTCTTCGTCGGACGATCCCTCTAGGTTGCCACGTTGAATTACCTCGCTTGAGCTGCCGTGCTGAGCTGCATCGCTTTGCGCTACATCGCTACCTTATTGAGATGCATCGCTGCCTTAATCCCAAACACTATTGCTAATGGGGGGATTATCTCGAATCTCTAGATTACCTTCGAGCCCCCCCTACATTTGCCCCTTCATGTAGAGATTTGTTGTGGAAACAAGAAATGTCTGCACGAAAACTTCTCAATCCGATGAACCTTCTCTGTGTAAAAAAACTCTGGCATCTTTTCCTTCATTACAACCACTGCGGTTAACGCCTCCAGGAAAAAGTAAAATTCTCCCCGATGTACTGACCGAGACAGCTAGCCCAAATTTCTGAGTTCGTCCAGGGGTCTCCCGTGTATCCCCCAGTTCTTTCGTTTTCTGCCCTGGAGTTAGGGCTGAAAGGTAATTCCGTTCTCGGGATCGAGTTTCCTCTAAGCAAAATTCCCAAGGATCCTCCCACTGAGCTTCCTCCACATTGCTCCATGATTCCCGTTGCTACCCCAAAGTCCAAAAAAGCCCCAACACCCAAACAGTCTGCTCCTTCTGGAGGTATTTCTGGTGAAGGAGTTTCAATCGAAGCAGCTTCTGGCGAAGGACCTTCCCAACCATCAGCCAAAAAAACCAGGAGGTTCAAGTCTGGGACTTCCTCAAAGAGTAAGTCCCACACTCAGTCTCAAACTCCTTTGGAGGCATTCCCCATCGCCTCCGTTCCTCCTCCCATGTCTGCAAAAGAGAGTGATGAGTTGAGAAGGAAAATTCACGCTGAGGTGGAGCGAATAAATTATTAGTTTCGACGACACGCTCCCATCATTCCTCCTGCTACTGCCTTCCCTACTATCTTAGTTGGTCCAATGGAACCGGGGTCAAAGAGGAAGAAGAGCTCAAGGGTTCCTCAAAGTGCTGGTGCTGCGGGTGCGAGGAAAAAGACACTGGGTACTAAGTCCCAGAAGAAACGAGCTCCAGATGTACATCTCGTCCCAGCTCCCTCTGCCGTTGCCTCCCCTCCTTCTTCGCCAATGGTGATATCCTCCCATTCTCCCTCTAGATCGAAGGTACACATGTGTTTATTTTTTTTATTTTTTTATTTTTTTTACCAACTACATTTGTCTAACTCTTAACAACTTTGGTGCAGGAGGCTGAAGAAGAAAGGCCAAGCCCCCCTGTGAGTCCTTTCGTGAGGCGGCGTTTCGGTTCCTCTCAGACCGATGTAACTCCTCCCCGTTCCCCCATGATCGGGCTTACTTACTCTCGTCGTTTGTCCTCACAACATGCGAAGGATGCTGTTGAAGGAGGTAATTCCGTTGAGTCCGTGGGAATCTCTTCTCAACCAGGGACAACTCCCCCAGCCTCTTCTGAATTATCACCTCAGCTCGAGGTTCTTCTGCCCGTCGTTCCAGCTGCAGTATTCTCAATACTGCTAAGTCTGGCGTCTTTTCTTTCCTCTACCCCTTTTTTTTGTTTACCCCACTAAAATTTAATCTCTTGGGATTCCTCAGGTCGAAATGGTTTCTTTATTAGCTAACATTCTTCTTCCCTCCGTGTTGACAAGACCCATAGCTGCAGTTCCCCTCTTCAGTACCATAACTGAGGTAAGTAAAACTACGAGGTATTTCTCCCTTCTTCTGTACTTATTCCCCATTTCTAACACTTGACTTCGTTTTTGCAATTTTCTCCAAATCTTGTCCCACCAACTTCTCTTGGTGGTCTGCCTATTCCCAAGGCCAGCGTTGATTTTTCTGCCCAGCGTGGTGATTCTTCTGCATCTACTAACGTTGGGGCATCACTTGAAGGTCAAACGTCCTCCCCAAGTGGGACTCCTACGTTGGCCTTGGTACCTTTTATTGGCGAATGAGCTTTACCGAACGTTGAGGCTGCTTTAGTTGAGGGTGTCGTTGAGGCTTCTGAGGAGATGAACCTGCCCCCAACAGTTCCCATCGTTGTAGCCTCCAAGGTGGCTCCCATTCTTGCTCCAGCCATTGTTGAGGTACTTCGCTAGTTTCTCTTCGTTTCCCGTTGTTTGTCCTTTATTCTTGACAATGTACAAAATCTAGTGCAAAATCTAGAAGTCTCATTTCTCAAAAACTCCACTGGTAACGGTGACTTAACAATTAAAACACTTGTTAAGGTTTTTCGCAAACTCCACCTATAACGGTGACTTAATAATGAAAACACTTATTAAAATTTTTCGTAAACTCCACCTATAATGGTGACTTAACAATGAAAACACTTTGTTAAGATTTTTCTAAAACTCCACCTATAATGGTGACTTAACAATGAAAACACTTTGTTAAGATTTTTCGTAAACTCCACCTATATCGGTGACTTAACAATGAAAACACATGTTAAGGTTTTTCATAAAACTCCACCTATAACAGTGACTTAATAATGAAAACACTCGTTAAGATTTTTCGTAAACTCCACCTATAATGGTGACTTAACAATGAAATACTTGTTAAGATTCTTTCTCACTTAAATCATTATTTCTTCTACCTGTTCTCAGGTTGCTCGTGAATCCTTTCCTGCGGGAGAGAAATCTCCACCAGTTCTTTCGCTCATCACTTCTCCCCATCGGGAACCCGCTATTTCAGAAGATTCTAGTCACGACGACCAAGGTTTCACGACTGGTGCTGCGGCTGATAGCGAATCTGGTGGTGAACTTCCTCTGCCCAACCTAGCCCCTCACGACTTTTGCCTTATGGTCCTTCAGCGTTCTCCTTAAATACCTGTCAGCCATCGTTTGGTAATTGAGCAGCTTGCAAGCCATCATCCTGAGACTTTCACTGTAGATTGTCTGCATTCCAACATCCCCGTAATGAGCCATAGGCTTCAAGGCATGGCGATCGTTGTTGCTGATAAGCACTCCTACCGCGAACGTTACCAGACCTCTCCTCAACCTGTTCTTGGGTTATCTGAGGGAGTTGGGCCGAGATGGCTTCCGTTTTGACTGGTTGATTGGGTACAAAGGCTTTGAAGAGCCAACGATTAGAGAGCCAGAGGGAACTGCTGCAGAAACATCGGGAAGATCAGCGGGCTGAGGAAGCTAGGTTGGCCGAGCTAGCACCTCTACTTGAAGCTGCCAACAAAGAGGTAGAGGACATCGAAGAAGCTCTGCGTCTGGCGAAGCTAAGACGAGAGAAACTCTTTATCGAGCGTACACAAGCTCAAACGAGGTTGGAGGTTTCTATTAATGCCCAACAGTCTTGCCTAGCAGCTTCTTCGGGCCTGCCTGTAGATTTTTTCTCTGCTCCGGACTTGTGGTTCCTCTTATAGGCCAATGAACTCTTTCGCTTTTGTATGCATTTTCTTTTTTCTTATGTAATTCTTGGGCAATAGCTCCCAGTCTTGTAATGCCCAAAAGTTTGTGAATGAAAGAAAAAAATGTATGTTTTCCCTTCCACTTCTTTGTGTTGTAACTGCTTGCGTATATTACAATATTCTACAATTCTTTTATCTCCACTCAAGTTGCAATAATAGACATCAAAAACAACTTATATATTTATAATAACAACAGCTAGATACAACGATGGTCTAAACCTAATTTCTTATACATGATAGACTTTCAACCATTCATTATTAATCTTGAATGGTTTGCCTTCTTCCATCTTAGAAATTAAGCAATAGCCTGAATCATGAGCTTCTTTTATAATGAAAGGACCTTCCCAATTCGCTGCAAACTTAGGTAGAGGAAGCCCCCTGACGTGCTTCACTGCTGCCTTCAAAACGAGGTCTCCTTCCACGAACTTCCTTGATCTCACCAAGTTGTCATATTCCCTGGAGAACTGCTTCGTGTACATTTGAAAGTGCTGCATCGCATTATCTCTGTGTTCGTCCAACGCTTCCAACTGCACATGTCTATTTTGAGGGAGCTTGCTACTTCGCAAGGCGTATCGGGCAGAGGGAACTTCCAACTCTACCGGGAGAATTGCTTCAGCTCCATAAACAAGGGAAAACGGAGTATACCCTGTGGGCTTCCTTTTAGTTGTTCGATAGGCCCACAATACAGCTGGTATTAGGGGTGTGCACGAGTCGGTTCGGTTCGGTTTTGGACCGCAATTCAAACCGAACCGATCGGTTCGGTTTTGGAAAAAATCATACCAAAACCGAACCGACGATGAAAAAACCCGCCGATTTCGGTTCACATCGGTTTCGGTTCGGTTCGGTTTCGGTTCGGCTTCAATCGAGTTTCATTTTTGGTCGGTTTTTTTAGGTCGGTTTTGGAGGTTGGTTAATGGTTTTTGGATATAAAAATAAAAGATATTTAAGGTTTTTTTTAATATAAATATTGATGTCGGTTCGGTTCGGTTCGAATCGATTTTTTCTTTGTCTAAACCGCCAACCGAACCGACATTGTCGGTTTTTTAAATCCTTAAACCGCAAACCGAACCGGGCTAAAAAAAACGTCGATTTCGGTTCGGTTCTGGCTGGTTCGATTCGGGGATTTTTTTGCACACCCCTAACTGGTATCTTGTCATCCCACGATCATGGGAAATCCTCATCGTTTTGGCCAAAATGTTAACCAATGTTTTGTTAGTTGCTTCGGCTTGACTGTTTCCTTTTGGGTATGCTACCATTGAAGTATGATGAACAATGGAGTACTTGTCTGTGAGCATTGTTACCTCTGAATTGACGAAGTGGGTTTTATTATCAGAGAAAATAACCTTTGGAATCCCAAAACGACAAATGAAGTATTCTCTAATGAAGTTGCTCACTACCCTGTTGTTGCCCTTCTTAGTGGTATTGCTTCAGCCCATTTTGTAAAGCACTCCGTTGCAACTAGTATCCAGATCTTCCTCCTAGAAGAAGGATGTATCGCTCCCACCAGGTCAAACGCCCAGGTGTGAAAAGGATAAGGCGTTGCCAGGGAGTGTAGATCCACCGATGGGGAATGGATCATATTTCCATGTAGTTGGCAAGCCTTAAATTTTCGAACGAACTCAGCGGAGTCCTTCTCCATCGTTGGCCACCCCAACGTCATCAATTGGTCATACAACTTAGCCCCTCCTATGTGAGCTGGATCGTGCGCTTGTTTGAGGACTTCGGCTGCTTCTTCCTTCGTGATGCAACGCAATGGTATGTTGAAGTAGCCCCTTCGATAAAGCTGCCCCTCCTGAACGTAGAACCTCGGGGCCCTTCTCTTGAGTCCCATCGCATCAATTTTCTCTATGGGGACAACTCCATTTTTAATGAAGTCAATATAGTGCTACCTCCAGTCGATTTGAGCTTCAACGAAATGGCATTCAGCTGCATCGAAGAATAGTTGACACTTATCGCACTTCCGTTGTAGCTCTGTTGCGTCTTGTTTCATTCTGGGCCAGAAATATCCCTCCCTTTGAATTCTCCTGTAAAGAGGTATCTCAATTGTTTCGCAGTGCTCTTCATGTGTTTTCTTTAACCTCCGCTCTGCTTCTTCTGGGTCGATGCATCTTGACAACCATCCCCCTGCATTTCTGAAATAAAAGTTTCCCTGGTTTGTAAAGTATTGGGCTAATTCACTCAGCTCCATCGCTCCTTCCCCAGACTCCAGTTGTTTTCTAATCTCTCCCCTCCAGTCAGAGTCATCCTCCATCGGCAGAATTGACTGTACCACCGAAAGAGCTGTTCTTCGTTAAATCACGACTGTAGTTGTATCGTTCCTCATGATCATCTTCTAAGCGATGGTGGCATAGGCATCTGGATGGCGGTTCATCGTTCGGGGATATCTCTTGATCTTGGTCCGATGGAACTGGTTAAGAAGCCTCTGAATGATTGTTCTATACGGTGCCAGATTTAGGTGTTTCAACGCATATTCTCCATTCACTTACTGAATCACCAAATTCGAATCACCCTTGATGCAAAGTGAACGAATTCCCCTTCGAAGGGCCTCCAACAACCCAGTACCAACGCTTCATACTCTGCTTCATTGTTGGAACAAAGGAAATCTAACTTGAAGGAAAGATAAATATCCTCCATTACTCTTGAAAGATTAACTCTTGCTCCTCCTTTCTTTTCTGCTGAAGATCCATCGAACTGCATGGTCCATTCTTCATCGCTTGCATCTAAGTGATTGGCCTACAAGTCGTCTCCTGGAATACTTTCTCTAGGTGGCTCAAACATCCCAGAGGAGAAGATTGCCAAGAGATCTGCGTACGTCGGCTCTTGATTGCGCGAGGGACCACGCACTTCAAATCATATTCTGAGAGGACGAGGAACCACCTAGCTGCCCTACCAATCAATATAGTTCTTGCCAGCAAAAACTTAATAGGATCACATCTTGTTACAATATGAATTGTAAAAGACAGCATATAATGTCTAAGTTTTTGCGCTACAAAGACTAAGGCTAAACAGTGCCTCTCTAAGCTACTATACCTGACCTCTGGCCCATGTATGATTCTACTGAGGTAGTAGACTGGTCGTTCCTACCCGTCAATCTCTTGTGCCAACATAGCTCCAACGGACCTCGTGGTGGATGTGAGGTATAGCTGCAACGGTATTCCTTTCCTTGGGGGAACCATGGTCTGTGGTGAAACGAGCAACTTCTTCATCCCAGCGACAGACTCTGGTGAACCTCCTCCAACTTGAATTTTGTGTTCTTTCGCAAACGCTGCATCAATGGGTGCGTTATTTCGGCCAATCCAGACACAAATCTCCTAAGGTAGGAAACTTTGCCGAGGAAACTCTTCAGCTCCTTCGCCGTTCTCGGACTTGGCATCTCCAAGATTGCTTGTTATTTGTCTTGCTTCATCTGCACCCTTGTCGATCAACAACAAAACCTAAAAACTTTCCACTAGTTACTCCGAAGACGCATTTCAGTGGGTTCATCTTCAGTTTATACTTTCTGCATCGGGCAAACACCTTCCTCAAATCGCTCAGATGGGACTCCTCTTTCCTCGATTTGATGACCAAATCATCCACATAAAATTCCACAAATTTGTGAAAGAAGTCACGGAAGATGGCCATCATTATTCTTTGATAAGTAGCCCCAGCGTTCTTGAGTCCAAACGGCATTACTTTGTACATGAAGTTGCCCAACGGGGTTCTAAACGCCGTTTTCTCTGCGTCCGTGGGGTCCATCTTGATCTGGTTGTACCCTACGTACCCATCCATGAAGTTGTACATCTCATGCCCCGCCGTTGCATCTATCAAGCTATCGATGGAGGGTAGAGGGAACTCATCCTTGGTGCAAGCCCTATCCAAGTCTCTGAAATCCACACAAATTCTTATTTGATTTTTGTCTTTCTTTCCTACTGGGACAATGCTAGACAGCCAGAGTGGGTGCTGTATCCATTTGATGAACCCTGCTGCCAACAAGCATTGGACCTCTTCCTTGATCTTCAAGTCCAACTCAGGTTTGTAAGTCCTCGTTGCTTGCTTCACCGAAATGGCCGAAGGCATCACGTTTAACTTGTGGCAACTTACTTCCTCATCCAGCCCTTTAATTTCCATGTACTTCCACGCAAAAATGTCTACAAACTCCCGAATCAACTCAACCAAGGCCTCTCGTTTCTCCTTACTAAGATCCTTCGAGATGAAAATGGGCCTTGGATCCTCCCCTTCTTTTGCCAGGTTCAACTGCTCCAACTCTTGTGCCTGTGACTTCGGTTGATCTGCCATGTAGTCTGGTTCTTTGGCGACATCCTCCACGAAATCCTGTATGTTGGAGTAGTCTATCACCATACATTGACCCAGTTGATCCACCAGAAAACTCATATATCGGGTCACCCTCATCATCGGCTTCTTCGGCCGCCCGTTCACACCATTTTAACCGATACACCACCTTTCCCTCTTCGGTAACAACCTTCTTGCACTGTCTGCTGGCAGTTACAACTGCCTTCCTCTTCTTCTCTTTAGAAGCCTCAACAACTCTTTCTCCTGAAAATCGACTCAGCACACTTTGTCGTCGAACCTCATGCTCCGTTGGATCCGTTCTGGGCCTCATCCTGTCTTTGAGCTGCTTCGAGATGTTTTGGGGACGTGGGACCACCTGGTGGGCTTCTTCTGCCATCACTCCTAGGTTGCTTGCAACTTCGTGATTCTGCCCATTCACAGGCCCCATCCTTTCTCTGATCGAGGGAACCCATGCTCCCTCCATTCTTCTTGTTAGGACTCTAACGTCCTCCTCTAATTCTGTGTAAAAAGCTGCATCTATCAGGTGAGCTTCTTCGACAGCGAAGGGTCTCTTCGTAGCTCTAATGGTGATCTCCGTTTCTTTAATATTCACCTTGGCGCATTGGTGATACGTCGAAGGAATTAGCCCTTGGTTATGCATCCACGCACTTCCTATCAACAGATGGTAGGAAGTTGCGCTCTCTATCATGTGGAATTTGATGCGGGAGCTCAGATTTCCCATCACAATCCCAACGTTCACATAGCCAATGGATTTGGAAGACTGGTTGTCATATCCTGAAATCACCAAAGACATGGGGACTAACCTTTCCTCTAGAATATTAGCTACGTGGAAGGAATTGATTGGCATGATGTTGATGGAGGTTCCCTTTCCATAAGAGCCCTTGTAAAGCTAACTCCGTTGATGCTGGAAGTAACATATAATGGCCTATTATGAGGGAATCTCACGGCCCTATCTGCATCACTGAAAGTTATTTCTGACAGAAACTTCTTCATCAACCTAGCTATGGGTCCCTTCCATCTCAGCGAAGGGACTGCGTTCTTCCTCGCAATGTCAAGGATTACTTGAGTTATCTCCAACCTACTTTCTTTTGGCATCCCCACCTGGTCGAAGAACCAAGCGAATTTTGAAGACTTCGAAACTGCACAGTATTCCATAGCTTGGTCTACTTCCTCGCCTTCAACGTTATATACGTCCTCCAGGTCTTTAGCACTTGCCTCGTCGTAAGCTAACACCACGTTAGCCATTCCAATAATGCAGTCTTCCAAAGACTCTTCAAACTCCTCCTGCTCCACAGTTAGCTCCCTTGCTTCTCTTTCTACCTCCTCGTCGTAGGCCACCACCAAATTGGCCCCATGTGCTGGGAGTGGGTTGTTAACGTTTTGCGAAGGGGGTTGCAACGTTCCTGCCTTCACATGTTTGTCGATGATTCTTCTTAGCGTGAAACAACTCTCCATTGGATGTTGGATCTTTCGATGGATCTGGCAATATTTGGGATCCGCTCTGATTGCTTCGTATGGTTCCCCGACGGGGATGCCTTTTGGTTCATACACCGTTCCTCCTTGAACCATGGCGTTGTAACAGCTGACAGCCTCCTCTACTGTACAAGGCAACGGTGGTGGATCCTCCCTATCTCTCCCAAACTTTCTCTTGTTGCCCCTCTTAGTTAGTTTGCTCCCATTTGCTCCTTCAGTATACCCCACCCGTGGGAACTGAGGCCTCCCTCCCACAGGTTGTATCGACTGCCTGAACATTAGGGGCGCCACCACTGGATTTGGTCATACCACCAGCGAGATTTCCTTGTTGCTTTTAGGAATGCCGCAAGAGTCCCCTCGTGAGTCTCGTTAATAAAATGGCAAATGTACTTGGGAAGCAGTCCCTCCGCGCAGATCTGCAGTAGTTTGGACTCTTTGGCCTCCTCCCTTACATCAAGGGACCTTTCCCTGAACCTTCGGACATATGCCACCACGTCTTCCCCTGGACGCTGCTTTTCTCTCCCCAGTTGGGTCAATGTGAACTCATCTTCCGCCAGAAAGAACTTCTGGACAAACAAAACATGCATCTCCTCCCACGTGAAAACACTCTTAGGAGCTAGGTGAGAATACCAGGTATACGCCTTATCGGTTAAGGATTTGGAAAACTCCCTTAACCTGAGTTTTTTGTTGTTGCAGTGAGCCCCCAAATGTTCAACGAAGCGTTTAATGTGTTCCTTCGGGTTCCCACCCTTTTCTGTGTACTTTTCAAAGATAGGAGGAATATAATCTTTTGGGTAGGGCTCGTCATTATACTCCTGAGAGTAAGGCGTCCAAAAATCGTCATAAACCGAAGCTACCTCGCCAGCAGACTGCGAGGAAGCTTGCATGAATTTCAGCATCTCATTCTGCACTTATATTCTCATCTCTTCCATAGTTGATACCGTTGAAGGAACGCCATAGGGACCATAGGTGGGGCGCCCGTTGCACCTGTGGCAATTGTCACAGTTGGAATGGTTGGTACTCCTGGAGTTCCCACTGTTGGGTTCACGACAGGGGGTATATTTGCAGGGGTTGTTCCTGTTAAAACTGCACTTGGTGAGGTCGTTGGAGCTGCCCCTGGTGTCACGAAGGAGTTGGCCTCAAATCCCCCTAACACCGTTGAAGCTACGGGGGTTTGCAAAAACTCGTAAAATTTATTCATGAGTGCCACTTGGGCTGGTCCCAACCCAGCGCTCGTGGAAGCTTGTGTCACCATTTGAACTGGAGGTACCTCCACTCGAGGGGCTCCGTCTCTCGAAGCCTCCAGATTTCTCGCCGCTTGTTCTTCATTGTGTTGAATATTGTCAAAGTTAAGCCTTCGATTAACATTATCCTATGTCATACTCCTTGCTTAGAAGAATGCCTCCCCAACGGAGTCGCCAAATGTAAGAGGGTAGTTTAGATTAGATGGAGGCGTAACCCCTTTTTGAGTACAGTAATGATAAGTTAACTAACCACGCTATTAATTAACTACAAAACGCGCAAACACAACTTAGTGAAGATAAACTCAGTTTGAACTCGCAAATCTCTCGTGTATGACAATAATGGGCTCAGAATTAACTCATTTAAAGGGAGAGAGAAGTAAGCACCCTAGATACACCTTGGCAGGCAGCCAAACACCCCAACCACCCTCAAAGCTCTCAAGTATTAAAGTTTCGTAATAAATGACAATGGTGGATGAGTAAACTCTCTAGTTTGTAATAAAATCTCTTTCTGATGTATATTCACTCTAGTAATAACTTATGAACTCTCAAAAAGAACATCACTTCCTCAGAGGTGGCTGGGGCTCTTAAATAGCCCTCACGCCACTCCCGAGGTAACTCGGTCATTAATAACTGTGAAAGACGTCCCTCAAACTTTGTCACAAACATTAAATGCCTGATGCACTAGTTAGCTCCACGTCATAAACATTAAATGCCAAGGCATGCCTTTTGCCTAATCACCGTATGTCAGGGCACTGTCGTCACAGGGGTTGCTTACCAACCATCTGACAGACCCAAATACCATAGTGGTTTACTCAAGTGCAGATTTGACATTGCCTAGCTGGTTAGTGACATCACATAAAGTAGATGTGACATTAAGTAGAGGGTTGTTTGGTTCACAACTCAACTCCCGATGGAACTCAAGGCTGCTCCGCCCGAGGTTCCACGGTCAGGGTCTTTTGGTGTTTTACCAGGTGTATCTAAGATGGTCAGGACAAACCCCAACGGTGCCTCACTTCTCAATCCTCCAAACCAAGTCCCTCTCAAGTTCCCACGACGAGGTCGTTCGATAGAACATGAAAGCTCTCCCAGGCCCTATCAAGCCTGATCTCTCGCGAGTACCGTTCGACCTCACACTAAAAAAATCATTATAATCGTTACAACTCATGGTCAATATAAATAAAGAGATGCAACAAGACTAAGTTAAAACAAATAGGCCTAAAGGGTGAGCTCTCTCGGTCAGCTTCTTCATCGGACGATCCCTCTGGGCTGCCACGCTGAACTACCTCGCTTGAGCTGCCTTGCTGAGCTGCATCGCTTTGGGCTACATCGCTGCCTTAATCCCAAACACTGTTGTTAATAGGGGGATTATCTCTAATCTCCAGATTACCTTTAAGCCCCCCCCCCCCCCCCCCAACAACTTTGATCGAACATCGAATGAGGGCATATTGTTTTGCATCGTTCGAAGCTCATTTGAAGCTGGTTCAAACGAGATTAATTGTTTCGCTCTAACGGGATGTTTTTTTGTTGTTCGAACGAGCATAGTTTTCGTTCAAATGAATGACGCCACCTCGAATCTTATGCCAACTTATAAATACATGTTTCGTATAGATTTTAAATTAGACTTTTGCGAAAATGATTTATGAAAATCTATTGCAAAAGTTCTCACTTTCTTTAGGTCAAAAACACGTTTTATTCACAATTTATCACTCCCAACTATATATGTGAATCCATTTAAAACCCTAGATTGTTTTATATCTAAGTTACTCTTGTGGAGAGATTCTCTTCACTGCGGACCTTGTGGTTCTCGAGAGATCGCTGCTGAAGGAAGACAGACTAATAAGTGAATACCGAGGGTAGACCGCCACCTGTAAACGACTCAGGAGAGAGCCGTATTCTATAGTTTTGTAAGTTATGTCTTGTAAAACTCTATAGTGCTGATTGAAAAAAAGTTTTACCTGCAAGGGGTGGTTGATTGGAGAAGTGCTACCGGCATATTATGTGATTAGCGCCTATCTTTGAAATTAAGAGGGAAAGTTATATAGAACGGTCTAATGATGACTTGTCGTGTTATATGGACGGAGCGTTGAGCAACCAAGAAACGAAATGTGCAAAAAATGAGTTTAGCGGAGATGCGGCTATCAAGATGGATGTATGGCAAAACTCAAAATGATAAGATTAAAAATGAACATATTCATTAAAGAGTAGAATTAGCTCCTATAAAAGTTAAATTGAGATAAAATTAACTTAAGTGGTTTAAACATGCCAAACATAGACCAATAAGTGCTCCCATAAGGATGAGTGATTCAGTTATTACCGATGGTAACTCTAGGGGTTTAAACATGCCAAACATAGACCGATTTACTTGTTGGGATATTGTTAATAAGGACATGGTATCATATGGTTTAACCGAGAATACTGCGCTTAACATAACAGTTGGAAAATAGATTTATATAGCCGACCCCAAAAAATTGGAAAAAAAAGCTTAGTTGAGTTGAGTATTGGGCGAGCAAACATAGATGCATTTTCTCATTAAACAAGCATAGATGCATTTTCTGATTGAACAAACATAGATGCATTATAATATCACCTGAGCAGGCTCATCTTCATCCTCCCAAGATTCTTTCACGTCATTTTCATCCATATCTTCATCTACCCATAAATTCTTTAGTTCTTCCTTTTTTAGAGCTGGCGGAGCTGGCTCATCCTCTAAAACATTGAATACTTGTTAATATCTATTAATATAACAAACATCCACAAGAAAGCGGATAAAATTGAACAACAGAATTTTAGGATAACATATTGAGAATCAGAAAAACATCATTGCTCTTGTTTCATTTTTCACTTATGTATGATTGCAGACCCAGGCTGACTCAACAATTGGTATTAATAATATTTTGATTTGTTCATTGATAATTTCAAATAAGATATGAGGAGAGTGGAAAAATATAGTTCTAAAGAATTTAAGGGAGGAAAGTCATATTTCAGGTATCAAACAGCCACGACCACAACTTTTGCAAGCTCCAAACAGTTTATTTTACATGAGAACACATAAGTGGCAGAATTAAAAAGTATCAATTAATTTCTCACACTTCTAATACAAAGACACCAGTTTCTCTCTGTCAGACACGAATTTAGGTAGGGAAAGTCAGAGACTGCCGGAACAATAGCAGAACCAAAATCTTTTTCGTATCCGATGACAATAGCAGGCGCCCCCCACCCCACCACCACCACCCCAACACTCACACACAGGGGTACCATGCTTTCTTTGATTGAATTTAAGTCATGTCATGAACAAATTAAAAGCCATTCTACTATATATAGCCTTAACTTTTCTACATATATAGTGGGGTCATAATAGTATTAAAAACAGCATATATTACTCAACTTATTAGTAAAAGAAATCAATTTCATTACTTCTTTCTTTTTTCTATAAGAAACAGTAAAAGTCATTGTAACTGATAAAGCTCTTTATGTGGCAGCAAATAAATATATTTCTTAACTTTTTAGCAAAAGGAATCACTTCTATTAATTCTAGGGCCCTGCTACATGAATCCTGCTTCAATGCTCTATTAGTCAACAATTCCATGTAATTGCAATCGATGTAATTTTTTTTTCTAACAATCAAAGATCATCAACCTGATTACTGGTAATCATATCACAATAATAATAAACATTAAAAAAACACTACCATAATAATTGCAATGGCCATAACAAACAGAAGCATTGAACGTGGCTTGTGGTTATTACAGTAAATCAAGAATAATTTTTCAACCAGACTCTCTGAGCATCAAAATGGCAGCTACATTGGCACTATTACATTATGTTGCTAATTATCAATTCTGACTACAACTAGTTGACCCTTTAACCCCCCAATTAATAACAGTAACAGCAACCCTATTGTAAAACCAACAGCATTCAACAGAAACTACAATACAAATAATAATCAGCAATGGCAATAGTGTGCACGGGTCACAAGTTATCATTGAAAAATTACAAACAAATTAAAAACCTTCAATCACAAACGTCATGGCCCAACCATCATTAAGAAATAAAAATAGAGGAATGTTTTCTTTTTTCTATCAGGAAAAATATGTTCATAAATCACGATGTCTAAACATCTTATAATTTTTGGCAGACTCCAATCAGGAATAGCAAAAGAGAGAGCAAAACAAGGTAGCATTACCCCAGTCCTCCATATATTCTTGCTCCTCCTTTACTAAGAAAAAAGTAGCAGGTTAAGATATATGCGCTTAGCTGAAGAAAAATTGTAATCCTGCATTGCAGATATGTAAACATGGGAAATACAGTACATTAAAATGATAGAATCGGATAGCAAAACTTGAGAGAATTATGTTAATAAAAAAAAGTAAAAAATCTAACGTGAAAGAATAAAGTAAAACTGCTCAATTAGTACTAACAACAACGGTCAATTAATTGATCTGTACAGGAATAATGGAGTTTGGATACATACTAAACCCATATAAACCAAGTCCGATTCTATTGTATTAAATGCTCTTCCTTCCTCCTCACTACGCATGATAGTGGTGGGACATGAACCTGACCCCTCCATAGCAAATTACATTCAAGCTAACAAATGATTGTTTCTACCACAGTTTTCAATCAAGATACATCTTAAGAATCAAGAATCGTGATCCTAGTTTTTCAAATCAGGAAACGAATTGAGAACTATAAAAGTTTATACAGATTAAAAAAATAAATATATAAGCGTGTAAAAAACCAAAACATAATGAACAATGACATATCTTGTTGTATAAAACTAATCTAAACACATGAGGTATTGTCTAATTCGAACAGCACTCAATTTTATTAAGAAAAATGTGGTCCAAATCCTACCGTGATCAATTTTCTCTAACCACAAACTATTGCGAGTTCCCTAAAGATCTTAAGAGTGTTCTAGTGACTTTTCACAAAATACATAATAGAGAATCCATCACAAAATAAATAATAGGAAAAGTAAAATACAGGAGTCCTGCGGGTCAACGGGCGTTTTAATGAACCAATTGGTTTTTATAAATTGAAAATAAATTTCGTCAATTAATGGATTCCTGATAAAGTATTTTGTAACTCTTTTCCTATGGTGCTCCATGCCATAACTGATGGAAACACTAATGTGTATGATAGATTTTAATTTTCCAAAGGGCTGAAATTTCCCTTCTTCCTTTTTTCAATGAAAAAAGTTGTTATCGAAATCCTAATAATCTATTTACCACAACCCCAGTATAGGAAAGAGAACCTATAAGTCGCTAAAAACACCCCAACCCAATGTACCTGTCAAGCTAAAATGATAATATAAAAGAGCACCGTTCTTAACGATACAATTGTTTCCGCAACACAAAAAAATGCCTTCTTTAGGCCAACTGCCCCCGCAAAGGCTCTGATTTACGAAGGAATTATGAAGACTATATCCTCATTGTCATGATGCAAGGGGTGAGACAGTTGAGATGCATATATAATATAAGCCATTATACAAACAGAAGAAATTTCAAAAAACAATTAAAAAAACAATAGAATAAACGGTAATGTGAAGGAAAAGAATAGTAACTGGGTTCTTCTGAATTGCACAATAGAATAATTGGCAATTTGCACAACCCTTTTTCCCTTTTCTTTTTGGTAATATAAGAATACTTCATACAAATGATCGTTACTAGGATACAAGCTATGAGCAGAATTTCGAAGATAAGAGAGAGGGTAAGGAAGCCAATATGTAAGAAGAGATTGAAGGAATCAGCAAAATACTTGTAAAAAAAGACCACCCAAATATATTAGCTTAACACTACTCGATTGGCATATATCGCCCTTAAAGCAAAGGCACGGATTCCTACCAATAGGAACACAAAAAAGCTACCTTATACAGAAAATCACACAACAAGAGACCAAATAGAACAGGCAAAAAGGGTGATAGGATTCCAACTTCTCGTGAAATTGGGATAATATTAATCAAAACATGAACTATGTCTCCAACAGAATAAAAGCCTGTAAATTTAAAAAAAAAAAAAAAAAAAAAAAACTAATACTCCTAGTAAGAATTGAATTAATCATTCCTAACGAATTATAACACCAAAATACAAATATAACTATTTTAAAAGCCTAAACTAACTATACTACCCACTACTAATTATTTAAAAATATAATGCAGAAATAAATTCAAATTTTGGACTCTAAATGATACTGTTGACCACCTTTTTAAGTTTGTTTCGATCAGTCTCCCCATCTTGGGAAGAATTCGCCCTCAAGTTGCCCTTGAAATCTTCCATGCCAGCAAAAATAGATACTTAACTTTTGGAGCCTGGCTTCAATTTATATTCTTCCAATCTCTAGCATCACCAAAAAAGATACTTTGCTTATAGTCTCCACTTTGCCTTTGTGACAAATTTGAAAACTAACAAATTTTTCAAATCCAGCATACGTAACTAACTCATCATCCCGTAATTTGTTGATCAAACACACTGACAAATATCAGGGGCAATGAACTTTTCAATTTCAACTATTACAAAAAAAATGAACTTTTCAATCCCAATTAAATCAATGTGTGTCATCTATGATCAATGATGTCCTCAGAGGCGGATAGGGCCCAATTTTTTTTTAACAAGTGTTAATTTCTAGTGAGAGATAGAGGTTAGGTAAAAACAAAATATGGTTGTTAGTTGGTAGGCCCCCACGAAAGCTCTCAACTTTTAAAACTAAAACCAAAAACGTGGCTGGTGGAGTTTATTTTAACTACACAAAAGGACAAAAGTGACTTTTTAATATTCAGGTTAAAAAAACAAACAAACCCAAATAGCACCCAAATACATACAACAAAAGAAAGAGGAGAAATTTCAAGAAGACAGTGACTGCCACCGGAAGAAAAAATCATCTTCGTTCAGGTATTTTTTATTTTTTTTTCACTTTTCTTTCGGGTTGCATCTTTAAGATTCAATTTTTTTTTTATTCTTTCTTTACATAAAAAGAAAAAAGTAACAATAAAAAGCGAAAGATGATTTTTGTAAATGCTTAGTGTTTAATAAATTACTAGTATTCTTAATAAAAAACAAATTTGTTTAGTTTTTTTAATAGTTTTAATTTTGTTTGGAAACAAATATTTTTCTGATTAATATTTTTCTAATTAATAAAAGTTTTATTTATGTTATATTATTTGTTTTGTGTCTCTTAATTAGAATATGACTTGATTAAATTTTTATTGAAAAAATCTTTATAAGTTAGTAAAATTGTTGTTCTTCATGTATTAATTTTTTGACAGTTCATTATGGTCAAGAGAACAACTATTGATGCATTTTTCAAAAAAATGATGTTGAAAAATTGTATGTTAGTGCACCGACTTCTACCGAACAACCTGCCTCTAATGTTGAACCTTCACAACCAAAACATCGACCCTCCAAGGTTTCCAAAATCAGCTCGATTGAAAAAGTTCCAAATTCTTTCGAACGTGATCTGGGATTACACCAACAAATATAGGAGTATCCATATAATCAACGTGATGAACTCCGACGAGCTTACATTAAAGCGGGTCCATATCAACATCTTCTTTCACAATACTCATTTAATGAAGATAAACATTGTCGCCGATTTCAAGCTTCTTGGTTCAAAATGTTTCCAAATTGGTCGGAATATTCTCCAACTACCGATGGGATTTATTGTCGTCCTTGCTTTCTTTTTACCAAACCATCGGGTCGCCCTGGGTCTAGTGCATTCACGGTGGAGGGATTTCGTTCATGGAAGAAAGTTAATTGTGGTGTCAATTGTGTTCTTTTAAATCATGTTGGTAAAGATCCAAATTCGTTGCACAAGAATGCTGTGAAGTGTTTCCATGATCTCATTAACCAATCGCAACATATTGAGAAGATTGTTGAAAAACAATCTTCTGAAATTGTGAAAAACAATAGATTGAGATTGAAGACTTCAATAAATGCAGTTAAATGGCTTGCATTTCAAGCTTGTGCTTTTAGAGGTCATGATGAACGGCCAGAGTCAATAAATCGGGGAATTTTATTGAATTGCGGCATCCTATAATGAGGAGGTTGCTGCAGTGGTCTTAGATAGAGCTCCTAAAAATGCTATATACATTTCTCATGCGATTCAAAAGGAAATTTTATAAATCTATGCAAGGAAATTCGGGCGGTCATTCGGGAAGAAATTAATGATGCTAAATTTTGTATTTTTGTGAACGAGTCTTGGGATGAAGCAAACAAGGAGCAAATGGCCATTGTTCTCAGATTTGTCGATAAAGATGGATTTATACGGGAGCGATTTTTTTATTTGATTCATGTAGTTGATACCATGTCATCGACTTTGAAGAAAGAAATATCACTTGTCCTTTCTAATAATAATCTTAGTATACAAAATACGCGAGGTCAAGGATATGATGGTGCTAGTAATATGGGTGGAGAATGGAATGGATTGCAAGCCCTTTTTTTAAATGAGTGCCCTTTTGCATACTATATTCATTGTCTTGCTCATCATTTGCAATTAGCACTTGTGGCTGCTTCGCGAGAGGTTTTTCCCGTTCATTAATTTTTTAACTATTTCCCTCTCATTGTTAATGCAGTTGGTTCCTCTTGTAAACAGAATGACCAATTGAAAATTGCTCAAGCGGAAGAAATTGCAAAAAAAACTTGTCATTGAAGAAGTTGAGTCCGGTAAAGGTTTAAATCAAATTGGCACTTTAAAACGGGTCGGAGATACCCAATGAGCTCTCATTTGAGATCTCTTTGTATCTTGATATCTATGTTTGATGTAACTTGTTCAGTCTTAAAAAATGTTATTGCTGATGGAACAAGTTATGTTCAACGTGGAGATGCAGATGGAGTTTATGATTTGATCACTTCTTTTGAATTCATATTTACCTTACATCTCATGAGAGAGATCATAGGGATTAGTGATGATCTTTGCCAAGCCTTATAACGTAAATCCCAAGATATAGTGAATGCAATGCATTTGGTATCAACAACAAAATCTCTTATGCTAAAGTTGAGAGAAGATGGGTGTGATCCTTTATTTGATAAAGTGAAATCATTTTGTGAAAAGTGTAAGATAGAAATTCCTAATATGGGTGCTCGTTATAGTGGTGGTCGAGATAGATCTCGGGAAGGGGACATTACAATTGAGCATCATTTTCGATTTGAAGTGTTTACTGCTGCAATAAACTCTCAAATATAAGAATTGAATTATAGATTTAAAGAAGATGTGATGGAGTTGCTTATTCTGAGCACGGCACTTGACCCTTATAATTCTTTTAAGTCATTCAAAATTGATGATATTTGCAAACTTGCAAAAAAATTCTATCCTAATGACTTCGATGAACAAGAGAATTTGTGTTTGAGGTCTCAACTGGAGCATTATGAGCTTGACATTCATAGAAATACTGAGTTGCAAAGGGTGTCCACAATTTCCGAGTTATGCCAAGTTTTGGCAAAAACAAGAAAAGCAACAATTTATCCCCTTATTGATAAGTTGATTCGCCTAGTATTAACTCTCCCCATTTCAACCGCAACAACAGAATGTGCATTTTCGATCATGGGTCTCGTTAAGACTAAGCTACGGAACCAGATGAAGGATAACTTTCTTGCAAAATATTTGATTACATATATCAAGAAAGAAATTGCCCGGGATTTTGAAGTTGATGACATTATAGATGACTTTTATGAAATGAAGGAACGTCAATCTCATTTTTTTTTATAATTATCCGTGTCAATGGTGTCTATGTTAATAAATATCTACGTAATGAATTTTTGAGATTATTTATTCATTTGCTTTACTTATTCATATTTATATTTTGTTTACTTAATGCTTTGGCCCCCCATTATGAAATTTCTGGATCCGCCATTGGATGTCCTCCACCTTGCCCAAATAAATGAGATTGTTTGAGGGCAAATCGTAGTTTCTATTGATCTAATCGCAGCGGAAAACTAGGGCAATACTCAAAATATAATAATTCCTCCCGCAATTCTCCTTCATAATTCATAATAATTGATAAATTGGTAAAAAAAATCGTTAGACCTATTTGATAACATACTTACTAAACGGGACTAATTGATAAAAAAATAAAAAATAAAAGTCCTTAGGAGTTTAATTTTTTTTCATAATTACTTTAGTTTCCTGGATGTAAGAGATTGATGGGAGTAGCTTAAATCACTAGTAGTGGTGAATTTAAAAGTTTGTATTGATTTATTAAAATAGAGAATTAAGGTAAAGGTCATGTTCCTTCCTATATTTAGATTTTTAGGACAATGCTTTTCAAGTTTATAAATCTAGTCCCTGTGGTATAATAACATTTATAAATCTAGTCCCTGTGGTACAATACCTTTATTTTTTTGGTCCGCGCTAGCGGCACTATTTTTCACAATTTTTCATGGTATTTTTAGTACAGGGACTAAATTTATAAAATTATATGGAGTGTCCTATTTTTATACACTTTGAGTATTATGAGGACCTTTTCCCAAAACCCCCTTATTAAAAAGTAAATGTTTACATCTCTATTGTGGTTGTGTGTTATTTCCAATGGTGACATCGAGTAGTCAATTGATATTTGTACATGGGATACCATACCAACTTAGGTAAATCAACCAAAACACAAACGAGCATGTTGACACAAAATGTTGGGGGCATAGCAAAAAAAAGTGAATTTATAAGTTGATGGTGTAGTAGGGTAGTTAAATTTGGCAGAACAAAACGCAGTTCATGGAATATAGTATAGTATAGTATAGTATAGTATTATATACAAAACAAGATATACAAATTTGCAAAGCTGATTGAGTAAAGTACCTGGAAGAGACAGAAGGTCCGATCGAACAGAATCTTAGTGAGTTCGGTAGCTTAAGGGGCGTTTGGAAAGTCCAAAGCGGAAGGGGAAGGGGGGATGTCAAAAATAAAAGAGGGTAACTCAACTGTCGCGTAAAAAATACATACATCCACTTCTATCTCCAAATTTGGATGTACTCGATGATTAATTAATAATTTTTTATTCAAAAATTAAAATTTTATGTTTGATTCATGCATGAAAAATAATATAAAAATATATAAATATATACCAATAATACTCTTTAATAATCATATTGCTATGAGTAATGTTAGGGAAACTCCTTTTGGTAATCCATTTTGGTTACCCATTGCTTTATGGTGTTGTAGTTTACTTTGTCTTTGTTTGTATGGTTCCCGCAAGGGCATAAAAGATAAAGAAATGTATAACACTTTAAAATTAGGGGTCACCAAAAGGGGTCTCCCCATCAAGACCCTATTGCTATATATATATATATATATATATATATATACACACGCGCATATATACAATATTACGATTCACTATTTATAAATATATGAACTCAAATATGTTTTTTTTAAATATATTTTCCAATATTTAACAAATATAAAAATTTATTATAGATATGTGTGTATTATATTGTAAGTTAATCAAATTAATTATTGCATGAGTTAGAATAATGCCTAAATAAAATTTGTTCAGCTTTAAACTTATACAAACTAACAAAAAAATGGTCTTCACAAAATAAGTATTTAGATTTTATGAGTAGTTTTTTATAATTTAATATTTTTAAGGGCGTTTTTGTCTTCACAAAAATTATGTGTAAGGATTTTCAAGAATCCCACCTATATTTGATGGATTTGATTCCACCAACATTTCCACAAATGGTGTAATCTGAGTTCCCATGCAACTTAACCTCGCACCAAACGCAGTAATCTTAACATTCAATCAAAGTTGCTATTATAATAACAAACATCACTCATCCTCCTCGAACTCGAAATAAGGGTCACCCTCGGTACGGTATATATTACGGTAAAGAGTGAAATAATCCCTACGAATCCTCTCCTTCAGCCCATCATAACTGTTGACGCCAAGTGCCAATCCCATTGCCTGATGGAATTTTTTGGATATGGTGTACTCATCCTTAGCCTCTTGGCGCGCACGTGAAATAAAATCCTTTAAGATGACCACTTTATGCTTCTATTTCTCTAATAGTACTCTGTTCAATTCAGCCTCCCTCAAAAGTTTTTATATACTAACTAACTTCGCATTAGCAGTTCTTTCATTATCCTCAAAGACGCAAACCTTGCGCTTGGAAACTTCCAAAGCTGCTCCAGACTTTCTCATCCTCTCTCTTTCCTTTTAAAGCTCCTTTCACAAACAAACAAGGAATCTCTGAAGCATCAAATAATGTTTAAAACTTGGAATCTTTCTTCTTTCTTTCCTCTACTATGCTTCCCTCTGCAAACTAAGCCCTAAAAGCTAGGTCACAAAGAATTACTTGTAGGTTAATTTACTGCCAAAGAGAGGGTAATAAAGTAATAATAAAAATGGATGGAGGCACGTCCAAATATGGCTATAACAAAACTAATATACATACCTCAGAAAGAGCTTCCACCGAGAGCAATGCAAGACCACGAAGAATATCCTTGTGCATGTCATCAATTTTGTCCCGGTGAAGGTAAGACCTCAAATGAATATACATAGATCTCTCCTCTTCACTCATTTGTGACTCTATGGGGGAGCCTGGAACTGTGTATTGCATTCGCAGGACGAGCCTTAGCCTTTATAAATATATCCTCTACTTCTGAAATTGAAAGTGTGTTGGAAACTTGAGTTCTCCTCTTGTGAGGAACCCCGGGCAACAAAGACAATCCCAACTCATCACTATCATGCGTGAGTTTCCCCACCCTAAGTCTTGATTTATTCTTATCTTTTGTACTCCCATCTGGGGGTATGATCTGCAATAATATTCTTTTCCTCTTTTGCTCATCAATAGGAGAGCTCGACCCTTATGCCTTGGAGGCACTGGCAGTATAATCCTTTATCATTTTCCATTTCCTTGTGGAAGGAGCTTCAAGTATGAGGAGAAATATTAATAACTAAGAATATAGTACCCAATCCAACGAAGTACAAAAGATATTTATACTTACACGAGGAGCTATCACCATGAGTAGAGGCAGGACCAAGATAGGTGGGGTCGGACCCAATCCATTGTTATGAAGAACACTATCTAGAAGTAACTCACCAGCTCTCATATAACCTAGTTATTGGACCTCCCATACATGATGAATGGAGGCACCATCCATAGTATAATGCTCGTCAACTAAAAAAACCAAGTCAAATTCAGGTTACCATAGTGAAAAGCAAAATATATGTACATATTGTAATAATTACTACACGTAGACAATACCTAAAGGGTGAAGAACTCGCCAATTAGTGAGTACATCAACATCCTCATCACTAAGGATAAATTTCCATTGTCCATAAAGGAGAAAAAGTCATGATTCCAATCTCTAATAGTGATAAAAGGAGCTTCAAGTATGAGAGTTGCCTTGTACCTAATGCTTATGTGATACCAACCCCTATTTTCTGCTTATATGGAAGTCCCAAGATGATAAAAGTAAAAAAGAACTCTTGTGGCCTAACAAATTGCCATGTCACCTGCTTGAATCTAACACTGCAAGAAAAATGAATATTAGGGACGGGAGTATTTAGGGTAGTCGTGTCATTTTGTTCCTTTTGATATACCAAAAGGGACGGTTTTTAATTACCGTCCCTTTTGCTAAATTACACTAGGGACGGTTTTTTGAAATCCATCTCATTTCCTATACCGAAAGGGACGGTTATTAAAAATCGTCCCTTAAAGTATGTGGAATTTTTTAGAGCTTTTTTTTCCCGGGCTAATTTAAGGGATGGATTTTTAAACCGTCCTTTTGCTATATCAAAAGGGACGATTTTTAAAAAACCGTCCCTAATACTCATTTTTCTTGTAGCGTAATAAGGGTCATTAGAAAGTGCTTCCAAGCATTCGGTTGAAGTTGCCCAGGAGATAAACCAATAAAACTCAACACTTCCCTCGCACAATGATGGAAATGAAGTCACAACCCTACTTCAAAGGCAGACTTATAAAAGGCACACCTCGCTTGCTTTGGTTCTACGACATGCATATTCAAAAGGTCCTAGTACCCTAAGTGCAATATTGTCCGAAATACTGTATTTGACCCACATATCCTCCAACTCAAAGCTACCAATAGTGGAATGTAGCTCCATAGTACCAAAACTAGAGACATGAGATGGGTAGTAACGGGTCTCCATGGCTGTCAAAAAACTGAGCAGAAGTGTAGGTAACAAAAAGTTGTCCTCTCTAACAACTCATCCCCCACTATTAGTAGAGGCTAGCATAGTACCTTCAACGCTGCACAAATGAGCCCCAACTTTTTCTGAAAACTTCTCAACCAATATGTCAAGTGGTATAAGATCACCCCCGGTCACTGGATAAAGCCGCAAATAATAAATCTCATACACCCCTTGTAGGGGCAACCTCTGGAAGTATGGAATCAACGTTAAGATGTTCAAAACCTAGTCTAATTAAGCTATAAATTTTAGATAGGGTAAATTCATGACTAGGGTAAAACTGTAGTTGGTTATCTTGATAAAGGTTAGTATCCAACCTTAAAACTTAAAAAAGCACTTCTGTAAAAAAAATAAAAAAAATTATGGACCACACAAGAGGAAACGAGAGCAAAAAATTAAAGTAAGAGTGCAATAAGAGTTCCATTCCCAAAGGTTTATAAAATAGGGAAGATGGCTATTTTTTAAGCCAAAGCACAAGTAAAAAATTATGCGTCAATGTGCGTTATCAGGGGAGGTCAAAATCCAAGATTACGAAAGGGGAAATATGAGAGCACAACATTCAATGAACACACACAAAAAATGCATTCATGTAACCTAAGGGAGAAGCAAACCCATAATCGTACAAATCTTCAGGCTAAAAAGATGATAAAAGTTGGTAGCAACTAAGGAGGTATGGCTGCCATGGGTGGCGTATTCCAGATTGCTGCCCAGATTCGTGGTGGATGATTCAAAACTTGAAAATTGTTAATAAATTATGAAATACCAGTTTAAGAGTGGTGACGAATCAATGATTGATTGATGGTGCATCTGGCTATGTTCGTGTTCAACCCACTAAACAAGAGGTTTGATGGTTGTTGAGGAATAAAAATAAGAGCTTAGGTTTTGTTTACGTGGATCCCACCTTTTTCCCTCTCATTCCCTTACATCAAAGACAACAACTCTCCAACAAAGGCTCTCTTTGAATTGAAGATAGAATATGGGCCCCACTACCTCAACTTTATTTGCTAAAAAGAAGAGATAACGTGGCCCCCTATGTACTCCCACTTCTTTAATGAAAATATAGCCGTTACTTAAAGATGAGATGGTGTGATTGAATATACCTACTTGGACCCCACCGCTTATCTCTTGCGCACAATGATGGTGTGAGGCCCAGTTGACAGACAGTAAAAAATGAAAGGGAAGGGGATCATTTAATTAAATATGCAACGTGGGTCCCCTCCACTTACTTCATATGTCAACCTGTGGGAGCTCTTTTGAATTAAAGATAAAACGTAGGTCCCCCAACATGACACGAGCAAAAAAATCTAATTCTTTCTCCCAGATTCGTGGGTCCCATACATTTCAGTGGAAATACAAAAATGATGTTCTCCTAATTTTGTTGGAGAACTCAAATGTTTATATATGTACATTTATTCCTAAAAAAATCGGGCCATTGCCTCTAACCCATAATAAAACTTTGCGTAGTGGGAACTTGATATTAAATTTCCACACAATCCAAACTTTTGAAACTTTTTTTAGTTGTCAAAACTATTATTTTTTTTACTTAGTCTTTGAACAAATTTGTCCTCAGACTATTTTTACTAAGTCCTTTGGAAAATTTCATTTGGACTATATTTTTACTCAGTCGTTACACAAAAAATTTATGGACTAATTTTTATTCATCCATGAACTCTGTTCATAGACAAGTTGTCTTTAGACTAACATATTGTTTTAACTCTATTTTTTACATTTTGGCAAAATTTAAAAGTTTTCCCTTCAATTGACAATGTTTAGATACTCCCACTCAGCGCTCGTTTTATATTAAATTTCCACGCGATCAAAGTCATCTCATGGAAATTGGGGGGCACTGATATGTATAAATTTGGCACTCAACTTAGTCAAGGCTCGATCCACATTTATGACAAATGCCACTATATACAACCCCATGAAAATATGTCCGAGCCTTACATGAGGAAAAAATATGGGACCCCAATGTATGTATATGTCCATTGCACACATAAGCATGCATACGTGGGCCCTTTTGTATGAAAGAATACCACGCAAAACTGGAGACATGATTTTGCAAAGGGTGTAGGACCCTGGCTAGATAGAATCGCCTCAAACATGAAGAAAATACCAAGACTAAGTACAAGTCCTGCACCTGACCCATCCTTGTACGTGACCATGTCTTGTGAATTACCAGGTTATGCATATGCCCATGTCTTGTGCATGACTATCCCAACTCAATAAAGGGATCCAAGATCACTTGTCTAAGGTCTCGCATACCAAGTTCGTAACACCCATGTGACACAATTCATGCATGAAAGGTCCTCAAAGAATATGAGCATTAATGACCAAGACATGTCTTTAGAAAATGTGAGCATTAATGGTTCTGACATACCCTCGGATAAGGTCAGTATTAATGCCTCCAAACCACCATAATTAAAGCCTCCTTCATAGATAAAACTCAAAGGCTATAAAATACCCCAACACTTTACAGTTGAGCTTCATTTTACTACACACTTGTATTTTTTCTTACTCTACTTGAAACACATCCTTCGGAAATTCATGTAACTCAATCTGGAAACACATCCTCCGGGCACTTGTAGTTTGGTATTTTGGACCCATGTTGATACAAAAAAAGAAAGAGAGCATTTTAACCATGGTTGTATGCCAAATCACTTAGGCTGAACCACGTTAAACATTTGGTGTCAAAAATTCATTCATTATGTAGACATCACATTATAGGACCCCATAAGACTCTCCTTAAGTCCCTAACACTTCCCCATTCACCATAGAAACCTAGGTCACACTCTGAGTACTGATCTGGAGGCCATTAGGCACTCTCGAGTCCCATTTGACTCGGGTAAACTTTTTCGTCAGAGTGAAAGATCAATGAATCTTTAAAGGGATCTTAACCCCTTTAGAATGACTCACCCCGTGCACGAATCAGCCTTATAATTCGGACGAACGATCCATTTTACTATCAAAAATAAATTTGAAAGCCACCAGGCGCTCCCCCAATCAACTTCTTCACATGAGCGAAAGCTAAATGAATCTTTGAAAGGAATTAAATATCCTTTCTAACGGTCAATCCCGTGCGCAAATCGGCCTTATCATTCAGACGAATGATTTATTTTCCCCCGAAAATTAATCCGGAGGCCACAGGGCGCTCCCAAACTTTGTTTGACTCTTGTAAACTTTTCAGCTCGAATGAGACTGAATGAATCCTTAAAGGTCACTGAATACCCTTTCCAACGGTCTAACTCGTGCACAAATCAACCTTACAATACAGACAAACAACCCATTTTACTCTAAAGGGTCACCGGGAACTTTCGAGCCCCGTTTAACCAAGGTTAACTCTCTTAACCGAACGAGAGTGAATGAATATTCTAAAGGCATTGAATATCCTTTACAAGGGTTCGTCCCGTATGCAAATCAGTCTTACGATTCGTACGAACTATTCATTTTCCTCCCAAAATCTCCTATCCAAAATATAGTTGGACGATTTCCAGCCCCGTTTGACCAAACTCAACTCCAGAACCCGAGAGAGAGTCAATGGATTCTTAAAGGGATCTGAATAACCTTTCCAGTGGTATGCCCCATGCGCGATTCGGACTTACGAATTGCATTTTACGATCGTTTTTTCAAGCAATCTACAGGAGGTTGTCGAATGGCAAAACCATTTCCCTGCCTATCGGCAGTGTGCTGGGGATGCCTTCCGATAGGCCGGATAAGGACAATGTTGATCGTCACCCCCCTGACCCTATATAAGGAGAGCAGGAGATCACTTTGAAAGTCACCTCAGAAACATCAACTTCAGTGATCTCAACAACATTCATCTAGAGTTAACGAAGTTTCCTTGTTTGAACCTCTCCCCACCTTTCATTTCCATCAGTTTTACACCCAATTTAGCGAAATCCCCTTCCCTATCATCCTACATTCCTCATCCACTTGCAAGGAAACCTTTTCAACAATCAAGATCAATCTTCAAGTCTCCAAATAAGGTCTAAACATATTCTCTCTCTTTTAAATTTCCTTATTTTTCGCATTAGTTATCTAATCTTTACTTTAACATTTCATCCTTGTTAGCCCATACATATTAATAATCTCACTTTTTATTAGTAGTATTACACATAACATATTTTCTGTAAAAAAACTCAAAAACAAGAAAGAGGGTTTGCTCATAAACTCCAAACGGGATTCTTTATCACATTTTCTCAAATCAAAATATCATTTTACTACACACACATCTGAATAAAATCCCCTATTGGATTTATAGGATAAATCCCACCCTCGTATTGCATACGAACTACGTGGATTTTGATGCCTTTTTAGGCTACGTAGGCATCTCGCATCAAAACCTGAGACTCGAGTCCTCCTTGCATTTTTTATTAATATATTATTTCTATATATTGTATTTGTGATTCTTATTCGCTCTTTATCCAACGCATATATCACTGTTTCACCATAATGATCGATATCCCATTAAGCGCACACATTATATTTTTTAATTATTATTTTGGGAGCACTCCTATGGGTGATCGCACTCCTCCATTTTCCATGACTTGAGTTGAAAATTTCCATTCTCCATTTATATGTACACACGCACACACTTCACGGAGTTTTTTAAGGAGAATAATAACATATGCCCATGAGCGACCGAAAGGGCGGGATGGGTGCCTAACACATTCCCATTCTGTAACTTAGCCCCTAAACCTTTGAACTATTGGTTTCACAAGCATCAGTATGTCTTTGATGCCGTTCTCTCGAGACGACCGTATTTAATTTTCATGTTTTGTGGAAAATAGGCTGGAGACTCTATCTCTTTCATCACCCCACATTGATGACGACCGAAGCGCTCCTCCTACAAAAGGGCACGAGACCCTTCTTCTTCTCTCCCTCCAACCGTGCGCGCGATCGTCGAGACCTCCTCCTGAGGAAGGGAAGGAAGAACAAAAACTCGGGGATTGCCACAGTGGCGACTCCACTGAGGACTACTTATCATAAGATGGCTAAACTCTGCGGGTGTTATCATTTTCTGCATGTGTGCGTATGCACCTATCTGAATGTTCCCTTTCTCCTCTACTTATTTCTTGTATCTCTTTATCTCATGCTCACTTTTCACCTTATACTCACTTTTCATTTTCACTCACTTGTAAATATCTTTCATATACACCTCACACTACTTACACTTATACGTAAGATCACTTATATCCACATGTTTCACACATCACTTAGAATATCCATGCTTAGGTTTTACTAGCCCACACCTCCACTTATCACACTTATATATATCCGTGCTCACCTATCACACACCACTTGTAGTTGATCTCTATACTTACGTTCACTACCACACACTCACTTATTGATATTCACACATCACTCACTCACACGTATCCATGCTTAATGTAATCTTCATACTCTATGCTAGATTTACTTTTCATGATACTTGTACATTCTTCCCCATTAGTATAGTGTTCATCATTCCAAATCAAATACTCTCTCCATCATGTACTAATCAAGAATCATACATTTTGCACACTACATCACCAAGAGCATAGCTATTGACCAAAATTTTATCACGTACTGGGGGTCACTTTTTGATGGGCACTAGTCCGGCAGGTCGCAGTTAACCTAAGCAATATGACTCTCGCCTTCTATTGGCCTTGTAACTTCAACATATATCGAACGGTTACCCCGCATCATACCACTTGACCAAACTCACGACGGGAGATATATAGCAGGGAACTCGCTCGCATACGTCGAGTATATCGAATTCGTTCTCACATGTATTGGCCCCATGAGGTATATAGTGATGCAATTCACGTACACTCAGGTATATCAAATGGCTTGTCCACACGTACCAATTTCCCTCAAAAGCAAGAAATATATCGTGTAGGTCATGCCAAGGGGGGAACCTTTCCACTAACCCAACAACTGCATAAACCTCATATAGGCGCCAGACCTTGAACACTCATATTTAGTTTGTCGATTACCACACGAAACTCTGCCGAAATGTTAGGTCGACATTCTGCCCAAATTAAACAGGACCCTCTCTATGAGCCTGGAAACAAGTCCATTCCTATTTTACCTATTTTTCAAACCTAATTTTTTTCCAGGCTCGGGTCTTGTCCGACATTTCTTTTGTATTTCGATAAACCTAATACAAGTGAAAACATAAACATAATAATAATCGTGCTGAGACTCTTCTTTCGTTTTTCCCTCCTTTTTACCAAAAATACCAAAACATTTTTTCTCATTTTCATAAAAAATGTCAAAAACATTTCTCATCCTTTTTTACCGAAAATGTTAAAAACATTTTCCATCTTCTTCAACCAAAACAATTCTTCTTCCTCTTTTCCCAAAATAAATTATAATATTTTTTCTTCTCAGGTCAATCGCATAACGATTCTTGGCCTAACTCCCTATTGTCTTCGGTCTTTCGTGAAATCGCCCTGAAGCTACATCAGTTCCCCTGCTACCTCATTCGAGGCCGAAATCCACCTTCACCAATCCTCCATAGATAATATCGATCAAGCACCAAACGTACAACCTGATCTGATGGCAGTCCTGGTCCAACTTAGTTCCAAGATTGACAAACTTCAAATCGAGGTTCATAAGATGCAGCAAAACTGAGTCATAGAACCTGAAGAACCCAAGGTTCTCTTTTCTCATGCCATGAGTATGCCCACTCCTGAGCCTGTTTGGGTTCCCAAAGAATATCAGCATGCTCCGCGTGCCCCGCCTACCATTGGGTCGCCGCCAGCTCAGCTCCCTATGTATTAACCTTTCCTAGCCAGGGGTAAACCCGCCACTACCCATTGATCCCAAAAAGGAAGAACTGAATAAAGTCAAGGAAGATCTAAAGATGTTATCGATAGAAGTTTGACCAAGTTAAGATGTCCAAAAGCTACATGGACTACACCCATATGTCTCCCTCCCCTAAAGTAAGATTGTCAGAGAAATTCAAGATGCTAGCCATCGAGAAGTTCGGGGCCAATAGGCCACTAATTATTCACTTTTGTATCTATCATCGAGCCATGACTCTCCTTGGTGCCTCTGAAGAGATAATGACCCAAATATTCTAACAAACTTTGAAAGGCAACACTCTTCGTTGGTTTCTATCCCTCAAGGAATCCAGAATTTGTAGTTAGGAAGATGTTGCTGAGGAATTCATGTCACTGTATAAGTACAATGAAGAACTAGAGGTTACACGCTGTGATCTAGAGCTTCTCAAGCAGAACCCTGGATAAACTGTCAGTAACTTTATAACAAGGTGGAGACGGAAAGCTGCCACCATGACCAACCAACCCTCCAAAGAAGAACAAGTCAGTACAGTGAAGAAAAATTTCCTACCCCATATCAGAGCAACTATGGAAGGACAATATTACTTACACTTTCGAGATCTTCGGGAAGCGGGTGTTGAGATTGAAGAAAGTGTTACCAAGACAGAAGCTGAGCCAAAGAAAGTGTCCGAACAGTTCACTCCAGAAAGTATGAGAAGCCTGTCAATACCACAGTTTCAACCATCAATAATATCTCCCAACCTGCTACCTCTTGGGCACCAGAAAGCCGCCCTAACCCCGCTAGAAAAGAATACACCGAGCTTCATGCTCCCCTCTCTAAAGTATATCAAGCCCTATTGAGCCGAAACCTTATCAAACCTCTGGACCCTCGTCCATTACCAAACCCATTTCCCAAAAAGTTCAAAATTGATGCTCACTATGACTTTCACCAGTCTACCAGCCATAATATGATTAGTGCTTCCATCTTCGAAATGTAATCCAGGAGATAATTGACTGGGGTATCATCGCCCCAGCAGCTAATTCTAAACAAAACACTACTCACAACCCCCTTTCAACCCATACCAATGCCATCTTCCTAAAAAATGACCCAAAATTCGACTTATCTACCCAAATTGTTCCCAGTAAAGCACCCATCATATCCATATTTTCACCCAAACCGCTTAAAGTTTACCCATATTTTTTCTTACACCCTACCTGCTTTACTAATTGAGCTTTCTCACTCCTCACAAGGGCTTGTATTATCATTTGTACCCAATCCGAAGGAAGAGATATTGAGTTATCGACTGTTCTGAACTAGTTTGAGGATTTGGGGCTGAAATTACCCTTTAAAATGACCATCGATTGTCAGAAGATCAACATTCTGTTCATGGAAGCCTGAAAGTGGGCTCGAGAGTCGAATAATTGAGTGGTACTCATTGATGAAATAATTTTGGATAATGTAGTACATATTATGATAAACATGTTTCGACAGACCTGAAATTGATGAAGAAACGGGGTTCTTATTCTTACCCACCTTCGTAAATAATATGACCAAATCAGGGAGACACTACCGAGATCTGAATCCTTAGCCATAAAAAATAGATAGGGGAAAAGGAGTTATCGAAGAACTTCCCATGCCAGAGATGACCATTGAGCAAAGCAAGATCCTAGACTAATTTTAGAAGACTCAAGCCAAAATCACATTATGGGAACTCTTTATGTCTTCCTAATTGAACTGAAACGCTCTAATAAAGTTGCTCATTGGGCCCACAGTCCCTCCTTTCACCACTCTAAAAGAAGATGTGAACCTGGTTGAGTCCTTAACCACCACTAGACTCCTTTCTTTCTCTAAAGAGGAGATTTTGAAGATCAACCCGGATCATAAATATACCCTCAACATCTTTGTTGAAGTGATAAGGAAAATAGTCCCGCTCTCGCTTATCGACAATGGCTCTTCCCTCAATGTTTGCCCACTAATAACCTTAAATTTCTTGGGCTTGAAAGTAAGTGACTTTGCCCCACTTCCATCGTAGTGCATGCCTATGATAATACTCGTCAAGAGGTGATGGGATCTATAATACTCACAATAGGGGTTGGCACTATCAATCCCGTTACTAAATTTTAAGTTATTGATATACCCGCATGCTTCAATCTATTACATGGTCGACCGTGGCTTCATAGCATTCGAGGGGTATCCTCCTCCCTTCATTAGAAGTTGAAATTCTTCGCCAAAGGGCAAGTCGTTACCATTATGGGAGATGATAACAGTACTGAAAATGCCAGTACGAGCAATCCGGTACTAGAAATACAATAAGCGATGAATGTCATACTTCTTTTCGGCTTCAGGGTTGATCCACTTCCCCTTTTGGTAGTGGATCATTTTAAAGACTGAATCTATCTAGAGCACAACCCTCACGGCAATGTCAACGTGATACAAATGTTAAAAAATATACACTTTATTCTCGAACTGTGACTGTAGAGACGTTAATAAGGAATACTAAATCCCATAGTCCTGAAAAAAGCCTTTCCCCCATGTTTCTTGGGTTATTGGCCTTCACCAGAAGAACTCGAAATGCTCCGCTAATTATGGTTGAAGAAAAGTTTAGAAGATGCCAAGAGTGTCTCGAGGGATTCCTTGAATGGGAGATTCACCGAAGAGGGTGAATACTTCCCCTTTTATGGATCTCCTGAACCATGGTATGATCATGTGGATAAGAAAATGAAGCCAGGAATGGTAATCTTATTTCAAGATAACTACTCATGGGCCGAAGACTGCTAGCATCAAGTATAACCTAAAGATAACTACTCCTAGGCCGAAGACTGCCAGCATCAAGTACAACCTCTCACTCAGAAAGTCATAGTCAGTACCGAGATCTCCGAGGAAAGTGACTCTAAAGACTCGTTCAATCTGCAGACACTAGGGCTGACACTATGCATGATCTATTCAGACACTACATCATCGGACCTGTCCACTCTGATTAAGGCCACTAATGCGCCTCTCCTCAACTAGAATGTTGTACCAGTCCCACCTGTTGAGATACAACCCAACCCAACCCAGTTGTTTACTTTATCTCTTTATCTATTGTTTGTCCTCCTTTCTCTGATAATAATGTGATCGGAATCTCTTTTGATGAGGTTCTTCACATTGTTTTTCTCGAAAATAAAATAAACGAAGATTTTTAGTATCTTATTGTGCCTTACATTAATTGTCTTGATTCTAATCAAGCTCTTGATTATGATGATTTTAAAATTGAATAATTCTTAATTGATCTTATTAGGGTTAATAACAAACAACATAATTGTGTTCAAATTAATGAGGATGAAACTATTATTATTAATCTTGATTCTAATAGCAAACAACGTGAGATTAGGATAGGGTCCACCCTTGATGAGCATGAGCAAGCGTAATTTGAAGAGTTGCTGAAGGAATTTATGAACGTCTTCATATAGTCCTACGACGACATGCCGGGTATCGATCTCGAAATAGTTCAGCATGAGATTACAACTCTCTTAGAAATTATGAAAGCTCCATACTGAATGGTCACTCAAGGTCAGGGAAGAGGTAATCAAATAATTGAACGCATGATTCTTTCGGGTAATCGAATATCCCATATGGCTAGCCAACATTATACTTGTATCGAAATCAAGAGGAAAAGTCCACATGTGCGTCGATTACCGAGATTCGAATAAAGCATCTCCCAATGACGATTACCTATTGCCCAACATCAACATGGTTGTGGATAACTCTACCAATCATGCTTTCAAGTTATTCATCAATGGTTTTGCTGAATACAATCAAATCAAGATGCACTTTGGTTATCAAGAAAAACTGCCTTCATTACCCCTTTGGGAACCTTTTGTCACACGGTCATGCCGTTTGGACTAAAAAATACAGGAACTACCTACCAAAGGGCTGCCACAATCATCTTACATGTTCTGATACACAAGGAGGTCGAAGTCTACGTAGACGACATGATTATTAAGTCTAAGATTCGGTAAGGTTATGTTCCCGCTCTCAAAAAATTCTTCGAACGTCTTCGGCGATACTAGAGATGGTTAAACCCACATAAATGTGTTTTCCGCATCACCAAAAGAAAGCTTTTGGGATTCATAGTTAATTGAAATGCCACTGCCATGAAGAGAGAAGGATGTCCGGGGATTCTTTGGAAAATTATAATATATCAGCAGGTTCATCAGCCAAGTGACTTCTATTTGTGAACCCATATTTAAACTCCTATGAAAGGATTCTACAAAAATCTGGAATGAGGCTTGTCAGGAATCCTTTGATAGAATCAAGATGTACCATACTCGACCTCCGGTACTCATGCCACCACAACCTCATCTCCTTCCACTCTAATACTTGACCGTAACAGATACTGCAGTAGGGGCTTTGCTAGACCAATACATTAAAGAAACTCATAAAGAAATACCCATCTACTAAGCAAGTCAAAAATTGGTCAGGTATGAAGTTAACTACATTGCCTTAGAGAAAGCATGTGTTGCCCCTAGTTTGGGCCACTCAAAAGTTATAACACTACATGCTCGCTTTTCCCATTAGAATTGTGTCTCGAATGAACCCCATTAAAACCTTACTTGAGAAACCCGACGTGTCTAGTCGAATGGCCCGATGGTTGATGATATTATCTTAGTTCGATATCTTGTATGTTATATAGAAATCCATGAAAGGGAATGCCATCTCCAATTAACTTGATGACTATCCTATATAAGAGGTTGATGTTTGAGTCTCTGAATTCCCGAACGAATACATTCTCTGCACCTCTCAGTAGGACCTCTGATGGCAAATGTTCTTTGACGGCGTTGCCAATAAGAAAGGATACGACATTAGTATATTCCTGATCACCATTGATGACTCTCACACTCCTATTACCATTAAGCTGAATTTTTCCTGCACCAACAATATGACCGAATATGAGGCATGCACTATAGGCCTCAAATTCGCCCTCAAGAAAGGTATTAAATACCTGGATGTCTACAGGGACTTTACCCTCATCATCAGTCAAGTCCTTAGAAGATGGAAAGTCAAGGACAAGAAACTCTTACCCTTTCATGCCTACCCAGATGAGTTGGCCTCCTAGTTTTGAGATATCACCTTCGACTACTTGCCCCGCGTAAAAAATAGTTTAGCCGATGCCCTTGCTACCTTAGCCTCCATGGTCGACATATCCGAAAGAATAATGATAGCACCCTTCATAGTCCAAAAATAAGTTATGCCAACCCACTGCTACCACATTAAACTCGTCACAGAGGAAGATTTTTATATGGCCGAGTAATGGAACTACATCATTTGGTGCCTCCTCAAGCATGGTAGGTATCCGTAAGATGCTGATAAGAAAGACCATGTGATCCTTCACAAACGAGTTACCCAGTACATCATCTGCAATAAAGCGTTGTTTAAGAAAAACTTTAATGGAACCATTTGCATTACATCGCAAGGGCTGACATCGAAGAAATAATGCAGAAGATCCACAATAGGGAATGCAGACCCCATATGAATGGTCATATATTTTCCAAGAAGATTATCCGTCAAGGGTATTATTAGACCGCCATGGTTTAGGATTGCACCGTTTACATCCGAAGATGCCTTAAATGCCAACAGTTTGCTAAGCTCTAGCACTTGTCTCCTCGAGAATTATACAACATGACTTCTCCTTGGTCGTTCTCCACCTAGGGCATTGGCATCATAGGTAAAGTCACACCCAAAGCTTCTAATGATCATGAGTTCATCATGGTTACCATTGATTACTTCACTAAGTGGGTCAAAGCCGAGTCATATGCAGTACTGAATGCCAAAAAGGTAGATACAGACAATAGGTTACATTTCGAAGTTGAGGTCACGCAACTAGTCGATGAGTGGGGGATTCAGAGACATAATTCTTCTCCCTACCGACCTCATACCAATGATACAATTGAAGCCACCAATAAAAACCTCATAGCCATTATCAATAAAATGACCAAGAGTTGTCGATATTGGGCCGATCGAATCCCTTACGCCCTCTGGGCTACCTCACTTAGATCAGGATATCTACTAGGGTTACCCCTTACTCTTTAGTATATGACGTGGAAGCATTCCTACCCTTTGATCTAAAAATACCTTCATTGCACGTTATGCTTGAAAGTAAAGTCAGTGAGGAAGATTGGTATGAGAGCCGCCTTGACGAACTATCATTCTTGGATAAAAAGAGAGTGAAGGCTCCATACCATATACAATGGTACCATCACCGGATAACACGATCATTCAATAAAAGAGTCAAGGACCGTAATGTCCGAGAAAGATAATTGACCCTCAAAGAAATCATAGAACCCGTTTGGAACGCCAGAAGGAAATTCAAGCCAAACTGGAGTGGCCCCTACATCATGAAAAAGATACTGTCAGGCGTCACCGCTATGCTCACTGACCTTAATGGAGAAGGGATGGCGCGTTAAAATTTTTTACCCTTAGTCTGAAATCTTAGCGCACTACAACTCCTCTCATCCCCCTCATATTATAAAAAAAACTCTTTATTTCCCTCTACTGAGAACTACGTGGGGTCTGATCCTCTAAAAAACTTTTTATTTACAAAATGTAAGACAGAAAATTTTCAAAAACCCCAGAGGTACGTAGGCAGCTCATACGCTTTACGTGGGCACGTTCCCCTTGTTCTTCACAAAATGCTATTATTTTCTTACCTTCGACAACGACAGATCATTTTATTATTTATATGAACAAAATGATTATGTATACCTTAGCGATCAGTATAGGTAACTCAAATGTAAAATTCATCAAGAGGCACGATAATATAATAGAATCCTTTTTTATTCCATAATGGGAGAATTCAATATAATTACACGAAATATCGGCATAGGGAGTCAAAATAACCACCCCCCGATAACCAAACAGCCCCTAAAACAAATCTAATCGAACCTTCCAAAAATTCTCCCTCCAAACCAAAAATAAACCAAGAACATATAAATGCATCCCAGTCATAAAAACTTCACAAATAAATGAACACCAGCTTCATAATGACCCTATCCACAGTTATCGAAAGACCCGGTCCCATCATCATCTACTCCTTGAAGCCCCCAAACTTCCCCCACCTGATTGGTATTTTGAAGGCGCTCCATAGAATGATATGCCCTGACCAGCATAACAAAAACCACACATCCTCCTCCATAGTGTCAAAAAGGACAAACCATATTTATCCGGTCTCCTCTGCCAAGATCTTTGCCACCCCCCGCTTCCACAACCATTTTAGATAATCTCTGGACACATGCCAAACTGCCTACAGATTAACAAGGACGGGTTGATGACCGACGATTCTCTCATAAAGAAACTAACCTCATGTGCATGGATTCGGTTAAGTCTTCCATTAGAAAAAAGTGTAGTGCTCGAGGAGGCACTATCTGCTCCCATTCGACTGGCGCAAAAATCGCCAAGGGAGATAAAATGAGATCTTTCGAAGGCTAACTAATCGAATTGTTAAATGAAAATGTATTTAACCCCTTAATTATTATCTAAATTAGCTTAATTCTAATTACTGTACATTTTATCTTAATATAATACATTGGTTTTGATGATTCCATACATATATTAAATATTACGTAAATATTTCTTAATTTAAAATATATATTTTTTACTTGTATGCTTTATGTAAATATTTTTATTATATATATTATTAGTACTATATAGTTATGTTGTTGCATAAATACCATAACTGTTTATATAATTATATACAATATTCATACATTTATATATGTTGTTTTTAAGCCTTGCTAATCTTATTATATGTCTTTGAAATCTTAGTAGTTTAAATATATGCCGTTGTTATCAAATATTTTTTTTTTGTAAGTTATATATACATAATTTTGTTTTATTTGTATACTATCATTAATAGTTATGCAACTTTTAGAAAAGTTCATAATATTCATTTAATTGTGAAATATATATCTAGTTAGTTATATAATTATATTTTTATATCTATATAATATTTATATGTATTTTATAATTAGTTATAAATATATATTTATTGTTGTATCTACATGATATTAAAGTTGCATTTGTATATAGGTTTTATATTTATACTTTTTAAAAAATCATTTTTTATATAATTTTTTTACTATATTATATATATATATATATATATATATATATATATATATATATATATTATTGCATTTGCATCCAATATTTTTTTTTGTATATACATGTTAGTTCTTACTTTTTATATATTTTACTAATATATATAATACCAGTCCTTAATATATACATGTGGCCGTTCAGTTTTTGTGGTAAACACAAATCTTTAAACTTCTTTAATATTATATTTATATATTTATATAGCTTCTTGGGGTAAGTGTTCATATATACTATATTGGATATTCTAGGACTACATATTCTTTTAGATGTTCTGTATATAGCAAGTAAGAGTAGATAATGAAATGAGTTAGAACAGGGGCATAAGTCAAGGAAAATTAGGTTTGGTCAATAAAGGTAGGAATTATATATATATACATATTTATTTTTAGTTAAGCTATATGAGACTTTTCCCATTTCTTTAGCCTCACGCATTATCTCACTGACAAATTTTCTTATATCATTTTTTTTGTTTGACTGATGTGTCTACTTTTCTTGGTGTCAGTTGATATCTTTTTTTGGTGGCCACACTTTGCCTCACGCATGGTTTATATATATATATATATATATATATATATATATATATATATATATATATATATATATATATATATATATATATATATATAGTGCTCTTATGCCGACTAATTCGTATTTTAAGAATGCGGACCGGATATGTGTCATCTAACTGTTCACCTAGAAATTATCGCCTAAATTATAGGCACACTCTCTCTCTTTTCTGGGCTCACCGCCAGGTGACACATGTCCGCTCCGCACTCTTAAAATGCGGACTAGTCCGCACAAGAGCAGGATTGTGTGTGTGTGTGTGTGTATATATATATATATTTCTCGTTACATAATATACCTGTACGATATATTCTCTCGTTTATACTTGCATGTTTTTTATCCCACATATCTTTGATCTATTCATCCCGTATAAATCTGATATATATGTATGCTAGTGATATGTCAGTCAAAGTTGTCACTATTGACAATTGTTGTCAAGAAAATCTATGTGATCTTACACCATAAATTTACACCATACGCAATGTACTCCATCAGTCACTTCCATTTCAGATATTGGACAAGTTGTATTTATTACAATTGTTGATCACTCGGCTAAGCCTTGGAACCACACGATTGGCTAGTGATGGCATCTTGCCTTAGTAGATTTCTAAAATATTATATCCTTCTAGATTCTCTTTATTGCACACACACAAAAAAGGATTATATCTTTAATTTTAACGTTTATGTGTGTATGCTTACATATATGTACTTTTTATATTATAATTAATATAAGATGTTTTTTTTTTCTTATAACTGAACGATTTTCTATATAAACAAATAATATTCTTTTTTACATTTTATTATATACGAATGTTATTATTTAAAAATAATGTATATTAATTTCTTAAAACAGTTCTGTAAGCATATTTTTTTAGAAAAATATTTATGAGCTCTACTTTCATAATATGATGTTAACAACAAACAAAATACATTTTTCTTTTGAAAAGTTTGTGTTAACCATCTAATGACATTTGTAGCCTTATCCTCAAAGGACCTCAACTTGCATCTTTTATCCATTTTTTTATTTTACTCCTAAACCACATTTATTCTTGCTGAGATACTGTCTTTGAAGTTCATTAACTAACACTTCACTTCTTATTTGGTTCATTGTATTATTAATCTCTACTAACATTTATCTCTCTCTATTATTCTACTATTTTCTTCTCTTTGATAGACAATTATATATACGATTTTATTTCAAGATTGAGAGCATTTAATGCTACATCTCACACTCTCTCAAAGCAAAAGAAGAGGCTCCAACGTCCATATTCTTAGTCCATACTTTTATCCAACGGTCATTATTTTTGGAAGCCACAAAAAGGAAGACAAAGATCAGTTGAAGCACGACTTAGAACTGAAATGACACAGTGAAGAAAAATAACAAGATTTTTTTTCATTCAGCTCATACTCTCATTCAATAAGAGCAACTGAAATTTTTATTTCGCTAATACATATAGAAAAATAGAGAGCAACTGAAATTCGTATTCAACACTTCGTACATATAGAAAAGAGAGCAACCAGATTCTACATTCAACTCACACAAGTATAAGAGAGCAACAAAAATTGAAGATCAGTTCTATAAGGGTTTGAGATAGCAACATATTATTATTCAACTATTTTTGAAGAAGAAATTCAAGAGCAAAACAATCTTTATTCTGCTACAAGAATTCAAGAATAAGACTAGTGCCAAAATCAGAATCCTTTGTGAAGTCTCAACTAAGAAGAAAATCGGACTCAATTTGTTCTTAAAGTGTTTTAAACGTTGTATATCAAATTTCTACTCCAGTTGTGTAAAGACTTGAAGCTTGGTTCTTAGCTTCGAAAATTGTTCCAGTAGCCGATTTTTGCTTCTCGGGTTTAAATTGGTGGTTTGATCCTACTGTATAAGTGGATCAGATATAGTGAAGTGCAAGGAGATAAAAGCAGCTCTAGGCGCGTGGACGTAGGCCGTGATTTGACCGAACCACGTTAAAAATTACGGTGTCATTTTATTTTCGCACTTATATTATTTATTTGCTTGTGCTTGTTTAAAATTATATTTTCATCACTTATTTTGGCAAATATAATAAATCCGAGAATTTGGTAAATTTATTTTAAGATTAAAATTATTATTTTTGAATTTGTTAATTAATTTAAGAATATTAATTAATTTTATTTACGAAAATTATTTATAAATTTATTGGGTCTTGGAATCTTGAAATATAATTTGTTTAATTAATTGAGAGTATTTATTTGATATTCTTTATGTGAATCATTTTAGATAAATTTTAGAAGATAATTTTTTTATTAAATACAAAATTTGATAATTTATTTAGTGGATGTTAAAATCTATGATTTATCTTGTTTAATTTAATTGGTTGTATTTAGATATTTTCATTAGTTAAATAATTTAAGATTTATTAATCTGAAATTTGAATGAAGAGTTTTAAATTAAATATTTTCAAAAAATTTAATTTAACCCGAAAAGTTTGTTAAAACTCAATTCACCCCCCCCCCCCCCCTCTTGAGTATAATCTGGTCTGCAATTGGTATCAGAGCAAGTGCTCTTCTTATTTTTAGATTTAACAATCTTAAGAGTTAAAGATCATTACAAACTTTTCTGTGTTTATCATAAATGTTGTGTTTTACATTTTTATTATTTATATGCTATAATGTTTGATTTTCTGTAGCTATTCATTATTTCATTTTGTGAGAAGAAAATGCATGAACAGTCAACCATATGTTTTCAGCTTTATTTTAAAGGAAAACTTCCTTGAATTTTTTATTTTGATGCACTTAATGGAAGAACATGCAACCCTTGTCTATATGCCAATGTTGATGAATCAAGCTTTGAAGAATCAAATACTCCGTGTCTCATGGCAATTGGTAACGAGGAGGTACAATCTAACCATTGCTTTAGTGAGCAAAAAAGCCAATCTCGCTCATTCCCACTTATCTTATTAGCCACCCCCTCAAAAGTGAATATACCTCTTCAGATCGAAAGCCTCCAATAGATTGAAAGCGGATCGAAAGAAAGATATGAACCATTCTCGCCCACTCATCTCAAGGCCCGAAGCAGAGAACCTACCCTTGCTTGCCTCACTTTAAAGCCTTGATCGATATGAGAAAGATGCAAACACTCTTATTAAGCCAAAGACACCCGAGGTAAGGTAGGAGCAAGGGATGAAACGTACTGAACCCAAGGGACGACCTTTCCTTAATGCAGTTATAGTTTGAGAATTTAAAAACGTGGTGTTAACGCAAAAATTCTCCATCTACGAGGACCAATCAGAAAAGGACACATGTCATCCTACATGGCAATATTCGACACCCGAGGAGAGTTGGTCGGCATCCGAGGAGAGTTGGTCGGCACCCGAGGAGTGTTAGTCGGCACCCGAGGAGAGTTGGTCGGCACCCGAGGAGAGTTAGTCGGCACCCGAGGAGAGTTGGTCGGCATACCAACCAGGAAGATCAAAGGATAACTATGAATTTAATGTGCATTAATGAAGATGAAAGCGCATTTAATGAGCCTTAATGTACATTTATACTGTATTAATAGATGACAACACATAGCATACCAAGCAATTCAACAATTAGATTCGTTGAATGTAGACATAAATGTCTACATACAATGAATCTCTTTATCTCCCATCACTATAAATACATGTATTCCCTTAGCCAAAAGGGAGGAGATCCGGGAGAACCTAGAAACACCATACACAAGATACACATCCTTTCTCTCTCTACACCTTATGGTGCTATTGTAAACCCCTGGGAATAAAATAACAGTGGACGCAGGCTTTATTCATAGCCGAACCACTTTAAAAACCTTTGTCTCCTATATGTTTGATGTGAATGTTTATCTTCATCTTCAATCTCATCCTCATCATTTATATGCTGTTGACGCCACTAAAATGACAGTGGCCATTTTCTGTCTTCAACAGATTGGCGCCGTCTGTGGGAACGTGTTACAACCATTGTTCTCCATCAAAAGCTAAGTTTTTATTTTCTCTACGTATAATCAATTATACATACATCTTTTGATTCAATCATGATTTTTATGTTTATATACATAAATTAGTTGTCCAATTTTTATCTGCAAAATGTTGCATATCATGATTTTTAAATCATAACTGTTAGATTAATTCTTATTTAGAAATCTGAAAAATAGTGGATTTTATAAATCATAACTTTTTGCTTGATTCTCAAGTTTCAATTTTATATCATGGAATAAATATTTTAAATGACTACGTATACCAATATATACGACAATGATAAGATTTGATAATTATCATTGTTGATTTTGAAATAATTTTTGAAAGATCTTTGATGACTATTCAAATTCCCATCATATTTTTAATCAAAGAATGGGAAAAGGTTAAAGACAATAAAAAGTTTTCTCATGAAAATCATGACCTAGATCTATTTTCTCTCTCTTCAAGTTTGAGTCTCTTTGCATTCATTTTTATGAACTATATAATTAATTTGGTTCATCTTCCATCTATGTCAATAAAGTCTCATTGATTGATTTTTGATATAAATTTGGTAATAACTTTGATCATTCAACATATTTTTATCTCTCCAAATAGGGAATAGGAAGGTATCAATATAAAAAATAATTTTCTCTCACCTGAAAAAGCATTACCCACCTCTTGTAAAAAAGGATCAGTAAAACAATCATGATCATATCAAGATTCTGGGCACAAATTTGATATGTTGGCCCCTCGTTCATCACATCACAGGGTTTCTTTGTCGAAATCACACGATCTACTGGATTAGATGAGTATTCATTTAATTAACATTCTTAATGCTTAGATTTTACATCGAATGTTATTTTTCTTATCTAAGGATTCGAGATATTCTGGTCAGCCATCCATATTGTTGGTCGGCATCATCTTGGGCCATCTTTTATTAAAGGGAAGCTTAACCAGACCATTTTTATTTGTCGGGGATAAGATGTGAAGATCCATCAGCAACGTTGAAATAATTTTATCCAACTACGAGGTATCTTATTGTTGGTCGGAGACTCATATTGTAGCTCGGTGGAACCAATTGCAGGTCGACGATCATCTACTTCTTGATCGACGACATCTCAGCCTTGTTCGGAGGGTTCAATTTACTGGTCAACAACTATCCAACCATCCAACTCTTGGTTGGCGACATCTGATGTTGTTCGTTAACCATCCAACAGCTGGTCTGCAATATCAATGCACCATTTTTGTTGATCGACGAAATCGCTCTGCTGGTCGGGGATCATTTGCTTCTTTGTCGGCACTATATATTATGTAGCTTGAGTAATCCCCAAATGTTGGTTGGCAACACCCATGCAGTTGGTCGGCAACAGTAGAATCTTGGGGTATTAAAAAATGCTGAGCACCTCAGATATTTCTTTAAACACGAGTTCAGCTTGGGGTAAATCGGGGGCTTAAGTTTTTTTTTTTAAAATTGTGATCACCAAAAAAAAAATATATATATATTTTTAAAACCAAGTGATAAATAATTTTCAAACATCAACTTATACCTGATTAGTTGTTGGAGATTAAATAACTTTACAAAAAACTCTACGTCTTATTTATGGCACATATCTAATAAAAATTTGTCCATCTCACACACATTTGGCACAAAACATATTATTTCATATTTTGAAATTTTTATTGCCTTATGCTGATACACATCACATATTGTTTGGTTGAATAATTATTCTCATGACAATAATTATTTGATCTAGTCTCGACAGGTGCTCGGGTAGCTTATTAAAATTTCATAGGGACGAGATTCAATCCCGATGAAAGCTCTCGTAAACCTCTGGAAAATAGTATTGCTCGACATCAGGCAATTTTGCCTCGACATATCAGCCAACATATATTATTTCATTTTTTGAAATTAATATTTTTATTTCTCAAGCATATACATATCATATATTGATTGGATGAGTAAATTATTCTCATGACTAATCAATTCAGCCTACACATATGGTAGAGCAAATTATTAATTTTTACAGGTACAAGATTCAACGCCGACGAATGCCCGGAAACAATCTGGAAACTATTATCATTGCTCAGCATTATGAAATTTCACCTCAGCAAGGAACTATATATTTTATTATTGCTTTGATTTGTGCTCAAGCATGAATTATTCTATATATCCGTTCGGTCTCATATTCTATATTCATCTCTTCATGGAGCTCGGCGAAATACTTATTATCATATTCAACTCCGAGGAAAAGCTACAACAGTTATTATATTTCACCCCCAACGGATAGTTGGTCGGGGCAATTCTTATTTATATTCAGGCCCAGATATCGGCTCAAGCACAAATTATTCTATATATCCCTTGGGATTCATATTCTATATTCATCTCAACATGGAACTCGGCGAGATACTTATTATCATATTCAGCTCCGAGGAGAACTATAACATTTATTATATTTCACCCCCAACAGATAGTTGGTTGGGATAATTCTTATTTATATTCAAGCCCAGCAAAGTTCTTGGCCATATTTTTATATTGAAAATATTATTCTTGTTCGGCATTATGCAATTTTGCCTCGACAGATGAGCAAGACAGTTTATTTTATCCTAAATCATTCTTTATGTCTATGCATATTTTATATTTATCTCAGCATGGAGTTCGGAAAATTTCTTCTCTCTATATATATTCAGCTTCGAGCAGGTCTCCATTATTTATATTGTCTTATTCCCAACAATCTGTTGGTCAGCTCCAAGGATGTCTCCAGTATTTATTATATCTTATTCCCAACAATCTGTTGGTCAGCTCAGAAGAGGTCTCCAGCATTTATTATATCTTATTTCCAACCATCTGTTGGTCAGCTCCGAGGAGGTCTCCAGTATTTATTATATCTTATTCCCAACAATTTGTTGGTCAGCTCTGAGGAAGTCTCTATCATTTATTATCAAAAATATATTCCCAAAAATGCCAACTAAGGTTGGTTGGGAAGAAAATCTATCCCTAAAAATGCCAACTAAGGTTGGTTAGGAAGTAAATCTATTCCCAAAAATGCCAACTAAGGTTGGTTAGGAAGTAAATCTATTCCTAAAAATGCCAACTAAGGTTGGTTAGGAAGTAAATCTATTCCCAAAAATGCCAACTAAGGTTGGTTGGGAAGTAAATCTATTCCTAAAAATGCCAACTAAGGTTGGTTGGGAAGTAAATCTATTCCCAAAAATGCCAACTAAGGTTGATTGGGAAGTAAATCTATTCCCAGAAATGTCAACTTAGGTTGGTCGAAAATAAGAAGCTGTCAACTACAGTTGGTCGGAAACATTTTATTTAAACAAAGTATGAGTATGTGAAAGCGATCAAGCAAAAAGCATTCAAAGTTCACATTCCACACTTGGGGGCTTCTATTACAGATATATTTGTTCATTTGGTGGCACATTCTTATAACATCATGCAGTCGAGCATCAAATTCAACTCCACAAACTCACACGATCGGGGCCCGACCAATCATCATTCAGGAGTTGTTTTTCTTGCTCAGGAATTATTTTTTATATTGAAGTTCAGGAGGTATATTGAAGTTCAGGAGGCGTATTCAGAAGTTCAGGAGGTATATTGAAGTTCAGGAGGAATATTGAAGTTCAGGAGGTATATTAAAGTTCACGAGGCATATTCAGGAGTTATTATGCACATACTATTGAAGTTCAGAAGTCAAATTCAACATCTATAGCACTGAGATCTTTACTACTACTGTCCTGACCAACATTGAAGAAGAAGTTGTATGAAAATATTTTGAAGTCCACCACTAGCTTGGTACTAATCAGATTGAAGAGTTGGGTTCAAAAGCTAGTACGTTACTCGACAAAGTATTCAGAGGATCATAAATCAGAAGAATCAGGCACGTGAAGTTAGCACTCAGTTGCTCGGCACAGGAGGCAGTTGGTCGGCTAGCAAACCAATCAACATACTTGAAGATTATGATAAGCTACAAGCTGCATACTATGGCATGGCTGCATCCAAATTCCCAGGGGTGATACATAGCACACGAATTTCCTCAAAATAAAGATTAGCAACCATCGATCAGCATGCATCATACGTCGTCTAGGAGATAATGCACTTTATGTTGAACAAATCAAGAAGGTAGATCAAGAATTTCACGAGCACCGAGCAACACTGCAGAATAAATACTCCATCCTTTCAAGTAAACCATCAAGCATGGGGCATTCGGGGCTTCTGTTAACGTAGAAATTCTCAATCTACGAGGACCAATCTGAAAAGGACACATGTCATACTACGTGGCAATATTCGACACCCGAGGAGAGTTGGTCGGCATCCGAGGAGAGTTGGTCGGCACCCGAGGAGTGTTAGTCGGCACCCGAGGAGAGTTGGTCAGTACCCGAGGAGAATTAGTCGGCACCCGAGGAGAGTTAGTCGGCACCCGAGGAGAGTTGGTCGGCATACCAACCAGTAAGATCAAAGGATAACTATACATTTAATGTGCATTAATGAAGATGACAACGCATTTAATGAGCCTTAATGTACATTTATACCGTATTAATAGATGACAACACATAGCATACCAAGCAATTCAACAATTTGATTCGTTGAATGTAGACATAAATGTCTACATACAATGAATCTCTTTATCTCCCATCACTATAAATACATGTATTCCCTTAGCCAAAAGGGAGGAGATCCGGGAGAATCTAGAAACACCATACACAAGATACACATCCTTTCTCTCTCTACACCTTATGGTGCTATTGTAAACCCCTGGGAATAAAATAACAGTGGACGTAGGCTTTATTCATAGCCGAACCACTTTAAAAACCTCTGTCTCTTATATGTTTGATGTGAATGTTTATCTTCATCTTCAATATCATCCTCATTATTTATCTACTGTTGACGCCACTAGAATGACAATGGCCATTTTCTGTCTTCAACAGATTGGCGCCGTCTGTGGGAACGTGTTACAACCATTGTTCTCCATCAAAAGATAAGTTTTTATTTTCTCTACGTATAATCAATTATACATACATCTTTTGATTCAATCATGATTTTTATGTTTATATACATAAATTAATTGTCTAATTTTTATCTGCAAAATGTTGCATATCATGATTTTTAAATCATAACTGTTAGATTAATTCTTATTTAGAAATCTAAAAAATAGTGGATTTTATAAATCATAACTTTTTGCTTGATTCTCAAGTTTCAATTTTATATCATGGAATAAATATTTTAAATGATTACGTATACCAATATATACGACAATGATAAGATTTGATAATTTCCATTGTTGATTTTGAAATAATTTTTGAAAGATCTTTGATGACTATTCAAATTCCCATCATATTTTTAATCAAAGAATGGGAAAAGGTTAAAGACAATAAAAAGTTTTCTCATGGAAATCATGACCTAGATCTATTTTCTCTCTCTTCAAGTTTGAGTCTCTTTGCATTAATTTTTATGAACTATATACTTAATTTGGTTCATCTTCCATCTATGTCAATAAAGTCTCATTAATTGATTTTTGATATAAATTTGGTAATAACTTCGATCATTCAACATATTTTTATCTCTCCAAATAGGGAATAGGAAGAGATCAATATAAAAAATAATTTTCTCTCACCTGAAAAAGCATTACCCACCTCTTGTAAAAAAGTATCAGTAAAACAATCATGATCATATCAAGATTCTGGGCACAAATTTGATATGTTGGCCCCTCGTTCATCACACCACAGGGTTTCTTTGTCGAAATCACACGATCTACTGGATTAGATGAGTATTCAGTTAATAAATATTCTTAATGCTTAGATTTTACATCGAATGTTATTTTTCTTATCTAAGGATTCGAGATATTCTGGTCAGCCATCCATATTGTTGGTCGACATCATCTTGGGCCATCTTTTATTAAAGGGAAGCTTAACCAGACCATTTTTATTTGTCGGGGATAAGATGTGAAGATCCATCAGCAACGTTGAAATAATTTTATCCAACTACGAGGTATCTTATTGTTGGTCGGAGACTCATATTGTAGCTCGGTGGAACCAATTGCAGGTCGACGATCATCTACTTCTTGATCGACGACATCTCAGCCTTGTTCGGAGGGTTCAATTTACTGGTCAACAACTATCCAACCATCCAACTCTTGGTTGGCGACATCTGATGTTGTTCGGTAACCATCCAACAGCTGGTCTGCAATATCAATGCACTATTTTTGTTGATCGACGAAATTGCTCTGCTGGTCGGGGATCATTTGCTTCTTTGTCGGCATTATATATTCTATAGCCCGAGACATCCCCAAATGTTGGTTGGCAACACCCATGCAGTTGGTCGGCAACAGTAGTAGCTTGGGGTATTAAAAAATGCGAAGCACCCCAGATATTTCTTTAAACACGAGTTCAGCTTGGGGGTAAACCGGGGGCTTAAGTTTTTTTTTTTAAATTGTGATAACCAAAATATATATATTTATATATTTTTAAAACCAAGTGATAAATAATTTTCAAACATCAACTTACACCTGATTAGTTGTTGGAGATTAAATAACTTTACAAAAAACTCTACGTCTTATTTATGGCACATATCTAATAAAAATTTGTCCATCTCACACACATTTGGCACAAAACATATTATTTCATATTTTGAATTTTTTATTGCCTTATGCTGATACACATCACATATTGTTTGGTTGAATAATTATTCTCATGACAATAATTATTTGATCTAGTCTCGACAGGTGCTCGGGCAGGTTATTAAAATTTCATAGGGACGAGATTCAATCCCGATGAAAGCTCTCGTAAACCTCTGGAAACTAGTATTGCTCAACATCAGGCAATTTTGCCTCGACATATCAGCCAACATATATTATTTCATTTTTTGAAATTAATATTTTTATTTCTCAAGCATATACATATCATATATTGATTGGATGAGTAAATTATTCTCATGACTAATCAATTCAGCCTACACATATGGTAGAGAAAATTATTAATTTTTACAGGTACAAGATTCAATGCCGACGAATGCTCGGAAACAATCTGAAAACTATTATCATTGCTCAGCATTATGAAATTTCACCTCAGCAAGGAACTATATATTTTATTATTGCTTTGATTTGTGCTCAAGCATGAATTATTCTATATATCCGTTCAGATTCATATTCTATATTCATCTCTTCATGGAGCTCGGCGAAATACTTATTATCATATTCAGCTCCGAGGAAAAGCTGCAACAGTTATTATATTTCACCCCTAACGGATAGTTGGTCGGGGCAATTCTTATTTATATTCAGGCCCAGATATTGGCGCAAGCACAAATTATTCTATATATCCCTTGGGATTCATATTCTATATTCATCTCAACATGGAACTCGGCGAGATACTTATTATCATATTCAGCTCCGAGGAGAACTATAACATTTATTATATTTCAACCCCAACGGATAGTTGGTTGGGATAATTCTTATTTATATTCAAGCCCAGCAAAGTTCTTGGCCATATTTTTATATTGAAAATATTATTCTTGTTCGGCATTATGCAATTTTGCCTCGACAGATGAGCAAGACAGTTTATTTTATCCTAAATCATTCTTTATGTCTATGCATATTTTATATTTATCTCAGCATGGAGCTCGGAAAATTTCTTCTCTCTATATATATTCAGCTTCGAGCAGGTCTACAACATTTATATTATCTTATTCCCAACAATCTGTTTGTCAGCTCCAAGGATGTCTCCAGTATTTATTATATCTTATTCCCAACAATCTGTTGGTCAGCTCATAAGAGGTCTCCAGCATTTATTATATCTTATTTCCAACCATCTGTTGGTCAGCTCCGAGGAGGTCTCCAGCATTTATTATATCTTATTCCCAACAATTTGTTGGTCAGCTCCGAGGAAGTCTCTATCATTTATTATCAAAAATATATTCCCAAAAATGCCAACTAAGGTTGGTTGGGAAGAAAATCTATTCCTAAAAATGCCAACTAAGGTTGGTTAGGAAGTAAATCTATTCCTAAAAATGCCAACTAAGGTTGGTTAGGAAGTAAATCTATTCCTAAAAATGCCAACTAAGGTTGGTTAGGAAGTAAATCTATTCCTAAAAATGCCAACTAAGGTTGGTTGGGAAGTAAATCTATTCCCAAAAATGCCAACTAAGGTTGGTTGGGAAGTAAATCTATTCCCAAAAATGCCAACTAAGGTTGGTTGGGAAGTAAATCTATTTCCAAAAATGTCAACTTAGGTTGGTCGAAAATAAGAAGCTGTCAACTACAGTTGGTCGGAAACTTGTTATTTAAACAAAGTATGAGTATGTGAAAGCGATCAAGCAAAAAGCATTCAAAGTTCACATTCCACACTTGGGGGCTTCTATTACAGATATATTTGTTCATTTGGTGGCACATTCTTATAACATCATGCAGTCGAGCATCAAATTCAACTCCACAAACTCACACGGTCGGGGCCCCGACCAATCATCATTCAGGAGTTGTTTTTCTTGCTCAGGAATTATTTTTTATATTGAAGTTCCGGAGGTATATTGAAGTTCAGGAGGCGTATTCAGAAGTTCAGGAGGTATATTGAAGTTCAGGAGGTATATTGAAGTTCAGGAGGCATATTCAGGAGTTATTATGCACATACTATTGAAGTTCAGAAGTCAAATTCAGCATCTATAGCACTGAGATCTTTACTACTACTGTCCCGACCAACATTGAAGAAAAAGTTGTATGAAAATGTTTCGAAGTCCACCACTAGCTTGGTACTAATCAGAGTGAAAAGTTGGGTTCAAAAGCTAGTATGTTACTCGACAAAGTATTCAGAGGATCATAAATCAGAAGAATTAAGCACGTGAAGTTAGCACTCAGTTGCTCGACACAGGAGGCAGTTGGTCGGCTAGCAAACCAATCAACATACTTGAAGATTATGACAAGCTACAAGTTGCATACTATGGCATGGCTGCATCCAAATTCCCAGGGGTGATTCATAGCACACAGAGTTTCTCAAAAGAAATATTAGCAACCATCGATCAGCCTGCATCATATGTCATCCAGGAGATAATGCACTTTATGTTGAACAAATTAAGAAGGTAGATCAAGAATTTCACGAGCACCGAGCAACACTGCAGAATTAATACTCCATCCTTTCAAGTAAACCATCAAGCATGGGGCATTGAGGGCTTTCGTTAACGCAAAAATTCTCCATCTATGAGGACCAATCAGAAAAGGACACATGTCATCCTACGTGGCAATATTCGACACCCGAGGAGAGTTGTTCGGCATCCGAGGAGAGTTGGTCGGCACCCGAGGAGTGTTAGTCGGCACCCGAGGAGAGTTGGTCAGTACCCGAGGAGAATTAGTCAGCACTCGAGGAGAGTTGGTCGGCACCCGAGGAGAGTTAGTCGGCACCCGAGGAGCGTTGGTCGGCATAACAACCAGGAAGATCAAAGGATAACTATGCATTTAATGTGCATTAATGAAGATGACAACGCATTTAATGAGACTTAATTTACATTTATACTGTATTAATAGATGACAACACATAGCATACCAAGCAATTCAACAATTAGATTCGTTGAATGTAGACATAAATGTCTACATACAATGAATCTCTTTATCTCCCATCACTATAAATACATGTATTTCCTTAGCCAAAAGGGAGGAGATCCGGGAGAACCTAGAAACACCATACACAAGATACACATCATTTTTCTCTCTACACCTTATGGTGCTATTGTAAACCCTGGGAATAAAGTAACAGTGAACGTAGGCTTTATTCATAGCCGAACCACTTTAAAAACCTTTGTCTCTTATATGTTTGATGTGAATGTTTATCTTCATCTTCAATCTCATCGTCATCGCCATTTTCTGTCTTCAACAGGTGGTTTAATCGTATTCTACTCATAGTGCAACTCATGATATTGAAAATGATATTATTGATGATTATGATGAATTACAGTATGCATAATGATTATGATGAATTACAAGATGCATTCAATGAGTTGTAAGAAAAATATGAAGATATTGGAAATAAGTTCATTGCAATTAAAAAGACTCATGTCAAATGTGATTCTATATCAAAAAAATTTGATGATTTGAAATTAGAAAATGGATCTTTGAAAAATGAAATTAAAACTTTGAAAAAGGAAAAAATATGTAAATGTCACTCATCCTCTTGAAATTGAAAATGGTGAATTAAAAAGGGAGATTGATTATTTAAAGAAATCATTAGATACTTTTAGTAAACGAAATGAATATTTTCATAAAATTATAGAAAATCAAAGAATTCGGTTTAACAATAACGATATAGGATATGACGAAGAAAATGAGAAAAAATAGTTATTCAATTCTATTTAAAAATCATGCCTCATGTAGTCATTCAAACTCTTTATGTACATATTGTGGGAGACGTACACATTATTCTAAATTTTGCTATTTTAGAAAAAGAATGCATAACAATACTAAATTAGCTTGGATTCCTAAAGAAACAATTATGTTTGCTAACCCTTATCAATCACACACATATTGGATTCCAAAAGATAAAGTTTTTAGGTGAAAAATCGGTATTGGTACTTGAACAAAAATTTGTGCGACTAGAATTATTGTTAGATTTTTTTTAAATATTTATTTTCTTGTTTATATGTTTATTTAAGTTGAACATATTCTTTACTTGATAAATATTGTTATATGTTGTTTTCATATTTAATATGCTTAATAGTCTGATTTTTTTTCATAAATGTGTTTAGTGCTTGAATTTGTAACTAAGTCTATTTTTTTTCTCAAAAAGCACACGACTCATAATTTTTCATTATTATTCTATTTTTGTATATAATTATGACATTGATATTTACCTTTTAACGAGTTCATGCTTGATATTTTAAAATGTTAATAATTAAACATATTTTGATACATTTATGTATTAATATTGCTTTATTGACCCAAAACCTTCTTGGGTGGAAAAGAGAAAAGCTTGAAAGTTGTGTAGGTTCCAAATTGAGATGGATTATGGAATTTCAAGCCTCTGATTTTTTTTGGAAAGCAATGTTGACATTTCAAGAATCATTCCCAATGGATAAAAAAAGCCACACTTGAGAATTTCATGGAAATATCTATTAGTAAGGTTGTGAGGTACACTTTTCTTGAATTATCAATATCATATATTTATTGATGATATGATCTTAATTGATATGATTCCATACTTAGACTATTTGTTAAAGGATATGAGTTTGTCCTTGATGATTTAAACTTCGCATGTTAATTTATACATTTATTATTTAAATGATTTTAAGTTGTGAGACATACACTTGATATTGTTGATAAATTTATTTATTTTTTGCTGAAAATTCATAATCTTTATGTGTCACATTTAGAAATATATTTGTTGTTAATGATATTGGATTAATTCATGACTTTATTGTATATTGATTTAAAACGAAAATGTCTTTGTAAATTTGCTTGTCATATGTGCTACTTGTTGATTTTGCGATATACATTCATTGATTTTGATGATATGATCATATTGATCTCTATGAGCTAAATTTAGCCCCTTTGTTTGAATATTAATGACATTCATGAAGCATATAATATTTTTTGTAACATTTGTGTTATTTGTGCTTACTTGAAAAATAATATGATTATTGAGACTTTTATTTTTTTTTAAATTTAATGGCATGTTATATGTTTGACCCGATTAGTTGAATATTATTGTCTTATTATTCTTATAATGTTTGTGCTTAAATAAAAAAAAAATACAAGTCTTCTGATTAATGAGTTGCTGAAATATATTGAAGTTGATTAATTTATGTTGCATCCATTATTGAGAAATTTATTTATTTATTGATTTGAAAGTTCTTGTACAAATTGTTTAGTTATATGTTGAATACATGAAAGTATTGATTTTTATGATGTGCTTTTTGTTATTAAATTTCTGAAATCATTAAGTTGATTTCATTTTGGCCTCACGACATGTTTCATTCTTGAAAATTGATTTAATGACCTTTATTGAAATATTACCTCCTATTAGAAGATAGTAATTATGGAAGTATATATTGAAAATATTTCATCTCATAAAATAGATGCACCAAATTTATTATATGCATATATGCCTTCATTGGTATCCTTAGGGGGATATAATATTGATATTAATTTGTTAGAAAAATACTTGATCATGGACTTTGATGTACTATTATTTATTATTCCGAGAAATTTCAGCTCGTATTTTGAAAAAGGCAAAAGCTTGAACAAACGCAATATTTTTTTTTGCTATATGCCGCTTTATTCTAACTCATGTTATGCGCTTAATTCAAATTATTTGAAAACATCGAGTTATGAAATGTTGGGCGCTTAAAAGATTGATGATGTATACAAAAATTGGTATCATCTATCATTTTATGTGCTTGAAATGTTAATCATTTATCATTTTGGTGACTTGTGCGATATTTGATAATATTAATGCCTATCCAAAAATTCTAACGCAATATTTGAGGTTTTTTTATGATATAATTTTGCATATTAAAATTCTGAATTGTGATTTATGGTTTCATCCCATGCCAAAATTATTTTTGATAAGGGGAGATTCCCTTTTTACCCTTGACCCTCGTTTTATATGAAAAATCTTTTTGATAATGTCAAAAGGTGAGAAATATTTATGATTCACTTATTGCGCTTAATATTTGATTTTATGAATATTTGTGAATCATTGTTTGCCATCATAAAAAAGGGGAAGATTGTTAAACGAAAACGTATTGAACCCCTTAATTAATATCTAAATTAGCTTTATTGTAATTAGTGTACATTTTAGTTTAATATAATATATTGATTTTGATGATTCCATACATATATTAAATATTACGTAAATATTTCTTAATTTACAATATATATTTTTTACTTATATGCTTTATATAAATATTTTTATTATATATATTATTATTACTATATAGTAATATTGTTGCATAAATACCATAATTGTTTATATAATTATATACAATATGCATACATTTATATATGTTGTTTTTAAGCCTTGCTAATTTTATTATATGTCTTTGAAATCTTAGTGGTTTAAATATATGTCGTTGGTATCAAATATTTTTTTGTAAGTTATATATATATATATATATATATATATATATATATATATATATATATATATATATAATTTTGTTTTATTTGTAAATATTATTAATGATTACGCAACTTTTAGCATAGTTCATAATATTCATTTAATTGTGAAATATATATTTTGTTAGTTATATAGTTATATTTTTATATCTATATAATATTTATATATATTTTATAATTAGTTATAAATATATATTTATTATTGTATCTACATTATATCAAAGTTGCATTTATATATAGGTTTTATATTTATACTTTTAAAAAAATCATTTTTTATATAAATTTTTTTACCATATTATATATATATTATTGCATTTGCATCCAATAATTTTTTATATATACATGTTAGTTCTTACTTTTTATATATTTTACTAATATATATAATACCAGTCCTTGATATATACATGTGTCCGTTCAGTTTTTATGGTAAACACAAATCTTTAAACTTCTGTAATATTATATTTATATATTTATATAGCTGCTTGGGATTAATGTTCATATATTCTATATTCTAGGACTACATATGCTTTTAGATGTTCTGTATGTAGCAGGTAAGAGTAGATAATGAAATGAGTTAGAACATGGGCATAAATCAAGGAAGATTAATTTTGATCAATAAAGGTAGGAATTATATATATGTTATATTATACATATTTATTTGTAGTTAAGCTATATGAGATTTGTCCCATTTCTTTAGCCTCACGCATTATCTCACTGACAAATTTTCTTATATCATTTTTTTTATTTGACTGATGTGTCTACTTTTCTTGGTGTCAATTGATATCTTTTTTTGGTGGCCACACTTTGCCTCACGCATGGTTTATATATATATATATATATATATTCTATCGTTTGTATTTGCATGTTTTTTTATCTCACATATCTTTGATCTATTCATCCCATTTAAATCTTATATTTATTAATGCTAGTGATATGTCAGTCAAAGTTGTCACTATTGACAACTGTTGGCAAGAAAATTTACGCGATCTTACACCATAAATTTATCATACGCAATGTACTCCATCAGTCACTTCCACTTCAGATCTTGGACAAGTTGTTTTTATTACAACCGTTGATCACTCAGCTAAGCCTTGGAACCACACGATTGGCTAGTGATGGCCTCTTGCCTTAGTAGATTTCTAAAATATTATATCCATCTAGATTCTCTTTATTGCACACACACAAAAAAGGATTATATCTTTAGTTTTAATGTTTATGTGTGTATGCTTGCATATATGTACTTTTTATATTATAATTAATATAAGATGCATTTTTTTCTTCTTCTTATAACTGAACGATTTTCTATATCAACAAATAATATTCTCTTTTACATTTTATTATATACGAACGTTATTATTTAAAAAAAATGTATATTAATTTCTTAAAACAGTTCGGTAAGTGTTGATGCAAAAAAGTAGACTAGGCCTAATTAATCAATCATAGATAAAATAAGTAAAACAAGCAAGACATAATAAATTTTAAAGTGGTTCGGCTAAAAGGAATAGCCTACGTCCACTGTACTGTATTGATTGCCTTGAGTTTATTTTTTAGGTCCCTTGCAATGACGGTGATATAATGTATTTATAGCCTAAGATGGGTCTTGATAGTTGTCATGTGAAATGATGGAATGCCTTCATTTGTTTGGCATTTCATCCATACATAATGAGAAATAAATACATAAATATTGTCGCTTCATTGGTAATACAGGCTGTAAGACTGCTGGCTCTTGGTTAGCTGTACAGATTGGATTTTCGACCGTTGGTAAAACTTCCCAGTTGGTCGGGCTTCCTTATTTGTCGGGTAACCATGTTGGTCGGGCTTTCTTGTTGGTCGAACTTTTCTATCATGCTGACTTGGACTTGTGCCCCATTGGATGACACGTACTGGCTTGTAATTGGTCCATATAGGGTGGTAAATTTTGGTATCAATAGAAGCCCCCAATGTTTCATACTTGGAGTTGATGCGAAAGTGTGGAATATTATGTTTCACCAATAGTTCGGGCTATTTGGTTTAGCTGCAGACCTTCCAAACTTGTGAAATTTATCCATTTGATTGACGATTTGTGAGCGCGAATGGCAATTTTGTAAATATTTCAAATTTTAGCGAACTTTTATGGGATATCTTCGTCTTTTACTTTGTCATCCGTCGTAAACCTAAACGTCATTCTCTTTAATCATTACTTTTCTCAGTTTTCGACGCGTCTTATAAAAAGGGTGGTAAAAACTTCGATCATCTTTTACCTCTTACTTCTAATTCTGCTGCTGTGTTCTTTGCTTTCGTGCTATAATTTTCTTTTCTGTCTTCAGTTCTTGCTGAATACTTAAATCTTTGTAAGAATTTTTCTCCTCTTTTTTTTTTCTTCATCATGGTTTATTCTATCGAGTCACTTGATAAGTTCATAAACGATTTTAATATTCCATATTGGGTTGTATTAGAACATCCCACTTTTTCTTCTGACTTTTTCTCTCTTGCTGAGGGTCATTGGTTCCCTTCCATCATTATTGCTGAATGTGGTTTCACGTTTCCTCTCAATCCCCTGTGTTTGGAGTTTTGTCAATATTTTGACATCGTACCTGGAAGAGTGGCTCCTAACACATGGAGAGTTGTAAGTGGAGTTTATAGGTTAAATCAAATTTATAGAACCCATTTAGGGATTTTAGAAATTATGTTTTGTTATAAATGGTTAACTAGTTATACCACCTTTTATTTAAAAACTAGGGATGTTAGTAAAGCTTTGGTAGTTAATCTTCCTGATTCTAATAGGGATTATTTTGATCACGTGGTAGTTATAAAAAATTGGCAACGTGCCCCTTTAGTTAGAGGCTCTAAATCCTAAGGACCTAGATGTCTGCTCTTTGTCAATGGAATAGGTTGTTTTATGTTTTAGTAAATCTGTCCTATTTATGTTTGATCAAATGTCATACTGACTGTTATTTTATATATTAATTTTCAATTGAGAAAAGTACCCCAAAGAGAGTGAAGTAAATTTAAAAGAGTTGAAGTTTATCTGGGGTCTTCATAAGGTAGTTACTGAAGAGCACGTTAGGTCTGCCTCCTATCTGTTCCAATATAAAAACACTGTTTCTTCTTTTATTTCCAGACTTTCTGCCTCTCCTACTCTGGTAATTGATCTTAACCAAGAGGTTGTTGTTGATTCTGATACTCCTCTATTTGAAATTATGAAGAAGATGAAGTTTCCTAACCTTTATAGCGGTAGTGATTCTGGATCCCAATCATCTGTTGAATGAGCCAAGAATAAAACAGGGGATGTTATGAAACCCCCAACCCCCAGCCCCCAAGGGTACAGTACATAAAGATTCAACCCCCAAAGACCTATCTCCTAAGGATGTAGCTCCCAAAGATGTTGAAGTTCCTCTGAGGAGACTTAGGAGAGGGATTGCAGAGAAGCAAGTCGACTAGGTGACATATCAACTGTCCTTGATTGATTTAACCTCTTCTAATAATGTTCCTCTAATAACTATTACTCCCAATTTGGCCAGGAGGTCGATCAAGTCTGGTACTCTTCCAGACCACAGAGGGATGGATGTCATGCTCCCTAGAACGAGGGTTATGAATTGGCTGCTCAGAACCTTGCATCAGTAAGTAACTTCTATTTTCTTGGTTTGGTTGTATTTTATATCTCTCATATACTCATTTTGATCTTCATCTTTTGCTGTTCTTAGTACACTTCAATAATATAGTGGAGAAGGATGATGCAATCAAGGCTTCTTCTTCTTCTTGTTCTTCTTCTTCTTCAAATGAGGTGGAGGATGCTTTGTCTGGTTTAAAGAAGTCTATGCTTGAATCTCAGCAGGCCTTGGAGATTGAGAGGAGTACTTGGGCAGAGAAACTAAAGATAACTGAAACTGCTCATGAAACGTCTCATATAAATGCCCTTGAAGTGGAGCGCAGGGCAAAGGAATCTGGGTGTCAGAAAGAGGAAGCTGAGCACAAGAAAGAGGAAGCTGAACGCAGAGCAAAGGCTGCTGAAGAGATTGTATCCTCTGCCAAAGCTATAATAAAACCTGTTGTGAAGGCCTCTTGTAGTGTTGGTTGGGACAAGGGCTGGAATAAAGCCATTTCTGCTGCTTCTGCTCAGATTGAGTATGTGAAGCAAAAATATTTCAGAGATGATTGAGTTGCTTCCCTTCAAGAGTTGAACACAATTGAGGACTCCGAACTTTTTCAGAGGTATATTCAGGGTCCTCCTCCAATCATAGAGGATGGGGTTGAAGATGCTGCTGCTTCTGAAGAGTCTTCATTTGTGGTTGGGTTTGCTGCCAAACAACCTGATGTCCCTGAGTCCTCTATTCCTCCAGTCGAGCGGACCGAGCAACTTCAGGCTGTAGCCCCTTCTTCTGAGCAGAATAAGAAGGTTGAAAAGGATAGGGAGAAGGTGTAAAGTTGCTCGGTATTTTCCCTTTTAGTTTTGTTGTTTATTTTCTCTTTGTTTTTATTATACTTGAACTCTTTATTATCAATAAAATAACCTTTTGTTATTCCTTTTTTTATCTTATATTGATTATACCTGTTCTTCATCCTTGTCGTTGATTGGTGGTTATTTCTTCTTTCGATTTTATTATGAAGATGGAACAACTGTCTTCCCATAATACCGAGCTACTGAGGAAGTGCAATACTTTTTTCAAATCTGGTCATACGGACTAATTCGAAGAAGAAATCACTCAGTTTCTCGATGATGATGCCTCAGAGTAGGTTAAAGAATCCTATAAGTATTTGAAGTACTTACTTGATTGGGCGGTAGCAAATAATGTTGCCTACTATGGAATGATAGATGAACTTCAAGAACAGTATAAATAATCCACCGCGCTATTGCATCAGAGCTATGAGCAGAAATATCAAAACTTAAGTGTAGGTCGGGGTTTTGATAATTTTGTCTCTGTTTATAATAAAAGGGAAGCTTTACTTAAACTTGAAGTTGAAGAACCTAGGACTGTTGCCAAACTCCTGGAAGAGGAGAACAATAATTTGAGGATGAAGTGATTTTCTGAAGTCTACTTCTAAAACTGTTGTTGCTACTACCGATGAAGGTTATTCCTTTTTAGAAGCTGAGAATGCAACATTAAGAGATGAATTGGAAGCCTTGAAAAACATTAAACCTGCCTCTTCCTCCCAAGCTAGAAATAAGCCTCATCGAGGAACCATAGAGGAAATAAGGACCCAACAGGCCCTTGTCAATCAAGCTGCGCATTTTAAAAGCAAAAGACCGAGCTATTGCTGAGATGTCCTAAAAGTTGCAGACGTTATCTGAATAACTATCCACTAAATCTTCCCAATTAGAGGTTAAAGATAGAATACTAAAAAATCTTTATTCGCAGGTTGATAAATTAACTTTTTAATTCCACAAACAACCAAGAGAAGTTTGGATGAATGGGTATAGTGAAGCTTTAGGACATTTTGACGATAGACTTCAATATGCCCAGAACGAATCCTAGAAATGGGGTTGGATAAACGATTTAACTATGATGAAGGTGAATGGGAATGACTCTCTATGGGATTAGTATGATCCGGATTACTGTAGCTTGATAATCCTCCATTCAAGTTAGATGTTAATTAGATACATGTTCACCGTATTCCCCAATGCCTAACTTCCAAGTACTTAGGAGATTACGAGCTACATGATGAATTAGAGATCGTTCATCCTCCTCATCTGCTTGACCATCCTAGTAGAAGTAATACCAAGATGCTTCAGGACTTTAACTTCATAAATTCCCCTTTTACTTTGGATGATCCTCCAGCTGGCATGGATCCTGTTTCTATGGCTGAAGGAAAGCGTCTTGTAGAATAAACTTTTGTATTTTGTTTTTCCATGTTTAAACAACAATATGTAATTATTTAATTTTAATGAAAAGTTTATTTTATGAATGGATCAACTTTTAGTTAATCTCTGAGTGTTTTCTTAATCTTTGACTATGAATGGATCAACTTTTTTTTGTTAATCTCTAGTTTTCCATTGAATCCATTGATATCCTTAGGATTATCATAAGTTTTATACCAATTACCAATGTTTCACCATGGTTCTACTCATGTACCTGAATTTTATGGTAGTTGCATTAGTTACCTTGGTTCCCAAGCGTGAGTGAAATATTTATCCATCTTTTAGTCCAGTTTAGATGAAAATTATTCATCCGGGTCTTCATTAACCAAGCATTTGGGACTTATAATTTTGCCTTGCGTGGTTTTATATGTTTGACAACCAACTTTATTGGTGTCGTTATTGATGCCGATCAACTTTGTTGGTGGTTGTTGTTGATACTGACCAACTTTGTTGGTGGTTTTATTAATGCCAACCAACTTTTTTGGTGGCCTTCGTTGTTACCTACGAACTTTGTTGGTGGTCTTCATTGATACCAACCAACTTTGTTGGTGGTTAGTTACCTTTGTTGTTACTGACCACTTTTGTTGTTGGCCTTCATTGATACTGACCAACTTTGTTGGTAGCCTTTTTTGATACTGACTAACTTTTTTGGTGGTCTTCATTGTGCTTGCAAGTGCATAGTACTAGTACTCCAAAAAAAGAAAACAAAAAAAAAAAATAACAATTTTGGGAAAGTCATGTTCTCATTAAATTTGAAGTGAACTCATCCAAAGTCTCAATTCGATATGCGCCTGGTCGGATAACTGCAGTAATACGATAAGGCCCATGCCAATTGGCTTTTAGCTTATTGCTCTTCTGAATCACTTTCTTCAAAACATATTCACCCTCTTTTAAGTTGCTCGACATGACCCTCTTGTTGTAAAAACGTGTCCTTTGTTGATAGGATGCATTCCTTAAAGCTGCATCTTCACGGACTTCTTCCAGCATGTTTAAATATAGTATTCTGATCAAATCACTGATAGGGGTATTGAAGTTAAGAACTATGTTCGTAGGTAAAGCTAACTCAACAAGAATTAGGACTTCAGTACTAAACGCCAATAGGTAGGGAGTTTCTCCAATAGTTATTCTGAAAGTTGCTCGGTAAGCCAACATGACAGAATGCAGTTCATTGATCCAATTTCCTTTTGCATTTTCTAATCTTTTCTTCAGCAAAAAATTTCTATTAGTTACCTCTGTTTGGCCGTTGCTTTGAGGATGGCAGTAGAGTGGATTTTTTGGACATTGGACTAGTCACAATAAGTAATAATTCATCATTGTTAAACTGTGTGCCATGATCAGTGATAAAGGCATTGGGTAATCCATACTTGTATATAATACTCTTCCAAATAAACTGATAAACCTTTTCATAGGACATATCGATCAACGGTTCAGCTTCCACCCATTTAGTAAAGTAATCAACAGCTACAACCAAATACTTGAACCTTCCTCGGGTGGTCGGTAGAGGCCCGACCAAGTCAATCCCTCACATAGCAAAGGGCCAAGGGGATGTAATTGGTGTTAGGAGAGCTTGTGGAGCCTTGTGTATGCTGGAAAATCTCTGGAACTTATCACACTTCTTGGCAAAATCTGCACAATCTGCTCACATAATTGGCCAGTAGTATCCTTGTGCATGAATTCTCTGTAACAACGTTCTTCCTGCTACATGGGCTCCGTAGGACCCTTCATGGACTTCTTTAATTAAATCCTTCACTTCAGCTGGATGCACACACCATTGTTGACCAGCAGTTAACCCTCTTCTATATAATACACCGCCATCTAGCACATATCTTGCAGCTTTGTATTTTAGCCTCTTAACTTCAAGTAGACCAGTCGAAAGAATCCCATCTTTAATATATGCTCTTATGGGGTCCATCCAAGGTGGCCCTATATCAACTACAATAAAGTTGATCATCAGATCTTCATCAATGCTCCTATTAACAAGTACCTCAATAGGAATAGTTTTTTGTATCTCCGTTCTGGTTGCTAAAGCTAACCGAGAAAGTGCATCTGCTCGGGCATTCTCCAATCTTGGAATCCTGACCACCTGAACAACTAGCAAAGTGGTAATTATTTCCAAAGTTTTGGCCAAATATCTGGTCACCAGTTCTCCTTGCGCTGCATATAAGCTCAACACCTGATTTATAACTAACTGCGAATCACTGTACACCACAGCTTGCTCGACGTTAAGTGATTTAGCTAGATTTAAACCAAAAATCGCAGCTTCATACTCTGCCTCATTATTGGAGGATTGAAATTGGAATCGTAGAGCGTACTCTATGTCTAGCTCGTCTGGAGTATTGATAATGATTCCAGCTCCACATCCGGTTGCACAAGATGACCCATAAATATATAGACTCTATAGGGGGATATCGTTGTCAAACTCTTGGTTTGTCAGAATCCCTTAATGGAAGATTTTTTCCTTCACCTCCTCATATTTCCTCTTCATCTCCTGTACTCCACTGGACGATTCTGGATGGTCTTTCTCTATAGTTTCCCCTATTTGGAGTTGGTCGGGCATATCTCCAGTACGTCTGCTGACTCATGTATGTTACTCGGCTAGAGTCCCTTGTTGCTCAGGGACCTCTGGGTGAGTGAATTCTGCAATAAAATCAGCCACAACTTGACCTTTTAAAGCAATACTTGGTTTGTATACAAGGTCATATTCCCCAAATTCCATAGCCCAATAGATTAATCTTTTAGATTTCTCCGACTTATGCAAAGCCTGCCTTAGTGTCATATCAGTGTATACCACTATGGTATGGCCTTGTAAATATGGCTTCATTCGTCTACTAGCCTCAATTAAGGCCAGTGCTAATTTTTCCAGTCTGGGATATCTCACTCCTGGTCCTCTAAAAGCTTTGCTGGTATAATAAACTGGCTTTTGAACTCCATTCTCCTCCCTGATCAAGGCAGAGCAAACTGATGATTCAGATACATCCATATATAAATATAACTTTTCTCCCAACACTGGTCGGGAGAGTAGTGGTGGTGCTCCCAGGTACTTCTTTAACTCTAGGAAGGCGTTTTCACATTCATCGTTCCATTCAAAGGTTTTTATGAGTACCTTAAAGAATGGCAAACACTTGTCCATTGCTCGAGACACAAACCTGTTGAGTGATGCTATGCACCCAGTTAGCCTTTGAACATCCTTTTTACAGATCAGGGACTTCATTTTGATCGCAGCTTTAATCTTATCTGGATTAGCTTCAATGCCCCTTTGATTCACTATATACCCAAGGAACATTCCCTCCTGCACACCGAAGATGCATTTGGTGGGGTTTAATTTCATCTAGTGCTTCTCCAATTGATCAAACGTCTGACTGAGGTTGGCAATATAATCAACAACTTTTTTTTCTCTTAGTGAGCATATCATCAACGTACACTTCCATGTTTTTTCCTATCTGTTCCTCAAATACTTTGTTCACCAGTCTGTGATAAGTAGCACATGCATTTTTTAGACCAAATGGCATAACATTATAGCAATAAGTTCCTCGTGAGGTAATAAAGAAAGTAATTTCTCTATCTTCTGGCTACATTTTGATCTGGTTATAACCAAAATATGCATCCATGCAACTCAGCAGCTCATGCCCTGAAGTAGCATCTACCAATTGATCAATTCTTGGCAAAAGAAAGTGATCCTTCGAGCATGCTTTGTTCAAGTCAGTAAAATCTACACACATCCTCCACTTGTTGTTCTTATTATTGACCATTACTATATTGTCCAACCAATCCGGGTACTTCACATATTCAATAAATGAAGCTTCTCCACTTCTTCCTGTATAGCCTGGTTCTTTTACGGGCTAAAAACTCTTTTTCGCTGCTTCACAGGTTTAACCTCCTTATTCATATTAACCTTATGGCATAGGAAATTTGGGTTTACACCTGACATATCTTCATTACTCCATGCGAATACCTATTTCCTTTATCTCAAGAAAGCCACCAACTCCTGCTTAAGAACTGGTTCCAATGACGCTCCTATTTGAGTTATTCGTTCTGGTTTATCATCGTCCAGAACAATGCTTTCTGTTGCCTCCATCACTTGGACTTTTACAAACTCAGATTCATCTCGTGGATCTAAGGTTTTAACCTCATACTCGTTGTTCTGCTCAGATATATCCACTTGATAAGTGGTTGTTTTCCTCTTTGTCACCAACATATCTTCTTCCTCGGTAGAGGAATAGTAGCACTTCCGAACTACTTTCTGATCTCCTTTCATTACTCTAACTCCAAAGTTGGTATGGAACTTCAAGCATTGATGGATGAACAGTAAAGGGTACAATTTCAAATTTTTTCAGACCAACTCTTCCCATAATCATATTATAGGCATAATGAACATTTTTATCCATTACAAAGAATCTCACCTTCTCCGTCCTTCTCGCCGGCCGTGTACCGATCAATACATCTATCTTGATAGTCCCCGATTGAAACACTTTCTCATCTGAGAATCCAATTAGTGGCCTGTGATAAGGCTCCAATTGAGTGAGTTTTAAACCCAAACTATCAAAATAGGGATATAACATAATGTCCGTCGAACTGCCATTATCCACTAATGTTCTTGCTACCAATACTTCTATCATCCTGACTCTGATCACTAAATTATCATCATGAGGATACAATAATCTAGATAAATCATTTTTAAAAAAGCTAATTACGGGCTTATCCTTGTTAACTTTTCTTGGTCGGTCTTCCTCGGCGAGGTTGATCTGCTGGATATAGGAACAAATTGAGCTTCATTGAGGTAAGATTTCCTTTTAGCTGTATGATCTCCTCCTTCAGCATCTCCATCTGTAATCATGTGATAATCAAAAGATCCAAAACTGAGTGTGAATACCTCACATTCCGGTTGTCTAGGCTTCTTAGTAAGAATATAATCATCTTCTAGATCATCGTCTTGGTTCCTCTTCTTCTCTTCCCTGGGCTTAACTAGCGATTTAGATCTCTGTCGACCTCTACCTTATTTTCTTTCACCATTCTATCGATTAACAAATTTGTCCAACTTTCCTCTTCGGATGAGCACTTCTATCTAATTCTGGAGGGTAATACAATGGTTGGTAGTATGACTATGATCTTTGTGAAACTCAAAATAATTGGACTTATCCCTCTTATCAGCAGGTGACCTTAACTTTTTAGGCCAACTCAAATCATTGTTGTGTTTGATTTCCTCTAACACATGATGTATATCCACCATTAATGGAGTATAATTAGTGAATTTTTTGAGCCGATCTAAGCCTTCCTTTACCTTCTAACTCCTACGCTCATTGTGATTCTTGTACTCCTTATCTGACTTCCCTTCTGTCTTTGCTTCCACCTTTGCGTCTGAATTATTTTTGGCAGCCATGGCTTCTTCAGCGTTCATAATCTTCACTGCTTTGGCCATCAATTTTGTCATCGTCTTCGGTGAATCTTTTTCCAAAGTATAATATAACTTATCAGTGAGCAAACCACTCACGAGGGCAGTGATTGAGTTCTTCTCTTCGTAATCAATGACTTCCAGTTTCTCGTTGTTGAAATAAGTGATGTAATCCCTGGTACTTTCTCCTTCCTTCTGTCTTACACTGAGCAAATGAGCTACTTGTTTCACTGGTTTTGCTGTAAAGAAAAAAATACTAGTTAGCTTGGCGAGTTATTAAAAGCAAGAAATCTACCCCCGAGGAAGGCTATTGTACCAGATTTGAGCAGATCCAGTAATTGTTCTTGAGAATGTCCTATATATCATCTCATCAGGAACATCATAGATATCAACAACTGCTTGGTATTGTTCTATATGAAGAACTGAATCAATCTTCCCATCATACTTGGGAGAGACCACTGGAGCTTTAAACTTGGTCGGCGTAGGGAAATCTACGATGGTTTGCACAAAGGGGGATCTTTTAATAAAACTTCTTTGGAGGGGATTCTTGGCCTTGGCCACTTCTACTAATCTATCTTCCAAATGTTGAATGGAACCTTTCCAGGCATCACTGCTAGCACCATGGATGGCAGCTTTTTTATGCCGACCAACAAATCGTGCTAAACTTTCTTCCTGCGAACCTTCTCTCTGACTGGACCTATCAGTTCGTCGGGTATTTAATCTGGATTAGGTTAAACCTTCCCTTAAATCGCTTGGTCGTTGAGTATTTCTCGATGCAACCCTCAGGGCAATTCCCTGGGGTCCCTAATGATCGAAAGGAGAGGCCCTACCTAGCCTTTCTAAGGCACTTAATCTTTTTAGGATGATGGATTGTCCATCAGTGGAATTAGTGATCCTAATAGAAGAAGTTGATCCAGGAAAGTATGGAGGATCCTTAGAAGTTCTAGAATGGCTATGCCCAATACTCCTTGTTGGCGGTGGTGGCATATTCCTTTGATTAACTTGTGCCGACACTCTAGCTTGCAGGGTTTGAGCCAACTGTCGTGTAGTATCCTGCATAGCTTCTTGATCCTTGGCCAAGCTAGCCAAAATTCCTGTTAAATCATTATTATTTGGAGGGACATAGGGATTAGGTGGAATTTCCTCGTTTCTGGTACTTGATTCTGGAATTTCAGCCATGAATGATGAATGAGTGAAAATATTTAGCAATACGTTTCCACAAACGACACCAATCTATTGATGCAAAAAATTAGACTAGACCTAATTAATCGATCACTAATAAAATAAGTAAAACAAACAAGTCACGAGAAATTTTAAAGTGGTTTGGCTAAAAGGAATAGCCTACGTCCACTGTACTGTATTGATTGCCTTAAGTTTTTTTTCGATCCCTTGCAATGAGGGTGATACAATGTATTTATATCCCAATAGGGGTCTTGATATTTATCATATGGAAGGATGGAATGCCTTCATTTATTCGACATTTCGTCCATACATAATGAGAATTAAATATATAAATGTTGTCGCTTCATTGGCAATACAGGCTGTAAGACTGCTGGCGCTTTGTTCGCTGTACATATTGGATTTTCGATCGTTGGTCGGGCTTTCCAGTTAGTCGGGCGCCCTTGTTGGTCGGGTAACCATGTTGGTCGGGCTTTTCTATCATGCTGACTTGGACTTGTGCCACATTGGATGACACGTGCTGACTTGTAATTGGTCCACACAGGGTGGTAAATTTTGGTATCAACAATAAGCGTATTTTTTTTGAAAAATATTTATGAGCTCTACTTTTATAATCTGATGTTAAAAACAAAATGAATACATTTTTATTTTGAAAATTTTATGTTTTTATCCAATGACATTTGTAGCCTTATCCTTAAAAGACCTCAACTTGCATTTTTATCCATTTTTTATTTTACTCCTAAACCACATTTATTTATGTCGAGATACTGTCTTTGAAGTTCATTAACTAACACTTCACTCATTATTTGCTTCATTGTATTATTCATCTCTACTAATATCTCTTTCTCTCTATCAGTCTACTCTTCTCTTCTATTTGATAGACAAATATATATACGATTTTATTTAAAGATTGAGAGCATTTAGTGCCACATCTCACACTCTCTCCAAGCAAAAGAAGAGGCTCCAACGTCCATATTCTCAGTCCATACAGTTATCCAACAGTCATTATTTTTGGAAGCCACAAAAAGGAAGAAACGATCAATTGAAGCATGACTTAGAACTGAAATGACACAGTGAAGAAGAACAACAAGATTTTTTTTCATTCAGCTCATACTCTCATTCAAGAAGAGCAACTAAAATTTTAATTTAGCTCATACACATAGAAACATAGAGATCAACTGAAATTCGTATTTAGCTCTTCGTACATACAGAAAATAAAGAAACCAGATTCTACATTCAACTCATACAAGTTTAAGAGAGCAACAAAAATTAAAGATCAGTTCTATAAGGGATTGAGATAACAACATATTATTATTCAACTATTTTTGAAGAAGAAATTCAAGAGCGAAACCATCTTTATTCTGCTACAAGAATTCAAGAAGAGGACTAGTGCCAAAATTGGAATCCTTTGTGAAGTCTCAACCAAGAAGAAACTCGGACTCAATTTGTATTCTTGAAGTGTTTCACACGTTGTACATCAAATTTTTACTCCATTTGTGTAAAGACTTGAAGCTTGGTTCTTAGCGTCGGAAGTTGTACCGGCAGCTAGTTTTTGCTGCTCGGGTTTAAATTGGTGGTTTGATCCTACCGTATAAGTGGATCAGATATAATGAAGCGCAAGGAGACGAAAGCAACTCTAGGCGCGTGGACGTAGGCCAGGATTTGGCCGAACCACGTTAAAAATTACGGTGTCATTTTATTTTTGCATTTATCTTATTTATTTGCTTATGCTTGTTTATAATTACATTTTCATCACTTATTTGGGCAAATATATTAAATTCGAGAATTTGGTAAATTTATTTTAAGATTAAAATAATTATTTTTGAATTAGTTAATTAATTTCGAATATTAATTAATTTTATTTACGGAAATTATTAATAAATTTATTGGGTCTTATAATCTTGAAATATAATTTGTTTAATTAATTGAGAGTATTTATTTGATATTCTTTGTGTGAATCATTTAAGATAAATTTTAGAAGATAATGCTTTTATTAAATACGAAATTTGATAATTTATTTGGTGGGTATTAAAATCTGTGATTTATCTTGGTGAATTTAATTGGTTGTATTTAGCTATTTTCATTGGTTGAATAATTTAAGATTTATTAATCTAAAATTTCAATCAAGTGTTTTGAATTAAATATTTTTAGAAATTTTAATTTAACTCGAAAAGTTTGTAAAAATTCAATTCATCCTCCTCTTGAGTATAATCTGGGCTACACGAACGTATCGATATTCTCCCAGTTCTAGAATGGGCTGCAGCTCTCCCCACTAGTGCACCGACCAACGAGGGCATCGAGCTCCGTGCTCCACGAACCTATTTACCCAGTTCTCTATGGATGGGTAAAAACTGATGGAATATCGAGTAAAAAAATTCGGCATGGCTGCCAAGGTATATTCAGGGGGAACTTCCAAACGGAATCTCTCAGCCGCCCACATGAATAGCATAACCGGGCCCCCTCTCAGAAAATCAGAGCGGCCTTCCTGCCAAGCATCTAGACAATTCAGAGTCTCCGCCAGTATCACCACCGCAGGATTGCAACAATATGACATCCACGTTGTAATGGTAGCTAGTTGAGGGTCCACCATCAGGTCCCCGATCACTAGTAGTAGCCTCAAAGTTAGGCCCATGGCAATAGCTTTGTATGGCCCGCATCATTAAAATCCCACAAACGCATAGAATACATAACAACTGGAAGAGAGATCATTCCCCCAGTGACCAATGACCGAGTCGTCGAAGGAAAGATGTTGAGAAATTCGACTAACAACGCTCGAGGAGACTGAGAGAATTCGGTAATAGTTGTCGTCACACTGGGATTAATTCCCAACATGGATAAAAACTCCTCATAGGCCAGACATACCTCTTTTCATCCAAAGCTAAAAACATGATCCTTAAGATACCAAAATTGTGCTTCCGCCACCAACATGTTCCAATCAATGGCTAGGTTGTGGCATAAGGAGACTCAACACAAATTGAAGGCTTCATAATCTACGTTATAAAGACACATGGATTCCAGACTCTCGAGATATGAAGTGAATTCTGCACTCATTAGAAGGGTCATTTGGGAAATAATAAGAAAGAGAGCAATAAATAAGAAAGAAGAGAAAATGTGAATGGGTGAAAAACTACACCCCCTTTACCCCCCTTTTATATATAAATTGCTTGGCTAAAGATAAGAAACCTAAAGGGATCCAAATAAAGCCTACCCTAAGTACTTTGGGTTGCAAGAAAGTGCAATCAAAGCCTTATAGTGATTTGACTGAACCCACCTTCCGATAGGATGGACAAGGTGTATGCCGATCGGCACCCCCTTATTTTAGAAAATTCTATCTTTCCTTTTTTATCAAAATCAAAAACTCAAAAAAACAAATCTTTATTTTCAAGACCCTCGGATTATTTCCTTTAAACTTATCCATTTTTTTTAAGTCTTTTCCTTGAATTATTTAATCTCTTTTTAGAAAAGGGATCCTATTTTTTTTTATAGTTTCAGTAGAAAATTAAAAAGTGGATGTAGAATAAGTCATTAAAACAAGAATAAATAATAAAAATGTGCTTCATATATATTGCCATTTGCACAATTACATTATTTTCAGGTGAAAGAAAAAACAAAAAAATACAAAGCAACGGGACTCAGCCCGAACCCAATCCCTCAATCTCTCTATTTCTCTCTCTAGACCCTCAATCCCTACGGCGAACGCACTTCCCCCAATGGCGAGATGTAGAACCTCCACTTCTCGAGCTCGATCCCTCCTTCGAGGTAGTAGACAGAACCGGATAAGATGGAACAAGAACAAATCCTTAATATAAGCAGTCACAGATGCCACCCAGTCCCTAATGTTCTTCAGTTAAGTTGTCAGCACCCGAACGTGCTACAAGAAAGACCATAAAATCAAAAGCCAAATCCGTCAGTAAAAAGCAAAGAAAGAAACAAAAGGAGACAAGACATAAAAGATAAATATACCTCAGGCTGAAAGGCATCCTTCGTCATCCCCATTAATCCCTTACACACCGCATTAGGGTGATATGGCAAGCTCAGTGATCTCTCTCTCGAGTAAACTAAAAATTATACGAGGGCGGAGTGACCTAGATGAGTGGAGTCTCCTCTGTCGCCGTCGTCGTCAGTGATGTGCCACATGTACTGTGGAGAAATCCCACCGGCCTACTTATACCCTTTCCCAAAGGCTTCGAAGGCGGATGCATATTCACCACGTCGTAAATACATGACGACATTGACCAGCTCTTCACGAAATCTAGGTAGTTGTAAGTCGATGCCGTATCCTTATAGAGCGAATAAGCCTTGTCGATCATCGCTGCCATCCTGGCCTCATCTGACATCTCCCCCACCTGTCTCATAAACATCAAAGGCAGCGTCGGTGGGATCGCCACCTTGTACTCTACTATCTGTTGGACAACTCGCTCTACCAAGTACCAAGAGTATCCAAACTCATGCGCCATCAGCCGTCGCATCTTCGCATGCATGCCTGTCACCCCTGTATACCGAGGAGCTAGCCCCCAGGGATAGAAGCTCACCTGCAAGCCCTGACAAATAGATCAGTATTCGTTCAAAGAAAGAAGACACCAAAAAGGATTCGAAAGGAAAAAAAAAGGAATAACCTGATCATTCATCAAAGTGTTCAAGGCCAGTCGCACTGCCGCCAGAGACAAATATTGGTTCGACTTCCTATTGGACTTCTGCCACTGTACATCCGCCAAAAGTCCCCCAAGTCCTCGTCTTTCAGGGATATAAACTTGGCATTGAGCCGTATCACCTCTTAAAACCACGTCTACAGAAAGGACAAGAGTCAGCAATCAGAATGAACCAAAAAAGAAATGCAAGAAAATATAAGAAAAGAAAATGGGAGAATTACCTCCAATATGTACGTGGCGCCCCTAAAGGTCTTTTAGCAACACCAGATGAATGCATCAAGAGAAAAATCAAGGTTAGCCAAGGTTAGGATCCCAAAATCATAGAGTGGGACCTAAAAAAAATCCTTAAAAGGTCAAAAACCAAAGATGGATGACGTCGCCACTCATCGCCACCAAGAAACCTCCCCAAAAAAGCAGAATAGATAATCGGTCCATCTTCCTCCTTGCAGTCCGTCCGTCTCATCAGTCCTCCGACTCAAAAGAACCTCCCTTAGAGAACAAATACGAATAAAATCTCTGTGAACTATCCTACCCACATCCCCCAAAGTTGCCTGAATAGCCTCCAGCATCAACCTCTCTGTACAGTCCACCTTAATCTTCACACCCTCACAGTTTATCCCCAACAGCTGCTTCATGCCAATGGGAGTCATGGTCATCTCCCCAAACCCCAAGTGAAAGGTGTGGGCAGTGGAACACGGTGTCTCAACCAAAGCGTATGTCAAGTGCCAAACGCCAGCAGAAGTAACTACCCACCGCACCACTACCAAAAGACTCTCCCACACATACTTCACCCCCGTCATCCCCTTGGAACACAGGCTCATAGAAGCAATGTCAGTTTGTCAAAACCAAAAAAACAAAGAAAATCCCTCTTGTCATCACAAGAAAAAAAAGAGAAAACGAAAAAGAATGCTAAAAGTCATCATACTTACATAGCCATTAGGGTTCCTCACACTAGATGAACGGTGGAGCGCATGCTCACATAAAAGAATGCGCTCATCAACAATAGGCTCAAATAGATCAAACATATTCTCATTACCCAAAGTAAGGGGTATCCTAGCTCGCCACTCTAGGCCCACCCAATCATCCACACTCAACTACGCCAATTTGCGTCCCTCGACGCTAAAAGAGCTTACCATTTGAAGTATTGAAGAAGGAAAGACTTAGAAACAAATTTTAGAAAGAAGAAGCAGAAGATTTAGATGCAGAAAGTTATGAAAAATGAGGAGGGTTCGCCCCTTTTTATAGGAGCCCAAATGGTATGTCGATCGATAAACTCCTGCCAATACCAATTGTCATCCGCCTTTTCCTCTGCCCAAGAAATCCCAGAAGACCATTCCACCTGCCAAATGGAAACCCTTACCATATGCCGGTCGGCATACCCCTTGAAATTTTGTACAAAAAAATCCAAAAATTCTTCTGAAAAATTCATAAAAAGGCTCAATAAGTATTAGAACATTTCTTCACCAAGAAAACCATTTTAAGCTCCCACCATCCCCAAATGGATTAATATCACATGCTTACCCCTAACACAAACCCTAAAATATTTCATCCCAAAAGTCCATCGCATATCCCCAGTGGAACCCAAAATCAAATTCTTCTTCAAAATCCCAAGCGGAATCCCCAGACAAAACTTTCTCCCAAAACATCCACCATAAGAATTTAACTTCCTCAGTAGGGTTACATCCCATTCCCTAGTGGAATTTTCAAACTAAAGATATTTCCTTCCAAAAAGGAAACGATTCCCAGTCACATGTCTTTCCCTAGCAAAATTGCAAAAGTAACATGAAGCCACAAGTACAAAAGACTCCTCAAAAAGTAACCCTAACTTTAGGTCCTCAGAATTGACGCCGACTAGCAAAATTGGTCGCCTTTATTTTAGGTCCTCAAAATTGACCTCGACCCACAGAATCAGTCATCCCTAGCATTACTTTAGGTCTTCAGAATTGACCTCGACCCCTCAGAACTGGTTGTTATCGCTTTAGGTCCTCAGAATTGACCTCGACCTGTAGAATCGGTCGTCATTACTTTAGGTCCTCACAATTAAGCTCAACCTTCATAATCAGTCTTCATAACCTTAGGTCCTCAAAATTGACCATGACCCGCAGAATTGGTCGTTATCACTTTAGGCCTTTAGAATTGGTATCGGCTCGTAGAGTCGGTCGTCATCGCTTTAGGTCCTCATAATTGACCTCAGCCCTCAGAATCGATTATCACCGCTTTAGGTCTTTAGAATTGACCTCGACCCTTAGAATCGGTCGTCATTGCTTTAAGTCCTCAGAATTGCCCTTGACCTTTAGAAACGGTTATAATCACTTTAGGTCCTCAAAATTGACCTCGACCTGCATAATTGATCATCATCGCTGTAGGTCCTTAAAATTAACCTTGACCCTCAGAATTATTTGTTATAACTTTAGGTTCTCAAAATTGACCTCAGCCCACAGAATAGGTCGTTATAACTTTAGGTCCTCAAAATTAACCTTGGCCTCCATACTCGATCATCACAACCTTAGGTCCTCAGAATTGACCTCGGCCCGTAGAATCGATCGTCACAACCTTAGGTCCACAAAATTAACCTTGATTCGCAGAATCAGTCGCCACAACTTTAGGTCCTCAGAATGAATCTTGACTCACATAATCGGTCATCTCCAATATTACTTTAGGTCCTCATAATCAACCTCGACACTCTAAATCGGTCACCCTCATCCCTTTGGTTCGTAAAATCGACCTATTTCCCAAATAAACATGTGGTGTCTATTTGACGGCTTTCACTTTTTCCAAAGCTCACCCGTCAAGGGGATCTGTAGACACCACATTATAGGACCCCCTAAGACTTTACTTAAGTCCCTAGCACCTCCCCATTCACCATGGAACCCTAGGTCACACTCCGAGTACATATATAGAGGCCAACGAGCGCTCTTAGGCCCCATTTAACTCCGATCAACTTTCTCATCAGAGTAAAATCTCAATGAATCTAAAAAATTATCTGAATCCACTTTCCAATGGCCTACCCCATTCTAAAATCGGCCTTACAATTCGAACGAATGATTTATTTTACTATCAAAAATCGATTTGGAGACCACCGTGCACTCCCGGGCCCTATTTTGACCCTAGTCAACTTCCTCAACTTAGATAAATCTCAATGAATCTTTGAAGGGATATAAATCCCCTTTTCAATGGTGTACCCCATGTATGAATCGACCTTACCATTCGGATAAATGATTTATTTCCCCGGGTCCTCCCAGACTCCATTTGACTCCCGTCAACTCTTCAACTCGAATAATACTAAATTAATGCATAAAGGGAACTGAATACCCTTTCCAACGGTCTACCCTATGCATTAATCAAACTTACGATACGAATGAACGACCCGTTTTACTCTAAAGGGTCATCAGGCACTTTCGAGCCCCATTTGACCAAGGTTAACTCTCCGAACCAAACGAGACTGGATGAATCTTTGTAGGGCACTAAATAAACTTTTCAATGGTCCATCCCGTGCACAAATCAACCTTATAATTCGGATGAATGACCCGTATTCCTCTGGGAATCTCCTATCCAAAAGACCGCCGGGCGCTTTCGAGCCCGTTTGACCAAAATTAACTCCTGAACTCGGGAGTGGCCCAATGGATTCTTAAAGGTATCTGAATACCCTTTCCAAGGTATGCCTCGTGTGCGATTTGGACTTATAGATTGCGTTTTATGACCATTTTTCTTAGAAATCTACAGGAGGTCGCCGAATGGCAATCCCATTTCCCTGCCTATTGGCAGTGTGTCTAGGGACTCCTGCTGATAGGCAGGACAATGACAATGAAGATCAGCACATCCTTTGACCCTATACAAGGAGATCATGATCTCACTTTGAAAGACACCTTAAAAACATCAACTTTAGTGATCTCAACAACATTCTTCTGAAGTCAGCGAAGTTTCCTTGTTTAAAGCCTCTCCCCACCATTCATTTCCAACACTTTCATACCCAATTTAGCAAAATCCTATTCCCTCTCATCCTACATTCCTCATCCACTTACAAGGTAGACTTTTCAACAATCAAAATCAATGTTCAAGTCTCCAAAAAAGGTCAAACATATTCTCTCTCTTTTAAATTTCCTTATTGTCGCATTAGTTGTCTAACCTTTACTTTAGCATTTCATCCTTGTTAGTCCATACATATAAATAATCTCATTTTTTATTAGTAGTATTAAAAATAACATATTTTTTATAAAAAACTCAAACATAAGAAAAAAGGGTTTTCTCATAAACTCCTAACGGGATTCTTCACCTCATTTTCTTAAATCAAAATACCCTTTTCCTACACATACATCAATAAAATCCCCGACTGGATTTATGAGATAAACCCCACCCTTGTATTGCATGCGAACTACGAGGACTTTGATGCCTTTTTAGGCTATGTATGTGTCTCGTGTCAAAACTCGAGACTCGAGTTCTCCTTGCATTTTTTATTCATGTATTATTTCTATATATTGTATTTGTGATTCTTATTCACGCTTTATCCAATGCATATATCATCATTTCACCATAACGACCGATATACCAATAAGTGCACACATTATGTTTTTTAATTTTTATTTTAGGAACTCCTACGGATGATGTCACTCCGCCCTTTTCCATGACGTGAGTTGAGAAATTGAATTATCTATTTATATATACACACCCACACAATTCACATAGTGTTTTAAGGAGAATAATAACACATGCCCATGAGAGACCCAAAGGGAGGGATGTGTGTCTAACACCTTCCCATTCCGTAACTTACCCTCCGAACCTTTGAACTATTGGTTTCACAAGCATCAATATGTTTTTGATGCCATTATCTCGAGGCAACAACATTTCTTTTGCCTTTTTTGTGAAATATAGGCTGACGACTCTATCTCTTTCATCACCCCACATTGACAACGACCGAAGTACTCCTCCTAGAAAAGGGCACGAGACCCTTCTTCTTCTCTCACTCCAACCGCGCACGCGTGCGTCGAGACCTACCCTCGAGGAAGGGAATGAAGAACAAAAACCGGGGGTGGCCACACACTGTCTTTTATTTTCTAAGTCCACCTCGCACACATTTCATACTAGGTGAAGTCAAAGTCAACCAAGTTTTGTCATCATCAATAATTAAAACAACAAACTTTGGATTTAATTTGATTAGTAAAATTAGGTTTATATTCACAAATTAACATTGGCACAATTTATCATGAATTTGAGTTATATTGAACAAGTTGATGTTAAAATTGTGCAATAGTTCAAGAATTAAAAAAGGCCCCTCAGTTATTTCATGAGAAGATTGAAAATTTAGGATTTAGGGATGAAATTCAAATCTAGGGTTTTAATTCTTAGATTATAAAATCAACCTCTAAATCTTTATATAAATTTAATAAACTTGTAAGGATAACATTGACTTTAGTATTATGAAGTTCATACGATAATTTACGGTATATGGGAGGTGTTAAAACATTAAGGCAGGCTGTTAATGGTAGTTTTGGACACAAGGGTCATAACAGGGGCTATAGGTTGAAGAAAGTCAAAATTTTTGAGAGTTTCGTGTTTCCTCCGTGCTAGCGAGCAAATTTATGGTCCATGTGCATGGGTTGTGTGAACGGCTAGATTTTAGTGTGATTCACACTTTTAGGACGAATTTGGGAGTTTTCATAATTGGTGAAACGGGAATGTTGGATGAAAATAGGAGACTTAGACATGTTAAGCTACTGATCTAAGACCTTTAATCACATATGTGAAATTGCTTAGATGGAGGATAAGTAAGTTATTATATGGATGTAAGACTTATACTCTTCCTTAAATGCGGATGACTTGTTTTGTGTATTATGTTAAATATATTAGCTATGAGTACTTATGGGATACATCCTAGAGGGGACATTTTTATGGACTGTGCAATAGATGCCTCATCGGTATCCTGGTAGATATAGACAGTATATACCCTGGACCGTGTGATCGCCACTGTTGAAGTATTATGATAAATAGAGTTAGGTTATACCGTAGGTCATGTGATGGGTACCACTTCAGTATCCCGATAGACAAAAATGAGATTTACCCTGGACCGTGTGACGGTGACCTCTTTAGTACCATGATAGTCAGTTATAAAGTATTTAGTATTGATCATACTTATATGTATATGAATGTAGAAATCATTATTTATGATTTGATGTATACACTTGAGATGTATAGAATAATTAAACATGGAAACGTTAATTATATTCAATTGAGAATAATAATATGCAATCATGGGGTTCATTTGGGGTCTGGTATTAGACGCATGTGATAAATAAGATCATTGGGTTAATTTAAAAGATACGAAAAGATTATATAAATATGCTTAGTTATATTGTAACCCAAACTCATTTATATTCTTATACTTCGTAGTCTTGCTATTAACATTGTTGATTTACTATTTTCTGGACATACACCACTGGTGTAGCCTCACCCTTAATTTAGTCTTTTTCTACCTCCAATTGCTGCTCAGTTAGGATGTAGATGTCGAGAACACATGCTCAACCTTCTATCTTTATTTATCTATTGAGTCGAATTATGTTGAGTCGGATTGAGTTGGTATTTATATTGCATTTCTGTTTGGGTTTTATTATGAGGCAGTTGTAGCACATGATGGGCCTATTACTGTACTTGGTTTGGTATCATAGTGGATATGGTTTACCTATTTTGTGTTTCTGTTACTTATTTTATGCACTCGTTTTATTTCCATTTATGCTTATAATGATACTAAAGTGTTAGACTTCTATTTTATTTACTTTAAACCTGATCAATCTAGTTTAAATTTTATGGGGTGTCACAGTATAGATATTTTAGTGGGAACATAGATTATTAAAATATTGTTTATACTCTGACACGCTATGTGAACCATACTCTAAAGTGTGTAACTCATTCTTCTTATTATACCTATATCATACATGAAATTATTGTCATTACACTTTGCCATAAACTCCTAATAAGTTAAACGTCCCTCTCATCGGGTATGGTCACACTCTCCCACCACTATGAAGTATCGTTGATTATCTTAAAGGTATTCAACATATATTATTGTACCTCCATGCAATCCACTATCCTAAGATGTCTCTCCTCTGTTGATGAGTCACCATTAGGTAAATCCCCCTGAAAATGTGGGCAATTTTTCCTTGTGAAAATGTTCCTTCACCTTATGCCAATCTAACGTGGTCATTCCACGTTACTGAACCATTTCAACTTCATCCCTCTGAATATCTATCTCAATAATAACTGTTGCGGCCTCCTGAATGATCGATGACAACTCCTCAGCTCTTATAAAAAAATAACCCTAACCTACGGGACCCGTCGTCGCATAAGCCCTTGGGCCTCTCTTAGATCATCTTATTCCAATATTCATCATCTGAAAAGACATGAACAAAATATACATTAGACTCAAAACCTAAAGATAGTAAAAATCATCAAGATGTAGCAAAGAATAATATACATAAAATTAGCATAAACATATAATCCTTAATACTTTGGACCATGCTCTGATACCAATTATAACAACTCACATATTCTAATATCAGGGTTGATAAAGTTAAAATATTATAATATACAAATTTCTATCATTCTGCGCATGTGATGGAAATATGAGAATTTGAAACTTTTCCAATAATATAAGATATGAGAAATAACAATATGAATAATCACTAATAATAAAGTCTAACTACAACATCCTTTACTAATCCAACAATAGAATAAAACCCCAAGTACAATTGTGGGGTCACAGGGGGCCCATCATTCCAAAGTTGTCTTATGTGAATTATACATGACAAGAAGGAAATTACGCCGTTCATAAAATGAAACATACAAAGTATTAGACTATGCTCTAAGATCAAATCGCTCCTAGAAGCTCAAATTTAACCTGAAATGTTAGTAAACGCAATGGGCCAGGGCCTACTAAAAGAATACTAGCTACATTTCTCAAATAGGGTAACATAATATAGCTATAATTAACAAATGAAATAAATACCACAATAGAATATTTTAAATAATACTAACATTTAGAATTAGAATCTTTATCGATGTTCACATGTAACAGGATCAACTATTTGAACAACCGGGTCTATTAATGTTTTAAATTATATCAAAAGTATAAAGAGCTATTCAGTTTTTAACAGTGTTTAATAACTAACCACAAAATATTGTATTATTCACAATTATCTACAAATTATCGAATATTAATAATATCACTTTATAAATGTGCGTCTCATAATCTATCGGTTTATCAATCAATACAACCAATCACATAATGTTCACTAAAAATCGTTTTCATCCACTTACACTTTATTAATTCATTACTTACATCATTGCGTTTTTAATTAATTACATCATTTCGAATTTCATTCTCCGTTTTAGCCAAACGACATTTCTAAATCAACACATACAAGCACACGTACCACTTTTCCCCTTATTTGTTTCATATTTATACTCATAACTGTATTATAATTAACCGGCCTATTTTATAACCCCGAATATAGCATAGTATAAACCACATTAATTTCATCACTAATTATAATATATAATCCTTTATCACGGTTTTGCACATCACGTAATATACCACACGTACCATTCTACAAATATCATGAACCACTTCTAACAGACATAACTATATAAATCTCATAACATAGATAATCATTCTCACTCATGACCCTACATATTGGTAATGTAAACCAAGTCCATTTAAACCGTTATCATCACTATATAGTCTATGTCCTTCAGATACGATATCTTGATATCAAATCGACACTAGACCCGAACTGATGGAAACATGAAACCATCGATAACTGTCAAAGTAGTTAACCAGTACAGGTAATTCACATACGATACTCCATATCTAGGAAACACTATACCCGGTACCTATAGAGACACCCAATGTAATATCCTAAACTCCCAACTTCCAACATTCCCCAGACTCTATGTATGGGACATCTCATAAATGAAATCCAAATAAGGAACCACCCGATACACTTTTGTATAGGTTAGGTGGTCGTCATGACTCTAAAATAATTATGTATTTCCTAAACACCTACTTAAGAATTAATACACAAATTATACCTCCTAAACTCCCAACTACTATCCTTCTTTGGACTTCATGGGTGGGACGTCTCATAAATAAAATTAAAATAAGGACCCCCTCCTGATATACTTCTGTCTAGATTGGATGATCATCAAGATTAAGAATACAACAACTCATCATTCTATATACTAAGTCACCTGAATTAAATAATCAATCACCTAATACACCAAAATCATTACATATTTACTTTATTATTGTCCCTCTCATTCACTTTCAAAACATTTCTCACGGTCCTTGTATATCTCGTTGTTCGCAAATAAATTCTACTTAAGCTACAGATTCAATAATCACTTACCCATAACTCACATTCCAAGTACTAAAATTATCTACAAGACTTATTAAACCTAAAATCCCAACTCCTACCTACTATAGATTCCATGCACGAGATGTCTCATAAATAAAATCCAAACAAGGACCCCCGATACACTTTTATCTAGATTAAATAGTTGTCGAGAGCGGATAGACACTTAACCTAACTATCCATTACTTTAATTCCAATCAAGCCAATACACATCACTCACATGAAACCCATATCCCATTTTATTATCACCAAAGAACCTCATTATAACACCTAACCTTAGAAAATCCATTCTTCTCTCAAGAATTTGATTCACTCATAAGTTCCTCACTTACCACGACCTTTCTTTCTCCATAACATTTGTCATCCTAATAATCCTTATAAACAACACCTACTATATTAAATCCACAAGTCAAATCTCCATGTTACTACAAGTATCCTCAAACATCATCTCATCAATTTGAACTCTCTATATTGTAATACCCCGTATTTTTGGCTATATTTATTTTTGGGATTAATGAATTAAATGAGAATTAATTGGAAATTAATCCGGGTAAAATACTAGCGAGATGTGAGTTGGTATTTCACTATATTGAGTATATATGATGTTATATGAATATTGAATTATGAAATTGGTCGTGAGATTGATATACGGCAATTTGGTCATTTCATTGGGACGCGTGTGACAGTCGCGTCAGGATATAATTATTTTATTTATAAAAGTGAATTTAAATTCTATTAACCGTATGGTCGTTTTGAGTGCGCCAACGCGTCCGGAAGGGTCGAGATAGTCAGAAAACACTAGCCGGGGGTGTAGTTTGGGTCCCGGGGTATTTTTAGGCCATACCGGCAATATAAAGGGTATTTTGGTAATTTCGTATTTTTTTTAGGAATTAAAAATGACGAAAATTAGAGAAGTAAATCTGATGTGGGTTTGACCCACTAAGCCACTAACCAACCCATGTTAACCCAATAGGTTACGTAGGTTATCAAAATTAGGTTTCTATTACTTTCCATAAGAAAACCCTAGCCACCATAGCCATTGGAGAAGAAGCTTGGAGAAAGAGAGAGAGAGGGAATTCTGCAGAAAGAAAGAGGAAATCAACATCAAATTCAGAGACACTCAAGGCAAGTGGTTTATTATCGTTTAATTTCAGAGAATGCTCTTTCCATGTGATGAACAGAGTGTTCAGGGATTTCCTAGATCAGTTTGTCATTATCTTCATCGATGATATTCTGGTTTACTCCCAGACAGAGGAGGAGCACGCCGAGCATTTGAGGTAAGTTTTACAGACACTCCGTCAGAACGAGTTGTATGCAAAATATGAGAAATGCGGGTTTTGGCTGAAGGAGGTCCAGTTTTTGGGACATATTATTTCCGACCGGGGAATATCTGTTGATCCGGGGAAGGTATCCGCGGTGAGGGAGTGGGGACAGCCCATGACACCGACTGAGATTCGTAGTTTCTTGGGTCTAACAGGATACTACAGGAGGTTTATTCGGGGTTTCTCGAAGATAGCAGGTCCTTTGACACATCTGACTCGTAAGGGTGTGCCATTCATCTGGAGTGATGCCTGTCAGTTGGCATTCGATGAATTGAAGGATAAATTGACCTCAGCACCTGTGCTAGCATTACCGAGACCGGGAGTTGAGTATTTGGTTTACACCGATGCGTCTTTACAAGGGCTTGGAGGTGTATTACAGCAGGAGAGACAGGCCATAGCTTATGCTTCCCGTAAGCTTAAGCCTCACGAGAAGAATTACCCCACGCATGATTTGGAATTGGCGGCAATGGTATTTGCCCTACGGATTTGGAGGCACTATCTTTTGGGGGAGAAGTTCCAACTGTTCACGGACCACAAGTCCCTACAATACCTGTTCAAGCAGAAAGAGTTGAATATGCGGCAGCGTAGGTGGCTTGAGTTTGTGAAAGACTACCAGTTCGATATCCAGTATCACCCAGGCAAGGCTAACGTGGTAGCAGACGCGTTGAGTCGTAGGCCAGCAGATGAGGTGGCAGACGTGTGGAAGGCAAAGTGGAAGGAGTTGGGACACCAGGATGCAGTGGCCTGATCTTTCATGTCTGTGATGACCGTTACACCGCAGATTGTCACGACGGTAGTACGAGCACAGGCTAATGACTCGTTCTGTCAGGAGCAGATAGTTCGATTACTAGCAGAGGGAGCTGAGTCCTATACCGTTAGCTTTGATGGGGGATTACGCTTCAATGGGAGATAAGTGGTTCCGGAAGGGGAGGAATTGCGACACGAGGTGATGGCAGAGTCGCGCGGCTCACGGTTCGCGGTACATCCCGGAGGGGACAAAATGTACCAAGACATGAGACGCCAGTATTAGTGGAGCGGTATGAAGAGAGATATCGCTGAGTTTGTTTCGAAATGCGCCACTTGTCAGCTTGTAAAAGTGGATCATCAGAGACCGACAGGACTGCTACAGCCGTTGGAGGTCCCGGTATGGATGTGGGAGAGCATATCCATGGATTTTATCACGGGGTTGCCTACGTCGCAGAGGGGTCACGACTCCGTTTGGGTAATTGTGGACAGGTTGTCCAAAGTCGCTCACTTTTTACCCGTAAGGACTGACTACACTACGGGACAGTATGCCCAGCTCTTCATTTCAGAGGTTGTGAGACTTCACGGTGTGCCCCTAAATATCGTGTCTGACAGAGACAAGATATTTGTTTCGAGGTTTTGGGAGAGTTTCCAGGAGGCCATGGGCACGGAATTACGGTTGAGTACGGCTTATCATTTGCAGACCGATGGGCAGACAGAGCGCACGAATCAGATGTTGGAGGACATGCTACGCATGTGCATTATTGACTTTGGAGGTGGATGGGAGCAATACCTTCCATTGGTAGAGTTTGCTTATAATAACTCCTACCAGTTCACTATTGTCATGGCCCCGTTTGAGGCATTGTACGGTAGGCCTTGTCGTTCCCCAGCATGTTGGTTATAGGTGGGAGACAACAAACTACTTGGGCCGGAAGTGATTCAGGATACTTCGGCAAGGATTGAGTTGATTCGGAGTCGCATTCGGGTAGCTCAAGACCGACAGAAGAGTTATGCTGATGCGAAGAGGTTTTTCAGGGAGTTCCAAGTGGGGGACCAGGTTTTGCTCAGAGTATCTCCTATGAAGGGGATTATGCGTTTCGGGAAGAAGGGGAAGTTGGCACCGAGATATGTGGGGCCGTTTCCTATTATTGAGCGGATCGGACCAGTTGCGTATAGACTTGGGTTACCGGAGCATTTGCATCGGATTCACGATGTGTTCCATATTTCCTCGCTAAGGAAATACCTTAGAGATAATTTGGCTCATTCTCACATTGCTGTGGAGGACATCGATCTCCAGCCGGATAGCTCATACGAGGAGGGGCCGATTGCTATTTTGGACCGAAGTGAGAGGAAGCTACGGTCAAAGATAGTTCCGTTAGTGCGTGTTCAGTGGCGACATCACAATGTTGAGGAGTCCACATGGGAGCGCGAGGATGAGATGCGCGAACGTTATCCAGAGTTGTTTTCAGTAGGTACTTTCTAGTTCCGAATTTCGGGACGAAATTCAGTTATTAGGGGGGAAGTATGTAATACCCCGTATTTTTGGCTATATTTATTTTTGGGATTAATTAATTAAATGAGAATTAATTGGAAATTAATCCGGGTAAAATACTAGCGAGATGTGAGTTGGTATTTGACTATATTGAGTATATATGATGTTATATGAATATTGAATTATGAAATTGGTCGTGAGATTGATATACAACAATTTGGTCATTTCATTGGGACGCGTGTGACAGTCGCGTCAGGATATAATTATTTTATTTATAAAAGTGAATTTAAATTCTATTAACCATATGGTCGTTTTGAGTGGGCCAACGGGTCCGGAAGGGTCGAGATAGTCAGAAAACACTAGCCGGGGGTGTAGTTTGGGTCCCGGGGTATTTTTAGGCCATACCGCCAATATAAAGGGTATTTTGGTAATTTCGTATTTTTTTTAGGAATTAAAAATGACGAAAATTAGAGAAGTAAATCTGATGTGGGTTTGACCCACTAAGCCACTAACCAACCCATGTTAACCCAATAGGTTATGTAGGTTATTAGAATTAGGTTTCTATTACTTTCCATAAGAAAACCCTAGCCACCATAGCCATTGGAGAAGAAGCTTGGAGAAAGAGAGAGAGAGGGAATTCTGCAGAAAGAAAGAGGAAATCAACATCAAATTCAGAGACACTCAAGGCAAGTGGTTTATTATCGTTTAATTTCAGAGAATGCTCTTTCCATGTGTAGGAATTTAATAAAATTGATTTGTTCTTGGTGAAACATGAAAACCCATGTATTTTGGAGTTTAGAACTTGAGATCTTGAGGAGAATTGCATGTAGAATGGTAGGGAGATGATTATGCTGATGATATTAGTTATTGGATGAAATTAAAACGGATTTAATTGGGTTAATTCATGATTTAAATTTTAGGGTTTATGTTCTTGTAAAAATTGGGGGAAAATGATGTGATTTAATGATTTAATGATGATTGGGATGAATTAACTCCTCAAAAATATGTTAGTATGTGATCTAGGTACGTTTAGGGATGATTAGAGATCTTAAACAATCGTTGGTTTGATGTGTAGATGAGTTTTGAAGAGATAAAAATGGTGAATAACGAAACTAAGGAAATCTGGGCTCGAAACTGGTCGTTCGTTAGAAGACCTCCCCAGGTCGTTCGAACGAGCTCGTTCGAACGAGCTTCTAACGAATTGACCAGTCGCTTCTAACGAGATGAAATTTCATTCGATACCTTCGTTCGAACGAGATGTCGTTAGAAGGTGCAGTTCGTTCGAACGAACTGAATCTCGTTTCTAACAGCCTCGTTCGAACGAGACTTCGAACGAGTTGACAGTTTAGGCCTTTTTGGCCTGTTTTGATTTTGAGAGTCCCGTAAACTTATTCGAGGATAGAGATAACATTCCTTTGATGATATATTGATAGATTTGGGACATTTGGGTTATCATGAGGAGTAAATTATATACGAGCGATTTAAATAATGGTTAATATGGGATTGAGACGTGAGTGTTTACCACGACGTGAGAATAAATTATGGCGCGTGTAATTATGGACCGGGATTATATAAGTTGTATATATATTAAGATTGGTACGAGAATGCGATAAGTACTACAATTAAACTACGGGATTACTAAGATGTGTGCTTACTTAGTATTGGTATATGAATTGTGTGTATGACATACCTACCATACTTGCTATCACGGGAGGTTTGCGTTCGCTTAGGGCCCTCTAATCCTTGTGTTGCCCGGATTTAGACTGGTTACCTCGATGAATATAGGTCAGAGAAAGATTTATTGGGATGTTAATAAGTCCGCTGATCGTGGGAGAGTAGGTATGTGCGTGACCCATGTGATGTGACTGTGTTCGCCTCCATTATTTGTGATGTTGTTATCTGTGAACTATTCCTGAGAGATTCGGAATATGTGATCCTTATGTACGTGATGTACCAGGATGGATAGCAGAGTATGTGTGCACCGCAGCTTAGTCTCGGGGTGCTTATATAGTATATCTATGTTGTGGAAAATATACACGTAATAAACTGGGAACTTTCTTATGGTATTATGTGTAACCATGGAATAACATAGAGGGCTAATCTATAACGAGCTGTATTACTTTTGTATGAGAACCTGAATTTACGTTAAACACCTATTTAACTGAGATCGTTATAATGTTAATAGAACCAAGTAATAAGGGTAGGACCTATGACAGTCTAGCTAGATATGATGTCACGTAGCTAGCGGTTAGATGGGTACTTACGTTAGGAGTGCACAGTTAGACGAGAGGTCAGAATATCATGTGAGTGCACGTCCTAACATGTACTTTACATTTAATGTTTTAAATGTTTTTAAAGCACTTGCAGATTTTTAAAAATATCTCCACATTCGGGCTCTGACCCGTTTGCTTTCAAATCTATTTTTCTTGTAAAACCATTTTTAGGTGCCCAGCCACAAGGACACCATGCATAGGATACTCATTCAGGTGACGAGCTGTAGCTGTTTGTGGAAGCTACAGGGAATTGCTTTTAGACGCTTCTACCATTTGGATTCCTGATTCAGTATTTATCAGTTTTAGGGCATGTTGCCCAGTTCCATTAGAGTTACATTTCCATTTCAGACTTTGGCATGTATTGATTCAGTATTTCGTTACTTATTTCAGTTGTGGGATTTGTAGTGAGGAGTTTTCCTCCAGACTTTATTTACATTATGTGATGGTTATTCTATTTACTTCGTTATGGTGAATGGTGTTATTATTCTTCATTACACTTGTTTCATGTTAATCAGACTTTAATTAAAATTTGGCAACTTACTTTTTAAATACTAGGTGGTTAGTAATCATTAAAATGTTTTCGACAGTGATGCTATTAACTGGACCAACTTGACATTTTGAATTAATTTAATAAAGGAGTAGCTACCCGGTATTTAATTAGTCGGGGTGTCACATATATTTATACACATTTCCAGGTGTCATGACCTCAATATCAACCATAAATAACCCGAAAGTCCTCACTCCTTGGATCCATTAACATGAAACACATTCATAACCAACCTTATCTATCAATAAAAATATCACCAACAATAAACATCATCTAATAACCTAAAACCCATAAAAAATACGACTAACAAACTAACCACACCAATTCTATATTCAACAATTATCCCAACAAAATTCTCCATAGTAGTATAATTAATATCCCATCAATACTCAATGACAACAAATGACTAAATAATCAAAGCTCCAACAACATTAATAAACTTATAACATACATCTTTTCAAAAATAACAACATACCAACCATCCAGTTACCAACACCGATAACATAGGGCTAAAAACAATAGTCCTCTATAAAACACATATATACTTAGTAGTCTCAAATAAAGTCCTCCTTTATTCATATCATTTATTATTGCTAATATATGTTGTTTAACCAAATTCTCACGGTTTTAATTTCAAGTTCATAACCCAATTGTGTATACACATTTCAAGTGGTGTCCATATGAATTTTCAATAATTAAAAATGTCCCAAGATAAGCATAGAAAATTCGTATTACAATTTAATGGGACAAGTCATATTTGTAACTCGTATTTCATCTTTAAAAAATCATAAGGCATATTATTCAACGCTTAGCCAATTAATATGTTAATCTTCCCATCTTGATAGAATTTACACCATTTAATTCAAATAATCATTTTCTGGGCATTCTCACAATGTAGGGGTTCCATAAGTTTCAATATTAATTGATAATAATAGGGAATTAATTAGGTTTATCTTACCTAACTAAACTTTTCAACGCTTTTAGATTAATTAATGATATATATAAATCATGGAGTACTAAAGGAAAAGTAAAGTATTATTGTCTTTTAATTATTTATAAAATCTTACTTGAGTCCCTTGACCGCCTCTGAAATATGATCAACTTTGTCTCTTGAAGCAATCCCAAATTCCATGTTTAAGGTCCTCAAATGGAAGTTTGAACCTTGTGTTTTAATGAAGTTTAGGTTTTTAAAAGTTAGGGATTAAGGGGTAAGAGGGATGTAGGTTTTCATATTTGAGATAAGCGTGGAGGGAGGGGGGGGGATATGAGGAAACTCGGATAAAATAAAAACACTTCAGCTTGGGCCGCGAACGCGTCTACTTGCGCTAGAAGTCGCGGGCCTCAAACAATGACCACGACTGAGTCAACCCAAGATCACGGGGTTCCTCTTTCCAACATTCTCTCTCTCTCCATTCACACACAAGTCACGCTACATTATAATACATGCAAGTGAGACTCATTCGAACCTTAACTTGGTTACCAAGACATATTAAAATACCTTCACACCTCCAAGGTTTTAACCTAATTACCACAATGCTATTAAGCTAAACAAAATTTCATTATATTCAAATAATTAACACAAAATTACCAAAACGTCTACAAATTTAGCTTTACTCATTTAAATAAATATTTCCATTAAAATTAACTTGATTAATATGTTATATTGGATGATTAAAGTTATTAGTAAATCATTTAATTAATGAATAAAAAATTACGGAATATTACATGTGACCTACTTCAACTGCCCTCGAGACTTTACAATATTCGTAGTGTAAGTCTTATTCGGCTAAGAGGATAAATATGTCTTTTAATGCAGATGAAAGGATATTGCCTTGGAGGAAAACAAACTACATCAGTATCCCATGTCCACGATTTCTTGTGCCTCGGGTCATGCGCTTAGAAGTTTTACACCAAAACAATCAAGGGTTTAACATATGTTCATTCACATTTGCAAGTGTATTCAAATGATCGAGGGCTTTCTCCATAACCATTATCACTCTCTCATCTCTATAAGTGATTTCTTACTTTATTTATCCTATAATCACGATGTATGTGATAAATAAATCAATGATTGATGACTTCAAAAGAATGTATATCCCTAAGTGGGTAGCTATCGAGTTACCAAGAAGGATTATTGACTAATAAAACACGTCTTGGGGTCACTGGATGATTTCTATTTTGGTTGTGGAAGTTCGAACCACATTTCCCCCCAATCGTCTTTTCTTGAGGCTTAACCAACATTTTAAGGTGATTACTTCTCAATGTGGTCCTAACGTTTAGAGGATCATCAATGAAAATAACTTGTATGAACTGAATGCTATAGAGCTCGACATTACTCAGATAATTAAATGCTATCACTGGGTTTTAATGATAATGAAATTTTAGGTCAGGTCAATTATGGCCCTTTTGCCCCGTTACTTTATTTATTCTAATTACTTGGACTTGACTTTGATATACTTTATTTCCTTTGAAACTAATCGTGGGAACAAGGACCATAACCCAGAAGACGTCAACTTTATTGACTTAAAAAGGATTTGGGTGATCAAGCGGAGAATTGGTCAAGATAATCATTCGTGAACTAATGTTTTACTTTTCTCGCATTCTATTACCTCATTTATTTTCTTGATCAGTCATAAAGAACCTAAGGTGTCAAAGGGATACATCAATTATATCCAGGGGCGGACCTAGGTGGTCCCGAAGGTGGGCGGCCGCCCACCCGGGTTTTTCGGATTTTTTTTCCCGAGTATAGGTTTTTTTTATGGACCTCTGTGTAATATTTAATAATAGAAGCTGTAATGTTTTGGGGGCAGAAACGAAAATAACCAAAATTCATTTCTCTACACATACAGAACAACACACGCTTTTTTTTTCATTTACCCTAACAGCAACTGCCCGTCCTCTTTTTTGTTCTCTCTACCGGCGGTCCGGCGCAGCAGCAGCAGAGCAGGAGCTGCTACTCCTCCTCCACCCGCTCTTACTCCCCTCCGCCCGCTCCCTCCGATCTGGCCTCCTCCTTCGCAGCTCCTCCGCCCCTCCTCCTCTGGATCTCTGCCTCAACTCTCTCTCCACCAGCTACTCCGCCGGCGGCGCCGTCCCTCCCTCTTTCTTCTCCTAACAGCACATGTAATTTTTTTACCTTGTTGAAGTTTTTATATTTTTGACATTCTTGAGTTGAGGTATGTAAAAACATTGAAAAAATTTACTGTAAAAATTTATGATAAAAATTATGATAAAATTTATGATAAAAACATTGAAAAAATATAGTTTATTGTAAAAATTAGTTGATTGTAAAAATTAACACTGTTAGTTTAATTTAAATATTAGATTGTTGACATTGTTAATTTAATCTAAAAATTAGATTGTTGAAATTAGTTTATTGTCAAAACATTGTTAGTTTATTTTAAAAACATTGAAAAAAATTAGTGTGTTGTAAAAATTAGTTTATTGAAAAAAAATTAGTTTATTGTAAAGACATTGTTAAATTAGTTTGTTGTTATTTATGAAATATAGAGCAAAATGTTGAAATATTTTAAAAAGACACGTGGAGGAGGCGAGACAAGTGAAAGTCATACAACCCCAACCCTAACCCCAACCCCAACACCTCCGCCCGGACCGTCTTCCCCACCCAATATTGAAGCAAATTTAGAAGATTATCCTGTTGATCCGGGGTTAAGAAAAAGTGTTCCGGAGTATGACGTGAATGAAAGTAATGTGGTTCGATTGTATTACTTGACAAAAGGCCCTTGCCAGCCTAAAAATCACAACTTTCCTTGGCATTTATGTGCAAATGAGAAACGCAGATTTAGGCCCTTGTGGTTCAATGATCACGCAAATTGGTTGGAGTATAGCATTGCCAAAGATGCCGCATATTGTTTGTATTGCTATCTCTTTAAAACCGATAATGGTGGTTGCTTTGTTTCTGAATGATATATGAATTGGAGAAAGAAAGATAACTTTAATAAGCATGTTGGAGAGCCTACGAGTACACATAATAAATGTGTAAAGGCTGGTGGAGATCTATTAAAGCAAAAGAAACACATCGAATTTTCTTTGACTAAGCAATGTAGTCAAACTCAAGTAAACTATCGTGTTCATTTGACCGTATCAATTGATTGTATTTGGTTTCTTTTGCGTCAAGGGTTGGGATTTCGAGGGCATGATGAATCCGATGAATCACTGAATAAGGGTAACTTTCTTAAGCTTTTGCAATTTCTTTCCGATCACAATGGGGAAATCGAGAAAACTGTATTAAAGAAGGCTCTCCAAAACCACATGTTGACATCACCCAAAATTCAAAAGGATATTATTAACTCCATTGCAGTTGAGACTACAAATGCTATCCTTGCCGAGCTTGGGGATGATTATTTCTCTATCTTAGTTGACGAGTCCCGTGACATATCAGTGAAGGAACAAATGGCTGTTGTTTTACGCTTTGTTGATATAAAAGGATATGTAATGGAGCATTTTCTTGGGCTTGTACATGTTAGTGATACTTCTGCTTTGTCACTTAAAGCAGCTGTTGAGGGACTTTTATCCACACATGGATTAAGTATTGCAAGTTTTCGTGGGCAAGGGTATGGCGGAGCTAGCAATATGCGAGGATAATTCAATGGACTTAAAAGTTTGATTTTAATGGAGAATGAACTGCTTATTATGTTCATTGTTTTGCTCATCAACTTCAATTAACTCTTGTAGCTGTTGCAGAAAATCACCTTAAAATTTCTGCATTCTTTGATCTTGTAACATTTCTCACAAATATTGTTTGAGCATCATGTAAACGCCGAGACATTCTTCGTGAGAAACAGTTTGAGCAGGTCACAATAGGAATTTGCAATGGGGATATTTTGACCGGGCGGGGTTTGAATCAGGAGTTGGCATTAAAACGGGCGGGGGAGACACGTTGGGGTTCTCATTATGGCACACTTGTAAGTTTGATTTGATTATTCTCATCAATAAAGGACGTTCTCCTAATTATTGAAGATGATGCAAGAAATCAAAAACATAGAGGTCACGCAATGAACCTAATGGTACTTATGTAATGCTTTGAATTTGTATTTCACTTACATTTGATGAAAAATGTATTAGGTATTGCAAATGACTTATCACAAGCATTACAAAGAAAAGACCAAGACATTGTGAATGCCATGACTCTTGTGAAAATAATCAAACAACAATTGCAATAAATGAGAGATGATGGGTGGGAGTCATTGTTGTAGGAGGCTTCTTTATTTTGTGTTAAACATCAGATACCCATGCCGAGTATGGAAGACTTGTTTGTGGTTATTGGAAGATCTCATCGCAATCTTGAAGAAGCCACAAATTATCATCATTATCGCGTTGAAGTGTTCTATACAGTGACAGATTTGCAGATTCAAGAGCTAAACAATCATTTCAATGAGGTGAATACAAAGTTGTTATTGCGCATGTCTTGTCTTGATCCAAGCAATTCATTCTCTGCATATGACAAGATAAAGTTGATTCGATTTGCTGAGTTTTATCCCACTGACTTTCCTCCACAAGCGTTAATGATACTCGAGCATCAACTTGATAATTATATTGTGGATTTGCGATTCGATGACCAATTTGCAGGAGTAATGGGCGTTGGTGGGCTTGCAAGAAAGTTGGTTCAATTGAAGAAGGATCGTGTATATCCGTTGATATATTTGCTTGTAAAATTGGCACTACTCTTACCCGTTGCAACTGCAACTGTAAAAAGAGTATTTTCTGCAATGAAAATGATCAAAACTTCATTACGCAATCAAATGGGAGATGACATGATGAATGATTGTTTGGTGTCATATATTGAAAGGGAAATAGTAGTTGCCATTGACAATGAAGATATCATTCGACGCTTTCTGAATATGAAGACACGAAAAGTTTTGTTGTAAACAAGCTTATTTAATTTGATGTTTGATGACTAGTGTTTGTATTGAAAGATAATTTGACTATTTATATATGGTATTCTCGATAATACGCAGGTTCTATAAATTGTGATTTTTTTTTAATATTATTTAATTTAATTAAATATTATTTTATTTTTCGCCCACCCGTCGCTAAAATCCTGGGTCCGCTACTGATTATATCTAAGTTGTTATTCGTTTATGGGGTGGTGCTTGTCCATCTGATTTATCAGAGACTTCTATCGTCTTTGATCCCTTAAACATCAGCCAAATTTCATCTTTATCTGACGGCATGGACTCGAAGCGCCTGTTTTCAAATTTGATCGGGAAGGAACTAACCAAATCCATTTCTGTCGTCGGGAAAAAGGGCAAAAAAGCCGAGGGATCATCCACTCCTTTTAATCTGGATGACTCGCCTAACAAATAACTTGGGGATCATCCCCCAAGAATACAAAAAGAGGCTCCAAATCATCTCTTGTTCGTTAAAAGGGAAGTGATGCTTCCCGAAAAGGCAAGGAGGTCTTTACCAAGTCTGTTGTCTGACCGATCGACCTAGCCATGGACAAGCTTGGTTATGTAATCTATAATACTCCATATTTTTTATATAATTATTATTAATTATTTAACGTGGATTGTCAGTGCCCGGGTGCCCATAATAATTATGTGAATTATCATAACTTTTAATTTATGTGTTGTAATTAATTTAATCGGTGAGTTTAAATTATAAGTGAAAGAAATCATAATTAAATAATGACGGGATTAATTATTTTATTTTGTGAGTTAGAACCGTTGGATTGGAATTTGGGGAATCTAGTGTGTCAAAATGATGGTGTTTTTAATGTGCCAAATTACGACCCAGTGTAGGTACTCATTTGGGCTAAGTTTTAAGAGCATTAAAGTAGTGTTTCAGTCTTATTTAGACGTCTTAACTTAGGACCACAGACCTACGGGAATACGGACTTAGCCTTCATTAGTAGCATATTTATAATGTAAGACAAAACCTAACTATCTGCTGAGTTTTTGGGAGAACTAGAGAAGGAGACTTTAGGAGAACAAGAGGATCGTAAAGACAAGTTTGTCAAGGATTCGATCTTCTAAACTTTGGCAAGGAAAAACTTTTTATACTATGTATTAGATATAACTTTTAAAGAACAAAGATTTGTCTCCTATACTGTGGCTCAAAATAAACATCGAGCATAAGTGATCAAGTATACGGGACTCTGAGTAGAATATTTTTTAAAAAATAATACCCAAATGTAATTTCCAAAAACAAGTTATAAAAATAAGAAAATGAAAATTATTTTTATATATTTTATGAATTTTGTAATTTTGGTTTTAAATGTAATGAAAACCATTTTATGATATTATTTTTTAAAATTAAAATTTCGAGGGATGTTTTTTGAGTAACAAAGGCATTTTAAGCTAAAATGCTCAAACCCAGGCAAAAGTGATCGCAACTGAACCTCAAGGCTATAGGGTTATAGTCGTAATTTGGACTAGTCTGTCCATAACTTGTTCTTGCACAATCGCGAGCTCGCTATGTGGGAATTTAGGTTAGCCAAGAGGTTTCTTCATTTGTGGTTTTTGACAATAAATATAATTATACCCAATTTGAGACCTTCACCTTCGCTTCAGCTTTTAAAGAACCTCATGTTTTTCCTCATAGAGATATCTTTTATTCTAACCCAATATCCCTCCATGACTATTGACTAAGAATACTTTTTTTATAACCCCGAACCTCAACACGAACGAGCCCTTTGGACCCCCTCCCAGGTAAGCTAAATAGGGGGACGTTGTGCAAGAGCCACCCTCACTCACGTCCCGCTTCAAATTAGGTATCCAGGGGGAATTAAACCCCGTGCCGTGCGCCTATCCACATAGTCCATAGATTGACCTTACCGCTAGAGAAACCACGGTGGACAAAAATACTTTTTAGAACATCATAAAAAATCAAAGACTGCTTTCTTAATCAAAGCAAATATTTTTCTAAACAACTATGGAAATGGCTTTCGTGAATTACAAAGCTTGCTAAGGCTTTAAGATCGGTAGATATCTAAGAATTTATTGTTGTGAAGGAGTTTTAATATATAAAGAAGGGTTAATAAGCTTTGTGGGTAGACTTGAATGTGTCAAGTTTGGTTGTATGTTATCTGAACAACTGTATTCTATGTAAAATTTAATTATAATGATGAGTAATGAGCTAGGCTATTTTTTTGGTATCCCGAAAGGGTTCCATGTTAAATATTATCTACTGTGATTGATTTATATTTCCATTCTACAAGATGTATGAATATTATCCTTACATGAAATATGAAATAATTAATCAATTGAATCTAGACTAATGAAGAATTATTGGGACTAATATTCATAAAAACAATCATTGGACCAATTTAAATTTTGGGTGAAAATTAATTCACATCAAATTGAATTGAAAAGTTAGTACCAAATATATAGAAATTTCAAGTGGTATTATAGCTAGAAATTCGAGGGAATGTCTAAGAAAGGAAATTTCGCCATTTGTCCTCCAATATTTAACGGGAACAATTATGCTTATTGAAAAGCAAATACAAAATTATTTCTCAAATACCTTAATGAGCGTGTGTGGCTAGCCATTGAAAGAGGGTGGACCCTACCCACTATGAAAGAAGGAGAAATCTGTGTCTAAACGAAATGAAAAATTGGACGAATTATACTATAAAAAAATGAAATTATAACTCATGAGGGGCGAATGCTCTCTTTTGAAGTGTTAAATTGAAGGAGTTTTGTTGAATCATGACATGCGAGACTTCTCAAGTTACACATGGGTGAACAGACTTTGTTCAGAGTTTAAAACTCTAAAACATAACTATGTGGTTTGAAATGCTAATTATGCTAGTGAATGAAACGTTTGATGAATTTTATGTTAAACTCACTAACATCGTGAACTCATTGTTTAATTTATGAGAAAAAAATGCTAAATCAAAAGTATTTAAGAAAGTTATTCGATCCCTAACACGTAGGTTTCTTCCTTAAGTCACCCACTTAATGTGTTAGGAAAATCAGGTACTATGGAAAATATAAGAAGTTGTAAGAGACTTACAAACCTTTGAACTTGGATTGCGTCCTCTTTGGAAGAAAAACAAAGACACTTATTTAAAAGCACATAAAAATATAACCCTTGAGTTTGATGATGAACTTTAAATTGATGAGGGAGAGATGGTCTTAGTGGCAAAGAAATTTTAAAAAATTCATAATTTAAAAATAATTTTTCTTCAAATGATAAGAATAAATATATAATTCTAAAGCACATCATGTTGAAAAACCATCGGGTAGTTGTGATCGCAAGTTTAAAAATAATGAAGATAAGGAGGACTCTAGAAAATGATAAAAATGCCAAGGCTATGGACACATGTCTTTTAAATTCTCATCTAAACTCAAAAGACAAGGAAAATACAAAAAGTTGATGAATGTTACATTAGGTGATAATGACTTAGATTTCGACACTAGCGAATCCTCACTGCCATCGAGGAGGTGTCAAGCTTAAAGTTTTCCCCTGCTGATGACAAGGTTATGGATGATGGTGAATAGTCTCATTCGAAAGATTCCAGAGATGAAGGAGAGTAGAGTGGTGATGACGAAAAGAAGGTCTATCTCCAAAATGCTTACTATGATCTCTGCGAGATGTCCCGAAAATGGATAAAGTCAATATAAGGCTTCCCACCAAGCTTAAAACTCATGATAAATAACTGAGTGAGATGAAAAAGATTGTGTATTATGTGAATAAGCTAAAAGCTAGTGACTCTACTTAGATTGAGAAGCTTAAGGAAGCAGATAAGGATCAACCATCTATATGTGCGAAGGTTGCTCGCCTAAAAAGAACGCTTCTCGAGGCCTTGTGATCTCAGACCTTGTTGGAAGAAGAAAATAAAAACTTAAGAAATAACTTGAAAATTATAAGAAAGTTAAAATAGATTTAAGAGATAGATTTGAGAAATCGGGTAGGATTTTTCTTCCACACACTAAGACAATAAAATACGAAACGGGTCTTGGATATAACGGTTTGCACAACTGAAAACCAAAGTCTGAGATTACCTTTGTGAAAGAATTAAAAGAGTTGGTGAAAGATATAACTCCCCCATAAAAAAATTCTTCAAAAATCCATGAAGGTGAACCCTCCACAACCTTATATGTGATCTCATTGCCATAAAAGGATCACCTTATAGAATTTTATTACCTGCTTGTGAGAGAAAAAAGAAGTTATCTAAACCACGATATGACAATAGGGTTAGCCTTCATGAGCTAGTGGAGTACCTAGTAAGTAATTCTCGATAATTAATAGACGAGATTAAGAGGATGTCTTTTGGACCTAAAATAAACCTCCCTATAAGAAGCACTATGCTAATGATTAAAATGAACGAGGGTACAACCAAACCAAAGGCATCAATGTTAATTTGGGTAAACAAGAATGATAAAAGAAAGGTAAACAACCTTATTGTCCATAAGACACAGAAGGCTCAAAAATATATCTCAATGATATTTTGATGAAGGGTTTTCCAAGAACATAACTGCTGACAAGACTCTATTTTCCCGTCTTGAAAAGCTAAGGGATGGAAAGGTCACTTTTGGAGATGGAAATAAATTTAATATCTTAGTGAAATGAACTACAGAAATGTTCAGATAACCAAAATTATAGAATGTGTTTTATGGCAAGGGGATCAAAGATAATCTGATTAGCATAAGCCAACTCTGAGATGAAAATCGTGCAAAATAATTCTCTAAAAACACGTGAAGTATTTAAAAAAGAAGGGAATATGATATTCTGCAGAGTAAGGACACCCAATAACTATTATGGACTAGCTCCACAATCATCATTTATATGTCATAACACTAAGGTCACCCCAGTAGACCTTTGTCACTAATACTTAGTTATGTTAACCATCGTGAATTGGAGAGATAAGTCAAGAGAGACTTAGTTCATAGATTTCCTTTACTAGGATAATCCTCATCGTTTATGTGTGGAACATGTCAAAAAGGTAAACAAATTAAAAGTCCACACAAGAAACTAAACAAATTAAAAGTCCACACAAGAATTTTCCTTGGATATTCTTCAAACAATAGGGCCTATAGGGTTTAAAATCTTAAGTGTTCTAAAATTATGGAATCAATCAACACAGTTATCAAGGATAATTCCCAAGCATAATTTATGGATGGAGATTAATCCATCATTGGGAAGAAATAACCTACCAAAAATGATACAAATATACCTCAGGGTGATCATTTGACCTTGGATCCTTCACTTTGCAAGGAAGATCCACCATCTTGTGTAAGTTTTAATTATGATGTCACAAACATCATGGAGATCATAACAAGGGTGTTATGATAAGAGCTAAAGATGCAATTGAGATTAGACATCCATATTATAACACAAAAATATAACAATAATATGAAGAAAGCACTCGAGGATGAGAATTGGATCTTTGCAATGGAAAAAGAATTGATTCAATTTGAAAAACACAATGTGTATGAGCTTATTCTGTGTCCTGAAAAATGAATTTAATTGGCACTAAATGGGTCTATGAAAATAAAATGGATGAGAATGGCGTAATTACTCATAACAAGGCAAGATTTTGAGCTCAAATCTATAATCAAGTGGAATGTGCATACTTTGATGAGATATTTGAACTGGTGGCACGCTTCGAATCCATTTTAATCATGTTAGCCGTGGCATGTCATATTCACTTTAAATTATACCAAATGGATATCAATAATGAATTCATTAACGGTGTTCTAAAAGAAGAAGTCTATTTAAAATAACCCAAGAACATCCTAATTATGTCTATCATCTCAAGAAAGACTTACAAAGATTGAAGCAAGCCCCAAGATCTTGGTACAAAAGATTGACCTCTTACTTAATTATAGAGCCTTTAAAAGATGGGTGGTAAACAAGACATTATTTGTGAGAAGAGATAAGAAAGATATATTGGTCGTTCAACTGTATGTCAGTGATATAGTCTGTCGATCTCCACGTGGAAGTTGTACACATGAATTCATGGAGTTGGTGACAAGCGAGTTTGAAATGAGCATGATTGGTTATATCACTGTCTTTTTAGGCCTTCAAGTTTGCTAAACCAAATATAAGATTTCTATTTCCCAGTCCAAGTATTCCCAGGAGCTTGTGAAGAAGTTTGGAATTAAGTTGGCTAAGCATTCGTGTACCCCAATGTGTGTCGCAACAAAGCTTAGCAAAATAGTCAAGGGAAATATGTTGAATAAACCCTTTATTGGAGCATGATAGGGACCTTATGGAACCTCACTGCTATTCGTCTGGACATATCATTTAGTGTAGGATTTTGCACATATTTTTAAGCATGTCCAAAGGATTCCCACTTGTTAATCATTAAACGTGTTATTAAGTATGCTAGTGGAACCCTTGATTATGGAATTTATTATTTATTTAACACTGGTGATTTTTTATATGCTTACTCTGATTCCTATTTGGTCCAGATAAGTCGATGAACGGAAGATAACCTCCAACGGTTTCTTTTATCTAGGTAGAGCTATTGAAAAAGAAACATACATTTCATTATCGATAGCTTAGTCTGAGTAAATAGCCGTCGGAAGTTATTACACACAACTTTTGTAGGTGAAACATATGCTTATGGACTGTGGATAAATCAAGAAATAATGATTGTTTATTTTGAGAACACGAGTTCTATAAATATTTATAAAAATCCAATTCAACACTTCCTTATGAAATACATTGGTATTAAACAACATTTTATTTGTGAGATTATTGAAGATAATGTCGTGTCCCTAAGCTATGTTCATACCAAGGTTCATTATGCTGATATTTTCACAAAACCCATAGATTTCTTTAGGTTTAAAAACCTTAGGAAAACCATTGAGGTATGTTCTGGGGATTGATGTATCACACATGTCTAGATTAGGATTAAAGCGATCTTTCTTTGTTGATCAATTCTTCCAAGTCTAGGTATCATTTTATATAAATGTACTATATTTGCATTTATTTGTTTATGAAAACAAAAAAATTCTAAAAAGTTTTCTTTCTTTACAAAAAATCAAAAACTATTTTTCCTTGTGGTTAGGAAAATACTGTAATATCCCACCCCAATAAATTAATTAAATTATATATTGATCATAATTAAGAGGAGTTAATTATAATTATGGAGGAATTTTGGGTGAAAAGTTGGATAAACATAAAAAGAAAAAGAAATAGGGTCGTTCAAACGACATGGGATTATCATTCGAACGACTACAGGTCGCGAGATGGGTCATTAGAATCAGGGCTTCTAACGACGTGCTACTGGTTTACAACAGCAGGTTGGGCGAAGGGTCACGCGATTCATATATCGAACGACATAGGATAAGTCATTCTAATGACATAGGGAAGTCGTTCGAATGACGTTGGTCGAGTTTTAAAATCTGATTGCCCTTGTGCTCTGTCAAAATGTGGAGCGTTAATTTTATGTGTTGTTGTGCCCAGATCATCTCAGGAAGTGTAAAACGGGGTTTTTGGGCTTAAGGGATGTTTTATTAAGGGTTGTTTGGGTTATTTGAGGCTTATTGTGTAAGAAGAAAACGAAAGAAGGAAAGAGTGAGTGGGAGAGAATGGGAGAGGTGGGTGGTCTTCCACCACCAAACCACCGCTCCTCCACCATAGACCACCCATAAACCACCACTTCAATGATGTATTTCTCCACATTTGAACCAAATATACTCATTTCCACCATGGACAAAGAAGTGTTATGAATTTTGGGAAGAGTATTTGGGAGATTTTGGAGAAAAAGAAGGTGGGTTTTAATGGAGTTGAAGTAGGTCTTACCTTGGGATCTTTGAAGGAAGCATTTGGTAACCCCTTGAGTCCACCTTTGGAGGTGGGGGTTACGCATCCTACACCAACACCACCATTGAAGCCATTAGAGGTAGGTAAACCTTAATCTTAGTGTAAAATATTATTTTGCATTTGTAGTCTTGCATTTAGACTATTTGAGTAAGGTGTAATTAGTTAAATAGTACAATTGTTGTGTAGAATATAACAAATATTTCTATGGAATAAAAATGTTGAAAAATGTTATTTTTGTTAAAAATGAGGAATGGATAATTATTTAAAGGTTCTGAAATAGTGAAAGTGGGTGTTTGAGAAAATAATGTATTTTCTAGAAAAGTTAATGAAAAATATTTTATGAAATGGATGTTTGTAAATAATGTTATTCATGTTGGAAAATGATATTTTGTTGAAATTAAAGAATACGTAAATATTTCAAGGTTTTGGAAGATTGAAAGATGACATTTTTATGAAAATTAAAATTTCTAGAAATACTAGTGTTAAACATTTTATAAAATAAAATGTTTGAAGATAATGACATATTTTGATAAATATTGACGAAATAATGTTGTTGCAAAATGATGATTTTATTGAAAATAGGCATTTGTTGAATTTGAAGGAATTAAATGTCTTTTATGTTTTGAAAATATAATTTTTGCAAGTGTTATGAAATCCTAGAATGAAAAATATGTTTAAACCAAGTAATAGGATTTAGGGTCTATAATCCATCTTCTCATGCATATAGACTTGTAGTATTTTGGCATTAAATGTATAAACAAATTTAGAGATGGTTTTGTTGGGTTTAAACATGAAATAATAAAAGTTAGAATTTTAGTCTTCAAGGTATGTGTAATTGGGACTAAAAGATATGATGAGAATGAGGTTAAAAGACTACATGTTATATAAAAAGAAATGACAATGTTCTTATAAAAGTACTCTTAAGTGTTAATGCATTTCTTGAATGAAGAAGTAAAGAAATGTGTATTTGAGAAAGTATTGATTAAAGTGTTCATTAAGTGTTAATAGGTAAAAATGGAAAAGTTAGTGTGTATCTTAGTAATGTTGTAAAGGGTTAACACTTATGGAACTAAATAAGAATTAACGGTGTAAAGGTGTTTCCAATTAAGTAGAATATTACTGCAAGTGTAAAAAGGTGTTAAAGTGTTAAAAACACTTAAGAAATTAGTGTGGATGACTTAATTGTGTTTTGGAGAAATTAACACTTTTGAAAATAGAATAAAGGTGATTTTGGAAACAAATGGGTAAAATGGTAAATTTTCAAAGTGTTACACAAGTTGGGGCAGTAAAGTCCCGGATTTTGATTTCGGCCGGGTAGAAAGGGAATAGAATAATGTATACATTTGTAAAATGTTAAAACACATAAAAAGTAACTTCGATGACACCTGAATAAAGCAAGAAGGGTCCAAAGCCCATGGGTCAAAATCCATAAATCACTGGCTAGAGCATATGGTGCGCATAGCCAGCGGTGTGGAGCTCATGAAAGTATGCGATATAGGAAGATTTCAAGAAAATATAAAGAAAATTTAGAACATATCAAGAAATGGGTTGTGTGGTAAAGTGTGTTAATACAACCTAACTTGAATGAATATAATAAATGTTTCGGTAAGGGTGAAATGGACAAGTTAATGCATAAATCTACTAATGTCCATAAGATAAGGAAGCGGGTAAAGAATGTGGGTAATTGGGTAGTTAAGCAACCTAAATGTTTAAACCCATATTTAACACAAGAATGTGTTGGAATACATATTTTCAAAGATTAAATAATTATTTTATAACACGATGAATAAGTGTGTTAAAATGGTGCTTTTTAATGAAAATACTAAATTATATTTGCATGAATAAAAATGGTGATTCCAGTAAAGGAATGGGCTTGGATAAATTAAGTGTCATGGTTTCAAGTATTGAAATGGGTGTGTTAAATAAGGTGAGAAATGCTAAGTATGAATAAAGGAAGTTTTCACAAGGTTAAGGTAAAATAACCTAGACAAGTAAGGTTTATAGAAGTAAAACGATTAATGCATTAGAATATGTATTTTTTAAGGGTGTACACACACACACACACACACACACACACACACACACACATATATATATATATATATATATATATATATATATTCTTATGCATGTGATTGTAGTGTGTAAGTATCCTTTATGTCATTCGTTTCTATAGTTCTTTGTAAATTCCCACTAGGCATAGGCTCACACCCTCATTTTGTTACCACAGGTTGGGTGCGAGTTCGTATTTTGAGGGAGTTATACAGGTAATTGCTTTATTTACTTTTTACGTTAGTATCTCTGTTTACTTGGACTTCAGGGTTCTCCCCATGTGTCCCACACATAGTTCACCTTAAATCTTGAATCGAATGCTAAAGAAGTGAAATGTTAACTAAAATAAAACTGGACTAGCAACATTATGTAGGTTGTTCCATTGAACTTCACTTTTGATGCTCGGGTCAGACCAGGTTGACTCACGGGTAACCCGTAAATCTGGGTCAGGGCATTACAAATGGTATCAGAGCACTAGGTTCAAGGTTACTTTTAGGTGTGACGTGGTGAGGTTGATATTGGATCTTTCGACGTCATTGTGGTTTGGGCCGGTCATGATAATATGATGACGGTTTAGTTCGTGTCCTCCTCAGTAAAGTCTAAGAGGTTATCACGACAATTGAGTTAGTGCCAAGTGGAATACGATTAGACTGATGGTTATTAATCGCTTACGCATTTCTAATTTGAATCGTAATAATTTACGTGAGGCCATGCAAGCCTATAGTGGTGACACCATGGTTATTAATGTGAGGTGCCGGTGTTAAATTTTGATGGCATAGAATCATGTGAGGTGTCGATAAAATGAAGGGGTGCCCAATGGGAAAGTGGCACGAATTGCATATATAATATTGTCAACAGTAGATTTTGATGATTAGGTACGATGCTTATGGGTAGTTAACGCCAGTGGGGTAATTAGACAAATTCGATCCTTGGGGTTGTATAGCAATTAATGGTAATTAGGAGAACACATGAAGTTGTGTAGAATGATAATGGAAACATCGTAAACCCTTATCTGAGATGTGGTGTGAAATAAATTTGGTGGCGAGAGTAGCCTTGTTAGTGGCAATAAGGAGTAGTATTTGCTACAACCTAGTGGTAAAGGTTATGCACCTCTTGTATGGAATAGAGATAGCTGAATATCGTTCACTAGTATTGAGTTTTGTGGTGAAGATGTTAACCTCTTTGGTTGAGGACTTAGGTAAGGGGTACCTTGGCTATGATATAATATATGGGAATAGTATTGATATGCCCCAAGTGTCACCTCAGCCCAGAGGCACCAGCCTTGGCCAAGCACATGTCCGACGTTGGAAATCCCATGGATCTGTGACAACAGGCCTCGACCATAGCAAGGTCGTCCAGGGCCGACACTATCTCCAACCCCACCAAGGAGACACTGTAGGCATCGTAAGGGTCAGTAGTACTTCAGTTCACCTGAGGAAGACAACCTCGGCCAGGGGTGAGCCGAGGTCTCAAGAAGCCTTACTTCTACTAAGGCCAACATCATCAAGATATCAGTTAATGCTCCAAGCACACGCCAGCTCAACGTCGGCCCAGGCCTACCCCTATCCATTGTCTCGGCTGAGCTTAAGCCGAGACCTTTATGGATCATCTAGGATTGAACGAGCAACTAGACTTATCAACCTCGGCCTCTCCCAGGCCGAGGTCATGCTCCAAGCGCGATAGCCGAGCACCTGCTGACATTTGGGTAAGGGCACGTGGACACAAATCAGTTATAACAAGATTATTCTCCACACGTGGGGAGAATATTTCATCATCATTCTCTACATGTGACAGTGACAGATGGCTTCTCCATATTGGTTAGACTAACACACACATGCTCATTGCATGCATAGGGGGTACATTACACCCCCTAGGTACTATATATAGAGGTCATCCTCTACCTTGTAAAAGGATCCAAAATTAGCAACCCTAACTAAAACTCTGTTCAAATACACAGTAGAGAGAGAGAGCTTGAGAGATTGTAGTCATGGCCATTAGAGCCCTCAAACAGTGATACACATCATACACTTTCACAGTGGACGTAGGCCTGATTGGCTGAACCACTTATATTCCGGTGTTAATCCTCTTCTCCTCACCTCCTTCTACTATATGTGTATACGTTCTATATACCTTATCCTGCCATTGTTGACATTGAATTGAGCTTACAAACACCTTGAAGGGTGGTGCTGTTTCCAGCATCATCATTTTGGCGCCGTGTATGGGAACGAGAAGATATCTCTTCCTCTTCTTAAGCTTAACCTCATCGGAGACTCTGGTGGTGAACCTGACATCACCCCTCGAGTGGAGCTGTTTCACCATTGAAAGAGGTCCTTTAAGGTATTAAGCTCACCTGACACTTAAGCTCTTTACTAAGCAACACATGGCACCAGAGTTATTGCCGCCTCTTCCGCCACCCGGAGGTGGGGGGCCTAGTTCCAGTCAGGCGCCGCCCCAGTCCAAAATGGCGGAGGTAGCTACAGCCTTGAGATATTTGGCTGCAATACAACAAGATATGTAGGAGCAATTTGCACAGCACAGCCAAACTATGATGAGGCCACCTGGAGTCTCACCGGATATGATCACTCCGGCGACTGTTCAGCCTCATCCTGAAGCCAGGGGACCACCCCAGGCACCAATGAAGGACCAACCTGCACCCCAGCGGAGAAGGGACGTTACTAACCCTAGGTACTTACGCCTGGGGAGGCAAGAAAACCCTTGCCCAGAGGACAGGTATGACGATCTAGAGGCGAAAGAGGCCCCAGAAGATTGTTGGGAGCCATATGAGGTTTTGAACAATACGGTTCGTCCTCTTCAGCAGATCCGAGGATGCACTGGCCGAAGAGCTGAAGAGGCCCAACAACGAGGATCAACTTTTGATCGATTGAGCAGAGGGTCAGCCTTTGAGAGGTTGGGTCCAATGAATGACCTAAGACAGAGATTGTCGAGATCGAGGAGCGCAGAAGGCTCTCAGAGAGGAAACAGACAGGGTCGGCCATACCAAGGCCGACACTATGAAAGAAGGGGCAGGGGCCAGGAAGAGGTTAACAGCCGACGTTGTGCGGTGGCAGGGGAACCCTCAGTCCATCCCTTGGAGGTGGCTGGGGACAACCTCGGCCAGGACGATGGAAGAAGACCGTGGAATGACTCTATCCAGCGCCTTGAGGAGAAGATAGGGGACCTCATCAAAAGTAGGGACCATTATAAAGGGGTTACTCAGAGGGCTCTCCGTTTGTGGCTAGGATAATGAGCTTCCCAACTACCGCTAAGTTTAAACCTCCCGTGGTGTCTCCCAAGTATGATGGCAGTACCAACCCGGTACATCACATCGAGATGTATCAGTTGGTAGCAGACATCTACTCGATACCCGATGAGATGAAGTGTAGGGACTTCTCTGGAACCTTAACAGGAGCGGCACACAACTGGTTTACCTCTCTTCCGAAGTACTCAATTGAGAATTTCAAAGGCTTGGCTGAACGATTCATCCACAACTTCTGCTTTGGGGTGAGACCTCAAAAGAAGACTACTCACCTGCTGTATGTCAAGCAGGGCAAGGACAAAAGCTTAAGAGACTACATAGCCAGGTTTAACAAAGAGAAGCTGGAGGTCGAAGATTATGAAGAAAATATAGCCATGACCGCAATCATTGGGGGTCTGCAGAAAGGGAAGCTGTTGTGGAAACTCACGGAAGACCCTCCTAGGTCTATGGCGGAGCTCCTGGCAACCGCAGGAAAAGTCATGAATACAGAAGAGGCAATGGCCATCAAGTATGAGGATGAGAACCGCGATAGTAGTGAAAGGTCCCAAAGAAAGAAAGATGGAAAGAAGAGGTCGGGTGATGACAAGTTCGCCCACTATACTCCTCTGACTGTGAGTTGTGAGCACATCCTCAACGAGATCAAGAATGACAGGACTCTGAGATAGCCAGAGAAACTGAAAGCCCCACCACATAAGAGGAACAAAAACCTATGGTGCGAGTTCCACCAGGAGCATGGCCACGTCACAGACAGATGCTTCACCTTAAAGGATGAGATTGAAAAGATGTTAAAATCTGGAAAGTTGAGGAAGTATGTGGACGGTAAGGCTCCTAAGGGGGGAAGAGATGACCCTAAGAAAAGGAGAAATAACGGATGCCGTGACAATGCCCCATCCAGAAGAGATGATGATTCAAAAGGTGATGATGAAGATGACCCGAATCTTCCACTAAAAGATGACAACACCCCGGTGAAGAGGGTTGGTATGATCGCGTTTGGTGTTGACACCATATGCGGAGGATTTACAGGAGGTGGCTCTGAAATAGCTGACAGCAAGGCTCACGTAGCGGAGGCCAAGTCAGTGGCCAAGATGGAAGTTGTAAACCTAACGTCTTCTGATACAGTGAAGAAGAGGAAGAAGGTAGACATGGACACCCTTGTAGTTGGGTTCTCCAGACTCGACTTTAAAGGTATCTTAGCCCCCCATGATGACCCTTTGGTAATAACAACAAGGGTGCATGTGTGCGAGGTGCAGAGATCCTCCTAGACAGGGGGAGCTCAACAAACGTGATGTTTTGGCCTTGCTTCAAGAGCCTAGGTCTTAGTAGAGCAAGGTTGGTACCCTATCACCACCCCTTGATAGGGTTCAGTGGCGAAAAGGTCCACCCCTTGGGCATGTATGAGATGGACGTACGGATGGGTGATGAGTGGCCTAAGAGGTTGACCAAGAAGATAAATTTTTTCGTAATGAACGAGAACGTCTTCTCGACCTATAACCTCATCATAGGAAGACTTTGTTGCTGAGTTCACATGGGAAGAGGCCGAGGCGGAGAACGACCTAGAGGGTGTTGAAAAGACAAACCGTGGTGTCTTCCAAAATTAGGAAGAGACGACACCAAACGTCTTCCGAGATCAGGAAGAGGTCGCATCTAACAACGTCAGGGGCAGAGTAGTGGAGAACGAAGAGGATCGATACCTCTTCAAATAAGGAATCATGTCGGAAGGAGTCTTCTCATCGGATACAGACATTTGGAGTCTCTTCATTGATGGCTCTTCCCGCGACAGTGGAAACGGTGCAGGGTTGATACTTTCAGCCCCTGATGGCGCTAACATCGAATACACTTTGAGATTCAACTTTAAGGCCTCTAACAACGAGTCGGAATATGAAGCCATGATAGCCGGCCTCTCTTTGCAAAGACTCTGGGAGTAAAGTGACTCCTACTCCACATCGACTCAAGGTTAGTTGTCAATCAAGTACTGGGAGTCTATGAGGCTAAAGATGAAAGGATGGCCAAATATCTGAAAAGGGTGAGAACGATGTTAGAATATTTCAAAGAGGCAAAACTGAAGAGAGTGCTTCGACAAAGTAACAGCCACGTAGATGCATTGGCGAGGTTGGCCTCGGCAACGAAGACAGACGTCGGAAGGACCATTCCGATCGAGGTCTTAGGGAAGGCGACCATCGAGGGAGAATAGGTATGTAACCCTTGTCACAATTTGAACCTAGGAGACTCGTGGATGGACCCCCTCGTCAGATATATCAGAGAGGGAGAGCTACCCGAGTCCAAGTTTGAGAGGAGGAAATTAAGATATAGGGCTGCCAAATTCTCGGTAGTAGGAGACGTCCTGTACAAGAAAGGATTCCTATTACCTCTCCTCAGATGTGTGCACCCCACGGAAGTTCCTCGGGTCTTACAGGAAGTTCATGGGGGTTCTTACTCTAGCCACATAGGGGGAAGACCCTTGGCCAAAAGAATCATCACACAGGGGTATTGGTGGCCAACCTTGTCCAAAGACGCTGCAGCCTATGTGAGGAGGTGTGATAAATGTCAAAGATTTGCCACAATTCCTCACTAACCTCATCAACCTATGACGGCAATCACCTCTCCATGGCCATTTACGGTATGGGGGATTGACTTAGTAGGACCCCTACCAAGAGCTGCCAACAGTTATCGATTCTTGATAGTTGCCATCGACTACTTCTCAAAGTAGGTGGAGGCAGAGCCAATGATAACGATCACAGAACAGAAGACCTTCCAATTTATTTGGAGGAACATCATATGAAGATACGGACTCCCAAACACTCTTATCTCAGATAATGGGACCCAGTTTAATAACTCCTCTTTAGAAAAATATTGCATAAGAGTTGGGATAAAGTAGTTCTTCTCATCACCTGGCCGACCTCAGGCAAACGGTCAAACCGAGGTAACGAACAAAAAAATCCTCGATGGAATCAAGAAGAGGTTAGAAAAAGCGAAGGGAAGATGGACTGAAGAGGTTTACGCTGTACTATGGGAATACAGAACCACGACAAGGACACCAACAGGAGAAACCTCGTTCATGCTAGCACATGGCTCAGAGGCCGTCGTACCAACGGAAGTGGGGCTCCCAACTCATAGGGTTCAGACCTATGACCCTGATAAAAATGGGGAAGAGAGGAGGATAGACCTAGATCTGATTGAAGAGAGAAGAGAAGAGGCAGAGATCAGACAAGCAGCTTATCAGCAGAGAGCAGCAAAATTCTACAATCAGAGAGTGAAGTCAAGACCCATCGCAGTGGGAGACCTAGTGCTGAAAAAGACCTTACAGAAAGCAAACAAGCTCCACCCAAACTGGCATGGTCCCTATAAAGTGACAGAAGAGGTTGTGCCTGGCACCTACAGGCTAGAAAACCCAGAAGGGGAACCTTTTGCTAACCCATGGAATGCTGATCACCTAAAGAAGTATTACATATGATGTTGCAAGGAGTTTATGTAAATGTACCATCTTATTATGAGGAGGATATCAATAAAAGATCAGTTTCCATGGAGGTTCTTGCTTCATGGGGCACTTATGTCAGAAATTAATTATGAGGATAACATCTTAGGTGATGACCTCAGACCTTCATAACACCATTCTGTGGTGACGAGGTATGAGCTCAGACACCATAATGGGATGACCTCAGACCCTTAACATCATTAATTTGGTGAGATTAATTATGAGGATAACATCTTAGGTGATGACCTCAGACCTTCATAACACCATTCAGTAGTGGCGAGGTCTGAGCTCAGACACCATAATGGGATGACCTCAGACCCTTAACATCATTAATTTGGTGAGATTAAGTATGAGGATACCATCTTTGGTGGTGACCTCAGACTTTCATAACACCATTCAGTGGTGGCGAGGTCTGAGCTCAAACACCATAATGGGATGACCTCAGAACCTTAACATCATTAATTTGGTGAGATTAATTATGAGGATAACATCTTAGGTGATGACCTCATACCTTCATAACACCATTCAGTGGTGACGAGGTCTGAGCTCAGACACCATAATGGGATGACCTCAGACCCTTAACATCATTAGTTTGGTGAGATTAATTATGAGGATAATATCTTAGGTGATGACCTCAGACCTTCATAACACCATTCAGTGGTGATGAGGTCTGAGCTCAGACACCATAATGGGATGACCTAAGACCCTTAACATCATTAATTTGGTGAGATTAATTATGAGGATAACATCTTAGGTGATGACCTCAGACCTTCATAACACCATTCAGTGGTGGCGAGGTCTGAGCTCAGACACCATAATGGGATGACCTCAGACCCTTAACATCATTAATTTGGTGAGATTAATTATGAGGATAACATCTTAGGTGATGACCTCAGACCTTCATAACACCATTCAGTGGTGACGAGGTCTGAGCTCAGACACCATAATGGGATGACCTCAGACCCTTAACATCATTAATTTGGTGAGATTAATTGTGAGGATATGACCTCAGACCCTTATAACATCGTTTCGTGGTGACTAGGTCTGAGGTGAGACTACTAATTGAATTTAAATAGACTATTGCAATAAGACTTCAAGAGTTAAAATATCAGATGACAAACATTCAATAAAGTAAATGAAGATGATCCTACTAAAATATTGACATATTCAGGGATTATAAATATTCAGAGGTTACAAGATTCAAAAAATAAGTCAACCATGTTCATTCGGAGATTACAAATGTTCAGGGATTACAAATAAGCTTCACAATTAAATTCAGGGGTTTGAGGGGGGAATGCTGGTGTCTTCGGCCTGGTCATGCTGGATGACATTGGTCACCTCAGCAATGTCATCATTGTGGTCTGCCCCTAAAACCTCTGTGCCGTCCAATGTTGCAGTATTGGCAGGCGCGACAACCTCCTCCTCAACCTCCTGAAGGGCCTGGGCAAGCTGAGGATTAGTAAAGCCAAGGCCTAAGAAATCAGAGGCTTTTAAAGTGCCAGCCTCCTTCTCCTTGGCAGCTGCCCACTTGGTAGTAGCTTTGATACCTCTCTCGAGGTATTCAAAGCCAAAGCTCATGAACTCATCAGAAGTTTTGTATTCAGCTATTATCCCCTTAGAGGCATCATCGAGGGCTAACTTCACAGCCGAGTTGACCTTCTACTGCAAAACGTCATCCTTGGCCTTCAGAGCCGCAACATGGTCCTTCTTAAGCTGAGAGATCTCCTTCTCTAGCCCCTACACCTTCCGCTCAGACTCACCCAACTCAGATTTCAGGCGGTCAATTTCTGCGTTCAGAGTGCTTTGAACCTTCTCGGCCTCTTGACCCTTCTGGATGAGAGGCAACTTCCTCAGAGTCCAGTTGGATAGGTGGTGCATAGCTGCCAGACCCTGCAGATTTTATGATCACGAATAAGTTGGGGACAAATCAGAGGTTACACTTGGAAATTACAAAGAAATATGAGGTCATACCTGAATGGATCTGTGGACGCCGAACTCAATCAGCAAGGGAGTATCCAGAGACCAGAAGAAACGCTTATCGACCTCGGTCATTGTAGAGCCGAAGGCATCCAGGGCCTGCAGACTATGGCCGACGATGCTGTCAATAATCTTCAATTGCTCTAGACAAGCCGATAGGGCATCCTCTGAAGAGATTGGGATGGTAGAATCAACACTCTTTTTCTTCTGCCTCTGATCCTCAGGGGCATGTTCAGTAGGAGCCCTCTTCTTCATGGCTTGGGGCTTTGGGGCAGAGGGAGCTGGAGGAGGAGCATTAAGACCCGCCTTCTTTGTGAGCCTCGTCAAGCTAGGTGCAGTCATTTCCCAAAGCTCGTCTGAGATATCCTCTGGGCGCTCTGCAAAATTTAAAGGTCCGAGTTAGAAGATTAGACATGAATAAACTCATAGGTTCAACTAGGAATAAAAAATGCTTACCAAACTCGACAAGGGGACTTCCACCTAGACCTGTCTCAGAGAGGTAGTGGGGGGGCCATCAAGTGTTCGAACTTAACGAGCAGACCATGTATCCCCTGATCTTGAAGGGCTTTCACCTTCTGAAGGTTTTGCAGGCTTAGGCCAGGGTCGACCCTCGCAGACATTATGACCTTACCCCATCTCAGGGGCATCCTCGGCTCTAGAAAGGACGAGGGAACACATGGACCAAATTCCCATGGCCCAGAAGCAAAAAAGTATCGAGGCTTCCAGTTGTGGTTGGAAGTCTGAGTTATTTGGAGCATCTTTTTCTCAGGCTTTCGAGCTACAAAATGATAGTAGCTCGGATGATTTTTGGCAGAGGAGGTAACATAACAACCAACAAAGACCTGAATTGGAAGGTCTGAGTGATGGACAACCCTCCACAAGACTATGGCCCCTATTATGACCCTCCAAGCGTTAGGGGACAGTTGGGAAGGGGCCAAATTGATAAAGGCAAGGATGGACCTGATAATGGGATGAATGGGCAAACGAAACCCTAACTTGAACATCTTCTCGTACAAGCAGATCTCACCATCTCGGCCATGGTAAGCCCTCTCTTCCCTCAGAGGCCATCTAAGCTTTATGGAGGGGCTGATAGAGTACAGATATCTGAAGCAAAGAAGATCTACCTCAGTAACGGTACTCTCGATCTCGGCCGCCTCAGAGACATCGACATCGCTTTCAGCCTCATCATCATCATCTAGCTCAACGTCGGCCGGAGCAGACGTTGACGGGTTGCTTGGGAACCTCTGAGCGAATTCAGCCCCGGTGACGGCCGATAGAAGAATGGCGTCCAGTATGGGTGGAATAGCCACACTCGGATCCATAATCTCAACTTCTGAGGATGAGGATGAGGTTCTAGAATTATTACAGGACGAGGCCCGGCGAGAGACCTCGGCTTGATCAGGGGCCTGATCTTACCGAGTTGAGAAGTCCATGGCCTCCTAGAAGGAATCCACAGACATAGGGTCTGAGCTCGAAGAGTCAGACTCAGACATCGGCACTGGTTCGACAGGGACCTCTGTTTGGCTAAATGGCTCTAATGGATCAGGATATATCACCTTCAGGGGTGGTGGAAAGATGGGCCTCAGAGGGAATTCTTGTAACCTACGAGCCTCCTCCTGTGCTCTCTCTATTTGCCTAATTTTTTCTAAAGTCTTCTCTCTAAGAGAAGGGAACTCCTCAAGAAGTTGATAGAGGGGTATGAGCATCAGAGGCAGACACTACACTTTAAAGATCAAACGAAAAATAAGATTGGCTAAGGAAATAAAACAATTTAAAGATCGAACTGCCCAAACTTAGCAAGAACAGTTCGCCTGAAACTATGGTGGTCTCACCGTAAAACTCAGGAATTCGCCGAAAAACACAGAAGTAAGGGAAAAAGCAGAGAAAATGAAGAAAAATGAGAGGAAGAAGATACCTGAAGACGAAACGATAAGGGAAAGCGAAGAAAATGCGAGGAAATCACCACCAACGACTTCTGAAGCAAAATCGTGAAGAAAACGCCCTTGAGAGAGAAACTGCTGGAGTAAAATCGTGCCAGGAAAGAGAATTGAGGAAGGAGCGAAAAATGAGGGTTCAAACCCTTAAATATGCAGGCACGATTCCCAAGGCCCATCATTGCCTTGGGATCCCTAAAGGGCGGCTGACAAAACGTGCTTGCCAAGCAAGCCACACTTCAGCATTGAACAAGTGTTAAGCCAACATTGGCTCACAGGAGAAAGGCCTAGGAGGAGTAGAGATCCCACAGTCACATTCTCTAACATGTAACTAAGGGCTGGGGGGTGATTGATATGCCCCAAGTGTCACCTCGACCCAGAGGCACCAGCCTCGGCCAAGCACATGGCCGACGTTGGAAATCCCATGGATCTGTGACAATAGGCCTTGACCATACCAAGGTCGGCCAGGGCCGAAACTACCTCCAACCCCACCAAGGAGACACTGCAGGCATCATAAGAGTCAGTAGTACTTCAGTTCACCTAAGGAAGACAACCTCGGCCAGGGGTGAGCCGAGGTCTCAAGAAGCCTTACTTGTACCAAGACCAACATCATCAAGATATTAGTTAATGCTCCAAGCACACGCCACCTTAACCTCAGCCCAGGCTGACCCCTATCCATTGTCTCGGCTGAGCTTAAGCCGAGACCTTTATGTCTCATCTCGAATTGAACGAGCAACTAGACTTATTAACCTCGGCCTCTCCCAGGCCGAGGTCATGCTCCAAGCGCGATAGCCGAGCACCTGCTGACATTTGGGTAAGGGCACGTGGGCACAAATCAGTTATAACAAGATTATTCCCCACACGTGGGGAGAATATTTCATCATCATTCTCTACATGTGACAGTGACAGATGGCTTCTCCATATTGGTTAGACCAACACACACATGCTCATTGCATGCATAGGGGGTACATTACACCCCCTAGGTACTATATATAGAGGTCATCCTCTACCTTGTAAAAGGATCCAAAATTAGCACCCCTAACTAAAACTCTGTTCAAATACACAATAGAGAGAGAGAGAGAGAGAGAGAGAGAGAGAGAGAGCTTGAGAGATTGTATTCATGGCCATTAGAGCCCTCATATAGTGATACACATCATACACTTTCACAGTGGACGTAGGCCTGATTGGCTGAACCACTTATATTCCGGTGTTAATCCTCTTCTCCTCACCTCCTTCTACTATATGTGTATACGTTCTATATACCTTATCCTGCCATTGTTGACATTGAATTGAGCTTACAAACACCTTGAAGGGTGGTGCTGTTTCCAGCATCATCAAGGATCGCGTGCGGCATCCGTGGTGAGGACCTCGGTGTTTATAGGCAATACTTAATGCGTGTATCCTATCAAGATCTATATAGTTGTGTTAACTCATGGATTGTCACATGATATGAAATTCACATAGCAAGGCAATTTAGTTAACATAGTTGAACAGTCATTGAGGATTTGCATGAGGCAGGCCTTGAGGCTTATAGGTTGCAGGCGATGTCTTGTATCCTTCCATGACGTACTAGGATTACTTAGGTTTGTATGTGAATTATAGTCACAGCCGTTTGGAAGAAAGGTAAGATTAGTATCTAAGTATTAAAACTCATTTTAGCCGCCGAGGTAATGCCTGGGTGTGAGGAAATCCGAGTGTGTGAGTGGTTCATAGGCACATTGAGGTGTCCATAGGACAAATTGTGTGTGGTATCACTGAGGATAAATATAGAATGTTATGATGTCTCGAAACATTTGGGGATTAATGTGAACTATAGTTATAAGCTCATAGACTAGCGTCTTTGCGAGCACCAAGTAATATCGACATGGGTATTGAAAAGTTTGTAGAATGCATCTATGATGATAAAAGTATAGACGATGAAACATTGTCGAGTTTTGGGACTTTACATGAAATATGTTTGGTGTTCTTAGGAGACCAATTAAGTCTGGTAAAAAGAGGCAGTAGCATTCTAGTAATGATTGAGTTGAGGGTCAATAATTATACTAGATTATTATTATGTAGAATACGTGCCGGGTATGGCTTGCCAATCGACACAGATGGGTGGTGATCCTAGGCTGTCAGTCATATAGTACATATGCCGGGTATGGCTTTCTAATCAGCATAAATTGGTGGTGAAATCCCTAAGGTAGTGTTGTTATAGGAGTGATGCTCGAATGTCATGGAATGACTACTATAGGTATGGTAATACTCGATTTCGGGACATACTAGAAAATATATTCGAGACTTAGAGTGCTGACACCATGTGGAGACTTACAAATGGAGATTAAGGTGGGGTGGCATCGAAACATGATTGTTATGTCGGGATGTCGACAGTGTATGCTAGAGTAGACTTAACAATGCAATGATTAGTTATTTGCATGTCTTGTCAAGCTGGTATGAATTAGTAGATATAACCCAGTGCGATATTAATTGCCCTTAGGGTACTAATGACAGCGGGTGTGGTAGTCACAAAAATTCCACGTGGATAGAAAGGAAAAGGTGAATTGGGTCATCCTTATGGTCAAAAGGGGCACAGTTAGGTGAGTGCCTTTCTTGATTAAGTAATGAATATGGGAGATTAGGATCTCGATCACGATATGTTAAACAGGCATTAACCTAGGTGTAATAGGTTGGTAACGTCGTCACTAATTATTGGATAAGGTCGATGTAGATAAGGCGTGATGTATCTGACAATAGGAATGATTCATTTACACCAAGGAGGTGAAAGGCAGGGCCTTGCTCCCAAGGAGGGAAGTCATGAATTGACTTCTTAATGGACTACCGACCCGTAAATTGTACTCGTATATGAGAATGACTGGTTGGGATTCGACTTGTCATGGCTAGTGTCCTTGGTCAGGGTATATGGATATAAGTACTACTCGATGAGAGTTTTGTGAATAAGTGATATAACTTTTAGTATATGGTATAGGTTCGTGTCCATAAGTCAGAATCGGATACCTATGGGCGAAATTTCTCGGGACGATTTCTAGTCCCTATGACTCAAGTGAGTTCCTTTCGGTTTTGACAATTGGGAATCAATATTCTCACCCATGTAGTGACTCAGATAGGTACCATGCCATGGTGCGGCAGGGTTAAACCCGGGAGAGCGCGATGGACCGAGTTTGGTCAATGCAACTCGGTAACTAGGTGTGCACATCTCACGTATTCTTACTGTTGCATAAAATTTTGCGTGCGAGTGGCTATGCTTTCGACCACTTGATTTGTTCGTGGTATCAATCTCCCTTTAGACTAGTGGACTCTTGACTGGTGGCTCGGTAGTTAATGTCTCAGGTCGTGATGTTCGGGATGATGGCTTGATGATATAATAGTGTTGTAAAATGAGGGAAAATTGAGCATATGATGTTGATTTTCTACGGTGAGGGGATTAGAGTGAGACCTCAGTGGGTACTTAAAGATGAGACCCCTAAGGTAGTGTTAAGTTCATAGAGTGAAGTAGCACAAGGTGTGAACCGAGTGTACAATAATGATTTGATGGGGTTATTCCTCCTTGGAGCGAGAGAATGACATGGTGTGGTTATCGAAAAATTCATGTGAGTTATATAATTAGGATAACCTGGGAATTTGTGGGACACAGGATGCGCGGTCCTAAACTAGAAATTAATTTTGGTATATATACGACGGATGGTTGTATCATGACTTGCTTTAGGTGAGAGTTGATTGCTTAAAACGGTCTGCCGTAAAGGCACCGGTACACCTTAGATACTAGCATAGGTAGTGCTAGGAATGGTTTGGACTTGATCATAAGGCGAGTGGAGACTCAGAGTAAATTATGTAGCGACATGGTTGACGAAATGGTGAGCATTAGAGCATGTTACATTTCAAACATTTGGCAACTTTAGTGTTAAGGAACTAGGTGAATGGTCTTGGAGGATTTGTAGGACTTAGGATGGAAGTTGGTGGACCCCATGAGTTTGAGGATTAATGGAATGAGAATTTTGGGGATGAAATCCCCAAGGAGGGAAGTTTGTAAAATCCAGCACCAGTAAATTAATTAAATTATATATTGATTATAATTGAGGAGGAGTTAATTATAATTATGGAGGAATTATGGGTGAAAAGTTAGAGAAAAATAAAAATAAAAAGAAATAGAGTTTTTCAAATGACATGGGACTGTCGTTCGAACAATATTATACATGTCGTGAGATGGGTCGTTAGAATCAGGGCTTCTAACGACATGCTACTGGTTTATAGTAGCACGTCGCGCGATCCATAGATCGAACGACATAGGATAAGTTGTTCTAATGACATAGATATGTCATTCGAATGACATAGGGAAGTCGTTCGAACGACGTTGGTTGAGTTTTTATATCTGATTGCCCTTGTGCGCTATCATAATTTGAATCATTAATTTTGTGTGCTATCGAGCCCAGATCATCTCAAGAAGGGTAAAATGGGGTTTTTAGGCTTAAGGGATGTTTGAATTATTTAAGGCTTATTGTGTTGGGAGAAAATGGAAGAAGGAGAGAGAGAGTGAGAGAGAATGAAAGAGGTAAGTGGTCTTCCACCACCACCCACCACCAAACCACCACGCCTCCACCATATACCACCCATAAACCAATACTTTTATAATGCATTTCTCCACATTTGAACCATATATACCCATTTCTACCATGGACAAATAAGAGCTATGAATTTTGGAAAGAGTATTTGGAGGATTTTGGAGAAGAAGAAGAAGGCGGGTTTTAATGGAGTTGAAGTGGGTCTTGCCTTAGGAGTTTTGGAGGAAGCATTTGGTAACCCCTTGAGGCAACCTTTGGAGGTGGGGGTTACTCCTCTTATACCAATACCACCATTAGAGGTGGGTAAACCTTACTCTTAGTGTAAAAATGTTATTTTGCACATGTAGTCTTGCATTTAGACTATTTGAGTAGGGTGTAGTTAGTTATATGGTATAATTGTTGTGTAGAAGACAACAAATACTTTGATGGAATAAAAATGTTAGAAACTATTATTTTTGTTAAAAATAAGGAATGGATAATTATTTCAAGGTTTTGAAATAGTAATAGTGGGTGTTTATGAAAATAGTGTATTTTGTTGATGAAAAATATTTTATGAAATAAAATGTTTGTAAATAATGTTATTCATGTTGGAAAATTATATTTTGTTGAAATTAAAAAATAAGTAAATATTTCAAGGTTTTGGAATATTGAAAGATGGTATTTTTATGAAAATGGGCATTTCTAGAAATATTAGTGTTAAACATTTTATGAAAAATATGTTTGAAGATAATGATATATTTTGGTAAATATTGACGAAATAATGTTGTTGCAAAAATGATGATTTTATTGAAAATAGACATTTGTTGAATTTGAAGGAATTAAATGTCTTTTATATTTTGTAAATATAATTTTTGCAAGTGTTATGCAATACTAGAATGAAAAATATGTTTAAACCAAGTAATAGGATTTTGGGTTTAAAATCCATCTTCTTATGCATATAAACTTGAAGTATTTTGGCATTAAATGTATAAACAAATTTAGATAAGGTTTTTTTGGGTTTAAACATGAAATAATAAAAGTTAGAATTTTGGTCTTCAAGATATGTGAAATTAGGACTAAAAGATATGATGAGAATGAGGTTAAAAGACTACATGTTAAATAAAAAGAAATGTCAATTTTCTTATAAAAGTAGTCTTGAATGTATTTATTGAATGAAGAAGTAAAGAAATGGGTGTTTGGAAAAGTATTAATAAAAGTATTCATTTAGTGTTAATGGGTAAAATTGGAAACGTTAGTGTGTAACTTAGTAATGTTGTAAAGGGTTAAGATTTATGGAACTAAATAAGAATTAATAGTGTAAAGGTGTTTTCAATTAAGTAGAATATTACTCCAAGTGTAAAAAGGTGTTAAAGGGTTAAAAACACTTAAGAAGTTAGTGTGGATGACTTAATTGTGTTTTTGGAAAATTAACACTTTTGAAAATGTAATAAAGCTGATTTGGGAAACAAAAGGGTAAAATGGTAAATTTTCAAAGTGTAACACAAGTTGGGGCAGTAAAGTCTCGGGTTTTGGCTTCGATCGGGTTACATAGAATTGGAATCATGTGGACATTTGTAAAATGCTAAAACAAATAAAAGGAAAATCGGATGACACCCGAATAAAGCATGAAGGTCCCAGAGCCCTTGGGAGAAAAGCCCTAAATCACTAGCCGAAGCATATAGTGCGCATAGCCGACGGTGTGGAGCCCGTGGAAATATTCGGTATAGGAAGATTCTGAGAAAAGATAAAGGAAATTTGAAACAAATCAAGAAATGGGTTGTGTGGTAAAGTGTGTTAATACAACCTAACTTGAATGAATATAATAGTGTTCCGGTAAGGGTGAAATGGACAAGTTAATGTGTAAATATACTCATGCCCATAAGATAAGGAAAGGGGTAAAGAAAGTAGGTAATTGGGTGGTTAAGCGACCTAAATGGTTAAACCCATATTTAACACAAGAATGTGTTGGAGTATATATTTTCAAAGATTAAATAAGTATTTTCAAACAAGATGAATAATTGTGTTGAAATGGTGCATTTAAATGAAAATACTAAATTATATTTGGATGAATAAAAAGGGTGATTCCGGTAATGGAATGGGCTTGGATAAATTAAGTGTCGTGGTTTCATGTATTGAACCGGGTGTGTTAAATAAGGTGAGAAATGATAAGTATCAATAAAGTAAGTTTTCACAAGGTTAATGTAAATTAACCTAGATAAGTAAGGTTTTCGAAAGTAAAACGGTTAATGCATTAGAACATATATTTTTCAAGGGTGTACACACACACACACACACACACACACACACACACACACAAATATATATATATATATATATATATATATATATATATTTTTCATGCATGTGATTATAGCGTGTAAGTATCCTTTCTGCCGTTCGTTTCCATAGTGCTTTGTAAATTTCCACTCGGCATATGCTCACACCCTCGCTTTGTTACGGCTAGACCTTTCAAAAAACATGATAACCCGTTAATACAACACAACCCGGCACGAAATTATAAGTTAATGGGTTTACCTTTATTGGGTTTGGGTTATCAACGATTAACACGGCAGGCTCGTTAATACTAACGGTTTGGTTTGGAAATTTACTTGTACCCATTTTAACCTGTTTCTACCCGTTAATACCCGTTAACACTAACGGTTACTATAGGGTCACTCAACCCGTACCCGATAATAATAACCATTAAAACCCATTATTTCTAAACCCTTTAAGACTAACGGGTACCATAGGGTCACCCAATCCGTTACCCGTTTAGACCCAAACTGATTCGTTAATATTAGTGGGTGGTAACGGTTCGGGTCGTGTCTCGATAATATTAACAGTTCGTGTTTGGGTATTGTCATTCGATCCGTTAGCCTTAACGGGTCGTGTATGGGTTAGGGTTTTTTTACCCGTAACCTGTACACGACCCAAACCGACCCCTTAACAGGTCTAGTTACGGCAGGTTGGGTGCAGGTTCGTATTTTGAGGACGTTATATAGGTAAGTACTTTATTTATGTTTTACGTCAGTAGCTCTATTTACTTGGACTTCTGGGTGCTCCCCATGGGTCCCACACGTAGTTAATCTTAAAACTTAAATTGCATGCTAAATAAGTGAAATGTTAACTGAGATAAAACTGGACTAGCAACATTATGTAGGTTGTTCCATTTCCTTTCACACCTAACGCTTGGATCGCATCGGGTTGACTCACGCGTAATTCATAAATCCGAGTCCGGGTGTTACAACTATGCCATTGGTTGATCTTCTAAAATCCTTCAAAAACTCTCATTCCCACTTCTAGGTTGGATGTTCCTAGGATGTGATATAATTCCTTTAAATATTCACTTAACCTATGCAGTACTCAACAATGCCCAATTTAGTCATGTTCATAGTTGTTCCATCCCAGACACAAATACACTAAATGGATTGGGGTATATCCTCAATGTAGGTCTAGCTATTCTTTTTTCGGTATTTTCTTTCAATCGGACCGCATACTCATTTCTTTGCTAGATATTTTAGAAATATACGTAAGAACCATTGCATGTGAGTATTGTAAGGACACAAATTTCCAATTGATTCCATGTATTGTGTTGGATCAATTCCGGACAAAAATATTTATTCATAGGATAGTATGTCATTGTAATACTCTCAAGCCTATGAAGTGTTTATTGAAGACGTAGTGGCAAAGAGTATAAAGCTTCATCAAATATGCCGGTTTGTGTGCCTCGTTTCTACGTCATCAATCATAGTTCCACGCTCCCAAGGTATGAATGCAATTATATATATATAGGAGCTTGGAACAAAGTTTGTTGGGTGTTAGGTTTAATAAAAACTGTGTTTTATTTTCAGAAAAATTTAATTGGAACTTTAAATTAAATTATATAAAGTTTCTGGGCCAAAATCGAATTTTACAAAATTTTTGGAAGTCGTTCGAAATATCGTTCGAACGAGTTTTTCGTTCGAACCAGGTTTCGTTCGAACGAGTTTGCCAACGAGTTCTCACTAACCTATACTAGTCTGTCGTTCGAAATGTCGTTCGAACGAGATTGTTCGTTCTAACGAGATTCTAACGAAGTCCATACTGGAGCATCGTTAGAAGTCTCGTTCAAACGAGATCTCGTTCGAACGAGAGGCCAGGCGGGAACAGTTTTTGGCAGTTTTTTGGCAGTTTTGCACCCACTTTCCCACTATGTTTGTAACCAACATTTTCAAATTTTAATAGGGACGAGAATCACTTTTGTTAATCCATCTTTTTCATATCATAAAAACTCTTAGAGAGTGTTTTGAGAGCAAAAACAAAAAGAGAAAAAGATCATGTTTTGAGTGCAAATTTTCAAAGAGAAATTCATATACCACTCTAGTGTTTACACCCAATTATTGTTTATCCAAGTTCTTATATACATATCAAATTGCTTGGAGTTTGGCACCGATTTTTCTCTACCGAATTCAAGAAGAGAAGTTTTGGTTTGCTTCTACATCCATCAAAGAAGAAGACGTTTGTTGTGATTCTACCCACTTGGAGAAAGGCTCCTTGCCCGGGTGACGGTGACCATAGAAAGCCCTATCGGTGGATTCCGAGACCGCAGTGGTGTTCCAAGGTTATCCTCTAGGAAGAGGTGTTTACAAGAAGAAGCGTCGAGGCTTGAGAGGGATCGAGTCAGTCGTTGTAAGTCTATCTGTCTTGTACTTGTAATTCCGTATCTAGTGGATTTGTGGCTAGGGCCGTCCGAGGTTTTTTCCCGTCTTGGATTTTTCCTCGTACATCGCGGCGTAGTGTGATATTGTTTATTTTATCTTGCATTATAACTTAGAACGCATGCTTAGGACAATTCAAGATAAAATTCGGTTTAAATTGTCACACTCATTTTAATTTGGACTTAAATTAAATATTGGGTAAATTTGGTTTATTCAAGTCTTTTGCTAAAATTGGTTTCGCCTAACTTTGAATAATTGTTAATTATGACTTAGGCAAATTCTAGGGCTTGGATTAATGAATTGGTTTAAGTGAATATATTAATTGATTAATTGTTATAGAAAAGGAAATTATTTTAATTGGTTTTGTTTTAATTGAGTAAAACTCACAACCCGGGGATCCAACGTCTTCAAATTGGTATCAGAGCCAAAAATGATAAATTATTTCGTTAAACGATTTTTTTAAATAATTTTTGGCGAAAATAGATTTTTCCCCATTTTCAAAATTTCCTATTTTCGATGGTTCAAACTACGCGTATTGGAAAGCGCGTATGAGACCGGCACTAAAATCTATCGACGAAAGAGTTTGGATGTCTGTTGTTAACGGGTGGTCCCCACCAACTTATTTAGTTGAAAATGAACGTGTTATCAAACCCGCCGATAGATGGACTGAAAATGAGTTTAAACTTGCTAATTTCAATTCCCGTGGTTTAAATTCCTTGTTTAGCGCTGTCACACCGGATGAATTCTGACGTATTATGACGTGTGAAACCGCTAAAGAAGCTTGGGATATTTTACAATTAACTCATGAAGGAACTAGTGTCGTTAAAGCTTCAAAACTCCAAAACCTCACCACTCAATTTGAAACTATCAAAATGAATGAAAAAGAGACTTTTGATGAATTTTATGCTAGACTTTCTGATATTGTTAATTCATCTTTTAACTTGGGAGAGAAAATACCTGACGACCGTGTTGTAAAGAAAATTTTAAGGCCCCTACCCGATCGATTTATTCCAAAAGTGACCGTTTTAAATTCTTTACTTACTTTAGCCTCTACGAAATTAGAAGAGCTTGTAGGTGATTTACAAACCTATGAACTGGATATGTTTCCCTCTAAAACTGAAAAGAAAATCGAAAAGGGCGTTGCTTTAAAAGCCCGAAAAGAGGTCAAACAAGTAGTCGAGAAAGATAGTGATAGTGACTCGAAAGACATGGCTTTATTTGCTCGAAAATATAGAAAATTTCTTAAAATTAACAAAGATAAATTTAAAAATGATTTTAAGAAATTTGAATCTTCTAAGCATGACAAGAAGGAGGAGATTTCTAAAGCGGAGAAGATCCCTAAAGCCGAAAAGATTCCTAAACCTAGTAATGAAAATTTAGATAGGGACGAGGCTAATAAGTGTTTTGGTTGTGAAGGTTATGGCCATAGGGATTTTGAGTGCCCCACTAAACTAAGGAAAGATGGTAAGTGACCCATTTCATATAATACGACCCTTAGTGATAGTGATAAGGAAGAGAAGCCCGATTCCCCCACTAAGAAAATTTTTGTGGCTTTTATGGCTAGTCATGTGAGTGATAGTGAGAACTCATCGATTGATGAAACGATAGCACATGCCACTTCCAAGGTCATTGTACATGATTCTCTTGTTTTTGATGATAGTGAGAGTGAAGAAGAAAGATAGAGTGAAAACGAAGAAGAGGTTAATGTGAGTGAACTTCAAAATGCTTTTCAAGAACTTTATAAAGAATCTATTAAATTGAAAAGAGCCAATTTGAAGTTAGAAGCTAGTTTAAGAGAGAGTGTCAAGGTCGTTGATGACAATGATTTAATAGAAGACCTTAGGACACATGTGAAGACTCTTCAAGAGAAGCTTGAATATCTAGAAGGCGAGAGAGATAGCCTTAGAGGTTTAATGGAATCCTTGAAAAAGGAGCTTCTTGCTTTTGAAGAGCGCAATGTTTTATTAGAGTCAAACATTTTAGAATTGCAAAATAAATTAAAAGACTCTAGTAATGTCAAATTTGATTTGGAGTGTCGTTCGAAAAAATTAGATAAAATCTTAGGAACGGTCCAAATTAAAAATGACACTTGTGGTTTAGGCTTCAATAATTGTAATGAATTTACCTCTAAAGTCAAAACCAATATTTTAGGAGAATCTACTAGGAATACATTTAAAGATCACTCCTTAAGTAAATCTTTTCGACATGTTCTCACTTGTACACATTGTGGTCGACAAGGTCATCTTAGGAAATTTTGTTTTGATCTTAAACGAATTCCTAGAAAGCCCCATAGTAAAGTAACCACGGTAGTTAAAGTTCCTACACCCCAAGATTGTCATTCTTCATTAATTTGGGTTAGGAAATCCGACTTGGTTGCCTTGAAAAATAGGGTTTTTGATTCTCGTTTACTTTCACATACTTCCTCCTTTGCTAAATCTAAAGGATGAATGTGTTAGTGTTTGCATACTTTAGCGTTTGTACTTCATGATATATTCACATGCTAAATGTATGCTTGTTTAGTCATTTTCTAGTCATTGCCTTATTTCATATCACATGCTAGAAATTATGACTTGTTTATCTTTTTGTATTATATTTTGTGTATGAATTTATCAAAAATTATAAAAAGATTTTTGTTTATCATTTGTGTTTTATTTATTTCATTTAAGCTAAATGAAAAATACAAATGATTTTTTTTGTTTATTCTTTTGAGTAATATATCTTTATTTTTGGTTAAAAATGTCAAAAACTCAAAAAGATTTTTTTTGTGTGTGTATTTTTGTTTGCCACACTTTATGTGGCATATATTTGTGTTTGAATCCCATCTTTTACGCTCCCACGTGGCTAGAACTTTTGGTTTAGATTGTCAATCCTTAAAATGTTCTTTACCATATTTTTTGGAGTAGTTGGATTTTGTGTTGTTTAAATGGATTCTATTTCTATATGCCTCTTTTCACACATGCACGAGCTCTTTTGAAATCTTAATGTCACATGTTATATTTGAGCTTTTTGAGGTGTTCTCCTACCAATCTAGTCATCTACATATCTATGACCTAGGAGGACTAGTGCATGTCAAAATCCGTTGCATGTGAGATTTGTGTGAAAATGAAAACATGATAAATATAAATGTGCACGGGGAAGGGCTCAGAAAGGACTAAGTGATCCTTTGGGATAGTAAGCCACCGTTTATTGGATCTAAAAGAAATACGTGATCCAAAGGCCTAAAAACGGAATATTTGGCATTAAAAAGAATACAATTGCCAAGGCCTATGTTTGTTTGATATATTCATTCAAAAGCAAAAGAATATATATGCTTATTGAGGGAGAATTGGATGGTATATCAACGGTTTGCACAATGTCCGTTTATCCTAGTTGTCTTTAATGTCATGACTCTATTTGGTTTGTAGAATCATCATCATGCTAGGCTTGTATGCATTGTGTATGTTTGTTCATTGAGTTCAATATTTATATTGTCACATGAGGTTATATTTAAATGTGATGAAGTTTGCAATCAAATGAGAACTCCGTGAATGTTTATTAAGTGTTTGGGTCTAAATTTAATTGTTGCTAGTTCACACCCCTACACTTCCGTTTCTATATGACACATTTTTGCCATACGAGTGTGCAAACTTATTGTATTTTGTGTCATGCGTGTGTTTATATCTATCTATATATGCAAGTACTTATTGGTATATTTATAATATATATATATTGAGAGAGTTGGCGCTTGCGTTCAAATAAGAAATAATATAATAAACACCAATTTTAACCCAAATTAACCCTAAGCATGCAACTAGGTGTGAATGAAACAATATGAAATCATGCACAAGATATTCAACACACAAAGTTTAAGGAAAAATCCCCCACAGGGGCAAAACCATTTGTATATCACTATAATTTGTAAAATACGGTTTACAATCGGATTACAATGAAATACAGATTGACTAAGAATTACCCTCGGGTATCGGATTCTGTAGTCGCGGCTGGAAGAAAATCCCTTTCCAGTAGGGCTTGCGGCTGGAACTATCCCTGTCCAGTAGGGCTGCAATGAAGAGGAAGAAACGGTCCACTTCACAAAGGGTTGAACAACATCAATGGTGTTCTTTGGGTTACCAAATTTGATTCACAAAGATACGGAAGATGTGTGAATCTAAAAACCTAGAATCATAGGACTCAATAGGTGAAGACTTTAGGGTTGATATGCTCTGAAAATCGTGGGAAAGTCTTAAGAAAACCAACTGCTGATCGTGGTTTAAATAAGGGATCGAAACCCTTCAAAATCGGCTGCACGATCTGGCAGTGATTATCCTCGCCGGATCGGTCCGGTCGATTAGGCGGATCGGTCCGGGTAAGTCGGATCGGTTCTTTTTCTGAAACCGGATCGGTCTGGTTGGCATCGGATCGGTCCGGGACTTTTGCCTTCATCGGTTCGCTATGGATCCGGTGGCTACTGGAGTCTGACAAAACGGATCGGTCCGGTAGATGGTCGGATCGGTCCGGTAAACCGGATCGGTTCTTTTTCTGGACCGGATCGGTCCGGTCAGGTCTGATTCCCAAATTCTTTCTTCTTTTGATCTTCGGATTTTGTTGATGACGATGTGATCTTTTCAACCAACAATCTTGTAACGGCGTATGACATAACATATACATAAAGATGGACAAATTGTCCTTACAAATCTCCCCCTATGTCTATGCCGGAACAAACATAAAAAAATCCGAATTATCAAATATGAAATTTCCTATACAAATCTACCCTTCCATGAACCCAAAACTGAAAGAGTACAAGTGAATAAGACTGCATCGTTTGATCTTCAAATCTTCAGGAATCTTCACGCTTTTCTCATCAGGGTGTGTATCATGGAATTATCAAGGATGTACCTACACACATGAGATAAAGCAAATACCAAGTGACGTATCAAGTTTGAAATGAGATAATAAACATATGCATATATACCAGATTTATGATGAACCTCAAATTTCAAAACTCCCCCAAAATTCAAATAATTCATTCTCCCCCTTTTTATGATGTCCCCAAATAGACAAAAGAGAGAAATAAATCAAGCAATCAAGTACTGGGATGTCACAAGGCATAAAATCACACCATGAATGAACATAAAATAACCAAGTCGGTGATAGCGTAAAAGAATGGGTGTGATCAAAATTCGATAGGAAAATCAAAGCATACAAACATGACATATGTGCACGATGAATATTGGATATTCCTAACGAATGAACTCAAATGCTTCCTTTGGTGTAAACGAGTGACAGTATAAGATATTGACTCAATCAAATCATCAAATCAAAGCTCAAAGTGATTTCTACACCAATAACGTCCAAAATGATTTATGCTTTTTCAGGACTTTCAAGGAAGTGCAAACCCGTTTTTCAATCTCCAACCAAACTCCCTCAGATTTATATTATGAATAGAGGTATACTAAATTCTCAAACTTTGGAGAATTGATGGTGAAACCTAAATGGCCCATATATGGCATGTATTGCTTTTGATTGCCTTTCAATTTTTTCGGGCTCTTTTAACCTCTTAGGACCTCGGATATTACAATTCCTCCATTTTTTAGGTCCTTTTTAACGGTGGCTTTTGCGCAAAGGATAAGAATCAACTTTCGCAGCCCCTCCCCGTTATGAAAATATGCGCACAGTCTCACCAAACGGTTTTTACATGCAATCCAATCTTGTCAAGTTTTATCGCATTTTATACATTGTATAGACAGGATTGAGATGGAAACACTCAAGCCAACATGAGATTGACAAGTGCAACAAAATATAGCCGTGCATGTGTGCAAAAAAAAGGATATAGGAGTCAAGCATGTAGGAAATATCACTAATTACATCTCAAGGACTCCAATCAATGTTAAGCACATGGATGAAATGATGTAGCCTCTCAAATCTCTATCAAACAGTCACATGGATATATGGAAGGAAGTTGTGACTTGGCTATCTTAAATGCTCATCCATAAAAGGCAAATCTCTTTTTGAATTTTTCAAAAAAATTTTTATCAAAATAAAATCTTTTTGTGCTTTTCTCAAAATTTTTCAAAAAAAAATCTTTTTGTATTTTTCTAAGAATAAGAAACAAATACATAAAAGCTGTACAAGAAAGCTATGGTACATATAAACAGACTAGTAATAGGAAGCATATGATATGAACATGAAGAAGCATCCTATTCTAGACATAGACCAACCCCTCAGTCAACAGTGCAAATCCCCAAAGACTTCCTAAGACTCTCAAATCTAAGGGCATCTAAAGGTTTCGTGAAAATATCGACTAACTGACGGTCGGTAGGAACAAAACTCAGGGTTACGACTTTCTCTTCAACTAACTGACGTATAAAGTGCTCGCGTAACCTGATGTGCTTTGTGCGCGAATGTTGGACAGGATTGCGGGATATGTGTATCGCGCTCGTGTTATCACAGGAAATGGTCATGGTGTCCTGTGAAATCCCATAATCCTCCAACATTTGCTTCATCCACATGAGTTGCGTGCAACAACTCCCGGCGGCGATGTACTCAGCCTCCGCAGTGGACAAAGAGATGGAGTTTTGCTTCTTGCTCAACCAAGAGACAAGAGCAGAACCAAAGTAGAAACACCCACCAGAAGTGCTCCTACAACCATCTACGTCCCCAGCCCAATCGGCATCCGAATAGGCGGACAAACGGTCATCGGTATCAAAGGAATACCAAATACCGTATGAGAGAGTCCCACTCACGTATTTGATAATACGTTTTAGAGCGAGTAAGTGTGACTCTTTGGGAGACGCCTGATAACGCGCACAGACTCCAACACTAAAGGCAATGTCGGGACGACTAGCAGTCAAGTAGAGAAGACTGCCTATCATACTCCGATACAAGGTTTGCTCTACGTCCTTGCCTGAAGTGTCCTTACTAAGCTTGGTAGTGGTACTCATAGGTGTACGAGCATGCTTAGCGGAGTCTAAACCAAATTTCTTTACTAGGTCTCTAGCATACTTGGATTGGGAGATGAACATCCCATCCTCTAGCTGACGAACCTGGAGACCAAGAAAGAATGTAAGCTCACCTACCATGCTCATCTCAAACTCACTTTTCATCTCCTCCTCAAAGTGGTGAGCATGCTGGGAGCATGTGGATCCAAAGACTATGTCGTCCACATAGACTTGGGCAACCAAGATAGCACCGTCATCTCTCCTGACGAACAACGTCATATCAACTCCCCCTCTCTTGAAGCCACGGGCTATGAGATAGGAAGTAAGCCTCTCGTACCAAGCACGGGGTGCTTGCTTCAAACCATACAAGGCTTTCCTCAGATAGTAAACGTGTTCAGGGTGCTTAGGGTCTTCAAACCCTTTTGGTTGTTCCACAAAAACCTCTTCCTGTAGAATGCCATTCAGAAAGGCACTCTTGACATCCATCTGATATACTTTAAAGTGCAGATGACATGCGATGGCGAGTAATAAGCGGACGGACTCAAGCCTCGCAACAGGAGCAAATGTCTCCCCAAAGTCTACACCCTCTATCTGTGTGTAGCCTTGAGCGACCAACCTAGCCTTATTTCTGATTATGGTACCATTTTCATCCATTTTATTCTTGAAAATCCACCGGGTACCAATAATATTAGTATCACTAGGTCGGGGGACAAGTTCCCAGACATTGTTCTTCTTAAACTGAAGCAACTCATCCTGCATAGCAGATATCCAGTGTTCATCTTTGAGTGCTTCCTTGTGATTCTTGGGCTCGACTTTGGACGTGTAGCAAAGATGGCTAACAACATTTTCTAGCTGAGCACGAGTCTTGACCCCTAGAGTGGGATCACCAACAATGGCAGAAGGGTCATGACTCTTGCGAACCCAAGCAGGTGTGTCCCCTAACACAGGAATAGGGTCCACAGAGTGTGGGAGAGGAACAGGTAAATCACTGTCAGAATTGTTCTCATCCTCACACTGAAGGTTGGGATCAATAACCGTCGGAGGTTCGTCATCTTGCACAGTGACGTTTATTGATTCCATAACCTTAGAGCTCTTCAGGTTAAAAACCCGGTACGCTCTACTGTCCGATGAATATCCTAGCAATATTCCCTCGTCGCTCCGGGAGTCAAACTTTCCTAATTGCTCTCTATCCCGTAGGATGTAGCATTTACTCCCAAAGACACGGAAATAAGCCAGGTTGAGTTTCTTGCCTGTCCACAATTCATAAGGCGTCTTAAGTGTGTGTGGACGCAGATAGACCCTATTCACCGTGTGGCATGCAGTAGACGCTGCCTCTGCCCAAAATCTCCTAGAAATTTTACGACCTAGAAGCATAGATCTAGCCATTTCTTGGATCGTTCTATTTTTCCTCTCAACAATCCCATTTTGCTGAGGAGTTCTCACAGCAGAGAACTCATGTTTGATCCCAAGGCTATCACAGTACAAATCCACCTTTGCTTCCTTAAATTCAGTGCCGTTGTCACTACGTATTCTGTTAATAGTGACCCCGTGTTGATTTTGCAGGACACGGCACTTAGTCGTTAAAAATTCTACAGCATCAGATTTCTCTCTTAGAAAACCTACAATAGAGTATCTGGAGAAATCGTCTACCATCACGAGAATGTATCTCTTACCACCTAGACTCTCCGTGCGAGTAGGACCCATAAGATCCATGTGAAATAACTCAAGAGCACGGGAGGTGGTAATGGAATTCAACTTCCTATGCGGGCTACGGATTTGTTTTCCCAACTGACAGGGTCCACAAATCATGGAAGTTGGCTTTCCAAGTGAAGGTAAGCCACGTACTAGGTCCTTTTTGACTAAACGAGATAAGTCTCTGACGTTCACATGACCTAGACGTTGGTGCCACAGATCCATAGGAGTGATCGTGGCGCTGTTGCAGACAAGTGAGGATTTGAGCTCAGTCCCATAACAGTTATCTTCTGTCCTCACCCCTTGCACTAATAGTTTACCGGCTTGATCATAGACCTTACAAGTTTTCCGGTCAAACTTCACTGCAAAGTCATCGTCGCACAGCTGGCTGATGCTAATAAGGTTTGCTTTCAAACCTTTGACGTACAGCACGTTCTCTAGCTTTGGAAATCCTGGTAACTCTACTGTACCTCGTCCTACTATGCTAGATTTGCTACCATCTCCAAAGGTGACTCTCCCATCATTATAATCCTCAAGATGGGTAAAATATGAGGTATCACCTGTCATATGTCTGGAGCAACCACTGTCAAAATACCACTGTGAGGTATTATGGGCTTTGAGAGCGACATGGACAACAAGGGCCTTTTTCTCTTTCTTAGGAACCCAAGAGTAGGTACCTTTTAGTATTCCCTTGTTGTTGTTGGTTTTAGCCGGAATGCGGGGCGCATTCATTGATGGTAAGGTCATCCGTCGGAATTCCTCCATCAAGCTCTGTGATGTGGCGGCTAGAAACTCAACACGCTCTCTCAGACTGGCAAACTCATCAGTCTGAAGTGGTGGAGCAACCGTACGTCGTGTCCGACCCAACTTATAGCAATCATCCCTAAGGTGTCCATTTCTTTTGCAATGGGAGCAAAAGGGCACAATATTAGGAGAACCTTGGTTTGCTTTTCTTGGTCGAACTCTCCTTCTTGGTTTTTTATGACGGCCATAAGGAGTCGTAGTAAACTCAAGAATTGGTCCGGGTGCAATTTGAGACGTGGAGGCACCATCAAAACCTATTCCATGCCGGTCACCAAAACCTAAAGCGGGACCGAGGAGCATCTTTCCCATCTTCCCAGATCTGTCCTCGATTTGTACCTTGACTTTCCTAGCTCTCTCAACGTCATGAGTAAGCTGAGCAACAAGGGATTCAAGTTTCTTTCGAGTCTCCAGGGAGGAATGGAGCTCACTCGTAATACTAGCCACTTGTTTAGTCAAGTCCGCTTTCTCTTTATCAAAACTGCACTCTCTCTCTTTAAGCAAATTTTCTTTACTAACCCAGGCAGACTCTCTCTCTTTCATAGCGGTGCAGGTGGAGGACTCTCTCTCTATCATCTTTCCTAACTCTTCTTCTAACGCGGTGATCCTAAGAACTAACGCCTTGTTACGTTTTTTAGTTTTGAAGGACTCATCATATAACTCGACGTAGGCGCGTTGAAGGCTACTCTCGTCCTCACTACCTTCCTCCTCTCCCTCACTCTCTTCGCTCTCGCTGTCGAGGTGTCCCTGTGAAGTAGCATCCTCATCGTCGTGAGATGCACTAGGAGTACTCACATGACTAGCCATGAACGCGGTGAAGTTACGCTCATGCGGTGACTCATCTCCCGAGTCCACCGACTCGACCTCACTGTCGTCACTAAGGGTAGCGTTTAGGACAGCTTTACCCTTTTCCCTATTCAGACGAGTGGCACACTCAAACGCTCTGTGTCCCTTACCGTCGCACTCAAAACACCTCTCACTGTCTTTAGGGGGTTCTTTGAAGTCTTTCTTTTCAAACTTATTTTTCTGAAAATTCTTTTTATCTTTGAAATTCCCATTTTTCTTAAATTTCAGAATTTTCTTGAAGTTTTTAGCAAAAAGTGCCAAATCATCTAAGTCAAACTCACATTCAGAATCAGAAGTTTCTATCTTTCTAGATGACTCGACTCTCTTTCTTGCCGACCCCTCACTTTTCCTCTCTTGGGCTTTAAGGGCAATCCCCTTATCTTTTGGCTTGGCAGATTTAGGAAACATGTCTATTTCATAAGTTTGTAAATCTCCTACCAGTTCTTCCAATTTTAGAGTATTTAAATTACCCAAGGAATTCAGCACAGTGACTTTAGGTATAAAACGCTTAGGAAGGGAACGAAGAATCTTTTTAACAACTCTAGCATTTGGAATATGTTCACCAAGATTATAGCTAGTATTAACAATGTCAGAAAGCCTAGCATAAAATTCATCAAAACATTTATTTTCATGCATGGTGATGGTTTCAAATTGAGTTGTTAAATTTTGCAATTTTGACTCTTTAACAGCATTTGTTCCTTCATGGGTAAGTTGCAAAATATCCCATGCTTCTTTTGACGTGGTGCACGTCATTATGCGTTTGAACTCATCAGGAGTGACAGACCCAGAAATAGCACTTAGACCTTTAGAGTTAAAAGACGACCATTTAAATTCATCATCAGTCCAAGTGATGTCAGGTTTCAAGTTGGTCACATTATCAACAGTCACGGTTGGAGGAGTCCATCCTCGTTCAACCAAAATCCAGACACGTTCATCAATGGCTTTTAAAGCCGACCTCATACGGGCTTTCCAATAGGCATAATTCGACCCGTCAAAAATAGGCATTTTATAATATGACTTCTCCATTTGAACACGCTCTTTTCAAAAATCAATTTATTTCAAAAATTGATATCTTTAGAAAAATTTTGCGGAAAAAGGAATACGCGATAGATTAGCGTAACCCGCTCTGATACCAATTTGAGAGAGTTGGCGCTTGCGTTCAAATAAGAAATAATATAATAAACACCAATTTTAACCCAAATTAACCCTAAGCATGCAACTAGGTGTGAATGAAACAATATGAAATCATGCACAAGATATTCAACACACAAAGTTTAAGGAAAAATCCCCCACAGGGGCAAAACCATTTGTATATCACTATAATTTGTAAAATACGGTTTACAATCGGATTACAATGAAATACAGATTGACTAAGAATTACCCTCGGGTATCGGATTCTGTAGTCGCGGCTGGAAGAAAATCCCTTTCCAGTAGGGCTTGCGGCTGGAACTATCCCTGTCCAGTAGGGCTGCAATGAAGAGGAAGAAACGGTCCACTTCACAAAGGGTTGAACAACATCAATGGTGTTCTTTGGGTTACCAAATTTGATTCACAAAGATACGGAAGATGTGTGAATCTAAAAACCTAGAATCATAGGACTCAATAGGTGAAGACTTTAGGGTTGATATGCTCTGAAAATCGTGGGAAAGTCTTAAGAAAACCAACTGCTGATCGTGGTTTAAATAAGGGATCGAAACCCTTCAAAATCGGCTGCACGATCTGGCAGTGATTATCCTTGCCGGATCGGTCCGGTCGATTAGGCGGATCGGTCCGGGTAAGTCGGATCGGTTCTTTTTCTGAAACCGGATCGGTCTGGTTGGCATCGGATCGGTTCGGGACTTTTGCCTTCATCGGTTCGCTATGGATCCGGTGGCTACTGGAGTCTGACAAAACGGATCGGTCCGGTAGATGGTCGGATCGGTCCGGTAAACCGGATCGGTTCTTTTTCTGGACCGGATCGGTCCGGTCAGGTCTGATTCCCAAATTCTTTCTTCTTTTGATCTTCGGATTTTGTTGATGACGATGTGATCTTTTCAACCAACAATCTTGTAACGGAGTATGACATAACATATACATAAAGATGGACAAATTGTCCTTACATATATGATATTTGTTTGTCTTTGCCTTGCTTTTATTGTCCATATGCTTTAATGTCTTAACACTTTAAGCTTCACCGTGTTTATTAGTTCTTTATCCTTTGCCTATTCCTGAACAAAAAGGGGGAGAAATGATAGGGGGAGAAATGGTATCTAATCCTATTGTTATCGTATCTTAGTTTGGGGGAGATTTATCTTAGGGGGAGACGTCTTTCTAAGTAGGTCATGTGTTTGATAAAGGGGAGAATTATAATTAACTTAGGTGGAGTAATTTAATTACTTGCATTTTATATTTTGATATTCCCTATGCATTTGATGAGTTTGCTTAAGTGTGCAGGTATTCTACTAAAGCGGCATCCTTAAAAGGCAAAGTGTTTAATCATTGGGTTGAGTCAAGTCTGGGTGGGTTATGTTATGTTTTGAGTCTAATAGAGCTTGACGAACCTTTAAGATTTTTGTTTTGGTTTTTATCCCGGAATAGCCAAAGGGGGAGTATTGTAAGGACACAAATTTCCAATTGATTCCATGTATTGTGTTGGATCAATTCCGGACAAAAACATTTATTCATAGGATAGTATGTCATTGTAATACTCTCAAGCCTATGAAGTGTTTATTGAAGACGTAGCGGCAAAGAGTATAAAGCTTCATCAAATATGCCGGTTTGTGTGCCTTGTTTCTACGTCATCAATCATAGTTCCACGTTCCCAAGGTATGAATGCAATTATATATATATAGGAGCTTGGAATAAAGTTTGTTGGGTGTTAGGTTTAGTAAAAACTGTGTTTTATTTTCAGAAAAATTTAATTGGAACTTTAAATTAAATTATATAAAGTTTCTGGGCCAAAATCGAATTTTACAAAATTTCTGGAAGTCGTTCAAAATGTCGTTCGAACGAGTTTTTCGTTCGAACCAGGTTTCGTTCGAACGAGTTTGCCAACGAGTTCTCACTAACCTATACTAGTCTGTCGTTCGACATGTCGTTCGAACGAGATTGTTCGTTCTAACGAGATTTCCAACGAGATTCTAACGAAGTCCATACTGGAGCGTCGTTAGAATTCTCGTTCGAACGAGAGGCCAGGCGGGAACAGTTTTTGGCAGTTTTGCACCCACTTTCCCACTATGTTTGTAACCAACATTTTCAGATTTTAATAGGGACGGGAATCACTTTTGTTAATCCATCTTTTTCATATCATAAAAACTCTTAGAGAGTGTTTTGAGAGCAAAAACAAAAAGAGAAAAAGATCATGTTTTGAGTGCAAATTTTCAAAGAGAAATTCATATACCACTCTAGTGTTTACACCCAATTATTGTTTATCCAAGTTCTTATATACATATCAAATTGCTTGGAGTTTGCACCGGTTTTTCTCTACCGAATTCAAGAAGAGAAGTTTTGGTTTGCTTCTACATCCATCAAAGAAGAAGACGTTTGTTGTGATTCTACCCACTTGGAGAAAGGCTCCTTGCTCGGGTGACGGTGACCATAGAAAGCCCTACCGGTGGATTCCGAGACCGCGGTGGTGTTCCAAGGTTATCCGCTAGGAAGAGGTGTCTTTAAGAAGAAGCGTCGAGGCTTGAGAGGGATCGAGTCAGTCGTTGTAAGTCTATCTGTCTTGTACTTGTAATTCTGTATCTAGTGGATTTGTGGCTAGGGCCGTTCGAGGTTTTTTCCCGTCTTGGGTTTTTCCTCGTACATCGCGGCGTAGTGTGATATTGTTTATTTTATCTTGCATTATAACTTAGAACGCATGCTTAGGACAATTCAAGATAAAATTCAGTTTAAATTATCACACTCATTTTAATTTGGACTTAAATTAAATATTGGGTAAATTTGGTTTATTCAAGTCTTTTGCTAAAATTGGTTTCGCCTAACTTTGGATAATTGTTAATTATGACTTAGGCAAATTCTAGGGCTTGGATTAATGAATTGGTTTAAGTGAATATATTAATTGATTAATTGTTATAGAAAAGGAAATTATTTTAATTGGTTTTGTTTTAATTGAGTAAAACTCACAACCCGGGGATCCAACGTCTTCAAGTATAATCGTAAAAAATGATAAATTATGCAATGGGAATTACTGTCTAACATGTTGAAAGATCCATTGATAAAATTTTGGATATATGTCCTCATATAACAGAAAGGTTAACAACAATTTATTCGTAAAAATAGCACTTTGAGGAAGTTATAAGGTGAAGATCAATGGGTGTGCAATGATTTTATCTAGTATGTGGTTTTTCGTATTTTTCTTAAAATGTTAGCACATTTGGTAAACACTATAGGTTGCATCGTTTTGTACCTGAAATGGTATTTTTGTTTGCTCTCTATGGGTAATTGTATGTGGTAAAATCCTACAGGTGATAATACACACAAAAAAACTGAACAGAAAACAATTAAGTCATAATCACACGAGAACACTATGTACGTGGTTTGGCAACGTGTCTATGTCCACGATTTTTTTTATTGATCTCATCTCAATGTCAATCATTACATTACCCATTATTTAGGATGAGGGTTAAATTTATCTAAAATAAGCTATCCAAATTGATCGGTTGTATCTAATTTTGATATTTTCATAGATCGCCATCAACATTCTTTAACCTCTCGTGTTATATCTTTGATAGGATCAATGGACACATGTCCTACCCTCATGTGTGTCCATATCATCCTCATAATTTTCTCCAAATATGTTCATATGGTTGAGGGTGTAGAGGTTTGCTCGTTTTTTTAGTTGGATTTGTGATTTATGATAATGCTAGTCATCTTTGGATGTTGAGCATGAGGACACAATGGATACTTACATTTAAATGTAATGAATTCATTTTATTGGTTAACTTTTGGGGGGAAAATTAGTAATGTGACCTATCCTTTACGAGGACACACTAATAATTAGGCAGATGTTAACCCAAAGGGCGATTGCGTGCTCTAGCCGTCATTTGGGAGCGTACCAATCAATGATAAGGTTTTGCCTCAAAATTTATTATAGACCACTAACACCCTCATTATTTCCCATTCGATTCACTATCCTACACTTTCGTCTTCAAGTATTCCAAATAACTTTTATGCGGACATACTTTATAAGTTTTCTTTTCTCTTTATATCTTTTGTAATTTCTTATAAAAAATCCTTGTTTTCTTCATGTTTTTCTATCTCCTTTTAAAAGATGGTATATATAATTAATGAAAATACCATTAAATCATTTAGGCACCATTGCATACCTTCACGGGTAACGACTGAGTTATGGTTAGGCACCTTAGATTATTAGAATATCGATGTAGGACATTGATTTTTCTCTCAATTTGTGGCTGAAGTTGGAATCACTTTCCCTTCTAATCGTCTGGTCCTTGAATTCAGTTCATTTTTTTATGTTATTCATACCCTGTGTTCTCCTAATACTTGAAAAATCGTTGATGGGATGAATAGGATCAATGAACTTTATGGGACCTAGTTAGGGATTGCAGAGATTCTCTTTTTCTATAAGTGGGTAAATACCGAGGAGGGTATCTAATACTTAAAAGCAATGAGGTATGAGAGGGACTTTGGGGTTAATTTTTTAGATACTAACAAGGAATACTAGTCCCTTGGATTTTTAATCAAGGACTAGGAGCCTTTTCCCATCCCAGAAGGGGGTAGCCTTGCATAGGGCCTATGTGCCCTAAGGGTGGTTGTGAGCTATGTTTAGCTTGATTTGAAATGCCTTTCTTTGACTGAATTTTTTATTTATTTCCCTGTCTCGTACTCGTTATAATGTTTTGACATTTTAATGTGAAGATCTCTATAAGAGGGTAGTTGTACTCGGTCTGTAAATAATTGGATCTGGCGAGGTGTGATCTACTCTAATGGAAGATATCTTCAAGGTTTACAAGGTCTCAAGAACAGTTGGAGATGAAAACTATCTATTTATGGTAACAATGAAATATCTATGATTTCTATATGAGAAAACAATGATTAACTATAACTGTATAACAACAATAATATTTGAGAAAATGGATCACTTGGAAGTGACGGTTCTTGGGAGTGAAGAGACAAGTACTTCAAACTAAGGAGAGAGCAGTGGAGAGAATCCTTTACGGTGTACTTTAGCAGAGTAACAATGCTACTTGTATTGTTCATGGTTTGACCTTGTGCAAGGGCTCTATTTATAGGAAAATGTTAGAGCTGATCTAGTATGTGCACGCCAAAAGGATATTCCTTTGATATAATATTTGAAATTTAATTTTTCTCCCATTTTGCTGTCTCTTGTCTGTCCAGTCTGACATATGACATCTGACACAACGCAAAGTCAAAAAGCAAATATGTCGAACATAGTGCCAAAAAATATGATTTGGTAAATATCTTTTTAAACGGTAACTTGGAAAACAATCTTTTAAAAGCTTGCGACTGGCCTTGGGGATCACTCATCAATAAGAACTTTAAAAATACTTTGTGAGCATCACCTTAGCTACTCACCTATTTGACTAAGTGTGGATTATGTTAGCGCACGAGTGAACTCTTAGGTCCATTCTATTAGTACGCTCTCTTTCATAAGGTATTGCAGTGGTTGGGCCTTAGCTTTTCTCTAAGCCACCAAACCAAACTCCCTAGACATCCCAATTGGCCTGCTCGGGATTTGCTCGCTCGATCAAGGCTACCTATGTAAGAAAGTAACAATGTTAATAATTATCTCAATATACAAACATGCTTAGAATTACTTGACTGTTCACATAGCATCTCCTCAATCTTTTGGGTATGCTCACATACTTTCTTTCTTATTTTGGGATTGCTCATTGAGAACCCCTCGCTAGTCTTGAGACTTATTTGACCAGGTATCTCTCTTTTGATATTGGGTTCACTCGTTGTGGCTCCCTCTCGTTGAGTGATTTGTTTGGATTACTTTTGTTTAATTTTGTCTTGCGACCACTCGTTGTGACACCCTTTGACCAAATACTCTATTTTATCTCTCTTCTATCTCTTACCCACTCGTTGTGTCCATTATCGCTAGATATTATATTTTGGATAAAGGTTTGCCTTGAACTCACTCATTGTGGCCCCTCTCATTAAATGTCCATTTTGGCCTGCTATGTTTTTTATCCCACTCATGTGGCACCCCTTTCCCTGTTGGGGTCATTGGATCAAAACTATTTAAGGGCCTACTCGTGTGGCATACCCTTCATCCAGCCTTGTACCCACTCGTCCGGCATCCCCTCGCGTTATTCTGTTTATTTGTGGGTAGTTGAGTGGGTTACCCTCAACATTAGCCCCCTCGTAAAAAAGTGTTTGTGTTGGTTAAAACGAAGAGTTTTGCACGAAAAAAATCATTATCTTCTAAGAATTATAGAGATCTTTTTCAGTGAAATCATTAATTTTTGTTGGTCATTTAATGGCCTTGACAGGTCTTTCATTCTAATACCTCTTTAAGAGTCTTAAGGAGACATGTGTTTGCTTGGGAACACTCTTTTCATGATTTAAGTAATCATTTTTATTCTTTCTTAAGCCATCTGATGCATGCCCGTTTAAGGTATAAATACCTACATCAAAAAATCAAACTCTAACTTTCACTTGCCTCCTTGCTTTCCAAAGTTTAGAGAGCGAAAAAGAGCTTTTATCCCAATCTACCCTTCTTCCTCCATTACTTTTCTTCTTCAATCTTTCACTATTTCAATGGCCTCCTCATCTGCTGTGCCATTCACCGCTCTTTCCACCTCCATTAGCTAGATTCTCGTGGGTTCTTGACCTATGGAGGCCACCATATCCACCATAGCTACCTTTAGTGCCACCACTATGGCCTCCACCATGGCTGTTTCCACTACCACCACGACCATTGGGTCTGGTGGTGCTGGTCCTTCCACTAGTGATACCATAGCCCTTTTCAAGGTTTAAAGGAAATATTTCGAGAGATTCTCAAAGAGGGACTTTATCATTTACCACCTTGCTCCTTACTTAGGTGATAAGGACACTTTCATGCACTCGCTCGAGATATTTGAGGCTGAATTTATGGAGAAGATCAACGAGCAACACTTTCTGGGTTTTGCTGAATCTATTGACACTCCCATCATACTGGCTGATAGTATTTTGCGTGTTTGAGTGGATATAGGTGACTTTCCTTACTCTAACATTAATATTGATGTTTATGGTGGTGCCCAAGACGAGTGGGACCTTTTGGTATATTATATCATGACTGTGCCTAGACATAAGTCTATTGTCGAGCAGCTTGATCTGAACCGGACTCTCACCAAATTAAAGACTTATACAATTGCAAAGCACACCAATAATTTCAAACTTTTAGCCACTCGTTGTAATGTTGAATCCCACACTTTTGTTACTAGTTGGGGTGAATTTTCTATCACCCTTGATGATATTTATGAGTTGACATGTCTCCCTCTATTGGGAAGTCATGTGTTTACTGATAGTTGTGAGGATGATACCGAGAGGTTTATATGCGAGGAGCTCCACCAGGTCTTGGAAAATGTCCTCATTATGTGGCAATTAACAAGACAAGGGCAACTAATCACTCTTTTGCTAAATGTCAAAGACATTGGTTCAGGAACTTTGAGCCAACTCCAAAAGAGGGAAGTTCGAGCAGAGCAACCAAAAACAAGGATGGTCCAAAGATAAACTCTCCAACCCACTTATCTGAATTTTTTTCACTTTCTTGAGTAGGTTCATGTATCAAGGGAGGCCAAATGACTCCACTCAAGAATTGTTGTTTTTCCTTGCTATCAAGCTTGCTCGAGGGAGGAATGTGCCCCTCGCAGCTCTTACTTTGGGTTCCATGTATAATTGGCTGGATCATTCCCATGTGGACATGGAATGTGTACATGGTCATTTTGATATTATAAACTTTGTTAATTCTTTTATTTTGATGGGCTTCCGACTCGACAGGTTCCTAAAATTTTTCGTATAACCTTGCTTGCTACATAGCCAGGCCGCTCGGATTTTGAGGTAGAACAAAAAGTCTCCCAAGAAATCATTGGGTGAGTTTATTTATAAAATTGATGATTTCTCATTTCCCCTTGCTCCAAACGAGTGGGTGGTGTTTTCTCGTGGGGCTTCTTCTCAATTTTTCTTGGCACTTTTCTTCGCCTAGCCGATGTGGGATCAGTGCCTGATTTCCCCCATATCTCTGTTATGGCAATGGTCTTACCTTGTGTTCTTCCAGCACTTACTGAGTTTCGTCAAGGGGTGGAATTTTATCATTCAGAATGTGTGAGGAGGCAGTTCGGTTATGACCAAGGGACTTATACCCTAAACTATCCCTCTCGCCTCTCGCCCACAGACTTGTACATGGAAACATATGGCAACTTTACTTTCAAGGGGATGCTTTAAAGAATAGATACTTTTGGTAACTTCTTCATACCCCGTCATGATTACATTCCTTCTTTCAGCCGCTCGTGGTTTGGCTTATGGCAATGCCAAACTATGTTAATCAAAAACTATATAAAGGATATTCCTAATGAGACTATTTCCACTTGCATTCCTACCAATGATAAGTATTTAGGCAACATGACCCAAAAGGATATTTGGTATTGTGGTACCTTGTAGAAAAACCCTCTCAAGAAGGTCACCCCTATTCTAGTGAGGCCTTTGCATGATGAGTCATATATCATTCTGAGCCCAAGGCTCAACTGACAAAAGGAAAGGCAAAGTGTAAGGCCAAGTCTAAGGTATCTTCAAAAAGTAAACACCTAGGCACTGATGTGTTAAAATTCGTGTCTGCCTAAGAAGAGGTAACCACTTTTCCTCCTTATTTTGCGAGGGCTCGAGCAAATAAGCAGAAGAAGAGGGTGGTTGAGCCCACTTATCCCTTTGTTGTACTAGACCAAGATTTAGATACCGACACTCTTAGAATTAAAGAAACTTTTCAGACAGTTCGTGAGCAGGGCTATAAGGCCCTGGGCATTTCTCTTTCTCAATCTTCCGTTTCATCAACCCTTCTCACATAAGGTACTCTAGTAACTTCTTTTTTACTTAGTAAAACTGTAATTTATGGGGTTTCAAATTTTTACTCCTCGTCTTTATCATCTGAAGAGGAACTCGTTGATCATGGAAGCACCTCTTCTTATAATGACAATAGTTCTTCTTCAAATGACATTGGTGTTATTGACATCAACCAAGATGACTCGTTTGACACTTGTACTTTACTGCTAGCTTCGAAAGGCTTTGATGGTGATCATGATGACACTATGATTATCTCTCCTTCTACAACCAGTCCCATAACTGGGCATTTTCCATATGGAAAAACTCCTCACCAAGGCACTGTAAGTTTCTTAGAACCTTTGTTTCTATTATCTTTCTTTCATTGGATTTACTTAGCTTCTTGCAATCTTTTACTAACTCCAACTCTTTTTGCCTTGCTCTAGATCAGGTTTCTATTATGGGGACAAGTGGCCCCTCGGAGGTGAGGTTCACCCCCTCATCCGCTGCTCCCCTAATTCATCAATTGCCTTTCCTTCTTTAGGAACTCTATGCTTGTATCCTCTCTAGGTCTTTCTAGAGAGGTCTGCCTACAAAACTCTGAGCCTTGTATCATTCTTGCTTTTTAACTTTCTCTAACATTTTCTATCTTTATTTATTCTGTAGGTCCCCATATCTACAAGGGTCTTCTCCGTGTCTATCCGTTTTGTAGGTATTCATAAATCTTTCCAAAACATCTTTAATTTTTGTTACCTATAACTTTGTACTTATTCCGGTGGACTCACTTGTGTATGTTTGCCTCTTTGATAGGTGACTGTAGCCCTTAGCCCCTCTAGCAGGCTTCCTACTTCCTTTCTGGAAATCAATTCTTCAACTGGGCCTTCCCTCACCATCTTTGTAGAAGTACTTCTCTATTCTTTTTTCTTTGTGTATATTTAGCTCCTACTTGTATCTAACACAACTCTTATCGTTATTGTGTCTGAACTTTATGTTGCAGGGCTCCTTTTTAAGCAGTCCTTCCACTAGTGGGGAATACTCCTTCGTACCGAAGTTGTCATTTATGGGTTGTCTTCCTCTGAGAGGATATCCATTCCCAAGGTTTGTCTCCTATGGATAATATGCCACATGTACAACATCTTCTTACTCATCACATTTATAGTGTGGATTCGAGTGGACATGTCTTATATGCCTTTGTCTCCACAGAGGTACTTAACCATATAGCCTTTGTCATTTTCTTCTTGGCCTTTTTCTAACAAGCTTACTTGTTGACAGGTTGGTACGAGCACTCCTGTAACCCCTGTGTTCAATTTAAGTCCCTCTCCTCCTCCTCCTCCTCCTCCTCCTCCTCCTCCTCCTAGGTTTCAGGTACTTAAATCTACTAATTCTTATTTTTTTAATAGCTTGTTGCTATGTATTTTACTTGAGTGTTTGCTCACTTCTTGCTTATCTAAGTTTTAAACTGGCACCAACACCTCCTCACTAGCCACTTCTGCAGCTACTGTCCAATTGAGTAGTTCACCCGCCACTTCATCTCAGGTCCCTTTAACTTCTTTTCTTATATTTATAGAGGGGGATTGAAGGTAATCCTGAGATTATGGATAATCCCCCTATCTGCAATAGTGTCTGGGGTTAAGGCAGCGTGGCAACTCAGCAAGTAGACCTGTCAAAATACACGATAACCCGTTAACACGACACGACCCGACACGAAATTATAAGTTAATGGGTTTACCCTTATTGGGTTTGGGTCATTAACGGGTTGACACGGTAGACCCGTTAACACTAACGGTTCGGGTTTGGAAATTTACCTGTACCCGTTTTAACCCGTTTCTACCCGTTAACACCCATTAACACCCGTTAACACTAACGGGTACTATAGGGTCACCCAACCCGTACCCAATAACAATAACCATTAAAACCATTATTTCTAAATCTTTAAAGACTAACGGGTACTATAGGGTCACCCAATCTATACCCAATAAAAATTACAATTAAAATCCATTATTTTTAAAGTATTGAAGACTAACGGGTATTATAGGGTCACCTAACCCGTTACCCATTTCGACCCAAAATGATTCGTTAATATTAACGGGTGTTAACGGTTTGGGTCATGTACCCGTTAATATTAACGGGTCGTGTTTGGGTATTGTTATTAGACCCGTTAGGCTTAACGGGTCGTGTATGGGTTAGGCTGTTTTCACCCGTAACCCGTAACCCGTACACGACCCAAACCGACCCGTTGACAGGTCTATCAGTAAGGCAGCTCAAGCGTGGCAACTCAGCGAGACAGCTTAGCGTGGCAACTCATATTTTAGCTTTTTTTGTTACTTAGCCATAATGTATCTTTTATTTGTATTGACTATGAGCTATAACGATTGTAATGATGTAACGGGTATAATAATTTTGTGTGAGGTCGAACGATACTCACGAGAGACCAGGCTTGACAGGGCCTGGGAGAGCTTTTATGCTCTATCGAATAACCTCGCCGTGGAAACTTTTGAGGGACTTGGTTTGGAGGATTGAGAAGTGAGGCACCGTTGGGTCTTGTCCTAACCATCATAGATACACCTGGTAAAACATCGAATGACCCTGACCGTGGAACCTGAGGGGGGAACAACCTTGAGTTCCATCGGGCCTTGAGTTATGAGCCAAATAACACTCTACTTAATGTCACATCCACTTTATCTGATGTCACTAACCAACTAGGCAATGTCAGACCTGCACTTGAGTAAACCACCGTGGTATTTGGGGCTGTCAAACAGTTGGTGAGCCACCTCTGTGACGACAGCCCCCTGACACATAGTGGTTAGGTAAAAGTCATGTCTTAGAATTTAATGCTTATGACGTGGAGATAACTAGTGCATCATGTATTTAATGATTGTGACATAAAGTATGAGGGATGTATTTTAAAAGCATTAATGACTGAGTTGCCTCGGGGGTAGTGTGGGGGGCTATTTAAGGACTCCAACCACCTCTGAGGAGATGATGATATTTTTGAGAGTTCAGAAGTTATTACTAGGGATAATATACATCAGAGAGAGAGAGAGAGATAGTTATTACATACCCGAGATTTTACTCACCCACCATTGCCATTTATTACGAAGCTTTTAATACTTGACAGAGATTCTTGAGGTTGGTTGGCGTGTTTGGCTGCCTGCCAAGGTGTATCTAGGCTGCTTACTTCTTTCTCCCTCTAACTGAGTTACTTCTGAGTTCATTATTACCTTTTGAGTTATACACGAGAGATTTGTGAGTTCAAACTGATTTTATCTTCACTAAGTTGTGTTTGCGTGCTTTATAGTTAATCCAAGGTTTTGCCAGTTAACTTATCACTACTATACTCAAAAGGGGTTACGCCTCCATATTATCTAAACTACCCTCTTACATATTTAAAAAATAAGAATTTATTTATTTATGAGAACTTTTAGGTCATCATTTTTATTTTCTTTCTAAGTGATCCCTCCTAGGTCCCTGTTGTTGTGGACCCTATTGTGAGCTTACCTTCAAGCACCCCTTAACCCTTCTTACTTTCTTTACTATATAAGACATATTAGTGACCTACTTTTTGTTTCTTTATTTTTAGGCTAGTGTTGATGACGTCCTTTTACCTAGGGGACATCCTGTGAGCCCTATTGAGGCGACTCTCCAGGTACTCTTTTTAACATATCTTTTCTTTAAATTTTCTTTTACTGTGCAAGTAATTTTTAACACATCCCTATTTGTTTCTTTATTTTTAGGCTAGTGTTCCAATGACCATGGAACAACTTGGGAGCACTACTGTGAGTGAGGTATTAAACTGTTATACTTTAATTACCCTTTTTCTACTTTCTCCTTTTTCATTCTTGCTTTTACCGTGCAAGTAATCTCCTTCACTCCCCTATTTCATTGTTCTCAGGTTAGTGAGGCCGTGTTCCTATATCTGTGGAACAATCTAGGACTGTCATAGGGAGAACCCCTCAAATATTATACTGTTATACTTGATTTACTTTTTCTCTTAATATTTTTTTTAGAGTCTTGATTTTTCTTTCCTGACCAAGTGCTCCTACTAACATTATCTTATTTTCTATTTGTTAGGTCAACACAATGAGTTAAGGAGGACTCCGTAGGCTATATGGTAGCAAGTTTACTCTTCTGGCCTTGGGAGTTAGTTCTTTCCCTACATTACTTCTTTTTTATTTTTATTTTTTCTTACCATCTCCCTTAGTGGAGATTGTTCAGGTTAGCTTTTACTTCTTCTCATTTCTTTATCCATATCTTTGTCTTCTGTAGCATGCGAGTGAGCCTATGGAGGCAGCTGGTGATAATGATCCCAGCTCTGAGGCCACCCTGTCTGACAGAGATGAAGAAGAGGAATTTGGCGAGGAGCTCTCTCCACTTCCTTCTGAGCCTAGTTATCAGAACACAGGCCATTATAACGTTAAAGTGGAGGCTCCCGAGATCTTTATGAGAGATTCATGGCATGAGGAGTACCCAAAGAGAATCAAGTTCAATATTGAACTTGATTTTCGAGCACCACCAAGATACCTTAACCTCCCAAATCATACTCAACATTGATAGCATTATAATCCTCAACCTTAAAGCTCTTGCCAACCATGTGCATAAATTCTTATCAACTGCAACTGCTGACCTCACTAGCGCAGACACTCTCCTCTTCCTATCAACTATTCACAACCTAGAGATATGGTACCACTTCAAGCTTGATTGGCTTGATACCCGTGTGCACCACCTCATTACTTTACCTTACAGGAAGCTAAAGAATTCTCAGATGTCTAGACAGACTAGGTCGAGCGACGCCATGCTAAGGCTACTAGACTTCGTGGAAAAATCCATTTATTAGAGGCTAAGCTAACCAAGGTCTTGGATAGTGACTCTGAGGATGATGCTCACCTGGTTAGGATTGAGGAGGAGATCGTTTGAGAGGTTGAACCTTATTTTGATAACTTTCAATCTCTATAAAACCTCCTTTTCCTTTTATATAGTTGAAATATTGTAAAGAGACTTTTTTTTGCTTCTGTAATTGCAAGGATTGCTCAATTTTGAGCAAGTATTTTATACTAATGAGTATGATAACCTTTTAGCTATCTCTATTTCGCTTTTTTGCATTGTCTTTACTTAAAATTTTATCTGTTTGTTGTGGATTGATACTACTCCCTTTTTGTGGGAGTACTTCCATATAATCTTGGCAAGTTATCTATCATAACCTCCCCATTATCTATCGTGTACTCATTCTATATTTCGTTTAGAACTAACCTTTATATTCAGGCGGTAGTCGTCTCTCAATATATTTAAATAATCACGTTATTTAAATTAATAACTCATAGAACAAACGTAAGGGCACCGTCTTACTTTATTTTATAACTTGTTCTCCAGATAAAATAAAAATAATATTTCTTTAATTTACCAATGAAGAAAAACTCTATAACCTTTATTCCATTAGGTATTTGAACTATTATAAATAAAGGGACTTTGCTCATTATAATTTATCCTTAGGGGGTATATACCCCCTAAGTATGATGAGTAAAGTTCTTCAAGCTCTAGACCCTCTCATAAACTTCAAGAGTCTAAATGAACTCTTACCACAAAAAATTATAAGTCTTGGCAAAAAGATTAAGTAAGAAAATTTAGATGCATATACTCACATTGTTGGTGAGTGAATGCACAAGATATATTGAAAGTAAACATAAGATAATAGTATTCAAGGAAATCTCATATATGACTAGTCAAAAGGAAGTATATTTATTCATTTTTGTAAGGCGATATCTGTCTTCGCTATTACAATAATTTCTTGCTCAAAATTTCCTTTTACTAAAAGAACTAATTGTTCTAGAGATACTATTTGAAATTAGAAAAAAGTTTGGGATACCTCAAGCATAGTAATTTTTTAGCCACTTACAGTTGATGGACTGGATGCATTCATTCTCAGGCTCTAAAATCTCACAATATCCTGACTTCCTCACTTCTCTCACTACAAAGGGTCCTTCCCAGTTTGGCTTAAACTTTGATGCTAACATGCTCCTCGGGTGATGAGTGGATTCCCTTAAGACCAAATATCCCACTTAGAAGTATTTAGGATTAACCAAATTTTCATAAGCCTTAGATAGTTCTTGGGTTTAGACTTTCAAGTTTTCCTTGGACTTGTCCCGGTGATCATCTATAGCTTCCAGTTACACATGCCTAGGCTTAGGTATGAGGCCATGTCTTAGAGACACTTTGTCTTAAGGTACTTCTAACTCCACTAGTAAGATGACTTCTGTCCCATAAACTAGAGAGAAAGGGGTAAACCATGTTGAATTTGTTTTTGAAGTTCTGTAAGCCCACAAAATCGTTGACAACTTATCATCCCATGCCCCTGACAAGTCTTCCAACATATTTTTTAAGATATTAATCAGTTTCTTATTCGTGGCCTCTCATTGGCCATTCCCTTTGGGGTACGATATGGTTGAAATATTGTGGATGATTTCGTACTTGATCATATGGATCCATATCTCCTTGCATACGAATTATTTCCCATTGTCCGTGAGAATAAATTTCGGGATGCCAAACCTACAGATTATATATTCTTGAATGTTATGCATCATTACTTGAGCAGTGATCCCCCTCAAAGGGATCACTTCTACCCACTTTTTGTACAACTCTATGGCAATAATGCTAAATGCTTTTACATAAAAAGTCGGGGTAATTTTTCCTACCAGATATAAAGCCCGGGTATGGAATGGTCAAGGGATTCTAAACTCTGAAATCTCACTGAGGTGGCATGGACCATGTTTCCATGCACTTGGCATGCTATGCACTTCTTCACGAAGTTGATAGATCAACTTCCATCGTCGGCCAGTAATACCCCAATGTCATCAACTGATCGTATAATTCAGAACCACCCATGTGGGAAGGTTCATAATCTTCCTTCAATATGTTCTCCATGTCTCCCTAGCCATATGATGTAGTGTCTTCTCGTTATATCCTTTCATGTAGAGCTCCCCCTCTACCATGTAGAAATGGACAACCCTTTTCTTTAAATATATCTCATCAGCTCTCTCAGCTAGAAACTCTCCATCTTTGAGTTATGCTATCTAGGGCTTCCTCTAATCTTCAAAATTTTCTACAAAGTTTGCTTCAACTGACTGATTGAACTCGGTCCAGCACTTTAAAAAGCCCTACTACAGATCAATAACCTCGGTATTCATAGTGGGCCAATAATAGCCTCATTGTAACTGTTGCTAAAGTGGAATGCCAACCTTTATTTTGCTTCTTTATCCCCTACACATCTTGATATAAATCTCCCTAGGCTCTTGAGATAAAGTGTCCCTTGGATCAGGTGGTAGTTGATCAACTTATTCATCTTCATTTTACCTTCACTTGTTTCTAGTTCATCGAGCATCTCCTATCTTCTAACTCCTCATATGGGAATAATTATTTCACTGTTATTAGCATTGTCCTTCATCAGACATTGATGGTGGCCTCCTAATAATCCATCTCCAAATTATATGCTATTGCTGCGAATGCGTCTGGGTTCCTGTTCATTATTCACGCGTGCCTCTCTATCTTTACTTTAAGAAATTGACCAAGTAACTTTGAATGATTGAACTGTATGGGGCTAGGTTGGCATGTTTGAGGGAGAACTCTCCCCTAACTTACTTAATAACTAAGTTAGAGTCCCCACCTATGCATAACACTCTAATTCCTCTCCTCAATACCTCTAACAGGCTGAGTATGAGAGCCTCATACTTTGCCTCAAGTTGGAGCATTTGAAATCTAGCTTGAAGGAAAGAATGACTTTTCTCTTTCCGTTTGAGAGGATGATGCTATCCCCACATGTCCCTTGAGTACAAGAGATGTAAAATCCCATCTTTCATCTCCTCTGCTAAACAGACTTGAAAATTTTCACCTAGCAATTCTTTACTAGGAGACTCAAAATTATGGTTCGGGAAGTTAGTTAATAAATCAACTACTGCCTGTTTCTTGATGGCTTTCAGGACAACACACTTCAAATCATATTAAAACAATATCAAGAACCACCTTGCTGCTCTACTTACGAGGATGGTTCGTGCTAGTGGATATTTTATAGGATCACACATGGTGACAATGTGCACTATGAATGCGAGCAGATAGTATCTTAACTTCTGAGCAACAAAAGCCAGGGCCAAACAATGCCTCTCTACATTGGTGTATCTGGATTCCATGCCTGGAATTAACCGTTATAAATAAGACATATGCTGCTCTATTCCTTCCTTCTCCTGGGAAAACAAATCTCCTATGGATCGCTCAATTGACGTTTGATAAAGCAGCAAGGGCTCACCTGGTTCTGGTGGTACCATTGTCGAGGGGGAAGTTGACATCGCCTTTATCTTCTCCAATTCCCTCTTCTATTCCCCCCCCCCCCCCCCCCCAAAAAAAAAAAAATTCTCTTGGGTTTTTCTTTCATGAGAGGGGAAAATGGATGAGTGACCTCTGCTAAAGCTGGCATGAACCTTCTAAAGTTGGAAACTTTCCCCAAAAAGCTCTTGAGCTATCTTTGGCTCTTCGAAAGTTGCATCATTATAATTAGGGGTGTCAAATCATGATATTGGGTCGTGTTTCTGTCTGACACGACACGACAACATTTTTTAAAACACAAACACGACACGATACGACACGAAGTCATATTTTTTGTAGCTACCACGAACATGACCCAACAAAACATGACACGACATGTGTAACACGATTAATTTTTTCAATCCAATTAGACACGAAAACATAAAAAATATGGGTAAAAAATATTATTACCACTGTGTCACCCAACTAATGTCAAATCTTATTCAAACTACAATATCATATCAAGCATAATAATAATCAACAAACAATCTGAGAAGTGGGGGTGATCTGTAGATGGAGTTTTGCTGTTATAGTAATCAACATAATAATCAACAATTGAACCCTTTAACAATCCCTTTTGCCGTTAAAATCTTATACAAACTATAAACTCAAATCAACAAACTATAAACTCAAACTAAACTAAATTAAACTCAAATATTATACAAACTCTAAACTCTTTTTTTGCTGTTAAAATTAACAACCGATCTACAACCGAACCCTTTTTCTTCAACCCACCCTTTTACTGTTAAGATGACCGACGCCTATTTTCTTCAACTAGACCGGACCTTTTGCGTATTTTCTAGTTGGAAGGGAAATGGAGGGGGGTTGGATATGGAGTGGAGATGGATTTGGTGGAGGGATGGGAGATGGAGAGAGATTAAGAGGAGATGAACGAAGAAGAAGAAAAATGATTGAAATGAAATGAGAGAGGTTAGGTTAGGTCTTTATTTCGTTAAAGTGTGATGAATGTTTAGAAGGTGATAAGTGGCAAAAACTAAATGGTTTGGATCAAGAGCAAGTGGGTTTCCTTATATATTAACATGCCTATTGTGTTACCACTGTGCTTTCGTGTTAAATGGGTCGTGTTTTTGTGTCAATTTCGTGTAAAAAATTTGACATGAATATGACACGACACGACACGACTTCGTGTTAAAAAACACGAACACGAACATGACACGAACACGACAAGTCGTGTCAATTTTGGGTCAATTTCGTGTCGTACCATGTCGTGTTATCGTGCCGTGTCTAAAATTGCAACCCCTAATTATAATGGCTTTCTGTTTCTCCGCGCCGATCACCCCTTGTCTGTTTATGAAAAATCCTAGAAATTTCCCTATAGTTACTCCGAAAGATCACTTAGAGGGGTTCATCCTCATCTTGTACTTTCGACATCTCTCAAAGACTCTTCTCAGATCCCGCACATGTTTGCTCTCCTTTTTTGATTTCACCACCAAGTCATCTACATAGAATTCTAATATGTCATGAGACAAATCATGAAATATTACCATCATAGCGCTCTGGTAGGTGGCACCTGCATTTTTCAATCCAAAGGGCATGACCATATAATGAAAATTTCCCTGAGGTGTTATGAAAGTAGCTTTTTGTGCATCTGTCGAATCCAATCTAATATGTTTATAGCCCATATATCCATCCATGAAGCTATACATCTCATAGCTAACTGTAGCATCTACCAGACTGTCAATGCTGGGCAATAGGAATTCATCTTTTAAATAAGCACCACAATCTACGCTGGCCCGTATCTTCTTCTTATCCTTCTTTACTACAGGAACATTGCTTGAGATCTAGATTGGATGCTGGATAAGCTTGATGAATCCCGCTGTGAGTAGCTTCTCTACCTCTGCCTTGATCTTCAAGTCTCGTTTAGCTTTGTAAGTTCGTGTGACTTGCCTTACCGTTAAAGCTTTAGGAAAAACGTTCAGCTTATGAAAGATCACTTCTGGGTCTATCCGAGGTATCTCTACGTATTTTCATGCAAACACATCTGTGAATTCTTTGAGCAAGTTGATGATCTAGTTCTGCTGCATGGGACTCAAACCCTTGGAAATGAAGATAGGTCTCTAGTCACCCCCTTCTATTCCCAGATTTATTTCTTCCAAATCTTCTAGTTGCTTTTGTGTCTATGTTGCATACATTCTGGAGCTTCCTCTGGTTTCTTAATGTGTTTGAATATATGGTATTCATTGACCATAAAACACTTCGGTGTCGGGTCGATGCTTTCGTTCCAAATGCGCCCCCATAGACTGTTATAAATAGTAGATAATTTTCCTATTGGGTAAATTAATTTACTCTCAAGTCTGTAGTGGACTTGCCTCATCTTTAAATTTCTTCTTTCCTTTCTCTTTTCCTTTAGAAGGGGTAACTCGTTGGCCCAATCTGTCATGAATTGATTTCTTATGTTGGACAACTTTATTATTCACGTGGGGTTCCTCTACCCCCTTGATAAAAAATCTTTTCTCTTCGTCCAACTTAGTATAAAATGCTGCATCAACCAGGTGGATCTCTACAACCGAGAATGACCTTTCAGTAGCTTTGATCATAATCTCTGTTCTGTGACTGCTTGCTTTTGCGCATTGTTGGAATATTGACAGCACAATCCCGTGTGTATGCATCCACGCTTTCCCTACCAAGAGCTGGTAGCTTGTGTTGACATTGATGTGGGATGTGAAGTTCACCAATTTCATCCCCATATTACATATTCGAGTGACTTCATCCTCGTACTATCAAATCCAGAGATCACAAGTGGCACTGACATGTCTTGGGAAATACCAGTATCATACAAGGTGCTGAAGGGCATGATATTAATCAACGCTCCCCCATCTAAAAGTGATATAGCTTAAAGCTATTTCCATTCACTAGGGTTATGACATATAAAGAATAATTATGGAAGTAGGGTACCTACCTGTCTACATCTGATAACACTACTTCAGACGTGTATCATTTAATCATCCTCCCTATAGGTCCCTGCATATTAAGATAGGGGTCCCCTTACTGCTGGACTACTTCCAGGATCTTCTTAGTGATTACTATTAGAGTTTTATGCTTTACTCCGATCTGGTCAAAGAGCCATTTAAACTTTGGGCGCCTCGTAATAACTGCGCATTCTAAATCAAGTTCAACTCCATATATTTGTGCATTGCACACATATTCTGCTTCTGATGTCCCTCCTTCATCTAGAACGAGATCTACATTCACTTTTCATCCTAGGGGACTTACCCACTCAACCCACTCATTTTCTTGTTCCCCTCTAGCCAAGTCATCTAATGATTCTTCATATGGTCTTTTATTACTCCACCATCTTCAGGTTCATGGGCTCTTTCTTCATCATACTCCACCTTCTGTCGTACCATTATGGTGAGCTAAGAAAGTATTTTCATTGATATCTATTGGTGGAATTTGCAAAATTCCATTGGCCACCTGCTCGCCAATTATTCTTAGCAGTCCTTGGTAGAATGTTGGACTCTCTGACGCAACTCACAGAACTTTGCATCCGCTATCTCCGTTGTTATTATATGGCTATTAGAGTGGGTAGGACCTGCCAATCCCTCACGTAACAATGTACGATAACATTCTATGGCATTCGCTCTGCAGCAAGGCAACGGTGGTGGAACATAATCTCTAAACTTTATTTTTTTGCAACACTATTATTCTTGAACCCATGGCCCCCTTTCTTGCCTTTGGAGCTCCCATCAACCTAATTAATAGCCTATCGTCTAGAAACTTGAAAACTTCTTGTTGTCAAGGGCACTTGTGCTCTCCACCCTTGGGGTTAGGGTTTGATAATCATGGTAATGTTACTAGCCGTTCGAGTAAACTCCCTAAAAGTAACAATCTAAGTTTTGTTGATCGGGTGGATCTTTTATTCCTCCAAAAACCCCTCAATACAAATTTACAGCATTCTAGCTTGTGCTACACCTTTTTGAACATCTAACGCTCTTTGTATGAAGTATTTGATGTAGTGCATTAACTTGTCACGAGGTTTTTGCATGTCCTGTGCAAGATGACTTAGAGTGAATTCATCCTCTGCCAAAAAGAACTTCTGTAAAAAGTGCGTGTGCATATCTTTCTAGGTTGGAATGCTATTTAGCACCAAGTGGAAGTACCACGTGTTCGCCTTTCCAGTAAGAGTTTTTGAAAACTCTTGTAATTTCAATTCTTTGTTATTTCCATTCACACCTAGGTATTCAACAAACCTTTTCACATGATCCCAAGGGTTCTCACCATTCCCATTAAATTTTATGAACTTAAGAGGAACATACCCTTTTGGGTATGGTTTTTCATTGATGCTATCTAGGTAAGGGTTCTGTAGATTCACACATATGTGAGGGTACTCCATTTGAGAGGAAAGAAATTTCTTCACCTCCTTTATAGTAACAACTTTGGAGGATGACTCCTCTATGCCAAACTTCTTCACTGTTGGCGAGCTTACCGGCTTCGCTCTGTCACAGTCTTTCGTGGTGGATCCACCTCCACTATTGCTGGTACTGCTATTGTTACTCCTACAGGCTCCATCACAGGCGTTAGAAAAGTCTCTCTCAAACTAGACATATCCATATTGTCCTGCTTAAAAAATTCAAAGAACATGCTTGTAACACCCAACTTAATTCTAGCATCAACTACCACCAAAACTAAGGCGGGTGTGAGCAAATAAATACCATTCTCAGCATGTGATAGATATGAGACATTATAAAATCAATCCACAAGATAAATATTTTAATCAATTCCAAATGATAATAACTAACTATGCAATAAAAGATCCACCACATGCTAAAACTTCGAGTAAATCCAATCTCCAAAATGATTTAATTAAAATTGAGTAATAATCAACTGTGAATAATCCAACTGAAATCCTCTGACAACTTTGGAACCGAATGGCCCGATAAAACCCAAATGAAGTCTCATAATTAAATACGAATGAAAAGAAAGTCTAACTAAATAAAGCGATAAAAAGAATAAACTCCAGCTGCACCTCCAAACGATATCCAATAAATCCTATGCAGCTACTCCAGCACTAATATCTGAAAAATTTAGTCAACGCACGAGGTCAGTGTCCTGGGCATGAATACACACTACTCCCCTCAAATAAGATTCGTGAATCCAGATAATAGCATTATACGCAATAAATATTACAATAGAGTATTTTAATTACGAATATAATTACGCGCGGGAAGGATGAATAACTAACCACCCAAAAGATTCTGATAAAAACACACCAATATCATTTTAATCATCCCACAGCCCCAAAGTGTTAATTTAATTAAATTAACCCAAATTATCATTTTCTCAATTTATTTCTCTTAAGAATAGCGGTCCTCCCGCCTCGGGTGATTTCTCCACCACAATACACATCCCCTTGCCAAAACGCCAGCTGGTCCGTTTAAACTGTCGACCCCGGCTACAAGACGAGGTTCCATACATGACGCGACATAAAACGCCTGTTGGACCGTTTAAACTGTTGGCCCTCGCTGATTATGTCGTCAATATATTTTAATACCCGTTTTTATCTCAGGCATTAATTCTCGTTTCCTCAATTTCACAATTAGCAAATTACCCCACCCTTTTTATCGATATTAGATCCTCAAAATATCCCTTAGTCCCATACCTAAGGGTCTCCAAGTCACCAATACGTCCTACCCTATGTATGGGATGGATTTCTAACATAAATCTCGACCTACTCTCATGCCTAGGCTAGTGTAACGATGATAAAGTATAAAAAATCAGCTCACTCCCGACATAATAAAGTCGTAATAATCTACCCTCACTAGTTCCATACCTAGAAGGCGTAAATTATCAAAGGGCCTACCCACTAGTCCCAGACCTAAAAGGCACCCTAAAATATAGGGAGAGAAAAAATACCCAACATCCCGTCGTTACAATGACAATTTAATAATACTAATAACTCACACAAACAAGAATAATTAATCAACGTATAAAACTACGCATAATAGTCCAATTCAATTAAATCTTAATTTAATTATCACATCGTCATAAACACCCAATTAATCCCATTTAATTATTTTAAATTAAATACACCGAGATTTCATCATTAATACATCATATTTCCAATTTCATTATCTCTACACAATTTACACGAGTTATACGTCCCAAAATTCATTTAATTCAAAACCAAAGTTTTTCTACATGCAACCTATACCAATAAAATCCAAAATCCCCTTATCAATCCTACGTACCCAAGGGTTATGAATATTATTCAGATTAAAAGATTTAATAAAAACAGTCCCATTATTACTGTTCACTTTCTCTAATTAAGTTACTAATTGATTTTAATAAAAAATACATGATTAAGGGTTTGGGCGACATTTAAAACGCATAATACTAAAGGAAAGGAATAGAGTATTCATACCTGAGATTTAGTTAAAGAACTTCTGGTAGCACGGTTGGATTCGTCTCGAAAAATTAGCAAAGAAATGTTCTTGAACAATCTTGATTAAAGCCCAATTGAGCCTTCAAAATCTTGTGACAAAATCTTGATTATGTTGAGGGTTGATGATTATGAATGAGAGGAAAATATTTTAGAAGTGTTCTTTGGAGAAAAACTTGTGAAAAAGTGATTACGAGAAGTCCCCCCATGAATTAAAATGGTTATATACTAATTAGGACTCCTAATCCCAATCCAACTCTACAAATAAAATCACCGAATCGCCTCAAATCTGGGCATAGTCCATCGATCGATCGGGTACGCCGCCTCTGTCAGATCCCCTAGTTTAATACTATTTAGCTAAAAAAAATATTTCTCATTTGTCACGGCCTAAATCCGTGACAAACACCTATTTATTTATTTATTTTTTAAAATCCCATTATGACTCCGATTTTAATTTCGGTTACAATCCGATTGAAAATCCAAGTTTCAAATATAAAACTCAACATATTTAATTATTAAAAATAATTAAATTGAAAAATTTATTTCTTCGAATTTTTCAAAATTAATTTAAAAATAGCCATTTAAAAATTCGGGTTGTTACATAATTCCCCACTAACAAGGAATTTCGTCCTCGAAATTAGACGAAGCATACACGTCAAACGTAAATTGCGCAAAATAAAATATGACTCACATATGCCTACCTGTAGAATGCCATGATTGAGCGCCAATACACCCAATCCTACATGTACCCACCCCATGAACAATAAAATAATCTATATATATATATGAAAGTAACGGCGTCTCACTCGCTCTTGCAAATCACTATTCGATTCTATCTTTGATAATCTTCGCAATACCTAAATCCTCAAATTAAATTACATCGCTACATCGATATAGGACATGCCCAAAATTTATACTAATGATCTCCCAAGTAATTATCATCTCTAAAATCAATCCTAGGGATCCTCACATCAAGTTTACTAATTCTAAACTCGATGCCTACGACGTGTTTACCACAAGACTCTATATTTCCAAGAAACATAGCTAACACGTATACTAGACCCACTACATGTAGGAATACAAATCAACAAAGGGGATAAAAGATCGATAACGCGGAAGCTAAATGGACTCATAACCTACGAGACCTAAGACCATGCTTTCATACCATCTATCACACCCACCTTAATTCTAGCGTCGGCCGCCACCAAAACTAAGCCAGATGAGAGTAAATAAATACCATTCTCAGCGTGTGACAAATATGAGACATTATAAAATCAATCCATACGATAAATATTTTAATCAATTCCAAATGATAATAACTAACTATGCAATGAAAGATCCATCACATGCTAAAACTTCGAGTAAATCCAATCTCCAAAATGATTTAATTAAAACTGAGTAATAATCAACTGTGAATAATCCAACTGAAATCCTCTGACAACTTTGGAACCGAATGGCCCGATAAAACCCAAATGAAGTCTCATAATTAAATACGAATGAAAAGAAAGTCTAACTAAATAAAGCGATAAAAAGAATAAACTCCAGCTGCACCTCCAAACGATATCCAATAAATCCTATGCAGCTACTCCAGCACTAATATCTGAAAAATTTAGTCAACGCACGAGGTCAGTGTCCTGGGCATGAATACACACTACTCCCCTCAAATAAGATTCGTGAATCCAGATAATAGCATTATACGCAATAAATATTACAATAGAGTATTTTAATTACGAATATAATTAAGCGCGGGAAGGATAAATAACTAACCACCGAAAAGATTCTGATAAAAACACACCAATATCATTTTAATCATCCCACAGCCCCAAAGTGTTAATTTAATTAAATTAACCCAAATTATCATTTTCTCAATTTATTTCTCTTAAGAATAGCGGTCCTCCCGCCTCGGGTGATTTCTCCACCACAATACACATCCCCTTGCCAAAACGCCAGCTGGTCCGTTTAAACTGTCGACCCCGGCTACAAGACGAGGTTCCATACATGACGCTACATAAAACGCCTGTTGGACCGTTTAAACTGTTGGCCCTCGCTGATTATGTCGTCAATATATTTTAATACCCGTTTTTATCTCAGGCATTAATTCTCATTTCCTCAATTTCACAATTAACAAATTACCCCACCCTTTTTATCGATGTGAGATCCTTAGAACATCCCTTAGTCCCATACCTAAAGGTCCCCAAGTCACCAATATGTCCTACCCTATGTGTAGGATGAATTTCTGTCATAAATCTCGACCTAGTCTCATGCCTAGGCTAGCATAACGATGATAAAGTATCAAAAATCAGCCCACCCCCGACATAACAAAGTCATAATAATCTACCCTCACTAGTCCCATACCTAGAAGGTGTAAATCATAAAAAGGCCTACCCACTAGACCCATACCTAGAAGGCATCTTAAAATATAAGGAGAGAAAAAATCCCCAACAATCCTTCGTTACAATGACAATTTAATGATACTAACAAGTCACACAAACAAGAATAATTAATCAACGTATAAAACTACGCATAATAGTCCAATTTAATTAAATCTTAATTTAATTATCACATCGTCATAAACACCCAATTAATCCCATTTAATTATTTTAAATTAAATACACCGAGATTTCATCATTAATACTTCATATTTTCAATTTCATTATCTCTACATGATTTACAAGAGTTACACATCCCCAAATTCATTTAATTCAAAACCAAGGTTTTTCCACACGCAACCTATACCAATAATATCCAAAATTCACTCATAAATCCTGCGTACCCAAGGGTTATGAATATTATTCAGATTAAAAGATTTAATAAAAATAGTCCCATTATTAGTGTCCACACTCTCTAATTAAGTTACTAATTGATTTTAATCAAAAATACATGATTAAGGGTTTAAGCGACACTTAAAACGCATAATACTAAAGGAAAGGAATAGAGTATTCATGCTTGAGATTTAGTTAAAGAAATTCGGGTAGCACGGTTGGATTCATCTCGAAAAATTAGCAAAGAAGTGTCCTTAAACAATCTTGATTAAACCCCAATTAAGCCTCCAAAATCTTGTGATAAAAACTTGATTATGTTGAGGGTTGATGATTATGATTGAGAGAAAAATATTTTAGAAGTGTTCTCTGGAGACAAACTTGTGAAAAAGTAATTATGAGAAGTTCCCCCACGAATTAGAATGGTTATATACTAATTAGGACTCCTAATCCCAATCCAACTCTACAAATAAAATCACAGAATCGCCTCAAATCCGGGCATAGTCGATCGATCGATCAGGTACGCCACCTCTGTCGAATCCCCTAGTTTAATACTATTTAACATTAAAAAATATTTCTCATTATTCACAGCCTAAATCCGTGACAAATGCCTTTTTATTTATTTATTTATTTTTTAAATCCCATTATGACTCGGATTTTAATTTCAGGTACAATCCGATTGAAAATCCAAGTTTCATATATAAAACTCAACATATTTAATTATAAAAAATAATTAAATCCAAAAGAATTATTTTCCTTGAATTTTTCAAAATTAATTTAAAAATACCCATTTAAAAATCCATGTTGTTACAATGCTCATCAAATTCATCCCACTTAGTGGCATGGCCACTGCTACATTGATTTGTCCACCTTGAGGAGCTGGTGCCCTTACTCTGGTCACCACGACCTCCTCACTGGCTATTTGATCGTTCTGAACTCCATTACCGGCTGGAGTATATTCAAACACTAGTTTCTTTAAAACGTCATATCCTTCTTTATCCATGGCAATGAGAATACCTCCCCAACGGAGTCACCAAATGTAACGGTAGTTGTACCGGGTTCTATGAATAACTGGATTTGGTGAGGCATGACCCACTCCAGTGGAAGTTGTCTTAAAGGTTTCCAAGGTCTCAAGAGCAGCTGGAGATGAAAACTATCTATTTCTGGTAACAATAGAGTTTTTATGTTTGTTATTTGAGAAAACAATGATTAGCTATAACTTTATAACAATAATAATTCTAAGAATAAGGATCACTTAGAAGCGACGGTTCTTAGGAGTGAAGAGACAAGCACTTCAAATACTAAGGAGGGAGTAGGGGAGAGAATACTTTCTGGAGCGACTTTGGCAGAGTAACAGTGTTACTTGTATTGTTTTGGTTTGACCTTAACAATATTTGAAATGTACTTTTTGTCCCATTTTGTTGTCTGTCATATGTCCACTCTAACAGACAACATCAGGAACAATCCAAAGTCAAAAAGCAAATATGTCGGGCATAGTGCCAAAAAACATGATTTGGTAAATATCTTTTCAAACGGTAACTCGGAAAACAATCTTTAAAAGCTTGATAGTAGTCTTAGGGGACACTCGCCAATAATAACTTTGAAAATAATTTGTGAGCAACACCTTGGCTACTCACCTATTTGACTAGGTTTGGACTATGTAAGTACATGAGTGACCTCTTAGGTCCCTCCTATTAGTATTCTCTCTTTATTAAGGTATTGAAGTGGTTTGGCCATAACTTTCCCAACAAAACTCGCCTCTCAGCCACCAAACCAAAGCTCCGTAGAGATCCCAAGTGGACTACTCGAGCCTTGGCCAATCGATCAAGGCTACATGTGTAAGAAATTACCAATGTTAGTAATTATCCAAATATACAAATAGGCTTATATTTACTTGGCTGTTCATATAACACCCCCTCAATCTTTTGGGTCTGCTCTAATCATGAAAATAGATAGCTACTATCAAATTATGACATAAAACAAATATGTACTTACCTCGTTGGATTAAAATCCAAAGTCTTCTACGAATTTGATGACGTGTTGAGCCCTCTTTATTCTCCTCTCCAAGTTTCCTCCACTTTTTTTCTCTTCTATAGGGATATCTCTCCCAATCTCTTGTGTAAAATATGAAAGGTGAGCTACCATCCACCTTCCCACCTTCTTCAATATCCCCTTAATTTACTAATCTCATTTTTCTTCTTAGTCCTAAGTGTAAAATGACCCTCTTACCTTTATACGGATCCCATTACGTCTAAAGATCCCCCCAAAACCCAAATATAACACCTAGGTACCTATTCTGAACCATTTCGACCAATCCTGGATCACCAGTGCACTCGAAAGGGTCATCCTATTCACCAAAATAAAAATATTCTAACAACTCATTAACCGGGACCGACACATGCGTACCCTACATGTTATCCATAATTTTTATTAGTCCACCTATGGGACACTCTATCGACATATAATAATAAACCGTCCCTTACACTCATACACGACATATAATAAATCACATAACTTTTTACTTATCACACACAAGTAAATAATAATTATAATCAAAATTAATATTTTATCTTGCTAATTAATCTTTACTAAAATCCAATTTGATTTCCCCTCATTAAATTAATAATATTGGTCACACGAAAATTGAATAATAATAAAATTACAGGGTATTACATTGTTCCCCTAACAATGGAATTTCATCCTCGAAATTTGAATGTAACTACCACAAGACTCTGGATACTTTTCTCGCATGTAATCCTTGCCCTCCGCTGCTACGTCGACTCGGTAACATTGTGGCGTTCCCATTGTACACAGACTAACATTACCACCATTGATCGAATATTTTTCTCGCTATGACCCAAATGGAAACATGTCTCTCCTCGTAATAAATATCCGATTTCAATTTAATCTCTTCCAATGCTATGTGCCAACACACCACGTCATCCCTGAGATACCACCTCAGCGATGACACATGAAACACATCACGGATCTTCTTCAAGTTCTTCGGTAAGACAAGCCTCTATGTAACCGTCCCTACCCTCTCGGTGATGGTAAAGGTCCTACATACCTAGATTATAACTTCCTTTTCTTCCTAAATCACATCATTCCCTTCCTTGGAGATTCCCATATAAACACACGATCACACACGTCAATATCTAAAAATCTTTGGTTCGTATTGGCGTAACTCTTATTCTATCCCCAGCTATCCGAATACAACCTTTAATCAACGCAATATTTATCGACGTATCCTAAATCATGTCCGTCCCAAGAAGCTTATTATACCCCATCTCTAAATAACACAAGGGCGAACAAAATTGTCTCCCACAAAAAGCCTCAAAAGGCATCGTGCCATAGTAATCTGGTACGAGTTATTATACACAAACTCTACCAAAGGCAAGTACTTCTCTTTGATACCCTAACAGTTCAGAATACACATTTTTTAGCATATCCTCCACATATGACCAACCTTCTCCATCTGCCCATCGGTTTAGGGGTGATACGTCTTGCTCAAACGCAACTCCATCCCTATCCCCTTCTGAAAACTCTACCAAAAGTGGGACACAAAGAACTTATCCTGATTCAAAATAATGTTGAGTAACACCTCATGCAGGCTCACTCTTTTTACAATAAAAAGTTGGGCACACTAGTCGGTTGTGTAATTCACCTGAACTAGCCCATACCGGCCCACCATTATTGCCTCCTCACATCCTATCACATTTTAACCCCTCCGGGATGCACTGAAAGTCTTTACCCATGCGCCTTTTCCATAACCGCGCTCCGTAGGTCCTTGCCATCTAGGATAATCAACCTCTTATTGATACGAAAGCTACCCTCATAACGGATGGAGTAAGGATTTACTCCACCTGATATTAAGTACTGAACACTCTCCTGATAATAAGGATCCATTACATGTGTTTTCATAACCCTAAACCGATCTTGGGTGTGATGATCATCATTCTATAAATGCTCAGACTATCTTCTCCTCATGATGAAGCTCAATCCACTTCACCATTCCAAAATTGTTGCCAACTTCCCTACATGCATATAGCTCAATGCATTTACCTCCACGTTAGACTTTCTCGAATGATACTGAATATCAAACTGATCAGGGCACCCATATACCTTATATTATGTGCATACATGCTCAAATAGCACATATGTAACCCACATACATAAAAACCCAACCACACATGCCTTGTATGATCATACATTAGTGGTATACTTAATTACCCTACTAATTATAACTTAAATCTTCTTGAGATTGACTCACTTATCAACTAACGATAGAAAGGTCCCCCTAATTCTCTCTACATGTCAATACTTAACTCCACTGGCCTTAAATCATATGATCTCTCTCTCAAAGCATTATATCTACACACGTATAATTACTAACGTACTAAACCAATGCCCTAGGATCCAAACATCTCCAAACTCCAGGCACTTACTAAGCTTCATGCATGGGACGTCATGTATGTGAAATCTAAACAAGGAAATATATCGATACACTATTGCCTAGCTCTGTCGGTTATCGAGATCCGTAGGCCCAAGACACAGTACCGGGGCACCCTAAGACCCTGCCCCGTAAGCTATTAAATTTGATATCTCAACTCTCGTATCTCTAAAGGAACCATCTAAAATGACGCTCACACTATCGCTAAGTCCCTAGTGCTAAGTCGATCATAACTCGATATCTTGGCTTAGATGTAACCATGGTATTCCTTGAATCACATCAGTAAAGTCCTTAAATAAGGGGATCAAATTTATCGAGATAACTACACTCTCCGAAGTATCTTCCCCAAAATAATATAAATGCTTGCTCAACCCTCACCCAAGACGAGGCATCGCCACCCGGAATATATCTTACCCCTTGAATAGTGAACATAATAGCCTTACTATAACATCCCACCACCGCTCTACACATCGCTAACCAATCCATACCCATGATAACATTATGCTCGTACATCACTCAAATAAGCAGATATACTACTAAGCATAACCTCCTGATGTCCACACCTACTCCCCTATGGATGGAATGAATAAGATCCTTACTAACCACAGTAAATACACGGTCATAATAATAACTTACACTATATCCTTTAAACCCATCTTATGCATGAATCTAGTTCTAACAAAAGAAAGTGATGCACCCATGTCACATAAAACTCCCCCCATGCGCCCATAGATAAGAATGCATACCTTCAATCTCTAACGGCTCTGGCTGTAAAATTGGCCCACGGATGTGATACACACGTCCAAACTGCCCCTGTTCCTACGAAGGCGATAATACTAGAACTACTGGTCGTGATGGATGGAGCGATAGCTGCTACTCCTGCTGGGCGCGCTGTTGCTGATCCCTATCCTCATTCGGGAAAGATCGCCGCATGTGTCCCTTCTCCCCATATACAAAACATTTCCTAGTGAAATTGATCTGCCTCTGGCCTAGCTAGCCCTGATAACCACGACTCTACTGGCCTTCGATCCGATTCTCTTTAAGCCCGAGGAACGTGCAACTAGCCTTAATGGCCCTGTTTGTAATTAGCATTACCCAGTCTAAACCTCTTAGTTGAGTCCCCCTATTGAGAACCCCACTCATGTTGGCTACTCTGCAGCTACGGTGCCTTTTTGGTATTATTTCCCCCAGTCTTGCCCTGCCGGCTCAACTCTATTATGCTCTCCTCTCACCTTTGATGGAAACGATGATCCTGGCCATGAAGCAACATGGAATTAACGACATTAGTATAAGTCTGCAATGACAGGTTCCCCAACAAATGTTGGTGGATCCTCCAAGTTAGCCCATCTATAAACTTGAGACTCTTCTTCTCATCAACGTTCACCTCATCTGGCACAAAGTTCTCCAGACGAGTGAACTCCTCCTCATACTTAGCCACTGTTCAGCCTTCCTACATGAGATCCAAAAATGTCCTCCTTATCTCCGTTTGAACTGCCGACGAAAAGAACTTTAGGTCAAATTGCACCTAAAACTCCTGTATCATCGTAGTATGTTTCTCCTCTGCTCTGGCGACCAACTCCCACCACAAAAGTGCTGCACCTTCTAGCTTGAATGTCGCCAATATCTTCTTTTGAGTGTTTCTGCACTCAACTATATGCAAATGCCTCTGAATTCCTTTCTTCCATTGACTAACTGCAACCACATCCGCACTCCCCTGGAACTCACCGCTATCTAAGCCCAATCCCATTAATATCCTCTATTAGCTAAGTATAACTCCCTTTTCTAGGTATATGTTTATAAACAATATTGTAGCGACACACTAGTTATAAATAAATAATCACTTAATGAGCATAACATAGCTATGCTCGTGCTATAAGCAAATACATACACCATATCATATAAATATACACACATATGCGCGCGTGTGTGCACACAGACACACACACACACACACACACACACACACACACACACACACACACACACACACACACACATATATATATATATATATATATATATATATATATATATATATATATATATATATATATATATAATATACGTATAACTGCATCTCTAGAGCTAAGACCTCGTGGATGGGTCCCTTGTGTGCTATCTGGCTCTGGCATCATGCCTCACACTAAGCCACCGGGTCAGAATCTCATCACCGATCCCAAAAGAAAACACATAAAATAGAGGCGGTCATAAACATACATTCGGGGTAGCAACAATCCTATGGCCTGGGGAATGATTCCAATATTTGTTAGTCAATTGAAGGATGGACTGCCCACTACGTGTAACCTCCGACGATAGCACTATCGAGTAGGTATATTTAAATTAATTAGGTAACATGCACACATACATATATATACATGTCACTATATGCATATAATAAGTACCGAACTCATACGCATATCCCTCAATGTATGATTCACCAATCCCGAAGTACAGTCCTAACTTTTTTATTAATATATGAAATTCTCTCACTTAATTCCTCAGTTCTCCTTACTCAAACCCATTTACCGTTGGCTTATCACACATACCATAAGAAATCCTAATCCAAAACCAGAATTTTAAAATTCTGGTATCTTACACCTTTTAGTAGAAAATTCATAACAAATTAAAAAAAAATCAAAAAAATACGAAACCAACGCCCACGCCTTTGTAATTAAATTTTGCAAAAATTTATTCATTTTTCAAAAGAGAACCGATTTACTCCCCTAGAGAACCAGTTCGATTTTCTGAACATCTTCTCCCTCAAGTTTTCTCATCCAAAACCCTCCAATGGAGGTTTCTACCCACTCCAAGCATAAAAATTAAATCTTACAACATTACCCTAACATTCCGGAGGTATTTTAACACAAAACTAACCCAAAATTTCAAATCAAACCGTTGGATTTCAAATCAGACTTCTAATTAATTCAACATACAATTTTCCCAAATTAATTATCAAGATCCAATCTTTATATACAAGTTCACATGTTCATCCATTTAAACCCCAGACTATATATCTAATTTTAAGTATGACTGGTCTCCATTAATGATTCAATAACAAACCCTAATCTTTTATCATTTAAATCTCTATATCAATTAAGAAAGTTTTAATCTTTAACATCTTAATCTTCAGATTTCTATCTCTAATAGTGAAAATAAATAACTACTATCAAATTGCGTCATAAAACACGTATCTACTTGCCTCGTTGGATTAAAATACGAAGTCTTCTATTAATTTGACAACGGATTGAGTCCTCTTTATTATCCTCTCCAAGTTTCCTCCTATTTTTTCTTTTCTCTAAGGCTCTTTATCTCAATTTCTTGTGTAAAATATGAAAGGTGGGTTTCCATACACCTTCCCACCCTCTTAATTATCCCCTTAATTTACTTAATCCCATTTTTCTTATTATCCCTAAGTGTAAAATGACCTTCCTACCCTTATACGGATCTCATTATGTCCAAAAAGCACTCGGAACTCAAATATTGCACCCGGGTGCCATTTTGGACCCTTTTAATCCTTCTCGGATAACCGGTACACTCGAAAAGGCCATCCGAGTCACTAACTCCAAATACGCTAACATCTCATTAATCGGGCTTGACAAGTGCGTACCCTGCGCATCGTACATACATAATACCGATCCGCTGATGTGACACTCTATTGACATATAATAATAAATCGTTGCTTTCACTCATACGTGACATATGATAAATCACATAATTATTTACTTATCACACACAAATAATAAATATCAATCCTCTATCTTGCTAATTAATCATTACTAAAATCCAATTTAATTTTTCCCAATTAAATTAATAATATTGGTCACATGAAAATTAAATAATAATAAAAGTACAGGGTATTACAAGGCACTCTCGCTCGTAAGTGACATACTTCTTTGCTTGTTTTTTTTTATCTTGACTTATCTTGTCCTGACTCAGTTTTTCTTTTCCTTTCTTTACAATTCGTGGCTTATTTTGCCCATTTACTTGATCTGAGGTTTGACTAGAAAAAAGATATGGACAGCCTAGGGAAAACCTTGGATGGACACAAAAGGACCTAAATGCTACCCCAAAGAAGGCCCTAGAGCATGATGCTACGATGAAGGCCAAGAAAAATGAGGTGTTCACTCTGAAGATCAAGATTGAAGAGTTGGATAAGGCCAGTGAGGAGTCTGCCCAATCCTTGGTTGTGACATTGAAGGCCAATAATATTACCTTTGACAAAGGATGGGCCAAGCCCTTTGCCAATGCCCAAAAGCAAACAGGCTATGTCCAAAAGGACTTTTAAAAAAAGGGTTGGGGTGAAACCTTGGTAAAGGTCGAGGTCTTTGTCGAATCTAAGATCTTTTCCATGCATGCTTTTTGGTCCCCTCCCAATTTGGAGTAGTAGTAGTAATAATAATAATAATAATAATAATAATAATAATAATAATAATAATAATAATAATAATAATAATAATAATAATAATAATAATAATAATAATAAGAAGAAGAAGAAGAAGAAGAAGAAGAAGAAGAAGAAGAAGAAGAAGAAGAAGAAGAAGAAGAAGAAGAAAAGGTCGTCGACTAGCCCAAGGAGGTTGCTGACTAGAGCAAGGTTATTATAAAAAAAACTCGTGCTAAGTTGTTTAATTTAGTAAAATTTTGAACCTTTTTTGATCTTTTGTCTTTTATTTTCATTTGTATTCCTTGTACGGGCTTTCCACACCTTTCTGAATAGAATGATAAATCACTTTTGACTTCACCATGTTCTATTTGGCTACTTTTTTATCCTTGCTTGTATATGTCTTTAGTTTTTATTTGACTTAAATATATGAATATACTTCTCTCATCCTGAAAGTTTGATAATAGCTTGGACTTGGTGCTAATGGTTCCAGAGAATGAAGACATGGACTTTATTCTTGGAAATTATGTCTTTGAGACAACTCAATTAACTTTTGTGGTGGTTCGCCAAGTGCCGTAGAAACTGAAAATTGCTTATGACGACCAGACAAAAGTGATCTAAAATCTTCAGGACGAGCTGGGGAAGATCGTAAATATAACATGTCTTCTGTAGAGTGAGAATATCTCCCCAAAAGAGGAGCACAGTAAGGTCGAACATGCCTTCAAACAAAATGAGACGATCAAATATGGGTTGTACTAGAAGATCATGAGGTTGAGATAGTAAAACAAAAAAGGGATCCATGTAGTCTGGGTTAATGGCTATAATAAGGGTTAGATGGATTCCCCACTACAATTAAAGGAGGTTGGAAAAGTTTCCTACGAGTATGGCTGGATAAATGCCCTGAAAGTTGTCAAAGGTTGTATTGGTATGAGGTTGAATCTCCCTTTGATTAGTTTCCTCTCATTGGGAGTGAGAAATTATGGATACCAACTGATGCGACCCCTTTACAACTAGTAAAGGACTACTTTGCCAACCATAATGGTGATGGAGAGTTCTACCCTAATTTATATATTGGTGGGCGAGTTGTCGTTGTCAAGGAATTAAATTACCAAAGATGATGTAATCATATCTTATAATTCTCTTATTCATTTTGTAATAGGTCAACCATGATTGACCTTGTAATTAATGAATGTTTTGGATGAAATTTTATGTTGTTTTCAATTTCATACTTATATTTTCCCATTTAAACTTATGTCGAGCATACGTTCTTGCAGTCTTACCTTTTAGGATTATGTCATCAAAATACCTTTGGCCTAGTACTAAGTTATGGAGATAACGCACCTGGTCGATGAGCAATCCGCCTGTTTAGGATTTTACCCGACCAATTATGGTTGGGTTATATAATGCGTAGGGATTCCCCCATAGGTCTTTAATTTGACCGGATAATTCATGATGTTTTCGTGTTGTTAGTAACGAAACATGTAACATTAAGATCGTGACTAGGTGTAATAATATAAGAATAATGCTATGAGTATAAAAACCTCCCCCAAATCTGATGTGGATTCCACATATTCTCTCACCTACCTATTAAACATTGCCTTGTGGCATGGGGTCCCACCACGGCACAAAAAATTATAACTTTTGAGGGAGACTTTGTGGAGTTGTTTTGTACGCATAGCACTACTCATAATATAAATAACGTATCAAAGCAATAGTCTGATCAATCAGAGACAAAATAAGTTTTTATTAATATTGATATGTCATTTAGAACAATCAAAAAGCTAATATATTAATTAAACTCAAGCATTGAAAAAGTTGAATGGAAATAAAAAATAAAAGTAAAATAAATAAATTCTAAGGTTGTTTTCATTTCAAGGTCTTGGTATCTCCCTCCCCTCCACTGTTTCTAGATGTTAGGCTCCCTAGAGGTTGTCCCTGATGAGTGTAAATGGTCCTTCCCAATCAGGTCCTAGTTTGTTATATTATTGTTTCCTCACGCTGTAGATGGACTTCCTCAACACATAATACCTGACCTGAAACTTTCTCGGATTAACACTCTTATGGTAGCGCCTGATGATATGGCTATTTTATAAGTCTTGGAAGGTGCTGCTCTCAAATTGTCTTTCATTATCGGTGATAAGTGTTCTTGGCACACCGAATCGGGTTACAATGTTTCTCCAGGTGAGCCTAATCACATCGACATCTCTTATGTTCACCAAAAGTTGTACCTTGATCCATTTGGTGAAATAATCTATGCCGACTAATAGGTACTTCTGATTTATAGGTGTCGTGGAGAACATGCCTATAATGTCTAACCCCCTATTGTGCATAAGTCCATCAGATGGTCAAGGTTCTAAGGTTGATGGTTGGATGGTGGAGCATTGACGAGAATAACATAAACTTTTTATACTTTTTCACATAGAAGACAACATCCTTTTTCATATAAGGCCACCAATATCCTTATTTTATAGCTCTAGATAATAAAGATATTCCATTGACATGATTTCCCCAATTCCCCTCATGTAGATGATAAAGGACTTGGTTGATGTCGTTAGGATGCGGATATTGAAAATAGGGCATGGAAAAATATTTTCTATGGATCTTTCCCTCAGGGGATAAGTAAAAACGAGCAGCCTTCAATATTATCTGATGGGATTATTTCATTTCTATAGGCAATGTGTCTTCTCATAAGTATGTGACTATCGAATCCATCCAGTTGGGAGATTTTTATACGATAAGTACTTGGTCGACATTATGTTTCTTTTGGATGCTCAGTTGAGCTAGATATTCCACCTCGATCACCCTTTTATGCCGGAGTCGAAAACCAAAGGCAAAATGGCTAAGGCATCTTCATCGCTATTATTTCCCCTAGGGAATTATTGATCTTGGACGTACTCAAACTTAGTGACGAGGACTTCGACGATAGGGAGGTAGACTAACATACGTTCATTCCTGGAATTTTAATCTCTTGATATCTGATTAGATATTAGCCATTAGTCATAGTAGACTTCAAGGTGAATCGCACCAAGAGACAATGCCTTCCTTAGTCCATCGATGAGAGACTCGTATTCCGCTTTGTCATTACATGCCTCAAATAGAAGTCATATTCCTTACTCGAGGATGATATGAATTGGGGTCATGAGTACTGTCCCTAATCCTTACCCTTTTGAATTGGATGCACCATCCACATAGACAGTCCATTTATAATATTATTCGGGCTCTTTGTTCGTTAGTTAATAGAGAAGTTTTAGTTTATTAAGTTGATGCCCTTCTATAAATTCAGCGACAAATTCTGCCAAAACTTATCCTTTCACGGCAGTTCTGGGTAGATAATGGATATTAAACCACCTTAGTTCCACCTACCAATTGGACATCGATCTCGAGAGATTGGACTTTTTTGGACTGCCTTCAACAGAAAGGAAGTTATTACAATAACGAAGTATTCCTCGAAGTATTTCCACAACTTGCATGAGGCAGTCACTAATGATTAGGCTAGATTTTCTAATGGTACATAATGACTCTCAGTATCTAATAATGTCATGTTGACATAATATATTAGGTCTATATGCCCTTCCTTATCACATACCAAGGCCAAGTTGACTGCATGCTTTGACATTAAGAGAGACAAATGGACTAGATCCCTCCAGGTTTGGGATCATGAGCAGAGGATGTTAACTTAGGTAGAGTTTGAGTTATTCGAGTGCCTTTGAACATTTAGAGTTCCAAATCTCACCATTTTCCTTCCTCAATAACTGAAAGAAATATTGGCACTTCTCGAAGAATTTAAAGATGAAAATGTTGAGTGTCGTTAATATCCCCATTAGTTTTTGAATGTTCCTAACCTTAGGCAATTAAATATTTCTTACCTCTTTAATTTATTCAGTATTTGCTTTGATTCCTCCTTGACTAACCAGATATCCTAAAAAATTTCCAGACAAGACTCCAAAAGAACACTTCGTTGCATTAATCTCCATTATGTAGTATTTGAGGACCTCAAATGTCTTCGACATATCTAGTATATGGTATCCCTTATGTGTTCCTTTTAAGAGCATGTTGTCTGTGTACACCACAATGGTGTAGCTCATCTGATGCTTAAACATCTTATTGATAAATTGCTAATAGGTCCGCCTCGTGTCTTTGAGTCAAAATGGCTTAACTGTGTAGCTTTACAGGCTAATGATAATTATGAAATATGTCTTTTCTTGGTCAAGCCCGAACATAGGGATCTAGTGGTAATCGGAATAAACATCTAAGAAGATCATTCATCATGGCTAACTGTCGTGTCGACCAACTGGTCGATTTTCTGTAGAGGAAAGTTATCTTTGGGACACAATTTATTCAGGCCGTGAAGTTTATGAAGACTCTCCACTTTCTATTACTCTTTCTGACCATGATCGCATTTGAGAGACATTTGGTTAATTGAACTTCTTTGATGGACCTTGCCTTCAGAAGTTTCCCCACTTCTTTTTCTACTACTTTTTTCCTTTTTAGGGGTTAATCATCGTGTATTTTATGTAATCGATATGAATGCCTAATCTACATGAAGTTCGTGTCACATTACTCTTGGGTCAATGCCAGGTATATCATATAACTGCTAAGTAAATACATCCTAGTTTTTAATAAAGAAACCAATTCTCATTTTTCTGAACGGTGAGCGAACTGTTGATCAAAAACATATTTCCATGTGAAATTTGTCAATATAACCTCTTGAAGGGGTTCTAAGACTCTATCTTCACAGTCCACCGATTTTCCATACCTTAGTTATTACTTAGATGGGGAAGCTCCCTATGTATTCTCCACCTTCTCCTTTTTATCCACACCCGCAGTCTTCTTCTTCTTCTTCTTCTTCTTCTTCTTCTTCTTCTTCTTCTTCTTCTTCTTCTTCTTCTTCTTCTTCTTCTTCTTCTTCTCTTATTTAGGTTTGATGGCAATGATAAAGCATCATTGACCACAATATTGATTTCTATGTAACTCCATTACCCCCGATCAATAATGCTTTTAAGATTTTGATGATAAGTGGATGGGACTGCCTTCATCGCATGAAGCCATCCTCATTCCCAAATTACATTATATGGTGACTCTACATCCACAACTTAGAATTCAATCAGTTTTGATATGCTTCTAGTTTGCTTGGTTAGCATGATCTTTCTTAGTGGAATTTTCATTCTTCTTGCAAAGACGACTAAAGGGATGGTTGCTTCATTCAAATATTCCATTTTCAAGTTGACCTGGTTGAACAACTTGAGATACATAACTTATTAAGAACTACCCTTGTGAGTATCTTATCCATATCACAATTAGAAATCTTGAATGTTATTTCTAGTGCATCGTAATGTGGGGTTTTGTCTCTAACCATGCCTTCCATGGTGAAAATGATGTTCTTAGAATAATTAATTTCTTTTGGTCATCAGCATTTACATACTACATTTTTAGCTAGGTCAGCCTGTAAAGATTCCATATTTATAGTAACCTTATCTAAATCCAACCATTGTACGTTGCCTTGAATATGGTTAGGGCTTGAGGCCCCATGAATAACCGAGAACTCATGCCCCATATCTTTATCGTCTAGTATGTTGTATAGTTTTGATTGCACTCAATGAGACCTTTGCAATTATTCTTATCCAAGTAGTCATCCAGATTTCCTGTTCGGGCGAGTTCTTCCAGATGAGACTTGAGTGACTTGTAATTTTCTATAGTGTGACCATAATCCTTGTGGTAGGAACATCTCAGGGTCATGTTTCTCTCTTACGGGTCTCCCACCATCTTCCTTAGACATTTGAAATATTATAAATCCTTAATCCTTTTTCGAATCTTATAAATTAATTATTTGAAGACAATGTTGAGGGTGCTATGGGCCTTACAGGGGTTCGACTTGTTGCCATTTTTGGATTCGTTGTTCTATTTTTTACTCCCTTTATTGGGAGAGTTATCTTTATCTTTATTTTTCTTTCCTTGGTTCAATCGTTTTCTTGTTGTGTGCATGTTATTACGACTTCAATGAGGCTAATCCTACCTGTTTGAAGAAGTCTTCCACCTCATTGTAGGCTTCCTAATAACATCTAAAATATTTATGCAAGGTTTCTTGGGGCTTCTTCTTCATTACAAGAGGGAGTCCATCCTCTTAGAATGGGTGCTACTAGTAATGAACCTCGCAGTGAAAGCCTTTGTGAGATGTTTGAAACTGGTGATCGACCAATGTGGTAATTTCTTAAACCACTTCTATGGAATGTACCTCATACGGGAAAGAAAATGCGGTGTATGAAGGCCTCATTATTTCTCCAAAGGGTCATGGTATGCCAATATTGGTGAACACGGTCGGTAGGATCAATTTTCCTTTCAAAAATTTTAAATCTAAGAGCGATGAACTTATTGGGAGGCTCAAAGTCCTCATTCAACATTATGAAGGGAGATTTCATATGGACAATGAGGACCCTTCTGGTGAATTCCTTAGTGGTTTTAGCCCCTTGGTGGGATGGATGGCCATCTATCTCCTTTCGTATGAGGTTGCGAATACCATTCTTATCAATAATTGTTGTTATGGTTGTATTTATTGTCTAGCGAGGCCCTTGTTATGAATGATCCTGGTCTCAATGGAAACATCTTCCTCGATTGCAAGTTTTACTCGCCTGAGTGATAGGGGTATGAGCTTGACATTTATATTTCTCTCTATGAAGCTCCTACGCTATCCCTTCTAGGTGATGCTAGAGGTGGGCATTCTCCTCCTGTTAGGGGCGTGTGGTTTTTTCTTATTACCAAAGGAGTTATTCATAGACATCCACCACCCGAGATATCTGAGTGGCTTATGATGTTTCATTAATCTCCACCATTTGATCTTGGCATAGACGATAACAAAAACTAGGATTATAACGGCTCATGTTGGGTTGGAACACATACCTAACCCTAGGGGCCTCAATGTCATTCTTATCATTTTGGCGACTGTCGTGAGTCAGAGTATGCTCACTGTGCGAATGAAACATGGTTTCTTAATAGCTTTTTTAGTTGAGAAAGGATCCCACATACGAATCCAATTTTAGGTGGTAATATCCTACAAGCAATAATAAATACAAATAAAGCCCAACATAACACAATTAAATCACAATCACATAAGAACAATATGTGCGTGGTTCGACAATATGTCTACGTCCACAGAATGTTTATCTTTTTGTATTAATTTTCTTTCATTGTTAATGGTCACATGCCCCTTTTCCTTGGGGTGAGGGTTACATTTATAAAAAGAAGGTTGAGATTTATTGGACTCTATGGCTCTAGATATCTATTCGGACAAGTCAGATGTATCCAATTTTGAGACTTACAGAGATTGGCATCAATGGTCTGTATCATCTCATGTGAGGTCTTTAATAGCATCAACGAACATGTGTCCTCCCCTCATGTGTGGCCGAGTTATCACTCATAATAAATATTCAACATGGTACTTTTTAGATGGTCCACGGGTTCATGAGAGACTAAAGAATAGTTTTATGTCTTTACAGTTCAAACAATTCTTCTAAAATCCCCGTGGGTTATTTGTGTGGTGTTCTAATATTAATGTAGATTTATAGTGATCGTAACATCTCTTTTAATGTCAATCTTTATAGTTTTATATATTCTTATTTTTTTCGTATTGGCATCTGTTGATACAAAAATTAGTCAGCTGACATGGACCAATTATATGAAGACATGTGTCATCTTACGTGGCAAAATGTATATTCACCGAATAACTCAGTGCACCGAGCTACTCAGCGTACCGAGCTACTCAACGTGAAGAGCATTTAGTCAAGAAGATCGAGCGATAATTACAGATTAAATGAACATTCTTACTATATACAGATGTATATGTCTATTAAATAACGGCGTATTGTCTATTCATATTGACAGCCCAAGGGCTATAAATACACTGTAACCCCCTCCATAATGGGGCAATTGATCACTGATGATCATAATTGAGATCAAGGCAACACACCCAGCAATCAAAGACATTGGACGTAGGCCATTTTCTTTAAGGCTGAACCACTTTAAAAATATTTTGTCTTATCTCATTATTCATATTTATCTGAGATTAATTAATTAGATCAAGTCTAGTTTTTTACATCAACAGATTGGCGCCGTCTGTGGGAAACGACCATACGTAGCGTTTTTCACTAACAAATTCAATATACATGGATGAGATCACAGAATCTAGCAATGGGAATAATGACGGAGTTCCTCCCAACCCGTCTGTTCCTCCAATTATCAATGAACTCACTGGAATAATGGCTAACTTAGTCTAAGGACAAACTGTTATGCAGGAGACCATGCGATAACTCATTCAGACTGTTCAAAATGCAACGCCTGCCCACTTAGGCCAGCGAAGCGTTTATAGAAACACTCACCTGCCGTCTTCAAGATCCAGACGTACTCTGTTCTCTCCTGCTTCCTTATCCAGGCATACAGAATCGCATCATACTGAGAGGTCCAGTGATCCCTCCTATTAGCCTGGTCGGACATCTCCCATAAGAGTCATGAACTTTCAAGAAAATGTTACTTTAACATCGAAATGAACAAGCGCCCTGGAAAGGTTGAGTAGAGTCTCCCCCTTTGATCTTTTGGGCCCCAGGAGGAATAGAAATCCTCCTCAGATTGCGTCGAGAAATTCTGAACGACCAAATAATCTAAGGGAAGGTTTTACCCAATCACGCCCTGCAGCTCATACATAAAGATCCCAAGAGGAGAATTCAATGCGGTCTGTTGCTCGGGCAAATAGATCAGACGTTGGTAATAACGCATGGAATGGATCCATTCAGAGGTTGGAAGACAAGTTAGGGGAAATGGCTAAGGCTAGAAATCCTCTCCAAAGAACCTTTGTCAAAGGTTCACCCTTCATACAAGCAATTGTGGACTTTCCCACACCCTCAAAGTTTAAGGCTCCTGTAGTTATGCCGAAGTACGATGAAAAGACTGATCCTATTCTCCACATAGAGCAGTACCAAGATGTTGCTGATATTTATGCAGTTCCCGATGAGATAAGGTGCAGGGCATTCTCAGGAACTATCACTAGGTCAGCTCAAATATGGTATAATAACCTTTCTCGGGGACAAATTGCTACTTTTCATCAACTAGCAGAGATCTTTATATGAAATTTCTATTTTAGTGCGAATCCAGTCAAGAGGGTAGCAACCTGTTGAGTGTAAGGTAGAAAATAGGAGAGAGCACTAGGGATTACATCACATATTTTAACAACGAGAAATTAGAGGTAATCAATTACGAAGAGAAGACAACCATTATAGCTCTGATGAGTGGTCTTTTACCGAATAAGCTGTATTATACCTTGGCCAAAGATCCCCCCAAATCCATGGAGGAATTAATGGCTAAGGCAACCAAAATTATGAATGCCGAAGAAGCTATGGCTGTAAAGAAGAATGGTGAGACCAAAGCAGAGACTAAAGCTGAGGCCAGGTCCGAGAGAAGAGATCAAAAGCATAATGGGGGCAGCAAGCAATCAAAAGGAAAGGAAACTATAGAGCACTTGAGGAAGTATGCTAATTATACCCTCTTAAAGGTAGGCATAAACCATGTTCTGGAGGAGATAAAAAATAACGAAGAACTAAACTGGCCGAAGAAATTGATGATAACCCCTGAAAGGAGGGATAAGTCCAAGTATTGCGAGTTCCACAAAGACCATGGCCACACGACCAAGCGGTGCATAGCTCTCCAGAATGAGATTGAGGCACTCATTTGATGAGGAAAATTGAGCAAGTTTGTTGACCGCCAGAATGATGGGAAGACCAATGACAGAGCAAGGCAAAGGTCTAAATCTCCTCACCGAACAAGAGATGATAAGAAAAGGGACCATGAAGATGATCTGGAGGATGACCCCGATCTCCCCAAAAAGCCAAGGCAACCAGAGCGCGAGGTATTTTCAATCTATTTTGGTTTATATGACTGTAATATGATAACAGGTGGAGATGCAGGAGGTGGTGATCATATCGCTGAAAGAAAAGCTTACCTCAATGAGGCCCAAGCTTGTTCCTATATACAACGGATAAATCTGGCGTAAGAAGATCGCCCCAGGAAGGTTAACAAGGATAAACTAGTCATTGGTTTTTCTAAAAGTGATCTTGAAGGAGTCTTGTATCCTCACGAAGACCCCCTGGTGATCAAGATGAGGATGAAGGATGTAATCATTGCAAGAGTATTGGTAGACAATGGTAGCTCGACAAACATCATGTTCTACCCTTGCTTTGACAGTTTAAATTTGAAACTAGCCCAGTTAGAGCCATATAATAGGCCCCTCCTTGGTTTCTCTGGCGAAAAAGTCTTTCCACTTGGGACAATCAAGTTAGACATGCTTATTGGAACCTGGCCTGCCTGTAGAATAGAAAAAGTATGCTTTTTCATAATGGATAAATATGTCCAATCAGCTTACAATGTAATCATGGGAAGAGTAGGTCTGAAAAAATTCGAGGCAGTGCCATCTACGATACATCATTGCTTAAAATTACCAACCAATTTTGGTGTGGGACTTGTGAAGGGCGATCAGAAAGTAGCTCGAGAATGCTACTATTCATCTACCGAATAAGAAGAATTAGAAGATGCCAGGAAGAAGACCACCACTTACCAAGTGGATGAGTCTAAATATTCAGAGATTGAGACACTGGACCCCAGAGATGAATCAGAGCTCATGAAGGGTCAGGTCATGGAAGCAACGGAGAATATTATTCTGGACGATGAATGGCCAGAGAGAACAACTCAAATGGGCACCTCACTGGATCCGGCGATAAAGCAACAGTTAGTGGCCTTTTTGAGGCATAGAAAGCAAGCTTTTGTGTGGAGTCATGAAGATATGCCGGGGATAGACCCAGCCTTCCTATGCCACGAACTCAATGTTAATAAGGAGATCAAACTGATGAAGTAAAGAAGAAAGGTCTTCAGTCCAGAGAAGAACCAAGCTATTCAGGAGGAAGTTGAGAAACTGCAAAAGGCCTCTTTTATTGAGGATGTCAAATATCCTGAGTGGTTATCCAATGTGGTGATGGTTAAAAAGAAGAACAATAAATGGAGGAAGTGCATTGATTTTAAAGATTTAAATAAAGCTTGCCTAAAAGATCACTTCCCACTGCCCCGAATAGACTAGCTGGTAGATGCCACCTCGGGGCATGAATTATTGAGCTTCATGGATGCTTATTCCGGCTACAACCAGATTAAGATGAAACTAGAAGATAGGGAGAGTACCTATTTCATTACCCCAAGGGGAACATACTCCTACAATGTTATGCCTTTTGGTCTTAAAAATGCAGGTGCTACATACCAGCGGTTAATGAATAAAGTGTTCGCGGAGCAAATCAGTAGATATATAGAGGTGTACGCGGATGACATGCTGACTAAAAGCAAGAAAGCTGCTGACCACATAGCTGATCTAGGCCAAACATTTTATCAACTGGAGAAATATCAGATGAGGCTGAACCCAACCAAGTGCGTATTTGGCATACAAGAAGGCATATTCCTCGGGTATATTATGAATCAGTGGGGCATTGAAGAGAATCCAAATAAGATCAAGGCCTTATTATAATTACAATCCCCAACTATGAAGAAGGAAGTACAAAGTCTCACGGGGCGTGTTGCAGACAGATGTCTTCCCTTCTTCAGGACACTCAGAAAAACTTTTAAGTGGAATGATGAGTGTGAGAAGGCATTCCAAGAGTTGAAGAGATATTTTAGGACACCTCCTTTGCTGTCCAGGTCGGTGGTGGGAGAGAAATTATACTTGTACCTGTCTGTCATAAAAAGTGCAGTCAGTTCAGTGTTGATAAGAGTAGAGAATGGAGTGCAAAGACCGGTGTATTATACAAGCAAAGCATTCCAAGGATCAGAGATTATATATCCAAGATTGGAGAAGCTGGCATTAGCACTGATCAAAGTAAGCAGGAGGATGAAACCATACTTCTAGGCCCATACTATAGTGGTATACACCGATATGCCACTCAGACAGGCTTTGCACAAACCAAAAAAATCCGAAAGATTGATGTATTGGGTAGTGGAACTAGGTGAGTATGATATTGTTTACGAACCAAGGTCTTCTCTCAAAGGGCAGGCAGTGGCATATTTTATTGCGGAGTTCACTTACCCAGATACCTGCGACCAATAGGGATCTAATGAAGAACCACCCATGGATGTTAGAACACCATCAAAGACTGTCTCCGATCAACTTCCATCAGCAGATTTACCAGAGGGGATAATAACCGAGCAACAATAACAATCCTATGATAAAAGCCCAGTGAGTAGAGATGATAAGAGGAAGTCCCAAATTTTCCATCAGGGAACTTTGTCAGACCAAGAGTTTGATAGTTGTATCCCCATATGGAATTTGTATGTTGATGTCTCCTCGTGCACCACAGGCAGTGGAGCCGGAATAATTTTGAACATTCCGGATGGATTGGATATAGAATATGATTTGCGTTTCCAATTCAAAGTTTCTAACAATGAATCTGAATATGAAGCTACGAATGTGGGCCTCAGTTTAGCTAAAACGCTAAATGCAGAGCAAGTTACGGTGTTTAGCGATTCACAATTAATCGTAAATCAGATTCTCGGGCTGTACGCAGGGAAGGGAGACTTTATGTCTAGGTATCATGCCAAAGCTATGGAGATTGTGTCTAATTTTATAGCGATACAAGTGATCAGAATACCAAGACTGGAAAATGCGAGGGCTGATGTATTAGCTCGGTTAGCCTCAACTACTCAAATCGAGCTACGAAGAACGATTCATATCAAAATACTAGCAAACCGAAGCATCGATGAAGATTTGATGGTGAGGTTCATCACGTTGGACATGGAACCTTCCAGGATGGATCCCATCAGAGCGTACATCGAAGAAGGAATATTACCAACTGAACAACTTACAACCAAGAGGCTGAAGTTTAAAGCTACTCGGTATGTGTTGAGCAATGGAATTCTCTATAGAAGAGGAATGATAGCAGGCCTACAAAGATGTGTTCATCCATCGAAAGTTAAAGATCTGATAAAAAAATTCACGAAGGCTCTTGTGGAGCTCATGTAGCAGGCCAGACCCTCTTGTAGAGGATGATGATGTAAGGATACTATTGGCCAACGACGCGAGATGACTATAAAGCTTATGCCGAGAAATGCGATAAGTTTCAATGGTTCTCTACCATACGAAGAAATCCACACGCATTATTAACCCCTAATTACTTCCCCTTGGCCATTTGCCACGTAGGGAATAGATTTGATCGGGCCTCTACTAAAGGATGATTTAAATACTTGGTATTCGCTGTTCATTATTTCACAAAATGGGTGGAAGCTGAACCTCTCATTGACATGGCCTATGAAAGGGTTTATCAATTCATTTGGAAGAGCATTGTTTGCAAATATGGTCTGCCACATGACTTCATCACTGACCACGGTACCCAATTCGATAATGAGGAATTTGATGCGTACTGTCACCAGTCCAATGTCCAGAAGATCCATTCTGCACCAGGCCATCCCAGAGAAATGGGCAAACAAAAGTGACGAACTGAACTCTGCTCAACGGGTTGAAGAAACGATTGGATGACGCAAAAGGGAACTCGATTAACGAACTTCATTCTGTATTATGGGCTTACCGAAAAACTCCCCGAACAGCAACTGGAGAATCTCTTTACATGTAATCCTTTGGAAGTGAAGCAGTCATACCAGCTGAACTGGGCCTACCAACTCACCGTATGCTTAATTTCAACTCTCCAGTAAGCGATTTGATGAGACACTTAGACCTGGACCTGCTCCAGGAAGTGAGAGAAGACGCGGATATCCGGAATGCATCTTTTCAACAAAGAAATGCCATGTTCTACAATAAAAGAGTTAAGAAATGTGATCTTAAGGAGGGAGATTACGTACTCAAGAAAGTAATTCAGAAGCATAACAAGCTGGAGGCTAATTGGCATGGGCCTTATCGTGTAACAATGATTGTTCGACCTGAAATCTACAGAATAGAAACTTTAGATGGGGAAGAATTCAAAAATGCGTGGAATGTAGAGCATCTACGTAAATATTATCAGTAGTGTAGATTCACATTTATTTCGTTCTTCTTATATGAATAAAAATGATATTTTCACCATTTTCTTTTTGGTTCAATTTTTTTCAGAGTACTAGTGCTACACACTGCACTTGAATTTTGTAAGAAGGCATCAGTAACCACCTACTACGATTGGTCGGCACATCAGCAACCACCAACTACGTTTGGTTGGATATCATCAACCACCAACTACGGTTGGTCGGCACATCAGCAACCACCAACTACGGTTGGTCGGATATCAGCAACCACCAATTACGGTTGGTCGGATAACAGCAACCACCAACTAAGGTTGGTCGGCATTAATAAAACTTAACCAACAATATTGGCCTAACAAATCACACAAGGCAAGGCCTGTTTGATTATGGGTGACCTCAAGGGGCATCTAAAACTGGACAAGAGGATGGGTGACCTCAAGGGGCATCCACTGCCTAGGCACACAGGTAATTTAGATAAGCTTGATACAACTAAGCAGGACATGGGATGAAAATAATTCCATTGCTTATGCACTTATGGGTGATAAGTCACTACAACTAGGCAACAAATAGGGCAAAGTTCCATTGTCTAGCAATTAAAACATAACAGGACGACTTATCCCTTTATAAATATATATACTCATCAAAAGAAAATTACAATTCATTTCCAAGGAAAGACAATTACAAAACAATGAACCTTTCTTTATTAAATACAAATCCCATATTCTATTAGTTTTTTTCTTTTTGATTTTGGTATAGGTTCCATTCCAGCGGGAGGATAATCTAAAGCATAAGGATAGTTGATAAAATTCATATCTCCCAGCATTTTGATGTTTCTCAAACTCGGTCGATCAAGCAAATGTTGAGGTCTAGATATCTCAAAGTCTTCATGAAGATGGTAGTTTCCAAGATACTTGGAGATCAAATATTGAGGAATAGTACGAGCTGGAATCCAACTGACATCTAACTTAAAGGGAGGCACAGGCAGATCAAGTAATCCAGGCTCATACCAATCCCATAAGGAATTTCCTTTCTTAATTCTCATCACAGTCAAGGCGTTCAACCATCCTTGTTTGTATCCCTCATTATTTGATTATTTCAACTGGGCATCGAGATGGCATAGAGCTTCATTGTATCCCCTCATCCAATATTCTCTGGGTTGTTTGTGGAATTGATACGTCAATCTCTCCACATGTTGATGAAGTTTTTTCACTAAGTTCTCTTTATTCTCCAACGCAGAACTGTGGTTTAATAGTTGCTTGGTAAGACTTTGGATTTTCTGGGACATCTCAGTTAATGTTGTAGTCTTCGCCTTCAGCTGAACAACCTGATTTGCTAAGGCCTATTGAGTCCTAGTTTCTTCAATGCTGCTCTGATAAGCTCTACATCTACCCCGTGAGGAAGATGTAGGTCTGGCTCGTTTCAAAGCCTCCAATTCTTCTCTCAAAGTAGTATTTTCAGTTTCCAAAAATAAAAAGCCCTCATCACTGACTGGGACCAAAGCTCTCGAAGAAGAAGCAGGCTTTAAATATTTCAGTTCTTCTCGCAAGGAGATATTTTCTTCTTCTAACAGTTTGGCAATGTTTTTGTTCTCCTCAATTTTAAGTTTTAGCACCCTCTCTCTCTCTCTTTATGGGATAAAATGAACATGTCATAGCCCCGATCAGCACTCAACTGTTGGTACTTCTTCTCATAAGCATCATGCAGAAGTACAGTGGTTTCTTTGTGTTGAAGTTGAAGTTCCTCGATCGTTCCTTGAAGATCTTCAATCATTTCATAGTAAGCAGCATTATTGGCCACTGCCCGATCAAGCAAACATTTTAAATATTAGTAAGCTTCAATTACTCGTTCAGAGGCATCAGGTCCAAGAATATTAACTATTTCAGCTTCAGTGAAATTTGTATGACCAGCCTTGAAGTAGTCATTAAACTTCTTCATCAACTCTATATCATGAGCTGACAAGAGTTCCATCTTGGCAACAAACTAGCAAGAAAAATAGAAATAAATCAACAACAGTGCAACTACATGTCGAGCAAGTGAAGGAGAAAGCTCAGAATAAACAAAGACAATTTTATAAATAATAGGAGGAGAAGGTACAACCAAAGTTATAATTAAAGGGAAAACAACAATCGGAGTTAAAAATAGTAAAACAACATAATTAAAGAGTCGAACAACTCTACACCTTCTCCTTATTTCCTACGACATATTTAATCGATTTGGATGAAGGTGTTGGTTGCTCGGAGGGAAGTTAAGGTTGCTCGGTAGAAGTTCTTTCCTGCTGAACTTGCTCGGAAGATTGAGAAAGGGTAGAAGAAGGTTCTTGTTCTACTATCACCATAGAAGATTCATCATATGAAGCTTCATCTTCCTCATCTTCTTCAATAGTAGGAGGAAGGCCATGAGTGTGTTTATGAAACAGTTCAGAATCATCAGTAATGTTCAATTCTTTCAAAGCTACGACCCATCCATCTCTGATGTATTTCAAAATTGCATACTCCATCTGGGAAGAGATAGCAACCAAATCTTTATTCCATCCTTTGTCCCAGCCAGAGCTAAAGGACTTCTTCACAGCAGTTTTCCTCTTTGCTCTCTCCAAAGAAGATTTCTCCCTGAGCATCTCTTCAACAGACTTCACTTTCTCCTCAAGTTCTTTCTTACACCGTTTGGCCTCTTTAATCTTACCATCAACTTCCACTTGGTTGGAATAGCAACCTTAAATTTTTCCTCTAACTCCTTGGAGGCAATTAAATCTTGTTGGTGAGCTAACTTAGCTAATCAAAGTTTATTCTCCCATGCAGCTTTGTCCTCTTCGTACTTCTGTCGGAACTCCCCCAAAGATTTTGATAACCCATCAAGGGCTTCCTCTACTCCACTGGATGAGGTTAAAGCTTTAATGGCTTCATCCTTCTCTACGATGTTATCAAAGTACACCAAAAACTATAAAAAAAAAGGCATGAATCAGAGTATGAACATGGTAATAAAGAATTAGAAAGATAAGTATAATGACCACTTATTGAGGCAAGGAGTTGGGAAGCCACATCGACAACCTTATCCCGATGAGTTAAAGTTTCAGCAGCTCGACAATTTGGGAGAGTCCCTGACTTGATCAATTTCTTAGCCAAGCTAGGGGTAAGGACAGCGGGAGGACTAGCCCTTAAAGAAGAAATCCCAACTCCAGTAGGTTGGGCAATAGCATCCACAAGTCTTTCAGCAAGACCCCTCCTCAACCTTCTCAAAGGAGCACCTTCAATCACAGGTGCTGCCTCTTCTTCAATCAAAGGTGCTGCCTCTTTTGGGATAATAACTTCAATCAAAGGTGCTGCCTCTTTAGGGGCAACAGGTGGCTTCTTACTGATATCTTTGGCAGGAGAAATAATATTCTTTTTCTTAGTTCCGTCAGCTAGAACGTCGCTCTTATTCTTCTTCACCCCTTCAGTACCAGGAGCAGACTTAGTAAAGAACTCAGGTACCCTCCTCTTTTTCATCATCAGATCAGCAATAGAGGTACCCAAATCAGAAGAAGATTCTCCTACAGTTGCTGGAGATGATGGTACTTGGTCAAGATCAATTACCACAGGAGGAACGAGAGGTCGGGCAATAAAAGATGAGGTGGTGTTCTTGTATCTCAACAAATAAGAAGCAGACCTCATGTGCTCCCCATCAATGGATTTATGCAAACCCCAGATAAGTGTTAAGTTTTTTATATTTATGTCACTCTCTTTTCGAGGTTTCCTTTTTCTATCAACTGCAAAATAAAAATGTACATGTCAGTGATGCATTTTATCGAACAAAAACATAGCTAAATTGAAATTTTTTAAAAAACCTATCCCATTGCCACAAAGTGGACATCTGGGACCTTGGTATACATATTTTCCTTTTAACTGGTGGTGTTGCCAATTTTTCATCACAACCCCATAATCAAAGTAGTCCCTATTAGCATCGGGAAGATTGACCACTAAATCTCTATTTGAAAACCTAGTTTTTAAATAAAAAGTAGTATCGCTGGTAACCCATTTATAATAATACATAATTTCAGGAATTCCTAAGTGAGTTCCATGTATTTGGTTCAATCTATGTAGGCTATTAACTACCCTACATGTATTTGGAGCTACTCTTGCAGGAATAATATCGAAATATTGGCAAAACTCCAAACACAGGAGATTAGGCGAAAATGAAAACCCGCATTCTGCTACAAAATGGAGGGAAACCAGTGTCCCTTAGCTAAAGAAAATAAATTATAAGGGCAAAGAGGTTACTTTAGAATAACCCAAGAGGGAATTGTAAAATCATCCCAAACTTTATCTAATGATTCGACAAGATAAACCATGATAGCTAAAGCAAAGAAAGAAGAAGGAAGAAGTTCTTACAGAATACTGAGAAATCTGCTAAATCGATCGACAGAAAGAACGATCATAAGAATATAGAGTGAGAAGACAAAGAGCTCGGAAGTCTAAAAAGCGAGAAAGGTGGAAGATGATTTGATTTAAATGCCATGCGTTGGGAAGCGAGAAAAGAAACGATTAAAAGAAAAGACGATTGCGTTTTCGGTGGCAGAATGATGAAAAAGACTCAAATACCCAAGCGTCGGTCGAAAATTCAAAATATTTATAAGTTTGCCATTTCGCGCTCAAAATCATCAACAAGACTGGGTAAATGTGCCCGAGCAACTTCTAGGCATAATATTTCACGCTCTCATATTTAACCTCAACTGTGAAACATTGGGGGCTTCTATTGATACAAACATTAGTCAACTGACATGGACCAATTATATGAAGACACGTGTCATCTTATGTGGCAAAATATATATTCACCGAACAACTCAGCGCATCGAGCTACTCAGCGTACTGAGCTACTCAACGTGCAGAGCATCTAGTCAAGAAGATTGAGCAATAATTACAAATTTAATGAACATTCTTACTATATATAGATGTATATGTCTACTAAATAATGACTTATTGTCTATTCATATTGACAGCCCAAGGGCTATAAATACATTGTAACCCCCTCCATAACGGGGCAATTGATCACTGATGATCATAATTGAGATCAAGGCAAAACACCCAGCAATCCAAGACAATGGACATACACCATTTTCATTAAGGCTGAACCACTTTAAAAATATTTTGTCTTCTTTCAATATACATATTTATATGTGATTAATTAATTAGATCAAGTCTAGTTTTTTACATCAACATTCTGTTTTTTCCTTTCATATAATTTTTTTATATTAGCAAACAAGTTTTTCTTTTGAAATTTTCTATTAAAATTTCATGTTTTGAATTTATTTTTGGTTTATTAAGAGGGAATACTTAGAGTTCTTTTAGTAAAAAATTTTTAGATCCATTAATAAGATTCCATAAAAAGACTATAAACTTCAAACCCTAAATACCTCTTTTCAGCCAAAGCTCCCTGTGGAGGGACTGCGAGATTTTCCATCCGCAATTGCAGAGTTTTACTTTGCCATCTCATGTGGGTATGTTCATGATTGTGACCCTAATCTGTGCTATCACGGGCTTTTTAAAGGGCTATATATCTTCCTCTTCATCCCCTGGTTCTCTCCAGCCCTAACCCTGAAACACTTAAATATGGTGCAAAGTTGGGAGCCTTTATACTTCCATTAAATTTATTTCAAGATAATTTTCCTTTAATTCTTAAATTTCCTTCATTTCTTTTGCCATACTAGCTTTATTTTAGCGTTTCTTGTCCGAAAATCATATTTCCACTTCAACAATCATTTTTGGATTCATTTTATGGTCGAAAATCATATTGTTCATATCATTTTCTGTCATTTTTGCTTCCATAACTCATACTTTGTACACAAATTTCTTTTTTTATTCAGTTGATTTTTTTTATGCTTCTTATTTCATATAGCTAAATATTTTGGTGATTGGGTCACATTATTGATTTATGGATTTGTAGCTTTTATTGTTGGATTAATTGGGATGTACTTAACGATCCTCTCCATGGTTAATGTACCATAAATATGGTGTGATAGAAACACTACTTATGTGACAGAACAATGTCTCTTGTGATCAAGTAATGAGCTCAGGTCATCTTGTGGTCTTCCAATACATTCTGGTCTGTCCCAGACTGACAGGCAGTCAACTTATCTTTACTAACTCACAGACTACTGAAAATATGCATATGTGGCTATTTACTAGTGGAATGGCTTCATCGGCACTCAAGAGAGAAGCACAAGGAATCTAAGGTTAAATATTCACTCATCATTGATGGGCAACATATACCCATCACACCTTTTTATAAAAGCATAAAAAAGGTGTACCTGCCTAGTCTGTAAAGGCAGGCCACCTGTCACCCAACATTCCTTTTATCTCCCTTACACACACACTCTCTCTCTCTCTCTCTAAGTCCACACATAGCAGGAATATATATTGTGCATGATCCTCCAGCAATGGGGATCGAGGTATTTACTATTGTTATGCATCTATTATCTAGAGATAAGAACCTATAATCATCTTTGGGTCCATGTCTATTGCCCAATAAATCTAATACAAACATCTGTTACACTTGTGGATGTAGACACCGCATTGGTTCGAACCACGTAAACCATGTTTCTATCTATTTTCTCTTATTCTTTACCTATCATTCTTACTCTAGATTATCATCTCTGTGATTAATCTCTCTTTATCTATTGCGAATATAAGGTTAATGTATTTAGCTAAGATATAAATTTGTAAACCAATATTAGGCGTTAATATATTGGCACCGTTTGTGGTAAAGTATTGACAAGCCTATTGTTGCTTTCAATCGATATTTTTCTCCTACTACTCCGGGACTCTCAATCCTAGTTTTTCCACTATTTCGTTGATTCTACTGGTTATCAAAATTTATTTCCCTCTAATCCTAATCCAAATACAAGCCCAAATTTGGGCGTGGATCCTTTATATAAATTTTTTTCTCATCATAACTTTTATTCTCACGTTGTTTTCTTGGCTATGATATCGCAAAAATGGGAAAAAACCCAAAAAGTAACAGGGCTGTAGAGGAATCCTTACCCTCCATGCCAGTGGACACCAACAACCTGCAAGGAATACTACGACACCTGGCTAGAGTCCAGTAGGCTATGTAAGAAAGCATCAGGTAGTTGGTGCAAAGTATATTGACTAGACAAAGTAGGCATGATGAATATCTAATCACCCCAGCAGAGGGCGAGAACATCAATACAAATATATAAAATGCCTACTCTGGCTCTGTACGGAGATATGAGGTAGATGTACCAGGAGAGGGAAATGGAAAATACCAGATGTTTTAACTGGAGCCTATGCGGAGAGTCTAGAAAATCTAGGGACAACGGATCTGAGCATGATGATAGGTCTTACAGGCCAGGAGCCACATCCACCATTCGAACAGGAGAATATGATGATGATCACACTTATTCTTTAGAGCATAGAAACATTCTGAAAAGACTGAGTAGAGAGTATCCATTTAATCGTTTGGGACCAAGAGCAGAAAGAGACCACCAACGCAGGGTTCAAAGAATATAAAGATGAAACTAGAAGGGTTGAGCTATCATACATGTCAATACCAAGTGTTTGAGGGTCAGCTAAAGCCGAGCATACTTCCTAGGAACAAAGCTCAGTTGAGAGCTGAGGATGAAAAGGCAAGATGAAAAGTTAGAGACGTATTGTAGGCCCCTTATAGGATTTTTGGGGGAGAGGTTGTTCATCCTAGGTACAATAGAATTAGAAGTTGTGATCGGTAACTGGTCGACCTATCGAACAGCAAAGATTATTTTCTTCGTGATGGATGAGAACGTGCATTCTTCATATAAAATCATTTTTGGAAGGGTCGAACTAAAAATGTTTGAGGCTTTTCCATCCACTGTTCACCAATGCTTGAAATTCCCCACCAATTTCGGAGTTGGTGTGGTAAAAGGGAAGTAAGTAGAAGATCGTGAATGCACTTAATCCTCGAGATAAAGATAGATTAGTCAAAAGGAAAATAATGGAGGAAATAGAGAAGGTGGTACTAGACGACTAACACCAGAAAAGGACAACCCAAATCGGTTCATAACTTAACCCTCCTTTAAAAAAAGAACTAGTTGAGTTCTTGAGAAGGAGAACAAATGTGTTTTCCTGGATCCATGAAGATATGCCAGCATAGATTCGAGATTCATTTTCCATGAGCTCATCATAATGAATGATGCAAAGCTAATAAAATAAAAAATGTCGTGTGTTCAACCAAGAGAAGAACATGACAGTCCAGGAAGAGGTGGACAAGTTGTAGAGAGCAGGGTTCATCATATATGAGTAATATCCAGAATGGCTTTCAAACGTCATCATGGTCAGAAAGAAGAACAAGGATTGGCGCATGTGTGGATTTCACTGACCTCAATAAAGCTTGCCTTTAAGATCACTATTTGTGGCCCAGGATTGATCAACTAGTCGACGCTACAGCAGGACATGAGCTCCTCGGCTTCATGGATGCTTATTCGGGATACAACCAGATAAATATTAAGCCAGATGATCAGGAAAAGACCTTATTCATCACCAGCCGAGGTATAACAGTTATAATGTTATTCCTTTTAGATTAAAAAATGCAGGGGAAACGTACCAAGGGATGTGAACAAAATCTTTAAAGATCAGATCGATAAAACCATGGAAGTGTATGTGGATAACATGCTAATGAAGAGCAAAAAAGCGGCCTCAGCAATCTAGGATAAACTTTCAATCTATTTTCAGTGTCAAAGAAGGAAAATTCCTTGGCTGCAGTACCCCACAAGAAAGAAAGATATCCAAAGATTAGTGGGATGAGTAGCCGCTCTGAACAAGTTCGTGTCTAGAACCACAGACAGATGCCTCCCATTCTTTAAAATATTGAGAAAGACATTTGAGTGGAACGAAGAGTGCGAGATAACATTTCAGTAACTAAAAAAGTATCTGGGATCCACACCACTTCTATCTAGGTCAGTCCAAGGTCAAAAGCTCTATTTGTACCTAGAAGTTTCAGAAATAACTTTCATCTCGACATTGGTCAGACAAGAGATCGAAATGTAAAATTTGGTTTATTACATTAGTAAGGCATACCAAGGAGAAAAAGATTGGTACCCTAGGCTGTAAAAATTAGCCTTGGATTTAATTGAAGAATCTAGAAGAATGATATTTTACTTTTAAGCACATACCATTATCGTCTATACAGACCTTCCTCTACAATAAGCCGTCCATAATTCCAATAAATCCAGATAATTAATGACTTGGCCAGTGTAACTTGGAGGCTACGACATCCATTATGAGTCCAGAACAGCTGACTTTATAGCGAAGTTTACCATGAAGAAATATCGGGAGAGAAGACTTCCCTAAAAGAGAGCTCAGTCCAAAAGAAGATCAAGCAGAATTTTCAGGAAGAGAGCTCGACAAAATATCCAGCTGAGCAGACTCCTCCAGGAGAGAGCTCAATCCAGAAGAAGACCGAGTAGACTTCTAAGGAAGAGAGATCGACAACCCATCCAATAGAGAAGACTCCTTTAGGAGAGAGATCAATAATCCTTCCTATTGAGCAGACTTTTATGAAAGATAGCTCTACAGCCGACGCAGCTGACCAAATTGTTTTTATACCAGAATCCTGATTTAAATAGGAAAAATAATATCACGACCTTAAGCAAATAAGGAAAATATTAAAAAATGGACAGTTAAAGGAAAGAAGCTTTGAAAGTGAGCCACTAGTTTGGAAAATGTTTAGAGGTGGCTTGTCATGTGCAAATAGCAGTGGAGTGGGTCTAATAATCACAAGTTCGGATAAGGTTGATGTGGAATACTCCCTAAGATTCAATTTTGATGCTTCCAACGGGGCAAAATATGAGTCCCTTATAACTGATTTGGTCCTGGCATCATTACTGGGCGCTCAACAGTTATTATCTCGCATCGATTCCCAACTCATAATCAATCAAGTCCTTAGAGTTTACTAGGCAAAGGTGGAGTTAATGATGAAATACTTAGCAAAGGAAAGAGAACAATTAATAAAGTTCTCGACTGTACACAGGTCAGAATACCAAAAATGGATAATTTTTTAGCAGATGCCCTTGCCCACCTGACATCATTATAAGAATCAAGCTATGCAAAATGGTACCCGTAGAAATCCTAATGAATCGTAGTACAAACGACGAAACTATGGTGGAAATGGAGGTAAACTAAGGAGACGTTGATACAAAGTGGCGAGGTACATATTAATTGGAGGAATCCTATTAGAAGAGGATTCATAATATCACTGATCATATGTGTCCATCCATCAAAACTTAACGACTGGATCAAGGAGGTACATGAAGGCTCATGTGGAGCTCATTTAGCAGCCAGATCATTAGTGAAGTGTAAAAGTAGATGTGTAAGATACAAATTAGAAAGTTCTCAAATTTTTAATGGATGAAACTTATTTAATTAGAGTCAATATTCAAACCAGTTTTAATTAAACCACAAACATGAAACTAGGTGATTGAAAGCATTAAATAAACAATCATGCAAATTTCAGGATAAATCCCTATAGCGTAAAATCTTTATTTCACTAATAACTTACAAACTTACAAGAGAAATACTACAACGAATTCCCACACGAACCCATAAATACTGCAACCTTAAGTCAGCAATGACTCCCTCGAGAATCACAAGAACCGCAGTTCCTCCTTCAGTAGTTAATACCCTCAAGTATCCCCAAGTCCAGCAGTAGGGACAACACTCCACAAGAATAAACTTTGTGACATAAGTGTTTGCGTTCCAAAGATGATTCACCAAAGTAATTGGGATTCATTTGTGTAAATCAAAAAGGGTTTTAGCCGTAAAAAGTGAAGGCTTAATTGCAGTTGTTTTGCAGTTTGCGTAAATGAAAAGTTTTAATTGAAATAGGTTTTTATAAGCTAACAAAAATGGTAAGGCGGTGGATCGTCATTCAAACGACTTCACATGTCGTTTGAACTACCCAAGAAACGACCCTTTAAAATCAAAACAGTACTGGTTCGTTTAATCCAAATGAGACCCCGGTGATCAAACGGTCTATCTAATGACATGCTAATGTCATTTGAACGACATAGCCATGTCGTTTGAATGACGAGAATGCAATTTTTTATTTTTTAATTTTTAAAGTCCGCCTAAATGTATCTCAGAAAACATTTTTAAGTTTTAAAACTCCTCATTTTGATAAAAACATTTTATAAAAAGTATTCCAATACTTAGTAAAATATCAAAGTAACTCAAAACTAAATCCATGTCAAAGTATACCTCACGCCGTGTAGATGTTGAAGATGCGTGATATTCAGATCCGTCGTCTTGAACGTGTGAAGATGAATTATTTTGACGGTTGTAACGAGATACGACATACTTAATGTAGATTAGGACTAAGAAAAATATATCCTTACTAATATCTCTATTCCTGTACAAAATAAAAATATATGAGTTATCAACAAATGTCCTATACACATCTAATACCCTCCCATGAACCCAAAAGTGGAAAGATACTAAATATGCAAGTCTTCAAAAATCTTCAACTTTCAAATCTCTTTGCTTTCTCTTGTTCTTATTTTTTGTTCTTTCCAAATGATCATCATAGTCCTACACACAATAAACAAAGCAAATACCTTCGTGACTTATCGAGTTTGAAGTGAGATAATAAATCATATCAATAATCAAATCAATTCAATTAAATCAAATCTCCCCCATAATTCATAATTCGTTCTCCCCCTTTTTATTTTTCTGAAATAGACAAGGAAAAGAATAAAGATAATAAATCGGAAGGGTCGCAATAAGCATATCAAAATCATCACAATGTTCTACAGTCTATTTTTTATTTTTCAAGAAAAAATAATTTTTCAAAAACAACACACACCATGGACTAACACTAAGATAGCCAAATTGTGGAAACGGAATGAATGGGTTCGATAGGAAAATCAACTCAAACAATCATAACATATGTGCACGATGAATTTTGGATACTCCTAACGAATGAACTCAAAATAATCCTTAGGTGTAAATATATTGAATTCAAATGATATCGACACAATCAAATCAACAAATCAAAGTCTAAAATGATTTTCACACCAATAGCTTCTAAAACTATGTAATGCTTTTCAAGACTTTGTCAGGACGTCCAAACCCATTGATTTCCAACCAAACTCCCTCAAAAGATAAACATAATTTTATTTTCTATTTTTCTTTTGAAAGATCAATCAAACTAAACTATTTGGCCCGTTTTTGGCATATTTTCTTTTTATTGCCTTAATTTTTTCCTGGTCATCTTTCAAACGGTGGCTTTCACGACAAGTTCACTTGCCTCTCACGGACCTTTACCATGTACACTCATCATTTTTTCAGTATTAAATAAATCCTCACGGGTAACGGTTCTTACATGCACTACTTTCATTGTCTCATTTTATTGCATTTGGTTTGTTTGAAAGAAATAATTGAGATGAAAACACTTTGACCAACATGTGATAGATAAGTAAAATAATCAAACAAATTCATACACTTGTTTATTAAAGGAAATCGTGAGTCAAACATGTAGGAAGTAACAACTAATCATATCTTAATGACTTCAAACATTATAAAGCACATGAATGAAATGACGTTGCTTCTCGAAATACTATCAAATAGTCACATGGATAATGGAACGATATTGTGACTTGGTCATCCTAAATGTCCATCCATGAATGGTTTAAAAAAAATACAAAAATCTTTTTGTGTTTTACAAAAAATTTATCAATATAAAATCTTTTTGGCTTTTCAATTTTTTCTCAAAAAATAGAAATATTTTTCTATATTTTAAAAAAATTTCAAAAACAAAAATCTTTTTGGGGTTTTGAAAAAATATATCAAAATGGAAAAAGATAAATACAATGGTAGTACACACTAGTAATAGGCATAATAATCATAATGAAAATATCATATGCTAGAAAACAAGTCTAAACCTCAATCATCAAGTCCGGAGGAGTTTTCCAAAGATGGTGACATCTTATGAAAAACATCCATCAAATTGTGTGAAGTCTTGACTAAATACTCAACTTGGTTTCTAAAATGCTCAAAATCTCTCATTTGATGTGCAGGAGAATGCAAGGTATCATGTGTGGGGGTGCGTGTGAGAACAGATGTAGAAGAATAACGAGGTAAAAAACTATGAGACACACTACCCAACTTAAAGAAAAATTCCCTAAGGTGTCCTCTTTTCTTACAATGGGAACAATCATAAATGGGCCTTCGGACACCTCTCCCAAAACGTCTAGGATGCGCTCTCCTATGGGCCAATGGATGCCTAGGTGGGTTAGGTTGAGAGCCATATGGATCTATCACAAACTCGAGAATCATATCGGGTGCAATATGGGAAGTGGATGCACTATCATAACCTGTTTTTAATCTCTCAACATTATCCAAAATGGGACCGAATAACATATTTTTAACCTTTTTAAATGTGTCCTCTATAGTTACCTTGAGCTCCCAAACATTATATAGATCTCTCTTGAGTTGTGATACATGGGTTTCAAGTTTCTCACGAGTCTCCAATGAAGATTGAAGGTCTCCCATAACACTAGCCACAATATTGGTTAATTCACTCTTTTCGTAGCCTAAGACGATCAACTGCTCACATAAAGAAACTCTCACCTTCTTGAGTTGAATCATTGATGACTTACACACCCTTAAAACTTCTTTATCTCTCTCCAAATCTAACACCTTAAGACCTAACTCTCTATTTAACTTTTGGGTTTTCAAACATCTCGGTATAAAAATCTCTAAATGCCTTTTGGAGATCACCTTCTCCCTCACTTGCGGTCTTATTCTCACACTTATAATCCCACTAATGGTTCAAAATATCATCGAGGCTCTCACGTATATAGGTGTCCTCATCATCATGGTACAAACTAGATGTGCTCACGTGACTAGCCATGAAAGCAACACATTTTTCATGTGGTGATTCATACCCATAATCATTTAACTCAATGTCACTATGGCTAAGAGTGGCCTTATTAGCAATCTTCTTTCCCTTTCTCTTTAGCATAGTGAAACACTCAAATGCCTTGTGCTCATTTCCCTTGCACTCATAAAACCTTATATATTCCTCTTTTCCACCGCTATAGTTGACCTCATCATTCTTTTTGTTTTTCTCAAAAATATTTTTACTGGAAAAATTTGACAAACTTTTAAAATTTCTAGCAAACAAGGCCAAGTCATCTAATTCAACCTCACCCACAGAATCAGACTCACAAACTCTTTATTTTTTTTTTTGCTTAATGTGAGTTTTTAAAGCTATCCCTCTATCCTTAGGCTTAACGATTTAGGGAAACATGTCAATCTCATAAGTTTGAATGTCTCCTACGAGTTCTTCTAACCTAAGTCTATCTAATATCACCAATGAGTTCAAAATAGTGACCTTAGGAATAAAATGGGATGGGAGAGACCTCGAAATATTTTTCACAACTCTTTATTATTCAATTTTCTCACCCACATAAAAACTCGTGTTAACTATGTCTGACAACCTATCATAAAACTCATCAAAAAACTCGGACTCCAACATAGTGATAGTCTTAAACTAGGTGGTCAAATTTTGCAATTTCGACACCCTAACCGCGCTGGTACCCTTATGTGTCAACTGGAGGATATCCCATACCTCTTTAGGCGTGGTGCACATCATAATACATCAAAACTCGTCAGGGGTGACGACTCTAGAAATAACACTAAGGACTAGGGAGTTATAGGTACTCCATTTATAATCACAATCAGTCCAATCAAACTAAAGTTTGGGAATTATGATATTTTCAATGGTGGCAATGGGAGGAGTCCACCCTCTTTTATATATGAGCCAATATCTTTCACCGATAGCTTTTAAACAAGATCTCATATGTGCTTTCTAATAGGCATAATTTGTGCCATCAAAGATGGGCATCCGATTATACAAGTTATCAATCAGAAAAATTACAATTTTTCAAAATGATTGATATCATAAATTTTTTTTAGAAAAAGGATCTCATGATAATTTGGTAAAATCTTCTCTGATACTAGTTTGTAAAAGTGGATGTGTACGATACCAATTAGAGAGTTTCTAAATTTTTAATGGACGAAACTTATTTAATTAGAGCCAGCCTTCAAACTAGTTTTAAATAAACCCTAAACATAAACTAGGTAGTTGAAAGCATTAAATAAACAAGCATGCAAATTTTAGGATAAATCCCCGCAGGGCAAAACCTTAATTTACTAATAACTTGAAAATCATAATTTACAAAATTATAAGAGAAATACTATAATGAATTCCTGCAAGAAATCACAAAGACCGCAACCTTCAGTTAGCAATGACTCCCCCGAGAATCACAAGAATCGCAGTTCCTCCTTCAACAGTGAATACCCTCGAGTATCCCCAAGTCCAGCAGTAGAGACAACACTCCACAAGAATAAACTTTGTGGAAAAAGTTTTTCTATTCCAAAGATGATTCACAAAAGTAATTTGGATTGATTTGTGTGAATCAAAAAGGTTTTTAGCCCTCAAAAGTGAAGACTTAATTGCAGTTGATCTGTAGTTTGCGTAAATGAAAAGTCTTAATCGAAAAGCTTCACGAAACAGGTTTTTATAGGCTAACAAAAACTTTAAGGCGACGGATCGTAGTTCGAACGACTTCATCGTGTCGCTTTAATGACATTGCGATGTCGTTTGAATGACCCAAGAAATAACCCTTTAAAAATCATAACAGTACGTGTCACACCCCAAAACCCAATATCCATACTAATCATTTGTTATTGGAATAATTAGATCATAATCTTGAGTCCATTGGAAATATGATTCATTCATCAATATTTTCCTACATAATGTGCATAATGAACATAATATTATTCTTATATCAAAAAAATTCAATATCAGAGTCATAATTAAGCGAACATACAATACCGTGATTAACTATCAACTCAATCCATACTAAATCAATATATACAATGTGTGAGCATATTAAAATCTTCAGTGTGACAACGATAAAATCCCATTTTTAAACCCCAGCTCTCTCCAACGGTGCAACTCCCAAAGCTACCGGTCATATGGTATCCTAGCTGGCAGCGTATGAACCTAAAATTGTTAAAATATAAACCATAAGAATTAAGCTTAGTGAGGTACTCCTTCCCTGCAATAGAATAACAATTCTATATCGAATATGTAGATATAAAATCCGAACAATCCTGCCCATTGGCAATAACAAATCATAGATTATAAGATCCAAATAATTCTGCCCATTGGTAATAACAAATCCTGGATCATAAGATCCAAACAATTCTGCCCATTGGCAATAACAAATCCTGGAACATTAGTTCCAATAAATCATTGGATCTTTGTCCAATTCCAATCCTGTATCATAAGACCCAAACAAATCCTGGATATTTTAATATCCAAACAAATTCTGAATATCGAAGTATTCAAACCAATCCTGGATCATGAGACCCAAAGAAATCCTGGATATTTTAATATCCAAACAAATCCTGAATACCGAAGTATTCAAACCAATCCGGATCATGAGACCCAAACAAATCCTGGATATTTTAATATCCAAACAAATCCTGAATACCAAAGTATTCAAACAAATCCGCTCTTAGAGCTATATTCATATTTATATATGAAACAAATCATAAGTACACTCACCTCGACAATTTAACTGGCTTTTCCCTTTCCTTTATCCGGTACTTGTTCAATCAGCTCTTCTTCCCTTCCTATCATTCTTAAAATATTAGTATCATCGTAAGAATATTAATAGTCCAAAGAATAACTTCAATCATAACTCAATTCATAAGCATCATATTATTCAATTCAAATCATTCATTATAAATGAAGTCCCATCTAGACTCAGGTTCTGATATCTAACATATTCAAATTAGCCCAAATATTCTTTAATTCTTCTTGGTAATTCAATACTTATCATATCATGTTCCCAACACAAAAGACGACACATCATTCTGAGTTTCCTAGAGCAAGATATGCCTATTTCTTTTCCACATAGCAAATCTGCCCTATAGGCTCTTTTATCGTTCATTCAATTTCCAGGAATTTTCATAATTTTTCTACATCATAAATTTCTATGATATTTTACCAAACCTCAGTAAACATAGTTAACAATACAAAATTAAAGTTTCATAATTTTTAAGGTTCGTTTGCTATGTCAAGCAAAACATCGAACACATGGCGGGCATACTTTCACCCTTAGGGCAGATTTCATACTCGAACTTCAAACTCTCACCAAAGACACATTTATTTGTATTTTAACATGATTTTCTGATATGTAATACACATATGAGTCCAGTTCAATCTCCAATTGTAATCAATCAATTCCAGTCAGTATAGAAAAATATATGGAAGTTTGAATAAACAAGGTTCTTAAACAAAACAATCTCAAGGGTTTACACATTCAAGTTTACTTAAACTTGCATCTATCCATAAGTACATATCACGACATGGAATTTCAGTAAACAAATGATTATTTCAATCATTTAAATAAGTAATACAAAGAAATAAACAATATTTATGGATGGTAATACCTTAGGGGCTTTTACATAATTTCTACGGATTTTTCTCCAATTTTCTCCTCACTTTTTCTTCCTAGCTTCCTAATTCTCTTTCTTTAAGCTTAAAATCTCTCATGGCTGAATTTGGATGAATAAGGAGATAGTTATAAGGGTTTGAAGTTGTCCAAAGCCAACCTCCACCTCCAACCAATCAATTTAAGACATTTATTGGGCATAAAGGACAAATTTCCACTTAAATGAATGGACAGATTTGCCCTTCGTTAGTAATTTCGGTATAACTTCTTACTCGGACCTCCGTTTCACACACCGTTTGTTGTCTCACAACCCTAACTCACCTATCTACAAATATCTAGGTTTCACCCCAAGTAAATTATTATTTTATAAAGGTCAAACTAGCTTTAAAACATGAACATTCCTACCGAAAACTTCAAAATCTCACATTCATAACTAATTCATTTTTCATGCTTTATGAAGCTAGGATTAGACTAAATATAATGACTTAACATTATATATACTAATAACATATTATCCATATCACATAGTCTAATCATGATTTAAATATAATTTATCGTATTTATATTCAGGTTGTCACAATTCTCCCCCTGTTAGGAAATTTCATCCCCGAAATTGACATACCTTGGTTGTCTGAATCAAACAAATACGGATAATTAATCTTCATGGTATCCTATCTCTACCATGTAGCCTCTTCGATGGAATGCCTTCTCCACACAACTTTCACAAGTGGGATCACTTTTGATCTCAATATTTGTTCATTCCTATCCACGATAGCAAGTGGTTCTTCCTCATAACTCAAGTCTTCCTTTAACTCAATAGGCTGTTTCACCAACACATGTGAAGGATCCGCTACATACTTTCTTAACATAGAAACATGGAAAACATCATGTAACCGAGCTAACTCTAGTGCTAATGCTAACTTGTAGGCAACCATCCCGACTTTTTCAAGGATTTCATAAGGTCCAATGTAGCGTGGACTTAATTTTCCTTTCTTTCCAAACCTCATAACTCCTTTCCATGGCGATATTCGAAAAAACACATAATCCCCTTTCTGGAATTACAAATATTTTCGTCGTTTATCCGCATAATTTTTCTGTCTGCTTTGAGCTATTCTTATTCTATCTTGAATAATCTTCACTTTTTCAGTGGCGACTTCAATTAATTCTGGACCCTCTATCTTCCTTTCACCAACTTCACCCCAACATATCGGTGTACGACATCGTCTACCATACAAGGCTTCATATGGAGCCATACCAATAGTAGACTGAAAACTATTGTTATATGCAAATTCTATCAAAGGAAAATATTCATCCCAATTACCTTTGAAATCAAGCACACAAGCTCTAAGCATATCTTCCAAAATTTGTATTGTCCTTTCAGACTGCCCATCTGTCTGGGGATGAAAAGTCGTACTAAACTTCAAGTTAGTACCCATAGCATACTGCAAGCTATCCCAAAATCTGGATGTAAAAGTAGGGTCCCTATCTGAAACAATAGATACCGGTGCTCCATGCAATCGAATAATTTCATTAACATAAAATCTAGCATACCTATCAACTGTATACGTAGTCTTGATTGCTAGAAAGTGAGCGGACTTCGTCAATCTATCCACCACTACCCAAATCGAATTTGACCCCTTCTGAGATCGAGGAAGCCCAACCACAAAATCCATCATTACATGATCCCATTTCCATTTCGGTATCGGCAATGGCTGAAGCAGACCAGTAGGTTTCTGATGCTCCACTTTCACTTGCTGACATACAAGGCACCTAGCAACAAAATCAGCTATTTCCTTCTTCATATTATTCCACCAATAATGCTCCTTTAAATCCCTATACATTTTAGTACTACCGGGATGCATAGTATAAATGGAATTATGAGCCTCATCTAAAATTTTCTCTTTCAATCCACCCACATTAGGCACACATAATCGTTGCTTATATAATAAAGAGCCATCATTCATAATACAAAAATCTTCAGACTTACCATCTCGGACATCTTTCCGTTTCTTCTCAAGAAAAGGATCTTGGTTTTGCAAATCATGAATACGGGTAGCTAACAAAGGTCTCACACTTACATGAGCAAAGAACCTACCCCCATCTTCTAGCTTCAATTCTACTCCCATCAATCTCAACTCCATGATGTGGGCAACTCTAGCACACCGAATACAAGATAACCTGCCCGAAGCCTTTCTACTCAAAGCATCTGCAACTACATTTGCCTTCCCTGGGTGGTAGTGAATTGTACAATCATAATCTTTAATTAACTCCATCCACCGCCTCTGCCTCAAATTCAACTCCTTCTGAGTAAATAAATACTTAAGGCTTTAATGGTCAGTAAAAATTTCACATACCTCACCATATAGATAAGACGCAATAATTTCAAAGCAAACACAATAGCAGCAAGTTCCAAATCATGTGTAGGATAATTACGTTTATGTGTATGCAACTTCCTAGAAGTATAAGCAATAACTCTACCATGCTGCATAAAAACACAACCCAACCCCTGGTGTGAAGCATCAGTATAAATAACAAAACCATCTCCACAATGTGGAATAGTAAGAACAGGGGCAATTACCAACCTCTTTTTCAATTCATCAAAACTATTTTCACAATCAGAATTCCATTCAAACTTAACATCTTTCCGGGTTAGTTTAGTCATCGGCAAGGCAATTGAAGAAAATCGCTTTATAAACCTCCTATAATACCCAGCTAAACCAAGAAAACTCCTCACCTCAGTCACGTTATTGGGCCTCTCCCATTTTACAATAGCCTCTACCTTTTTAGGATCAATACATATACCATCTCTCGAAACAACATGGCCTAAAAATGCAACTTGTGATAGCCAAAATTCACACTTGCTAAACTTGGCATACAACTTCTTATCTTTCAACAGATTCAAAATAGTTGTGAGATTCTTTTCATGTTCAACCATATCACGTGAATAAATCAGAATATCATTAATAAAAACTATCACAAATGAATCAACAAAAGGATGAAGTACCCGGTTCATAAGATCCATAAATACAGTTGGAGCATTAGTCACCCCAAAAGGCATTACCAGAAATTCAAAATGACCATACCGAGTACAAAAAGCAGTTTTAGAAATATCACTCTCCTTGACCCTCAACTGATGATAACCCGATCGTAAGTCTATTTTTTAAAACACTTTTGCACCCTGTAACTGATCAAACAAATCATCTATACGAGGTAAAGGGTATTTGTTCTTAATAGTAGCTTTATTCAGTTGCCTATAATCAATACACAAACGCATAGTGCCATCTTTCTTTTTCACAAATAAAATCGGCGCCCCCCATGGAGATACACTAGGTTGTATGAACCCCCTACAAGCAAATCCTGCAACTGGATTTTGAGTTCTTTCAACTCAGCAGGTGACATTATATATGGTGCCATAGAAATAGGGGTTGTCCCCGGTGCTAATTCAATACTAAATTCAATTTCTCTGTCTGGAAGTAACCCTGGCAACTCACTAAGAAACACTTCTGGAAAATCTCGTACAATAGGAACATCGACTAATTGTAAAGATACCTTCCTAGTGTTAAGAAAATATGCAATAAAACCCTCACAACCCTTACTCAATAATTTCCTCGTCTGAATAGCAGAAATGATGCAACTGGGAACAATTTTCCTTTCCCCCACAAATTTAAATTCAGGCTCACCAGGCATATTAAAAACAACTTCCTTACAGAAACAATCCATAGATGCATGATATTTAGATAACCAATCCATTCCCAGAATTATATCAAAATCAGAAATATCCAATGGGAGTAGATCTATAACTATATCTCTAGACCCCACAGTCAAAACACAATCACGAAAAGCATATTCAGCTACAACCATATCCCCCATAGGCATATAAATACCCAACCCCACATCTAAACAAGTACATGGTCTATTCAGGTATACAGCAAAAGCATAGGACACAAAAGAATGTGTGGAACCAGGATCAATCAAAACATAAGCACTTCTATCAGTAACAGAAAGTGTACCTATCACCACATCTGGAGTAATCTGAGCTTCTTTCATCGTAAAGACTCATCCACCTGGCCTGGAACCACTAGCTTGTCCTCTACCAACACTTTTCGCTCCACTACCTGGAGGTAACACTCAGCTTGCTGCTTCACTAGGTACTGCTAGGGTCTCTGCCAACTGCGGACAATTATTCTTAACATGCCCCACTTAATGACAATGGTAGCATTCCACTCCTTTAAGTTTAGGACACTCGGATTTATAATGCCCTTCCTCTTTACAAAAAAAACATGTAACAACTCTTGTCGGTGCCTCACCCTTTCCTGACCTCCTAACCAGACTAGAAGATTCTCCACCCCTAATATCTCTGCCAAATCTCCCCAGACCTCTACCACCTCTCTGAAATTTATGAGGTTCCATCTTAACACTTCCACCCTCACCTCCCTTAGAGTGAGATGCGTCCGAATCTACTCTTCTTAAAACTCTCTCTACTCGCCACCCCTTGGTTCATTTTCCTTTCTGCTATTGTGGCTTTGTTTACCAGAGAAGCATAATCTTCTAACTCATAAGTGGCCACTCTATTTTGAATAGGCCAAATCAGTCCCTCTTGAAACTTACTACATTTATCTTCTTCCTCCTGCACATACTTAGTAGCAAATCTAGATAAAGCAGTAAATTTAGCATCATACTCCCTCACAGACATGTTCCCTTGGGTTAAACTTATAAACTCCCTCAGCTTCTCCCTCTTATAGACCTTAGGGAAATACTTAACATACAAAGCTTTAATAAATTCAGCCCAAGTAATAACATCAGTACCTTCCATCCTGGGCACCAAATGGTTGCTGGCTTCCCACCAATATTTCGCCTCTCCTTTGAGCTTAAACACAGCTAGATTCACTTTCTGGTTATCTGGAACCTTCATAACTGCAAATATAGTTTCTAGATCCCTGACCCACATCTCAGCTTCTGTAGGTTCAACTAACCCTGAATATTCTGGAGGATTCAACTTCAAAAACTTCTCATGCATGGAATCTTTCATTTCCTTCCTTGCCTCTTTCTCAATCCTGCCACAGTCTTTGATTCTAGATATCTAGCCTGTTGTTCTACCATTTCCGCCATATTTCTTTCTTATTGCTCTTCCATCCTCATTATTTCTTGTGCCATTATTTGCATCTCTGTAGGCTGTTCTTGCTCTCTAGCCCTTCCAGTAACACTTTGCTCTACTTCAGTATGCACTGTACGAGAAGCGACTCCCTCTTCTCTAGGTTGTCCATTCCCAGGTTCCATCTGGAATTATCTGTAATACAACAAAATTCTAGCATCCAATACAAACAGTTTATGATACTAAACTATTGGTTAGTATATAAACAGTTCATAAATATAAAATCAACTAAATACTTCCATCTAATCGTCACACATGTCCAGAATTAATAACCACGCTCTGATACCACTAATTGTCACACCCCAAAACCCAATATCCATACTAATCATTTGTTATTGCAATAATTAGATCATAATCTTGACTCCATTGGAAATATAATTCATTCATCAATATTTTCCTACATAATGTGCATAATGAACATAATATTATTCTTATATAAAAAAAATTCAATATCAGAGTCATAATTAAGCGAACATACAATACCGTGATTAACTATGATCAACTCAATCCATACTAAATCAATATATACAATGTGTGAGTATATTAAAATCTTCAGTGTGACAACGATAAAATCCCATTTTTAAACCCCAGCTCTCTCCAACGGTGCAACTCTCAAAGCTATCGGTCATATGGTATCCTAGCTGGCAGCGTATGAACCTGAAATTGTTAAAATATAAACCATAAGAATTAAGCTTAGTGAGGTACTCCTTCCCTTCAATAGAATAAAAATTCTATATCGAATATGTAGATATAAAATCCGAATAATCCTGCCCATTGGCAATAACAAATCATGGATCATAAGATCCAAATAATTCTGCCCATTGGCAATAACAAATCCTGGATCATAAGATCCAAACAATTCTGCCCATTGGCAATAACAAATCCTGGAACATTAGTTCCAACAAATCATTGGATCTTTGTCCAATTCCAATCCTGGATCATAAGACCCACACAAATCCTGGATATTTTAATATCCAAACAAATCCTGAATACCGAAGTATTCAAACCAATCCTGGATCATGAGACCCAAACAAATCCTGGATATTTTAATATCCAAAAAAATCCTGAATACCGAAGTATTCAAACAAATCCGCTCTTAGAGCTATATTCATATTTATATATGAAACAAATCATAAGTACACTCACCTCGACAGTTTAACTGGATTTTCCCTTTCCTTTATCCGGTACTTATTCAATCATCTCTTCTTCCCTTCCTATCATTCTTACAATATTAGTATCATCGTAAGAATATTAATAGTCCAAAGAATAACTTCAATCATAACTCAATTCATAAGCATCATATTATTCAATTCAAATCATTCATTATAAATGAAGTCCCATCTAGACTCAGGTTTTGATATCTAACATATTCAAATTACAGCCCAAATATTCTTTAATTCATCTTAGTAATCCAATCCTTATCATATCATGTTCCCAACACAAAAGACGGCACATCATTCTGAGTTTCCTAGAGCAAGATATGCCTATTTCTTTTCCACATAGCAAATCTGCCCTATAGGCTCTTTTATCGTTCATTCAATTTCCAGGAATTTTCATATCATAAATTTTTATGATATTTTACTAAACCTCAGTAAACATAGTTAGCAATAAAAAATTAAAGTTTCATGATTTTTAAGGTTCGTTTGTTATGTCAAGCAAAACATCGAACATATGGCGGGCATACTTTCACCCTTAGGGCAGATTTCATACCCGAACTTCAAACTCTCACCAAAGACACATTTATTTGTATTTTAACATGATTTCCGGATATGTAATACACATATGAGTCCAGGTCAATCTCCAATTGTAATCAATCAATTCCAGTAAGTATATAGAAATATATGGAAGTTTGAATAAACAAGGTTCTTAAACAAAACAATCTCAAGGGTTTACACATTCAAGTTTACTTAAACTTGCATCTATCCATAAGTACATATCAAGACATGGAATTTCAGTAAACAAATGATTATTTCAATCATTTAAATAAGTAATACAAAGAAATAAATAAGATTTATGGATGGAAATACCTTAGGGGCTTTTACGTAATTTCTACGGATTTTTCTCCAATTTTCTCCTCACTTTTTCTTCCTAGCTTCCTAATTCTCTTTCTTTAAGCTTAAAATCTCTCATGGCTGAATTGGGATGAATAAGGAGATAGTTATAAGGGTTTGAAGCCGGCCAAATCCAACCTCCACCTCCAACCAATCAATTTAAGACATTTATTGCGCATAAAGGACAAATTTCCACTTAAATGAATGGACAGATTTGCCCTTCATTAGTAATTTCGGTATAACTTCTTATTCGGACCTCCGTTTCACACACCGTTTGTTGTCTCACAACCCTAACTCACCTATCTACAAATATCTATCTTTCACCCCAAGTCAATTATTATTTTATAAAGTTCAAACTAGCCTTAAAACATGAGCATTCCTACCGAAAACTTCAAAATCTCACATTCGTAACTAATTCATTTTTCATGCTTTATGAAGCTAGGATTAGACTAAATATAATGACTTAACATTATATATACTAATAACATATTATCCCTATCACATAGTCTAATCATGATTTAAATATAATTTATCGTAATTATATTCAGGTTGTCACAGTACGGGTTCGTTTAATACAAATGAGATCTTGTCCATAAAACAACCTATCGAACGACATGCTAATGTCATTTGAACGACATAGACATGTCGTTTGAATGACGGGAACAAAAAAATTGTTTTTTAAAGTCTGCCTATAGGTATCTTCGAAAATATTTTAAGTTTGAAAAATGCCTCATTTTGATAAAAACCCAGTTTATTAAATGTATCCCAATACTTAGTAAAAAATCTAAGTAACTCCAAAATAAATCCATACCAAAGTATACCTCATATCGCGTAGATGTTGAATATGCGTGATATTCGAATCCATCTTCTTGAACGTGTGAACGTGAATTGGTTTGACGGTTGTAACGGGATACGACATACTTAATGTAAACTAGGGACTATGAAAAATATGTCCTTACATAAAGTGAGAGGCCACCCAGTGGTTGCGATACCCAGCCTACAAAAATACCGGGTGGCCAGCCCATGACCAAAATAAAATGTTGGTCTGATATGTCTTATTCTTAACATCACTGTCTAAAACTTTTTAGAGTTACTAACCACCTAGTAATTTAATTAGACTAGTGCCAACTTTTATCTTTCATTAATTAATAATAGGCGAAAAATAAATAATAATAAAACCATCAACACAACTAATAACTGAATCCCACACAGATGAATAATATAAATTAAGATAACTGAATCAACTATCGGTTCAACAGTAAAATACAATAGTAACTGAAACAATAACATGGATACACAAAGTCCGATAAGTAAACTAAATACCAAATCTGAGGGCGACATGACCAAATGAGTACTGAAAAGTTCCTACACGAGGAGTAAATGAACGAAGCGTCTATAACAAGGTCCTACAACTTCCACATGAGCTGTAGCTGCGCATTCCTAGATAGAATCCTCAAACCGGGTGTCCCTATGGCTGAACACCTAAAATATTTTGGAAAATATTTTGACACGGGTCAGATCTTAAGTAAAACATTTTAAAAATATTTAGCAAGCAGTTAAATTGCAATAATTAAATATGCATGCACACTTTTCATATTTAAGCTAGTGTCACACTCTCTTAAGACATAGCTTACCACTGATCTAATGTACACTTAACTCTTTTCCTTTATCTTTCCAAGTTAAGCTACCCCACCTAACTATCCATAATAAGTCTCCTTCTGCATACTACTCATTGTACCCACCCGTATTACCCATACAATATGTTATTGAATTTCCATATCTTTTATCCCATTATAAATTTCCCAGTATATGTTTATTTCTCCCCATAATATAGTTATTTTTAATGTTACTATCTTTCTCTTATACTAAACCCACACAGTAAAATAAAATCACACGTATACATATATCACACTGTTATATATATACTAACACAACACCCCTAAGCTGAGTTACGGTGCAAGTATACTATGTTATAATGTCGTTGTACATCATCTACCAAACACACGTAGTAGAATAAATCTCAAGTGTGTGTATATATATATATATATATATATATATATATATATATATATATATATATAAAATACAGCACCCCTAGGCTAAGACCTGCGGTGCATGCATACTCTGCTATCAAGTCCCGGTACATCACGAACTGTATAAAGGACCATTGGTTCAGTATCTCACTCGAACCATCATCACAAATCACACGTATTGGAGGCGATTATAGTTCTAAGCCTATGGTCTACGCAAATACCACGCATCCATATATCCATCATCACTATCACTATCACAGATACCCCGTACCTAGGTTTCATATTCTGAGGCACAAGTCAAAAATCCCCCCAAAGGCTCATCAGGATATGACTGTTCCAACGCGAAAACCTCCCCTGATAGCAAGTAGCGTAGGTATGTTATAAACATAATAAATTATACAAATCAGTATAGGTATACACACAACCTATATCATATATCCCATACGTAGCATATATATCTCCCGAATATCCTACGTATCATTAAATTCCAATTTACACTTCTTATCATATATTTCCAAGTATCCTTCACTACTCGAAGTGTGCCAATTATACTTTAAAATATTTCAGTAGGTAATTCACTCATATCCTACTTATCTAAGTCATAGGTTCGCTCATCCCCCGAATTCGTCACATTTCAAATTACACCAATTAATCTAATCAATTTGACATTCATTAATTTATTAAAGTAGTGTCACCTAACAACAATGCTCCGACTCACTCGTATGGTCTGTATCTTCACCCTTTAGAATTTGTTACACAAAAATCCACTATTAAGGTTAACACCTCTTGTTAAATTCACTATTCGATAATTGATTATCTATCTCTATAACAAATTAAACTAGCTACTCTGTGCCTAACTCCCATAGAACTAACCTGAGAGATATCAGAGTCAAAACCTCGAACCTTAATTTAATCACTATCACCTCAATTAATTTTATCCAAGTGGTGTCACTCAACCAAAATGCCCGGACTCCCTTTATTGGTCCATATTTTAACCTTTTAGAATTCATTTCACCAAATTCAGTTAATAAGTTAGACACCCTTATTAAATTTAATACTCCTTAATACTCATCCCATAAGACTCTAAGTATTATGTTCCATTTTAATTTCTATCAATTAAATTCCACCTTAAGATACCAGCCCGTATGCTAAATTCATCCAAAATTCCCACTAGAATACGTTCGTATATTTTTGACATATCTTATTAAGTGTCGTTCATTATAAATACTCCTACATACATACCCCGAATTCATCCCTATCTAATCCAAGGATAAAATAATGTTCCTTAATATTTTTCCAAAGTCCTTCACTCATCTACAGACATCTCCAAATAATCCGAATTTATTTCTTCCTAAAGATGTCGGTCCCACGCACCCTATTGTAGAAAAATCATATCAAATCCAATAAAATAAAATAAAATACGAGATCGGTGCCCATGCGAACATGATGAAAAGATCTACAATTTCATGTTTAACAATGAATTAAGGGGTTGATCAATCGACGAATTGGGTCGATCGATCGATCGACCGAATATCAATCATCTTCCCCGGCTACTTTTTCAACCATTTTTAAACTCCGAAGCTTTCCAACTTCAATCCAGACCTCAATTACTTTATCTCCCATATTTATTTCATCTATAAACATGTTCAAACACTAATATATGACATAATCCTCAGTTATTTTCATTTAAGTTTAGGGTTCATAAATTGGATTTTTCTCAATATCCCTTAAATCACAATTCTCAATTCGATTCAATAATCCGAATTCAACAATAATGTCTACAAGTTTTCGATTCTAAATCATATTCTATCCTCATATGATATTATTCTCACATCAATTTCACCCTTAGTGCTTAAATCCCCGAAACCCATATTTAACATGTGATACCCTCTCAAAATCGAATTTTGCTATAACAACTCCTCCCAAAATGAATATGATTTACACCCACCGTGATATTAATCGCAATACCGCAATTTAAATGAAAGAAATTTTAACTACTTTCCTAGATAATTTCGTAGGGTCTGATTTCCTTTGTTGTAGATGATTTTTAGACAAATAACACACTCCTCTTCCTTTAGTTTGGCTCCCAAAAGATCCCCAATTTCTTCCATTGTTTTCCTCTGCAGCTCTAGGGTTTCTCTCATTGAGTTATGACTGCCCCAATTCCCTCAATTAGGTTTTATATCATTAATCCCATTTTTAAGCTTATAGGCCAAATTAAAATGGCCCAAACACTCCCGTGTGGGCCCGGTTATGCCTAAAATTGCCCTGAGACCTGATTACTACCCCCGGGTACTCTTTTTCGACTATTTCGACCTATCTGGAGTCAATCGTGCACTTAGAATTGCCATCTGAATTACTTTATAACATTCTCATATTTCGACCCCATATTACAACATATGTGAATTTCCAAAAGTAACCCAAATTAAATAAATCTTAATTCACCAAATTAATATCAATATCAATTCTCTAAATTTAATAATTTCTCCAAATCACCAATTTAATTAAATTCTCCCGATCAATTAAATTTTCTATCACCAGATTATTTAAATTATGTATCCTCAGAAATATGGGGTGTTACAAGGGTATTATTGGCCAACCATGAAAGAAGATTGTGCAGATTACGCAAAAAAGTGTGATAAGTGTCAGAAATTCATAGTGATCCATAAAAGCCTAGGAGAAGCACTAGCTCCAATCACATCACCTTGTCCTTTGCCATGTGGGTAATCGATCTGGTCGACCCATTACCAAAGATAATGGTCAACTTCAAATATCTGGTCATTACGGTGGATTACTTCACTAAGTGGGTTAAGGCAGAGACTAAGTTGAGATGTCGTACGAAAAAGTTTTTCACTTTATATGGGAGAACATCATAGGTCATTATGGTATGCCATACGCATTCATCACTGACCATGGTACCCAGTTTTCAACAAAGAGTTCCAAAACAATTGTGTACAATCCAAAATCCAAAAATTCAACTCTGCATCTGGTCACCCACAATGTAATGGGCAGACGGATATAACAAATACGACCTTGCTCAGTGGAATAAAGAAAAGGTTGAAATATACAAAAGGTAACTAGATTAATGAGTTACAGGACATACTGTTGGAATACAAGACCACACCAAGAACATCAATAGGTGAAACCTTCGACAATAAGGAAGCGGTGCCCACCGACATTGGCCTCCCCAGCCACCTGGTGCTCAATTTTGACTCACCAAAAAGCAATCTGATGAGGAGACTTGATCTAGACATAGTTGAAGAGATTAGGGAATGCGCTGACCTCTTCAACTATATCAACAGGACCGGTCATAATTCGGAGATTACCCTCTTTTTTACTCGAGAAATTACCCTCTTTTTGAGCTCAAAAAGAGGGTCATCAACTATATATCCAGCTGGAGATATAGTTAAGGAGGGGGTAATCTCCCAAGTTAAAAAAAAGGGTAATCTACCAAGTCAAAAAGAGGGTAATCATCTACATCAACGAGATCATTCAGAAAAGTCTCTTTTTGAGCTCGTCGTACCCCTCCATGAAGATTGTCACCAAATCGATGTTGTAATATCTAGAGGATTCATATTTTATCACCCCCTCTTTCAAAGACTTAAGGTTCGCGACGTCAATCTCCGCCTTCTCCTTTAACGTCTTGATCTCCTCCTCACCTGATTGAGAGCAACCACTTTTTCCACCAACATGTCATCCCTCTCTTTTAGCTCAATTAAGACCTTATCATAATCAGACTTACATCCTTCAACTCGATTGATAAATTGTCATAATACTTGTAGATCTCATCATGATCGATCTTCAGCTCATCATAAGTGCCCTGATAGGAGGTCACCCGCTCTCGTAAAATGGTGGCACCCATGGCGCCCTAAAATTAAAAGGCCAACACGATGATCAAAATAAAGGGAATAGAAATGGTAAGCACACGTCACGTCATAAGCTAACCCCATCATACTGTGTTGAGTCATTTCTTAGAGATTTTCAGTATTGAACTGTCGAGGATGTTTGAAATCTAAGGCATAATAGTGATAACCCAAGACCTATATAGTATTTTGTTTATGGCAGTGGATGGAGTTCTTATCTTCCCTCAGCTACTCCCTGGAGACTGATTTCTCAGGATCCAAAGAAAAAAGAATCACCTCCCCATGAGGTCCACTAGTAAAGGATCCACCAACTCAAACTAACCTACGGGCAAGATCTCCCTCAATAGCAACTCTTTCAAATCCAAACCTAATACTCTATTATTTAGGACTAGGGAAAAAAGGATTCTCAAGAGGTCTCTTCATACTATCACTTTCATCTTCTGGTGCAACAACCTTCCCTTTGCCTTTGGCTTTCGCAGCAATGTCGACGTCAGCCTACCTTTTGGCCTCGTATTCAGCACTTTTTTTAGCCTCAATGACAACCTTTTTCTCTTCATCTATCCTCTTACTCTCTCTGGACCCAGTAGTAGTAGTCTATCTTCTTCTTCTTCTTCACCTTATCCTTTAACTTTCTCTTCCTAATGGCTTCCATGGCATCACCATTAAGTGCTAGAGGATCCATTAAGTTTGTTGATTTTGATGAGTTGGAAGAAGGAACTATATAGAAAGAGAATGTGGTCATCAACATATAATTGCGGGAGAATAAATAGATGTAATCATCCTAAGACGGTCATAATTGGGGTTAACCACCGCTAAGTCCGTAGAGAAACCTTCTTGTGACTCACCCCCGGCAGACAAGACAATTTGCTCGTCCTGAGGAGGGACACTAGTAGGGAAGCATAGTAGCCCAACTCAACAAACTTCTTAACAGAAAAAGGTCCTTAAAGTATGATGGAGTGGGGTAGAGATCGTCCTGGTCAACTCTCTTTTAGTAGTAGGAACTTGAAGCCTTCTTTCATGCAAAAAGACAAACATTAACGTGGTCAGCAAACATATGTAAAGAAGGAAACAGTATAAGGATATGATAACAGATATACCAATATAGTTGGGGGATCACCAATCAGGAGGAATACTAGATGATCTGTTCCTCTACTTATAATGGAACTCCTAGTCACCCCTCATAAAAATGAATTGGTTTTTCCAACTGTGGTTGCTCGTCTGAACAACCTAAATCATTTTCTGATCGTCCTAGCGGGGGAGAAGTAATAGTAACTGTTGGACCTGGCGTGTTATTTGACACCATAAACTACACGGAAGACATCTCCAGTTAAGTCAAACCCATAATGGTTCCGCCAATAATAAATTAACCCAAGTAAAGATCTGTAGGCATTATGTGGGAGCTGTGTAGGGGCCACACCATAACCCCTAAGGATGGATCGTATTATGGAGCGAATAGGCAACCAAACTCCCACCTGCAGAGCCCATACGAGAAACCAAATTTCATCGGCGTCGTGCCAGTCATAAACTCTCTCCTAGGGCTCACGAGGACAAGGAGAAATACTTATAGGGATTGTTGATGTGAAAAACTAGATTTGACCTAATTCTTTAATCACAGATAAAAATAAACAAGACAAAAGATTTTAAAGTGGTTCAGCCTTGAAATAATGGCCTACATCCACTGTCTGTGTTATTGCTGACTGTTTGCAGAATTCTCGATAATGGGTTTACCAAGAAATTCTCAGTCCCCTGCTAATGAGGAGGCTACAATGTATTTATAGCCTTGAGGCGGTACAAATGAAAGAATAATACATAGCTGTCCAATATGCGTGTGCATCTGTGTGATAATAATGAGCATTTAATGCGCAGTCATCCTCTTTATTATCCGGATATGAATGCTCTGTACGAGATGCAACTCGGACCGCCTAAGATGCTCGGACCACCTAAGTAGCTTGGTATACATGAGTTGCTCGGTACAATAAAGTTCCTCGAAGAACACTTGTTGCTCGGAGTGCTTGAGTTGGTCGGGGAGGTTGAGTTCCTCGGAGTCAAGGTGTTATTCAAAAAATGTTTGCGGGTGCCATGTAGATTGACACGTGTCTCCACATAATTGGTCCACGTCAGCAGACTAAATTTGGTATCAACAGAAGCCCCCAATGTTTCGTAGTTTGATGTTGAAGATAAGTATGGAACATTCTGCTGCTTAGATTTTTGGTTTGTGGTTTCTAGGAAAGAATTCGTTATATACAACTCCTTTATAAATGCACAGTATCAGTCTTTATAAATATTTTGAATTTCCATAACCGCTTCGTTTTTTGTTCCCTTTTCCACTTTTTAGCCATCGGATACGCAATCGTCCGTCCTGGTAATCATTATTTTTCCCTTTTTCCCAAGGTAAAGTATTTAAGCGCTACAAAAAATCCTATCGTCTTTTACTTTTTCAAATCTGTATTTTTGAACTTCCATTTCTTCTCTATCTTGTGCGTTCGTTTCTTCCATCGTTCATTGTCAGTTGATTCACTCCTTTCCTGTAAGATTTTCTTCCCTCTCTTTTATTTTGCTTTGATCATTATGGTTTATGTTGTTGAATCGCTTGATAAATTTCGTTCTGAGTTTTCGATTCCTTCATGGGTCATTTTGGAGGAACTCTCTGAACCTTCTGACTATTTTTCTTTGGCTGAGGGACATTGGTTCCCAAGTCTCTTTGTGGCCGAGTGTGGCTTTTATTTTCTCCCAATCCTTTATGTTTGGAGTTCTGTCAATATTTTGACGTTGTTCCTGCAAAAATAGCGCCCAATACTTAGAGAATAGTTAATGCGGTCCATAGGTTAAATCAAATTCATGGAACCCGTTTAGGAATTTCGGAAATTATTTTTTGCTATAGATGGGTCATTAGTGATAGTACTTTTTATTTAAAAACTAGGTTTTTAAATAGGGCTTTAGTTGTCAATCTCCCAGATGCCAACAGGGATTTTCGAGCATGGGGTTGTCATGAAAAATTGACAACACGCTCCATTAGATGGAGATTCTGTATATCAGGGTCACAGGTGTCCCCCCTATAATGGAATAGGTTGTTTTTGTTTTTTTTGAAATCTTATTTTCTTTGTGTTTGATAAAATGTATCACTGACATTTAATTTTTTATTATTGGCAGTTGACAGCAAGAGAAAGTCTCCAAAGGAGACAGAGGTTAATTTAAAACATTTGAAACTTATCTGGAGTTTGCATCAGTGTGTAGCCGAGGAACACATTCGGTCGTCCTCTTATTTGTTGCAGTACAAGAGTTACACTTCATACTTTACTGCTCATCCAGTGGTGGTTAGTCTTGACCCGATACCAGCTGCTGAGACTAGTGTGGAAGGCTAGTCCTCAGAATCAAACATTCCTATTAGCGACATAATGAAGAAAAGAAAACTTCCTGCCTTCTTCGATAAGTCTGCCTATACCGATGGAGAGTCAAAGAAAATTAAGCCCAATATCCCAGAGGAGGGGACAAGGAATATTGATGCAGCCCTTCCTTCTGCTGCTAAGAAGATTGTCGAGAAGCCCCCAGTGGCCCCGAGCAGGATTGTGACTGTTTCTCCTTCAAGTGAGATCATAGTTATATCACCGACCAAGACAACACCCTTGGTTGAGAATGTTCATGCTCCTTTCTAGGAGGTTAAAGAAAATTTCGTCTCAGAGACCAGCAGAACCTGTCTCTCAGTCTTTGAATGCTGAAAGTGGTATTCCCACTTTTATTCCTCCGAGCTCTGCCATGAGCTCGGTGAAGTCTTGGATTATTCCCGAGATCCAAGGTATTGAAGATATTCTTACTCGTGACAGGCTCACCACCTTGGTTGCTCAACATATTGCCTCAGTAAGTATTATTAATATAAGCTTTCATTTTTCAATGCTATGTCCTTGCACTGACTTAAAGTTATTTTCTTTTTTCAGCTGGTAACATGTTTCAACACTATTCTGAAGAAAGATGAAGCTATCAAGGCTTCAGTCTCCTCGGGAGGTGTAGAGGAGGCTTTTACTGGATTAATCCAGTCTTTGAAGGAATCTCATCAGAAGTATGAGGAGAACAAGATTGCTTAGGAGAAGCAGGTTAAGTCTGTTGAGCAGGAGAGGGATCAAACTGTGGAAGCCTCCAAGGGTTTGGAGAATAAATTGAAAGAGTTTGAGAAGAATAACAAGGAGCTGGAGGAGAAGCTAAAAAATGCTATAGAGCTTGAGAATAAGCTAAAAGTTGCTGAAGAGAAGATTAATAAACTTCATGATGTTGGTCGTCAGAAGCAGGAGGTGGAGGAGAAATTGAGGGTTGCCGAGGAGCTCCTTAGGGAAAGGACCTCCTCAGAGAAAGTTAAAAGGAAAAAGGCTGTTAAGAAATCATTCAGCGTAGGTTGGGATAAGGGCTGGAATAAATGTTTAGCTGCCATGTCATCACAAGTGGAATATGCCAACCTTAAATATTTTAGGGATGGATGGGTGGCAGCCCTACAAGAGTTGAAGGTTGCTGAAGATTCTGCCCTATTTCAGTAACATACTCATGGCCCTCCTCCCCCTTCCGAAGAAGAAGAAGAGGATGAAGCTGCCTCAGAGGAATCCTCCATGGCAGTTGGAGATTAGGCTCTTACTATTCCGACTGTTCAATTGTGCCCTGAGCAACCCCAACTAACCATTACTCTTGTCGAGTAGCTTTTTTTTCCCTCCGATCAACCAACCTCTTCGTCCAATCCTCCCAAGGAAGTTTTGGGAAGCAAGGAGAAGGTGTAGAGTTGTTTGGATCTTTCTTTTACTTTTTTGTTGAATGTACTTTTGGACTATGTACTTCTCTTTATAATGAAATAAAATTTAAACTTTGGTTATTTGGCTTGATTTTTCCTTGTCTCTACTCTGCTTGCTCTGTTTGCATTCTTATTGATTCTTTCGATCTCTTCTCTTTACTAGTTTATACTAGGATGGAGCTCTTGTCATCTCACGATACTGAATTGATGAAAAAATGCAATGACTACTTCAAGGCCGGCCATGCTGACCTAAATGAGGCTCAAATTGTTGATATCCTTGGTCCAAATTCTTCTGAACAAGCAGTTGAAGCATATCAGTATTTGAAATGCCTGCTTGACTGAGCTGTTGCAAATAATGTGGCATACTATTAGATGATTGAGGACCTTTAAGGAACCATCAGGGAACTCCAACCACAATACAAGGAATCTTCTGCCCTTTTGCATCAGGGGTATGAGAAAAAATATCAGCAGCTCAATGTTGATAAAGGATATGATAAGTTCATCGCTATTTATGAGAAGAAAGAGAGCATTCTGAAACTTGAGGTTGAGGAGCACAGGAAGATCGCTAAACTGTTGGAGTAGGAAAATAATGTTTTACAAGAAGAGATATCCCAACTAAAATATGTAGCATCTTCCTCGGGAGCCTTAGTCCCTGTCAATGATGAAGGTTTCTCTTTTCTGGAGGTTGAAAATTCCAATTTGAGAGATGAATTGGAAACCTTAAAAAGGACTACTTCTGCTCGCGGACGAGCAAGAGCTTCTCGAAGATGAGTAAGGGTTGCTCGGGTTACTATTAAAGAGGCAAGAACTCAAGCAGCTTTGGAGAATCAAGCATTCCATTTGGTGGCGAAGAATCAGGCTTTGTCAGAGATGTCCAAGAAGATTCTGAACCTTAGCGAGCAACTCTCCACACAAAACTCTGCCTTGGAGAATAAAGATCTTCTAGTGAAGAACCTCCATGAACAACTGGAGAGGCTAACTTACCAGTTTCACAAATAGCCCAGGGAATTTTGGATGGCTGGATACAATGAAGCTCTTTATCATCTCGATGACTGGATCCAGCAATCAAATAACGAGGGTTATAAGTAAGGATGGCTGAATGCACTGTGTGTGCTACAGTTGGATAAGGGACACTATCTATGGGATTATTATGATCCTGGGTTGCTTGATTTGCCAGTGCCTCCTTTCAAGCTTGATATGAGTTGGATTCCTGCTCGGGCAATTCCTCAGTGTCTGATCTCAAAGTACCTCGGTGATTACAACCTCCATTTTAATTTTGACATAACTCGTCTGAAGCACCTACTTGATCGTCCATCTGTGATGAATGTCAGGATGCTTCGAGATTTGAACTTCATAAATTCCCATTATGCCTTAGACGATCCTCCTGCTGGAGTAGAACCTGTTTCAAAAGCAGAGGGAAAGAAACCAATAAAATAGGATTTTTATGTAATGTTTTTTTTTCTTTCTTTTTCCGGCATATGTAAATCCTTCTTGATTTGAATGAAAAGTTTTGGTAATGAAATACATTTCTCACATCATTTGTAATTCTACTTAGTATGAATGAAAATTTTTCTTTTGTCATTTCATTTTCTTCTAAATAATTTGTATAATGTTTTTGCTTGTTGGTTGGTAAGTATATATGTTTATGACATACTTATCTCATTGCAGTGATTTATCAATCTTTAATTATAAGTAATAAAACAACTTACATTTCATGGTATTACCTAATTTAAACAACCAGAGTTGATTGAAATTAGCTTACCGACCAACTAGAGTTGGTTGAGATTTTTGTTTCCGACAAACCGGAGTTGGTGAACTTTTATTCCCCGACCAACCGTAGAATTTTATTTACCGACCAACCGTAGTAGTTCTAATTTAAACAAACGGAGTTGATTGAAATTAGCTTACCGACCAACTAAAGTTGGTTGAGATTTTTATTTCCGACCAACCGGAGTTGGTGAACTTTTATTCCCCGACCAACCGTAGAATTTTATTTACTGACCAACTGTAGTAGGTGGATTTTATTTTACTGACCAACCGTAATTGGTGGATCGACCAACCGTAGTTGGGGAATTTTATTTTACCGACCAACCTTAGTTGGTGGACCGACCAACCGTAGTTGGTGGATTTTATTTTATCGACCAACCGTAGTTGGGGGATTTTATTTATCGACCAACCATAGCTGGTGGACTGACCAACCGTAGTTTGGGATTTTAATTTAACCACCAACCGTAGTTGGTGGACCGACTAACCGTAGTTGGGGGATTTTATTTTACCGACCAACCGTAGTTGGTGGACCGAACAACCGTAGTTGGTGGATTTTATTTTACCGACCAACCGTAGCTGGTGGACCGACCAACTGTAGTTGGGGGATTTTAGTTCTGAACTTGATGCGTAGTGTGTAGCACTAATACTTCGAAAAAATTTCACCAAAAAGAGAGAACTGGGTAAAACTTTTAACACTTTATTCATACTGAAGAAAACTCCATTACATAGAAATTTCCTACTACTGATAATACTTGCGTAGATGTTCTGCATTCCATGCATTCTTAAACTCTTCTCCCTCCAAGGTTTCAATCCTGTAGGTTCCTGGACGAACAACTTCTGTTACTCTGTAGGGTCCATGCCAGTTAGCTTCCAGTTTATTGTGATTTTGAATTACTTTCTTTAGCACGTAGTCTCCTTCCTTCAAATCACACTTTTTTACCCTCTTGTTATAAAACAGAGTTGCTCGTTGTTGGTATGCAGCATTCCTGATTGCTCCTTCCTCTCTAAATTCTTCGAGCATATCTAGATCCAATCACTTCATCAAGTCAGTGATAGGAGAATTGAAATTCAGCACCCTGTGTGTGGGTAGTCCCAACTCGGCAGGTATAACAACTTTGTTTCCAAATGCCGGCATGTATAGAGATTCTCCTGTTGCTGCTCGCGGCGTAGTACGATAAGCCCACATCACATAATGTAGCTCGTTAATCCAATTTGCCTTTGCATCGTCCAGTCATTTTTTCAAACCATTCAGTAGCGTTCTGTTCATCACCTCAGTTTGTCCATTGCTCTGGGGATGGCCTGGTGCAGAGTGGGTTTTTAATATGTTTGACTGGTGACAATATGTAGCAAACTCTTCGTTGTCAAATTGGGTTCCATGATCAGTAATGAATCCATGGGTAAGACCATATCTGCAAATGATATTCTTCCAAATAAATTGATATACCTTATCACAAGTCATGTCAATAAGAGGTTCAGCTTCTACCCATGTAGTAAAATAATCCACAACGACGACGAGGTATTTGAACCTTCCTCTTGTCGTTGGGAGTGGCCTGACCAAGTCTATCCCCCACATGGAAAATGGCCAAGGGGATGTTGTGGGTGTCAACAATGCCTGGGGAGTTCTTCGGATAGAAGAGAAACGTTGACATTTGTCATATTTTTTGGCATAGGCTATACAATCAGCCCTCATAATCGGCCAATAATATCCCTGCGTCATTATTCTTTGCAAAAGCGTCCGACCTGCTACATGAGCTCCACAGGACCCTTCATGGACCTCTTCAATCAAATCTTTCACCTCGGAGGGATGCACACATCTTTGCAAACCTGCTATAATTCCTCATCTATATAAAATTCCATTAGTTAATTCATAACGAGCAGCTTTAAACTTCAGTTTCTTGTCTGTGAGCTTATCAGTTGGTAAAACCCCCTCCTCAATATAGGCCCTAATATGATCCATCCATGATGGTCCTGAATCAAGGGCAATGAAGTTCATCTCTAGATCTTTCTCAATGCTCCGACTAGTCAAGATTTCTATTGGGATTGTTCTTCGTAGCTCGGTGCGCGTGGCTAAGGCTAACCGAGCTAAGGCATCTACTATTGCGTTCTCCAATATTGGTATTCTAATTAATTGTACTGCGATCAGGCTTGATACAATCTCCATTGCTTTTTCATGATACTTGATCATTAATTCTCCTTTAGCTGCATATACCCCCAGCATTTGATTTACAATCAACTGTGAGTCACTGAATACGATAACCTGCTCAGCCTTCATGGTTTTTGCCAAACTAAGACCAACAATCATTGCTTCATATTCAGATTCATTATTAGAAGCTTTAAATTGAAAGCGTAGAGCATATTCAACGTCGATCTCATCTGGGCTATTTAAAACAATCCCTGCTCCACTGCCTGTAGTGCACGAAGAACCATCTACATATAAATTCCACACAGGTATCTCATTATCAAACTCTTGGTCAAACAGAGTTCCTCGGTGAAATATTTGATGCTTCCTTATATCCTCCCCTAGTACTTCTTGTTGCTTGTAGACCATCTTCTCTTGCTCGTCTACCGATTTAAGTTGGTCGGGGTTTAAGTTTAATGATCCTGTAACATCCACAGGCTGGTCAGTATCCAACTTTTGCTCTTCGAAGGTATCTGGATAGGTGAATTCTATAATAAAATCTGCCACTACTTGCCCCTTAAGTGACGACCTAGGCTCATAAATTATGTCGTATTCACCCAACTCTACAGCCGAATACATCAATCTTCCTGATTTCTCTGGTTTGTGAAAAGCTTGCCTTAATGGCATGTCTGTATACACAACTATAGTATGAGCTTGGAAGTATGACCCCATTCTTCTACTTGCTTCGATCAATGCCAGTGCTAACTTTTCCAGCCTTGGATATCTGATCTCTGCTCCTCGGAAAGCCTTGCTTGTGTAATAGATTGGTTTTTGCACTCCATCCTCCACTCTTATCAACGCCGAGCTTACTGCGTTTTTTGAGACTGCCAGATACAAGTATAATCTTTCTCCCATCACTGGCCTGGACAACAATGGAGGTGCTCCCAAGTATTTCTTCAATTCATAAAAGGCCTTCTCGCATTCATCATTCCACTCAAAAGTCTTTCGGAGTGTTGTGAAAAATGGTAAACATCTGTCAGTTGCTTGTGATATAAATCTATTAAGTGCTGCAGCTCACCCTGTGAGACTCTGCACTTCCTTCTTCGTCTTCGGAGATTGCAGTCCCAATAGAGCTTTGATCTTGTCAGGATTCGCCTCAATTCCTTGTTGATTAACAATGTATCTGAGAAACATGCCTTCTTGTACTCCGAATATGCATTTGGTGGGATTCAGCTTCATTTGATATTTTTCTAGTTGATCAAAGGTCTGGCCTAAATCAACTAGATGATCAGCATATTTCTTACTCTTCGTCAGCATATCGTCAGCATAAACCTCCATGTTATGACTGATTTGCTCTGTAAACACCTTGTTCATCAGCCGCTGATATGTCGCACCTGCATTTTTAAGTCCAAAAGGCATAACATTATAACAATAAGTTCCCTTGGGGTAATAAAAGAGGTACTCTCCCTATCCTCAGGCATCATCTTAATTAGATTGTAACCAGAGTAAGCGTCCATAAAACACAGCAATTCGTGCCCCGAGGTAGCATTCATCAGTTGATCGATTCGGGGCAGAGGAAAATGATCCTTTGGGCATGCCTTATTGAGATTGGTGAAGTCTACACACATCCTCCATTTGTTATTTTTCTTCTTCACCATCACCACATTAGCTAGCCAATCAGGATATTTGACATCCTTAATAAAATAGGCTTTTTGGAGCTTCTCGACTTCTTCTTGTATAGCTTAGTTCTTTTCGGGGCTGAACACTCTTCTTTTTTATTTTATTGGCTTGATCTCCTTATTCACATTAAGCTCGTGACATAGGAAATTTGGGTCTATCCCTGGCATGTCTTCGTGGCTCCATGCAAAAGTTTGTTTTCTGCTTTTTAGAAATGCTATCAGCTCTTGTTTTATTGACACATCTAATGAAGCACCAATTTGAGTTATTCATTCTGGATGCTCGTCGTCCAGAATGATATTTTCAGTAGCCTCCATGACCTGACCCTTAATGAGATGAGACTCATCTCTTGGGTCTAAAGTCTCAATCTCTGCGTCTTCTATCTCATCAACCTGATAAGTAGTAGTCTTCTTTCTGGATTCTTCACGCTCTTCTTGCTCGGCAGATGAATAGTAGCATTCCCAGGCTACTTTTTGGTCGCCCTTCACTCCAAAGTTGGTTGGGAATTTTAAACATTGATGTACTGTAGATGGTACTGCCTCAAACTTTTTCAAACCTACCCTTCCCATGATGATATTATAAGCTGATTGGACATTTTTATTTATCACGAAAAAGCGCACTCTTTCTGTTCGACAAGCAGGCCATGTACCGATGAACATATCCAACTTGATCGTCCCAAGTGGAAAAACTTTCTCGCTAGTAAAACTGAGGAGGGGCCGATGATATGGATCCAACTGGGATAGCTTTAGGTTCAAACTACTAAAACATGGGTAGAACATAATATCTTCCGAGCTGCCATTATCCACCCAGACTCGCGAAATCACTACTTCTTTCATCCTCATTTTGATCACCAATGGGTCATCATGAGGATATAGCACACCTGCGAGGTCATTCTTAGAGAAACCGATGACCAGTTTATCTTTGTTCACCTTCCTCGGGCGATCATCCTCAGCTAGATTTATCCGTTGAATATACGAACAAGCTTGAGCCTCGCTGAGGTAATATTTCCTCTCTGCAGTAAGGTCTCCACCTCCTGCATCTCCACCAGTAATAACATTGCAATCAAATGATCCAAAACGGATAGAAAATACCTCACGTTCTGGATCTTTTGGTCTTTTGGGGAGATCCGGTTCGTCTTGATCTTCATCCAGGTCTTCTTCATGATTTCTCTTCTTATCTTCTTTTGTTCGTCGAGGAGATCTAGACCTCTGCCTTGCTCGGTCGTTTCTCTTTCCACCATTTCGGAGATCCACATACTTGTTCAATTTCCTCGCCTGATGAGCTCTTCAATTTCATTCTGGAGAGCTATGCAGTTTTTAGTCGTATGACCATGATCCTTATGGAACTCTCAATATTTGGATTTATCCCTCTTATCAGGATCTGTCTTCATTTTTTCAGGCCAGTTTAACTCCTCGCTGTTCTTGATCTCTTTCAAAACGTGGTTTATATCTACTTTCAAAGGAGTATAGTTTCCAAATTTCCTCAACTGTTCCAATGCTTGCTTTGCTTTTAACTGCTTGTTACCACCATTATTCTTCTGCTCTTTCTTCTCAGCCTTATCACCCTCAATATTGGTCTCTTTGGGGTCCATATTCTTCTTCGCAGCCATAACTTCCCAGGCGTTCATAATTTTGGCTGCCTTTTCCATTAGCTCTGCCATGGTTGTGGGCGGATCTTTGGCTAGACTGTAGTACAGTTCATTTGGCAACAATCCACTCATTAGAGCAGTAATTGGTGTCTTTTATTCGTAATCAATAACTTCGAGCTTCTCGTTATTGAAACGAGTAATATAATCCTTGTTGCTCTCACCTGCTTTTTGTCTAACACTTAACAAGTGTGCTACTCGTTTAACTGGTTTTGCTCCAAAATAGAAGTTTCCAATAAAGAGCTCGGTCAGTTGAAAGAAAGTTGCAATCTTTCCTCGAGGAAGATTGTTGTACCATATTTGATCAGATCCAGTGAGAGTTCCTGAAAATGCCCTGCATCGCATCTCATCTGGAACAGCATAGATATCAGCAGCTACTTGGTATTGTTCTAGATGGAGAACATGATCAGTTTTTCCATCATATTTTGGTGTTACTACTGGGGCTTTGAATTTTGACGGTGTGGGGAAATCTATAATTTCTTGTATGAATGGTGTTCCTCGGATAAAAGTCCTTTATAAAGGATTTTTGTCTTTATCCATTTCCCCTAACCTATTTTCCAACCTCTGAATAGATCCCTTCCATGCATCATTTCCCTCCTCGGGCCTATTGGTCCGCGCAACTGATCATGTTGAATTTGCCTCTTGGGATCTTTCACGATGAGCAGCTGGTCGGGATTGGGCAGAACCTTCATTTAAATCAGAGGATCGTTGAGAGTTCCTCGACACCATCCTAGGGGGACTTTTATTCCTCCTAGGACCCAAACGATCAAAGGGAGAGACTCTACTCAATCTTTCAAGAGCACTGGTCCTTTCTGGAGATAGAGTGATGTTTTGTTGAGTGTTTGTAGCTCATACCGAGAAAGTCCTTCTAGGATGATAAGACCGATCATTGGATCTCTCAGTACGATATGAATCGGTGCGTCTAGAATGATATTCATCCGGGAGTGACGTTCGTCTAGTTCGCGAAGAAGGCAATCGGGTATTTCTCTGAATGCTTCGTTGTCCTGACTGGACAGGTGCTCCACCCTGGATAGTTTGCATGAGTTGTCGCATGGTTTCTTGCATGGCGGTCTGGCCCTGAGCCAAATTAGCCATTATTCCAGCCAGATCATAGACACTTGGAGGAGTAGATGGATTCGGAAAAATTCCAGCATTTCGATTGCTGGATTCAGGATGATCAGCCATTGGTGATGAATTGTTTTGGTGAAAAATGATAATTACAGTCGTTTCTCACAGACGGTTCCAATCTGTTGATGTAAAAAACTAGATTTGACCTAATTCTTTAATCACAGATAAAAATAAACAAGATAAAAGATTTTAAAGTGGTTCAGCCTTGAAAGAATGGCCTACGTCCACTGTTTGTGTTATTGCTAACTATTTGCAGAATTCTCGATAATGGGTTTACCAAGAAATTCTCAGTCCCCTGCTAATGAGGAGGTTACAATGTATTTATAGCCTTGAGGCGGTACAAATGAAAGAATAATACATAGCTATCCAATAGGCGTGTTCATCTGTGTGATAATAATGAGCATTTAATTAGCAGTCATCCTCTTGATTATCCGGATATGAATGCTCTGTACGAGATGCAACTCGGACAGCCTAAGCTGCTCGGACCGCCTAAGTAGCTCGGTATACATGAGTTGCTCGGTACAACAGAGTTCCTCGGAGAACACTTGTTTCTCGGAGCGCGTGAGTTGGTCAGGGAGGTTGAGTTCCTCGGAGTCAAAGTGTTGTTCAAAAAATATTTGCGGGTGCCATGTAGATTGACACGTGTCTCCATATAATTGGTCCACGTCAGCAGACTAAATTTGGTATCAACAGGGATATTACATATATCCCTCAGATCATCTAAACCATCTTATATAACATCACTGGGATGGTTCACAGCATCAGTGGATGTTGGGTCCTAAGAATCAGATGCCCTAGACGCCCCCTCATCGTGAGGGGCACAACCACATGAGAGGTTCAACCTATTCGTTAGTCTGGATCATGACGAGTAGGAAAAGGGTTTAGATAAACTACTAAAATCGAAAGAGTATTAACAAACCTTTCTTGGTCAGGAGGACAATCATCAATTGGTCTATTTACAATCATAGGAGACTAAACCCCTGCTGAAGGGGGTTTAAAGGGGACCCAATGAAAGAAGCAATGTTAGGCGTAAATCTAGGGTTTTCCTGAATCATCTTCAGGGCATAAAATTTGGAGAGTATTTGGATTTCTCCTAGCAGTTATGCCAGGGTAGGTTGGTTCTAACTTAGCTAAGATTTTAAAAATATGTTGTACTTGAGGAGGGTAGTTCATTAACACCCTAGAGGTTTAGGGCTACTCAGCCACAGAAATACCCAACAATGGCATTTGGAAATAAGAAAGACCTAACCGAAAAGGAATACCTAGGCCAACCTACTAAATGGACATCTAAGATACACTCAATACTCTAATAATCAATAAATTCCTCAATAATCCAGTAATCGCCACAAGAAACTAGAAGAATAAAAATTGGGTTTTCTCAGAAAAAATCCTAAATCGTGGAGAGATGGTGAGATGGCGTACCTAGAATCCCTAACAAGCTTTCCAAGATGAACGAAATCACCTTAAGGCTTGGAGAATATGAAGGAAAGCTTGGGATGTAGACGTTAATGACGGGAACAAAGAAATTTGGAAAGTTATTTTCTCTCTCTCTAAAACAAAGACAACACTTGAAGTGGAAAAAATAGATTTTGAATTGGGTATTTATACTTGAAAAGAGACTTAATTATTAATCATTACCCCTAGAATCACGTCTAGGAAGATGCACAGACAAGACAAGCGAATGGCGCACCCTTCCAGCGGCTAGCATTGTCACGGTCACTGACCGTGACAAGTCCGTGACAACGACTTGCCACGATCAATGACCGTGGCAATCCTTATAATATTGTCACGGTCAAGGACCGTGACACGTCCGTGATAAATGTTACAGCAAAAAACCCTTTCCCCTCCTTTTTTTCCCCACCAACTTCTTCCCTCCTTTTCTCTCTCTCTCTACGCTGCTCTCTCTCTTCCATATATATATATATATATATATATATATATATATATATATGTGTGTGTGTGTGTGTGTGTGTGTGTGTGTGTGTGTGTGTGTGTGTGTGCATGTGTGTGTGTATGTGTGGTGGGTGGGGGGTGGGGAGGGGGTGGGGCAGGGTGGGGGGGAGGGGGCAGGGATGGGGGGTTTGTTTGTGTGTGTATGTGTGGTGTGTGTGTAGTGGTGTGTCTGCGTGTGTGTGTGTGGTGGGGGAAGGGGGGCAGGGTGGGGGAAGGGGGTGGGTTCGGGTGGGGCGGAGGGGGCGGGGATGGGTGGGGGGTCGTGGGGTTGGGGTGGGGGGTTGCGTGTGTGTGTGTGAATGTGCACGGGTGTGTGTGTGTGTGCATGTGTGTGTAGTGGTGTGTATATGTGCGTGTGTGTATAGTATACAAGTGTGTTTGTGCGTAATGTCCCTTGTAAACGAATTGATTGGTTATTATTTTTTTTAGTAAATTAATATATGATTGCCCCTCGTTGTAAATTAGTAAATTAATATATGATTAATTATGAAAGTAAGATTGCCCCTCATTGTAAATTAGTAAATTAATAATTGTATACTATAATTGTTAGTTTAATTGATGAAAATAATTAATTGAGTAGATGAATTAGAAGAAGTACAGGATACACATTTTTTGTTGACATTACTGTTAGATTATAGTGGATTTCGTTAATTTTAAAAGTGGCATGACCATTGGATTATTGTCCATATGGGGGTGGGATTTTTCAACTTTTTTTGAAAATTACTTTGTATATCGAACAATATATATATATATATATATATATATAGTATGATAATTAAATGAAACATACTTGAAATTACATATAGTGCGCATAGATACTAGCCTTCTAGTTCTTATGCGTATGCATTCAATAGCCCTTAGACCCGTTCAAGAGTCATTACCCCTGTAATGAGATCTCTCGAATTGTCCCGTTTGGATAGTTTGGGAGTGCATAATTTCTGTATAATATTCTTAGTGACTTAAATTTGTTACTTTTGGAGGAAGTTCTGCAGTCGTATCCGAATGTTCACTGGGTACATACTAGATTGACAAGTGTGACTGTTATTTCAATTGATCAATTGAAATAACACTTACACTTGCCAATCTACGTCGTGTACTTGGAGAACTACAGGGATATCCTGCTGAATTTTTATCAAATCGTAACAATGTGCATGAGTTGTTAAGTATATTATAAAAAAATGCGATCTTGAATGGGATAGGACCACTCACCCTTTAGAGGATATGGAGGAAATATAAATTTATATTATAAATTGAATTTGAATATAAATAAGACATAATTAAAAAAAACATACTACAAATCTATGTTTTGTTTATACTAACCCATGAATATACGCTTCGTACCTTTAATAGGTGATTAGTTGTGGTAAATGTGATGGGATATCCGAAATACAAAGAGTGGATGAGTAAGACAAATAGAATGGGGGATGTGTTTCGCAGAGCTCGGGCATTTCATACAAGGCTCTTACTTTCTTTCGAGCGAGCGCAAAAAGATAAAAATCTAGTTGAAGCTGAAATGACTTACTATGGTGTAATCCGAAATATATTTGAATTGGACTATATAAGCTTCAAAGAGGTTGTATTTTACTGTGACTGGATAAGAGTTGAAGATAAAAATGCTTGTAAAGTTGATCCTGTCACCAATTTGATCATGGTTGACTTGTCCAAGTTGAAGAGCAACGACCACGTGAGTGATGAGCCGTTTGTTTGTGCATTTCAAAAGGTTAACCAAGTGTTTTACTCGGAGTATATCAACAACGAGCCGTGGTAAATTGCCCAACACGCGCCAAAATGTATAAATAGTAGTGTGGATGACTTGGCTGCTCCTACCTAATATCAATCCATTTTTTATGATAACCCAAATTTTAAACAATTTTTTAATTTGTAATAAATATTCTAATTTGTACCGAAACATCCATTTTTAATGCTTTTAATTGATTTGCACTTTATCATTTTCACTCTTGTGTAGTGTGCGTGTGTGTGGGCAGTAGGGGTGGGGGTGTGGATGTTTCGGATTTTTAGTAATTGTACATATTATGAGCTAGATGCTGTTGTTTTGGAATTCAGAATTGATGTGTTTGACATTAACAATTCATTTTTATTTGTAGTAATTGTACATATTTGCATGTTTTCTTTTAATTCATTTTGATATGTACTAATAACATTTTTTTACAGCAAATGTCTCCTTCAGGTATTAAGGCGAGGATGATGATGCTTGTTATAATGATGTCGTCTGGGCTTGGTAGTAGCGGAGCCGACGAGGGCTCCTCGGCCCCTGGGCTCTCCAAATATGGCAAATTGGGGATGGCCATCGAGAACAAGTCGGGGCTATTAGCGAGATCCCTCGAGCTGGTAAAGACGAACATCGGCCCGAGCTACATTAGTTGGAAGGAGGTGCCATATGAGCTCAAGTTAGTTGCTTGGGTGGCACTACAGGTAATGTATTTATATTTATATTTATATTTATATTTATATTTATATTTATTTGCAACTAACATTGTATTTGTTGGACAGGAACAATTAAGCCTGGATCCAAAGCTACGCGATTCCGTCTTGGAGCAGTTGAGGGAGCAACACAAGACGTGGAAGAAAAATATGCGAACCCGGTACTTTGGGAAGACACGAGAGTCCATTATCCAAAGGCGTGAATCCGTCCCGCCGAAGGAGCCGATCTCATTGGCACAATGGCAAAAGTTCGTTGATAATGAGATCGGGGAGCGACAATTGGCATTTCACCAATCGGGGAGGAAAAACCGGGTAAAAAAGATGGACGTGCACTACTCCGGCCGGACGTCTTACGCCGAGGAGGAGCATAGGATGATGGTAAGATTTAATTTTTCTATAACTACAGATATATATTATTCTGCATTATTTTACTTTGCGGGGCCGATACTAATTTTACTTTATTTTATTTCAGGGGACAGGGAGTGGCCCTGGGGGTAGGCCACATAGGCTCGATACTTATGTGGCTCTTCGAACGAAGAAGGGGAAGGACAAGGAGGTGTCCCTGAGCGTTGCGTCCACGATTGTAAGTAATCCGATAGTTTAATTTTTGTTAATTATGTTATAATTTTTTAATTTACTTATTTTACTAATCATGTACTTTTTATCGTTTCAGGCAAAGCTTAAGGAAGTGCATGAGTCACAGTCTGATGCCGACAAGGAATCTTTGTCCACATACGCACTCATCCAAGTGCTTAGATCTGATCGTAAGGGGAGGACAAGGGGGTGAGCTCGCGGGTGGCCAAATCTAGGATCATCAGATTGGAGACGAGCGACACCGGGTTAGCTCAAACGGTGGAGTCGCATGACGCGAAGTTGTCCCGTTTGGAGGCGACGGTCCAAGATATGTTCTCATTCATGAAGCGTTCGTTGGGAGGCAAAAAGCACAAGGGGAAAGGGAAGGAGAAGGTGGTGGGGGAGGAGGTGCGAGAGGATGAGGTGCAGGATGACGAGGATGTGGACCTCGCTGCTTCAATGACGACACGTGCGGACTTTGATGTTCCACTTCCCTATTTGGATCCCTTCAACCGATCGATGTTAACACTTGGTTGGCCGAGCGTGTTTATACTGGACATATTTGATGGCCAGCGGATAGCGTGGGGGTTGAGGGACCCGAATATCGTCCAGGTTGGACTAGTTCATGGACGTGAGCTTTAAGACATCGAGTCCAAGGTACTCATCATGCATGTGATACCCGGAAAGGAGAACTCCACATTGTGGTTGCGCGAATAATGCGGCACGATGTATATCAGTGGGTGTGTTAATTCGTATATCGTGTGGCCTACTCACCTCATCGAATTTAACCTTACCCAAGACATGTAGTGACATTATTTGAATTGAGTGCTTTTTAAGTTGGTACATTTGAATTATATTTGGATTATATCATGATGCATATTGTCTCTATTTTGAATGTATATTTGCATTATCTCTACTTTATTTGGATATATGATGCTTGAACAGGTACAACGTTGCTATAACAGGTACAAATATACTGCTGGGCAGTGGCTGTGGCCCAACTGCCTAGCAGATTTTTTTTCAATGCTGCATAGAATTGTCATGGTCATTGACCGTGATAATTTTTTTAGCATTGTCATGGGTTTGTCACGGTCCTTAACCGTGACAAAACTTGTCGCGATTAAGGCTCATAGCACGATCATGACAATTCTAACGCACTTGTTACGGTCAATGATCGTGATAATTCCGAGAAAAAAAAAGATGTCTCGCCCATAATTGTCACGATCATTGACCTTGACAAGTTGAACTTGTCAAGGTCAATGACTGTGACAATTTGACAGATTTGGTGTAGTGTTAAGGTTGGCGACGTCAATCTCTGCATGCTCCTTTAACTTCTTGAGCTCCTCCTCAGCATGACTGAGAACAACCACTTTTGCCACCAACTGGTCATCCCTCTATTTTAGCTCAAATAAGACCTTGTCATAATCAGACTTAAATCCTTCAGCTCAATTGATAAACTGTCATAATGCTTATAGATCTGATCATGATCGGTCTTCAGCTCATCATAAGTGCCCTGATTGAAGGTCACCTGCTCTCGTAAAATGGTGGCACCCATGGCGCCCTAAAATTAAAAGGCCAACACAATGATCAAAATAAAAGGAATAGAAATGGTAAGCACCTGTCACGTCATAAGCTAACCCCATCATACTGTGTCGAGTCATTTCCTAGAGATCGTCAGTGTTGAATTGTCGAAGATGTTTGAAATCTGAGGCATAATCGTGATAACCCAAGACCTATGTAGTATTTTGTTTATAGAAGTGGATGGAATTCTTATCTACCCTCAGCTTCTCCCTAGAGACTGATTTCTCAGGATCCAAAGAAAAAAGATCCACCTCCCTATGAGGTCCACTAGTAAAGGATCCACCAATTCAGAATAACCTATGGTCAAGATCTCCCTTAATATCAACTCTTTCAAATCCAAACCTAATACTCTGTTATTTAGGACTAGGGAAAAAAGGATTCTCAAGAGGTCTCTTCATACTATCACTTTCGTCTTCTGGAGCAACAACCTTCCGTTTGCCTTTGGCTTTCGCGGCAACATCGACGTCAGCCTACCTCTTGGCCTCGTATTTAACATTTTTTCTAGCCCGAGTGATAATTTTTTTATCTTCCTCTATCCTCTTACTCTCTCTGGACCCAGCAGTAGTAGTCTATCTTCTTCTTCTTCACCACGGCCTTTAACTTTCTCTTCCTAATGGTTTCCATGGCATCACCATCAAGTGTTAGAGGAGCCATTAAGTTTGCTAATTTTGATGAGTTGGAAGAAGGAACTATATAGAACGAGAATGTGGTCATAAACATATAACGGTGAAGCATAAATATATGTAATCATCCTAAGACGATCATAATTGGGGTTACCTACCGCTAAGTCCTCAGAGAAACCTTCTTGAGCCTCACCTCCGACACACAAGACAATTTTCTCGTCCTGAGGAGGGACACTAGCAGGGAAACGTAGTAGACTAACTCAACAAACTTCTTAATAGAAAAAAGGTCCTTAAAGTATGCTGGAGTGGGGTAGAGATCGTCCTGATCAACTCTCTTAGAGTAGGAGGAACTTGAAGCCTTTTTTAATGCAAAAAGACAAACATTAACGTGGTCAACAAACATATGTAAAGAAGGAAACAGTATAAGGATATGCTAACAGATATACCAATATAGTTGGGGGATCACCAATCAGGAGGAATACTAGATGATTTGTTCCTCTACTTATAATGGTACTCCTAGTCACCCCTCATAAAAATGAATTGGTTTTTCCAACTGTGGTTGCTCGTCTGCACAACCTGAATCATTTTTTGATCGTCCTTGCGGGGGAGAAGTAATAGTAACTGTTGGACTTGGCACTGTCTTTGACACCATAAACTACACGAAATACATCTCCAGTTAAGTCAAACCCATAGTGGTTTCGCCAATAATAAATTGACCCAAGTATAGATCTGTAGGCATTGTGTGGGAACTGTGTAGGGGTCACACCATAACCCCTAAGGATGGATCGTATAATGGGGAGAATAGGCAACCAAACTCCCACCTACAGAGCCCATACGGGAAAGCAAATTTCAACGGCATCGCGCCAGTCATAAACTCTGCTAGGGCTCACGAGGACAGAGAGAAATACTTATAGGGATATTATATATATCCCTCAGACCATCTAAACCATCTTATGTAACATCACTGGGATGGTTCACAGCATCAGTGGATGTTGGGTCCTAAGAATCAGATGCCCTAGATGTCCCCTCATCGTGAGGGGCACAACGACATGAGAGGTTCAACCTATCCGTTAGTCTGGATCATGACGAGTAGGAAAAGGGTTTAGATAAACTACTAACATCGAAACAGTATTAAAAAACCTTTCTTGGCCAGGAGGACAGCCATCAATTGGTCTATCTACAATCACATGAGACTAAACCCCTGCTGAAGGGGGTTTAAAGGGGACCCAATGGAAGAAGCAACGTTAGGCATAAATCTAGGGTTTTCCTGAATCATATTCAGGGCATAAAATTTGGAGAATATTTGGATTTCTCCTAGCAGTTATACCAGGGCAGGTTGTTCTAACTTAGCTAAGATTTTAAAAAGATGTTGTACGTGAGGACGGTAGTTCATTAAGGGTAAAAATAAAACCCTATAGATTGGGAGCTACTTAGCCACAGAAATACCCAACAATGGCATTTGGAAATAAGAAAACCCTAATCTAAAAGGAATACCTAGGCCAACCAACTAAATGGACATCTAAGATACACTCAATACTCTAATAATCAATAAATTCCTCAATAATTCATTAATATCCACAAGAAACTAGAAGAATAAAAATTGGGCTTTCTTAGAAAAAATCCTAAATCGTGGAGAGATGGTGAGATGGCGTACCTAGAATCCCTAACAAGCTTTCCAAGATGAACGAAATCACCTTAAGGCTTGGAGAAGATGAAGAAAAGCTTGGGATGTAGACGTTAATGATGGGACCAAAGAAATTTGGAAAGTTATTTTCTCTCTCTCTAAAACAAAGACAACACTTGAAGTGGAAAAAGAAAAATAGATTTTGAATTGGGTGTTTATACTTGAAAAGAGATGGTCATGATTAATCATTACCCATAAAGTCACGTCTGGGAAGACGCACAGACAAGACAAGCGAATGGCGCACTTACTACCTAAAGCGCGGATAATGATTATGCAAGGCGCAAAAACCCAACTACTGACACATATCCAAAACACACATTGGAGTGAAATTGATGCAAGACAATCTCCTTAGCACGCGTCGAGAAGATTTTCTTAGGATGATGACATTCTCTTCATTTAAAACTTCACTTACTCCCATTAGCTCAACAAACACTCCAAAGACACAACGCTTCACAGAATCTACTTTGACCCTCAATCATTAGCAAATTCTTGGGGGCTTTTTTTGTACCATAGATATGGTGTGCTCGAAACACCACTTAGGAGATAGAATAATGTCTCTTGTGATCAGGTAATGAGGTCGGATCAGGTCATCTTGTGGTCATCCAGTGCATTCTGGTCGGCCCCGGAATGATAGGCAGTCAACTTAACTTCTCCGAATCACATACCACTGACACTATGCATAGGTGGCTATCTACTAGTGGAATTATGTCAACAACACTCAAGAGAAAAGCATAAGGAATCTAAGGTTAATTATTTCCCCTATCGTTAATGGGAAACGTGTACCCATCACCTCTTTTAATAAAATAATGTAAAAAGATGTACCTACCAAGTCTGTAAAGGCAAGCCACCTGTCACCCAACATTCTTTTTGTCTCCCCTATATTCTCTCTCTCTAGGCCCACACATGTCAGTCATAAATATTATGCAGGATCCTCCAACAAAAAGGATTGAGGGATTTACTATTGTTATGCTTCTATTATCTAGAGAGAAAAACTTGTAATTATCTTTAGGTCCATGACTATTTCCCATTGAACCTAATACAAACAACTGCTACACTTGTGGACATAGGCATCACATTGGGCCGAACCATAGAAACGTTTTTTGTATCTATTTTCTCTCATCTTTTCCCTATCATTCTTATTCTAAGTTCGCATCTCTGTGATTAATTTCTCTTCATCTGTTGCGAATCTAAGATTAGGGTATTTATCTAAGATATAAATCCGTACACCAATTTTAGGCATAAACAATGGCTTTTCATAGGATTTCACTATGTTAAGTATCCACGCCTTTGTTTATGTGTTCTTTTTCCTTGTGGTCGATGAACACAATTGTATCTCCGATAAAGGAAAAAACGTTACCAAAATATCTTCCACAAAATCAAACTCCCCCTTGTTGGCCCAATTGGTCGGCTCACGAAGCCTTTTAAAATAAGCACTTTGTTGATCGTAACGTCCTCATTGAGAGAGATTTCGACATGGTAGAATTTGAGAGCACCTTAGTTCACCACGTCTTCATGTCACATCATTGGGATAGTGTGGATAGGATGGGTATGGTGAGTTGGATAGGGATTTATTTAGTATAACTGATATATATATATATATATATATATATATATATATATATATATATAGTCCTGCTCTTGTGCGGACTAGTCCACATTTTAAGAATGCGGACCGAACGTGTGTCACCTGGCGGTGAGCCCAAAAGAGAGAGATAGTGTGCCTATAATTTTTAGGCGCACCATTAGGTGACACATGTCCAGTCCGAATTCTTAAAATGCGGACTAGTCCGCACAAAAGTATTATTATTATTATTATTATATATATATATATATAATAGTCTTACCCAAATAAATTCCGAATTTAAGGATTTTTAATTATGAATTATCCACGAGTAATTTTCAAAATGGATTTCACTTACCATGGTTTGAGGGGATAGCTTATAGGATTATGTTCCATAATAGTCCACCTAACCCCTTCGATATCTAATCAACCTTACATTAATTGGCGGGTTATAACCAACGATAATATATTCGTTTCAAGTATCACCTTCTCCACCGCCTAGTTCTTTCTAATTTACTACCATGGCCGGACCTGGCCATGTGCCAAATGGCCAATGGCACAGGGCCCATTTTAAAGTATGCACTTATATATGTATATTTTAGCGGTCCAAAATATTTTATGTATATTAAAAATATCAATTTTTAAAATAAGTTTAATTTTTTAGGGACCCATTTTTTTTTACCTAAAACCAATCTGTACAAAGAAAGATTTAACTACTCAAAAATCTCACCCAACTAAAATGAGCCCCTAAAAAATAAGTTCAATTTTTAGGGGCCCATTTTAGATATTTAATATCTTTGTACAATATTTTTTTAAAAGCGCCCTAAATTAATTTTTGCAAAGGGCACTCCTAATCTTAGAACCGGCGTATTCCCATGAGTCCACCCTCCAAGATTATCTCGAGATCTTTCTTTATGCCTTAAGTACCGACTGCCCCGTTAATTTCACTAAGATGGTGTTTGAATATCCGTACAAAGAATTGAATTCTTGTGAAGGCCATTATCACCGATTTGCTATTCCTTATAACATTACAAGGTCTACCATTATCCTAAATGGTGGGGTGACAATGCTTCCACATGAGATTAATTAGTCCCCCTCTCACATCCTTTAGTCATAACTATTTGTCTACCATGCATCCTGTTCGTGAGACACTTAAACCTTCTTATAGGGGATCAAGTTCCTAACCGCTTGAAGACGATGACATCTCCTAACCGCATGGCATACATTTTAAAGTCACTGAATTGGAGCGCTCATATTTCACTATGCACCAGACTATGGATCGCCTCTTCAATTGCTTCACCCATTTTTCCACTACAGTTTAAACTCAAGATACCCAATAGGCTGCCCTTATTAGATCCGTGAAATCCGTGGTCAGTCACACAAGGATGCTCAGTAAGGACACGAGTGCCACTTCCGACACCATCATGAGCTTCAACAGCAACACTATACAAATGGTGAAACTTTCTTATTGATCTAGAAAGAGAAGGATCGATATTGCACTCTCTTTGACCAGTGGATATGGAGCAACGATCCCTAACTGACTATTACTGATTGATATATTTGTGGTGGTGTTTTTGTTCATCATTTTGATATTCTAGACACTATCTTGTAGTTGACGTAGTTTTATTATTCTGAGTATGAATAGTTGGTTTTGGACATTTTATTTATATGGATTTGATTCATTGCCTCGCTATGAGTCTCTTTAGGTTTCTTTATCTACTCGACTTAGCGCTACTTTATTTTACACACTCTAGGTTTGCACGTAGATGTGACACACATTTTTATTTACCGTATGCTTAATTTCTGTATTTTCTTCCCTTTATTCATCCTAGAAAAAATGGGGAGAAGATTCTTAGATTTGGGGGTCATTTAATAAATGAATTTGCGATTAAGAAATGAATTATAATAAATGAATGAACCAATGTGAGGGAGAGATGATAAGAAGTATAAATTAATAATTAATCTCCTTTACATCATTTCATATTTTTATTCATTTAATTATAATGTAATGTCACATATGCATTTAATATATTTGTTAAGATGTACAAGTGTTAACAATTCTTCCCCAGATGATAAACGTGAGTTAAAGGTTCAATATTGTTGACTACGGGCTTTGAGTTGTGTGTGTCGTATGCCTTGACATGCAAGTGTTTATTGACTTTATATTTTTTATTTGATCTACCGTCACTTCATTTGCTATTTGCAAAAATGGTGGTTAGTATAGACTTGTAAAGTGTGTCTTATGTTTTGTACTAGATTTGACAAAGGGAAGACTTAGAAGAACAAAGATTTTCCACCTCCGTTACGGCCCAAAACAAACACCGGCCATAAGTGATCAAAGCATACGAGACTTTGAGTAAAAGAATTTCAGAAAAAATAATCCCCAAATTTCCTTTCCACAAACGTGTAATTAATTTTTTTTTTTATAAGTAAATGATATAATAAAACCATCTCTAAGGGAGCGAACCCATATACAGGAAGTATACAAAGCTATGAAGCTGCTAAAAAAATTAAAGCACAACACGCCGACATACAGAAAAACAAAGCTACAAAACCGTGTGGATCTCCTCGATGAACTCAAGAACCTCCTGAGTCGTGACGGCAAGACTCTCCTTAAACCAACATAGAAGAGTGCTCAAAAATAGATAACGAAGTCTCAAAGGCGTCGTCTCGATGTCCTTAAAGCATCTCGCATTCCTCAGCTTCCAAACTGTCCAAAAAATGCAGTGAGGGACAAATCGCCACACACGCCTATTACCCAACCACCCTCACGGGAGTCTCCACCCCTCTAAGAGTGCCCTCACAGACTCGGGCATGACCCAAGCAGTCCTAGAAAGAGCAAGGAAAATATTCCACAGGCCTCTCGTCACCTTCCAGTGTAGTAGAAGGTGATTAGTCTTCTCCTCTTCCTCCTTACATAACCAACATCGACTAACCAGGCGATAACTTCTCTTTTGTAGACCCTCAAAAGTCAGGATTGCCTGTCTAGTTGCTTTCCATGCAAAGAATCGGACCTTCGGCGGCGCTCGGACCTTTCAAATATGCTTCCAAGGGAAACGGGCCCGGTAGTTCTCATTACTTCTCAAAATCGAGTAATAGCCTCTGACCGAGAACACTCCAGACCCACCCCCCTTCCACCGCAATGAATCCTCTTTATCCGTCGGACAAGGGGCCCAACCCAACCATTCAAAGAACATGTCCGCCTCCTGAAGCTCCCAGTCCCAAAGTCTTCTTTTGAACTGCGTCCTCCACGTCACTCCTTCCCCGCTTCCAGTCAAGTGATCAGTCACCAGCCCATCCTGATCCCCTCCAAGGTTTTACATCCATAGAAAGAGCTCCATAATAGACCCATGTTCGCCCCACCTATCCTTCCAGAATATGATCCTACCTCCCCTCCCCAAAATAAACTCCGTGTGACTTGAAAAATCCACCCATTCCCTCGCAATACGCTTTCACAAACCCATGCCATGAGCAAAATTCCCTACCACCGGCCCCCATCCCTGTTGGGAGCTACCCCCCCCCCCCCCCCCCCCAATGCCCCTACAACTCTTCTCCATAACCTGTGTTCCTACCGAGGAAACCTCCACAACCACTTTCCTAAGGGAGCCCTATTAAAAATAGCCAAGTTTCTCACTCCCCCTCCTGAATAGGCTTACAGACCTCATCCCATCCAACAAGATAGTGCTTAAAGCAATCCTCAGTGCCTCTCTATAGGAAGTCTCTCATTAGCTTCTCCATTTTTTTACGCACAACAACAGGCAATGGAAAAATAGACATGAAGTAAGTAAGCATACTAGACAACGTGCTCTTGATCAGAGTCAACCTCCCCCCCTTTCGAAAGAAACCCATTCTTCCACCTTGCCAATCTCCTATGCATCCGCTTCAAGACCGAATCCCAAACCGAAGTAGATTTATACTTGGCTCCAAGAGGCAATCCAAGATAAGTGTTAGGGAAGGACCCAATTCTCCCACCTAGGATGTCGACTAGCTCATCCAAATCGCCCTCTCCCCCAATCAGAATCATCTCGCACTTCCCCGCATTGATCCGGAGACCCGACACCGCCTCAAAACAAATAAGAAGTAATCTCAGAGCACGAACTTTCCTCCGCTCAGCGTCACAAAAAATAATCGCGCCATCTGCAAACAGAAGGTGGGAAACCATAACCCTATTAGGACCCGAAGTCCCAAAAGTGAAACCCTTGATCCACCCAGTCTCGACCACCCTCCCCATCATCCGACTAAACTCCTCTATGACCAAAATGAATAGAAACGGGGATAACGGGTCACCCTGCTGCAGACCACGAGAACTCAAAAAAAAACCTCAGGCACCCCATTAATCAGAACAGAGAACCTGTCCGTCGAAACACACCTCCTCATCCACCGATGCCATCGATCAGCAAAACCCATTTTCCTCAAAAAGTAGAGAAGAAAATTCCAATTCACATGATCATAAGCCTTCTTGATATCGAGCTTAAATGCCAACCCGGGAGTCCCTCTCCTCACCCTGTCTTCCACGCACTCATTAGCCACCAAGACTGCATCAAGAATCTGCCTACCACAAACAAAAGCATTTTGAGACTCAGAAATAAGTGGGTCGGTGACCTTCCTGAGCCTAACCGACAAAACCTTGGCGCAAAGATTGTACATACTACCAATCAAGTTGATGGGTCTGAAATCTCTTATATCAAAAGAACCACCCTTCTTAGATATCAAGGTGATAAAAGTCGCATTCAACCTAGGCACAAAATAGCCCCTATCATGGAACTCATCAAAGAAATCCATCACGTCACTCCTGACTATGGTCCAACATTGCTGAAAAAAGGCCATCGAGAAACTATTAGGCTCAGGCGCCTTATCACCACTCATCGACTTAAGAACCTGCACCACCTCCTCCTCGAAAAAGATGCCTTCTATCTCATCAGCCTCAAACACTGAGATACTTCCTAAATCGGTCCCATCCAGAGAAGGTTTCCACTCCTCCTCTTCCCTAAAAAGATCCTCATAGAACTGAGCAATAGCCCCCCTCACCTCTCTCTCATCTTCAAACACCTCTCCTCCCACCTCGATTTTTCCAATATTATTCCCTCACATATGGGAGCTTGCAACCGAGTGGGAAAACTTGATGTTGAAATCACTCTCTCGTAACCACAATGCCCTAGATTTCTACTGCCAACTAATCTCTTCATGAATGAGCCTAGCCCTGATACCCCCTCTCTTAACCTCCCTAACTCTCTTTTCCTCCTCTGAGAGCCCGACTCTCCCTTCCTTCTCATCAAGTCTCGTAACCTCCTCCATGTAACTAGTCATGGTCAAGCAAACATTCCCAAATACCTCTATGTTCCACCGTTTGATATCTTCCTTAAGCAAGACCAGCTTTGTGGCCAACCTAAAGCTGGCATTGCCTTCCATCATGTATCCTAACCACCAGACACTAATTCTACCCACAAAATCTGACTCCTTAAGCCACATATTTTCAAATCTAAAAGGAGAGTTACCATCCCTTCAACCCCCACACTCTAAAAGAATAGGGCAATGATCTGAAGTAACCCTAGGCAAGCAAGATTGAACCACCCCAGGAAAGTGATCTTTCTACCCCTTGGAAATAAGAAAATGGTCCAGATGAGACATGGAAGACTCATCTCTAAAAATGGACCAAGTAAACAATCCTCCCTCCAACAGAAGGTCCAACTACTCCATCTCATCAATGAAATCCGAAAAGTCTCTCATATATTTTTTCACTATACCTCCACAACTTTTCTCCCCTGCGAAACGCACCACATTGAAATCCCCCCTAAACAGATTGGAACATCCCACGCCCTACTCACTCCAGCCAGTTCTTCCCATAACTCCCATCTACTAGAATCCTCCACAGGCTCGTAGATCCCCGAAAAACTCCAAGTAAACTCATCTTCCAAATTTTTGAACAGACCGGAGAGGGGCCAAACACCCCTCAAGCTCCCAATCAAGTCAACCACATCGGAGTTCCACACAATCACATCCCCCCACCCCCCACCCCCACCCCCACCCCCCCCACCCCACCCCGAAGCACCCTCAGCGTCCAAACTCACCCATTTAACCCCTCGTCCACCCCAAATGGATCTGATACAACAGTCATCAATATTACCCATCTTTGTTTCCTGTAAACATAGAATGTCGGGTTTCCACCTAGCTATGGCCCCACCAACTAACCCCCTCTTGGCCAAATCGTTCAACCCCCTAATATTCCACGAAATAATGCGTAATTTCATAAGACAAGGAAACTTTAACACACCCCTCCCTCTCCCTCCTCAACCCCAACCCCATCCCTCACACCGGTGTCGATTTCTCAAACAACTCCCAAGCCTCTCTCTCAAACCCCTTGAAATTGACCCCCGAATCTTTGCTTATAGCTTCTAGCATATCCTCCCTCCACCCCCACCGGGTCCTCGTCCCACCCTTCTTCCTCGAACCCCTATCGCTCCCCACTTGATTCGGGATCACGATGTCCACCCATAATCTAGAGTTATTTAAAGCATCAAAATTTGAACCACCACCCCTTGCAACCCCATGCATGGGCACATTGGCATCACTAAAAGAACAACACCCCTCACTACTCGAGGAAGTCGTTTCACTCGCCACCACAACAACCTTGCCTCTTTCTTTCGGCACTGTAGACAGTCCCCTACATGCATAGCCCTCCACCTTTAGACCCGAACTTGGAAATTGTAAAAATCTCTTGCCGCCACCACTCTTCCCCGACGCCATTCCTTTTAGACTATTTTTCCTCACTTTATGAAAGCTTTAATATTTTTCAGACCTAGCATTGCATTCCCAAGATAAACTTCTTTCTTGTTCTTCATATTAACATTCGCGATATCGGGTCCCACTCGACTTTTAGTATCCCACCTATGAAGCGATAAATAACTTAAGTCAACTGTTAAAGAACCTTCACTAGCTAAGGACACAAACTTGCCCCCAACTTCACATTCAGTAGTGCCCAACATATTGTCCCTTTCTTTAAAAAAAAAAAGACCTTCAATTAATAAGTCCAGAATCCTCATTCTCCACATCCACTGACACTGCCCCAACTTCTACGGATTTCACACCACAAAAATTATCTCCTAGCCCATCAATTAATCTAGTCCCCTCAATGCCCTGGACAAAGGAACTTTTGTGTAAAGGCTGGAGACACTTATCTTTGACAGTGATAATTTTAGAACGGCCCTCCCTGACACACCCCCCTTCTCAAAATCATACACGTTATTAGACCCTGACTTGAGGTATTTGGCCACACGACAAGACCCACTTAAACCTTCTTCTTGCCAAACTCTGCCTGACACCTGCTTGTCCTTCTCAAGAGAAGACCCATGTGCTTCCAAAATGGTACTCCGTCCTGTCCTGGAAGGGACACGACATACAACACTCTCAAAACTCTCCTTTTGATTCACACACAAAACCTTATTTGCCTTCCCACATTTAATGCTTCTCCCATCACAAATTGACCCATGCACGTACTTTCCCCTAGCCTTTCCACAAGCTATGGAAGGCACCCCAGAACTTACCTCGATCGGTGTTTTCTTCCCGTTGGAAACAACCAGAAAAAAACTTCCCAGGCCGACTTCCCCGGAGACTGAAAACGGCGCAGAAACCACCATGTTAACTAAGTCTCTCGCCTCTTCACCGTCAGCTGATATACACATCGACCCCAACTCCGGACCTGCTGTCACGCCATCACAGTTAACCCTCTCCCTCCCCAGCTTCGCCCCTACTACTACTCCCACAACCTTGACTCCTGCATCACCTAACTTGAAAGATGACTCTCCTCCTAACATTCCTTTACCTGCCGCAAGCTGGACGTGAGTCACCTTAGGGGGTACAAGTAACTCGTACAGCTCCGGACTCTCCTTATGATGAAGAACCTCCAGCTTCTCAACGCGCCCAACATCGATTGCCTCCTCAGGAGTTATAATAGCCCCACCAAATAAATCATCCCGTTCCACCACTTGTGCATGAACCTATTCAGACCAAACCACCAACTCAAACATCCACCCACCCACTTCTATCTTAATATTACCCGAAAGAGACTTTTTCTTTTTAACGAGTCTGGCCCATTGTAGCTCCACCCCCTGCATAGTGGCCTCATCCACTCTAACGTAACCGCTACAAAAATCACCAATGGCCGAAAAGACTTCAACCCCCATAAATGAACTGGTAAACCCATAATGCGTACCCAATTAATATCATACATGCAGTTGAATCCCCTATAGACAACTAAGGGATGCCACTCTTGTAGCCAAAGAGGTTCTTCAAATAGTACAAACGCTCGATAGGGAGTTTGACGACCCATCTGGGGATTGAGTCCAACAGCCAAACTCTCTAAAAATACTCAATCCCCAAACCTAAAAGAGAAAAGGTACAGATGCTCGATAGACAAATACATTGAGTATATTTGCACGCTTGTAAACTTTCCCGCATGTTATAAACCTGCACGCTTAAATACACCTTCAAATGCAAAGAGAATATAACAAGTATAAAATCTGCATATGAATAAAATTCTAACTATATCAATCAACCTCAACCTAGGTAAGACATCCCCCCCTAAGATAAAGGTATTCTAATCACAAAAGGAAAGATACCATTTCTCCCCTTTTTTGTTTAGGAATAGACAAAGTAAGAAAGAATAAAACTATTTCCCCCTAAAGACAATTCTCCCCCCCTAAATATGTGAACATATTATACCAAGATATATAGAGAGGAAGATAATAGCATGCAACGGGATAATGTAGAACAAACACAACATGGAAATACAAGCATAAATAATCCAAACAAGGATCAAGTAATATAATTATTGATGAAAAAGATACCATTATGAATAAACAATGAACTATGATACCAATTTTGAAATTACCGATTTAAAATATGAAATTTCAATGCACACAATAAGATATACCAATATGATCAAATAGTATGCCAAATAATATCCAAAGATAAAGCATATGGAAAACATGGATTAAATGTAAATGCAAAGACTTATAAACAAAATAATACTAAATACATATATATGCAACATTTACCAATGAAATACCGACACATTTATATAGGTATAAACAAACACAAAAACTCGACACGAACACATAATCTTTACACACTAGCATGGTATAGATGTGTCTAAATATATGGGATAGAATGAATGGCCATGAACTAGATAAAAATGAATTATAACCCAATCACTAAAATATGTTCAAGGAGTTTTATTCAACAGAAAAACTTTATCAAACTAAAATTTAACCTCAAGTGATAAGATAAAGTGAACTCTATAGACAAACAAACACAATGCACACAATATTAGAATATTGATGATTCTACAAATCAATAACATCATGACATGATAAACATAACTAGGATTTATCATGTAAACCTGTTGATCTTCAACCATAACACCCTTAAAAGATAAACATACATCATGGTCTTTTCACTCAATTCTTTTAAAGACATCACTTTTGAAAATCAAACAAACTAAACATGTTGGCATTGGCAATTAATCTGTTTTTATTAGCTTTAAATTTTTTCATTAAGCTCTTGCTGATAGTGGCTTTCCCATAAAGGAGATTCGCTCCTTTCGTAACCCTTTCTCATGCACCCTCATATATTCAATAAAATCAAACAATCTCATGAGCAACGGTTCTTATATTCACAAATCCTCCATAGTCATAAAATATATAGATGAAAATATTAATGGGAGAACATCTCACAAAGCTCAAATATAACATGCGAAGTTAACATTCACAAGAGCTCGAGCATGTGAGTGTGGAGGCATAAACAAAGTGAATCTATTAAGCTAATCAAAGTCAAAAAACTCCATACAAGCATGATTAAGAACACTCTAAGTATTGACAACCATCCTAGTCACTTGGAAAGGAACGAATTGGATTCAAACACACCAATATACCACACAAAATGTGTAAAATCTAAAATGCAAAAAAAATAAAAATCTTTTCGAGTTTTTAGAGATTTAAAAAAAGTACCACTATGAAACAAAACTAACTCAAAAGACAACCAAAATCTTTTTGTATTTTTCAATATGACTCAATAAATAAGAAATCAAAATACAAAAGACTCAAACAACATACAACTAGCAAGCATATATATCATGATGCTCAAATTCTCGTCTGTGTAGACATGCGAACACAATAAACCATTAGATATAGCATGGGAAATATCATGTGCAAGCAAACGAGAATAAAAAAGTCTATCATGTAATGCCTCCAAATCGAATCTCCTAAACTACATAGGTGTAATGTGACGCTCTCGGGTTTTGGGTACCTTGGAGACTCTAGGCTTAGACTTCATAGTAACATTTTTAATATCGTAGAAAAAACATCAAAGGTGAATTTTCCTACCACAATGTGTGCAAGTGAAGACATAGAGAGGGGTGTTAACTAAGTGTTGTCTTTTACGAATATTCCTAGCACCGTTTGACTCTTTCAAGCACATGGTCTTGGCTTGGTTAACAGAAGTGTTTTAATCATCAAAGACAATCCCATGCTTGTCATCGTTGTTTTGGACGATGTCCAAAATCTTATTCAATTTTTCTGACCTAGACTCCAAATCAAATTTAACACGACTCGAGTCTCTCAATCTCTTTTTAAGCTCAACTATTCAAGACTCAAATAAATTGCCTAGACTCCTCAAACACAAGAAGCTATTTCATCATAACCTCCATCAAACCTCGAAGGCTATCTCTCTTACCCTCAATGTACTCTAGCTTCTAAAAGCGTCCTCTCACATGCCTTAAGATCCTCAATCAAAACACTATCATCATTTCCTATGGCACATTCTTTCAACTTAGCTACCAACTTCAAGTTAGCCTTCTTCACTCTCAAATTTTTAAAAAAAAACTTGTGAAAGAAAAGTTAGAGTTCACTCTCCTCCTCCTCTTCTTCATCCTCACTCTCTTCTCCACTCTCTATACCATTACTCACTTGGGATTCACAAATTATGGCCTCGAAAATGTCATAAAAAGAAATATCTTCATGGAAAGATTTCTCATAAAATCTCACATGACTAACCATGAGCACGGTGTAGTTGAGGTCAATGGGGTAATCAGATCTCTCTTCCAGATCTCTATCACTCAGGGTGGCATTATACACATTCAGTTTCTTGCCCTCCTTCCTTAATTTAGTGGGTCGCCTGGATACCCTGTGGCAATAACCCTCATAACCGTAGCATCTTTTGAACTCACCCCTATTAAAGTTCTCACTACGATTCTTAGGGAAGTGATCGACTTTGTTGTGCATATTTTTCTCAAACCTTTTCACTTCTTTTGATTGCTCTTAGAATTGGAGAAATGTCTTGAATTTTTTGCCAATATTTCCATATCCTCGAACTCGATGTCAGACTCATCATTCGAAACAGGTGTTTCCTTATTCTGGGCTTTCAAAGTAACGCCCTAATCATTTTTCTTCTCAGTCTTGGAGGAAAACATATCAAACTCATAAGTTTGTAAGTCACCTACAGGCTCTTCAAGTTTCGTAGAATCTAAAGTACCAAAGAATTGAAAACCATCATTTTTAAATTAAATCTTTCAGGTAACGACATTAAGATTTTCTTGATTACTTAGTTTTTGGGTATCTTTTTTCTCAAGTTAAACGATGAGTTAACTATATCGGAGAGTCTAACGTAAAATTCATCAAAGGTCTCACTCTCCAACATCTCAATCATTTCAAACTTAGTGGTGAGATTTTGGAGTTTAAAGCTTAACATCACTAGTTCCTTTATGGATGAGTTGGAGTACATCCCATGCCTCTTTATATACTTCACAAGTCATAATACGACGGAACTCCTTCGGGGTGACAAAACAAAACAGAGCATTTAGACCTTGCGAGTTATAGTTTGCTAACCTACGCTCAACCTCACTATATGATTCTATGGGTTTGGATATCCTATTCTTTTTAACTAAGGTAGTAGATGGAGTCCAACCATAAAGTATCGATTTCCATACCCCGCTCATTTATACCATTAACTGCTGACTTCATATGCATTTTCTAGTGTGCGTAGTTTGATCCATCATACATTGGGGCTCTAAGACCATCAAAATAACTAAAAATCATTCCAAAACATCGAATCTAAACACAAAAACTTAATGTTCTAGCTCTGATACTAATTTGAGAAGGCCCTATGGGTGCTTAGGTAGGTATTGTCACAAATAAAAATTCTATTTTTTTATCAATTTTAAAGATAAAAAATTAAACAAATTAAACCCAATAAAACTTATTCACCAAATTCAAACCGTTTATTGTAAAAAAATGATTTAACCAATTTATATCTTTAACCTAAAATATGCATAAAGGTGATAAGTAGATAAAATAAGAAAAACATCCACAACACACTGATGTACGAGGAAAACCACAAAGGGAAAAACCTCTGACAACCCAGTCAAATAGTTCACTATGATAAGGTTTTATAAAGACTAGACAGTAGACTTAATCAAAGACACGTCTCCCTCACAAGCCTTGACTCTCCTCTATCTTCAACCTTTCCTCCATAGTGCAACGTAGGAGTCCACCAATACAAGTTGACGCGGTGAACAATCTACTCACTCCTCGGCATTCACTGATGAGGCGCACCAACTGTCCATAGAATCGAAACATAAAACATCTCTTCTTCATCGCAACACAACAAACTATATGTACGGAGTCCACCGCACGAAACCTTTTCTCTCAAGATGAAGAGAAAGAAACTTTGGTGCTAACACAAAGATCTCAAAGAATAAGAAGATGTAAACTTAAATCTGTAAACTCTTTGGGTGAAGCTAGTGTTTGGGAACTTTGGTAATCAAGTAGAGAATTGATTTTCGCCAAAAGTTCTTGAAAAAACTGAGTCTACATGCCTTAAATACTGAAAACATGAATTTCGAGGCGACGAACTTTAGAGTACGTCAGTAATCAATGATTAACTAGTTTAATTAAATTCCAATTTTTAATCCCAAAAATCGTAACACTTGCAAATAAATTGTGACGGAGTAATTAATTCAAACCAGGCATGCACAGTCAATCACAATATGAGAAAAAATCTACCAAAGGGGAAAAATCATTTTTATTTCACTATAATTTGTAAAACTTACAATTATAGCAAAATACAGTGATACACGAATACCCGCAGGCATCGGTTCGTTGTCGTCGGTGCTGTTAGTAAGAGATCCTGCAAGAGCTCTAATTCAGCAATGGAGAACAACCTTCTTCTCCACAAGATTACTCCAGATGAGTAGAACAATTATATCTAAGGTTTATAAGACTCACATATATATTTGGGAATGATTTATGAATCAAAAAAGTTAAAAAACCATGAAAAACGAAGTCTGGAAATATGTAGTAGATCTGCAGAAATGTGAGTGCCAAAGACTTGAAAATCGTGTAGAATGAGCATTGCAATTTATACAAAAATCAAGGCGGCATGTCGCTCGAACGAAATGACAGGTAGATGCCAATGTCTCTCAAACGACAGGTGTATCACGCTTAAATGAAGTCAGTGACTTTTTTCCTTTCGCCTCTACACTTAGAAAAATTTCTTCTTCCGAAGTAAAAACATTCCAGACCTTTAAAAATATTTTATAAAAAAATTTCCAAATATTTATGTAAATAATAAACACTTCAAATAAATTATTTTACCATAATCGAGAGTGGAGTAGTGGGAACAATTGAAAAGCACGTTGCATGTTGCATGATGCACGTATGAAGATGATGGATGCCAGGATTCGGAACAAGGCTATCATGGATGATCGTGTTGAGGTGCCGAATGTAGCGGTATCAGACATATTAACTGTGATCTAGGACACACGAAAAATTCCTAGATTCTAACTCCAAAATTTATAAAATCATGTCCTTACAGAACTTGTTCGAACAAAAATGCATAGTTCATTCGAACGAGAAGCCCATCGCGTTCTAATGAAACTTAAGTTCGTTCAAACGAACAGTCTTTCTCGTTCTAACGAGCTTCTAATGGGATTCTTTTTTCTTGACAGAGAATGCTCGTTCAATGTCCGTTATATGTCCATTTCAAGGAGGTTCCAAAGTCATTCTAATGAGGTCAAACTTCGTTCCAACGAGAATAGATTTTCATTCCAACGAGGTGAAAAATTTGTTCTAATGAACTCGAAAATAAAAAGAAAAATCATTTTCTCAAAAAATCATTTTAAAAATAGCTCCAAATATTTTTTTTAAAACACATCACCTAAAAAATATTTGAAAGGACCATATTAAAAATGCATCCATACATAACAAGATCCTCGATAAATATGAAGACAAACTTGGTACAAAAAATAGGGCACGATTTGTATACAACTTTAAAGCTTGGCCATTATGTTTTCATCAAACATGTCATAGGCTTACAAGATCAAAAATACAAAGCCTAACTTATGACTCGAATGTTTTATCTGGAATTAAGCTAATTATAAACAAATTGACTCAATTGGAAATTTGTCCTTACAAGTGGAACAAAGAGTTTTACAAAGCTTTTATGAAATTAAATAAGTACCTTGGATCCATGTCTTTATTGTCAAGGATGATCCTTGGTAAGAAGTTATATTTGTATCAGGCAGCGTCGAAGTCAGCAATCATCTCAGCACTAGTGCAGTACGAAGATGAAGTATAAAAGCTTATATACTATACTAGCAAGGCATATCGTTGTGTTGAAATCTTGTACCCTAAGCTGGAAAAGTTAGCATTGGCTTTTATTAAAGCGTCTTAGAGAATGAATCTATACTTACAGGCACATGCGATTATCGTTTATAAAGAACTTCCTCTACGATAAGCTATTCATAATATTACAAAATCGGGTAGACTGATGGCATGTGTTGTAGAACTAGGAGAGTACGAAATATTGTATGAGATTAGAACAGTGATAAAGATCCAAGAAGTGGCCGATTTTATAAAAGAGTTCATTTTTTAAGAGCATCAAGCTGAGTAAATAACTAAAAAATCAGTCGACCAGAACAATGACCCATTAGAGTATTGACTCAGCAAGAATAAATAGCTCGTGAATTGGAGCAGATGAAAAAGATTTTTAAGGATTTTTATTTAGGTGAAGGCAATTTTAAAAAAGGCCCTCCCATGTGGAAGTTATTTATAGATGGCTCATCTTGTGCTAATGATAGTGGGTCGGGACTAATCATGAAAAAACCTGATGGTGCAGACGTTAAGTATGCCATCAGTTTAACTTCGAGGACTCCAATAACGAGGCAAAATATGAAGATTTGGTAGCAAGATTGGGATTGGCATTATCATTGGGCGCCAAATAATTGTTAGTTCACAACTACTCTCAATTGGTGGTGAATCAAGTACTTGGAAACTATAAAGCAATAGAAGAGTCCATGGTAAAAAATTTGGCAAAGGTGAAAACAATATTGTCAAGGTTCTCGGCCATACAGATGGTCATAATACCAAAAGCCAAAAATGACGAAGCAAACGCACTTGCTTATCTAGTATTAACAAAAAGAGATGAACTTCAAAGAACAGTGCTTGTAGAGATATTATCACAACGTAGTATTGAAGATGAATGTGTGATCATTATGGAATTGAACATGAGTCCATCTTGGATAGACCCTATCAGAGCATATTTGGAGACCGAGGCAGTGTTAGGGGGATCGAAAGGAGGCAAACAGACTCTACTATAAGGAGATAAGGTACGTGTTGGAAGGAGGAATTATGTTCAGAAGGGGATTCGTAATTACTTTGCTCAGACGTGTTCATCCCATAAAAATATTTGAGTTGATCAGAAAAGTCTATAAGGGTTCTTATGGAGCCCACTCGGCAGGAAGATCATTGGTGAAGGGGGTCACCTCCCAAGGATATTATTGGCCGACAATGAAGGAGGACTATGTGAACTATGCAAGAAAGTGTGATAAGTGTCAGAGGAATGTAGTAATACGCGAGAGACCAGGCAAAACTTTGGCATATATCACATTTCCATATCCCTTTACCATGTGGGGTGTTGAATTGGTCGGCCCACTGCTGAAGACAAGGGGCGGATTCATGTATTTGGTCATTGTGGTTGATTACTTCACTAAGTGGGTGGAGGTTGAGCCGCTGGTAGAGATGTCGTACGAGAAGGTTTTACATTTTATATAGAAGAACATAATTTATTGATATAGAAGTCGTACGCCTTCATCATGGACCTTGGTACGCAATTTGACAATAATAAGTTTGAGGATTATTATATTCGATCGGGGATTAAAAAATAGCACTCTGCACCTACCCAACCCTAGTGCAAAGGGAAGATAAAGGTCACCAACAGACCCTTCTTGGAAGGAATAAAGAAGAGACTTAAAGACACCAAATGGAACTAGATTAATGAGCTGCCCAACATACTTTAGAACTACATAACCACTCTGAGGACTGCAACTAGAGAGATCCCATTTATGTTAGCGTTTGGCATAGAAGCAATTATTTCCACTGATATCGGCCAGCCCAAATACTGATTACTCAACTTCAACTCGCCCAAGAGTGACCTAATGAGAAGACTCAATTTGTGTCTGGTATAGAAAGTCAGCGAATAAGAATTACTCCGGGTGGCATCCGACCAACAGAAGATTGCTCGATTTTACAATAAATGAGTAAAGTTGAGCACCTTGAAGGAAGGAGAGTACATGTTGAATAAGGTTAAAACAAAAAAGAGAACAAGCTTAATCCGATTTGGCATGACCTGTATAAAAAATCTGCAGTCATGTGATCTGAAGCTTATAGGATCGAGACCTTAGAAGTTAAAAAAATTAAGATTCCATGAAATGAAGCACATCTGGGGAAATATTATCAGCAGTGACGACTAGATTACAGTATAGAAGAGTAGAAAATAATGTAAAGTGTTTTTCAATTTTGTAATCAATCTTCAATGATAAATGGGAAATCAGAAAGTCTTCCTCTACATGTGTTTTTAATTCACATTTCTTCAATGTTCAATGCGGAATGAAAGATGTGCAAGACGCTTGGGTCAAACACATATCAAATACCATCACATATGAATGACTACGATCATACCACACTTCATGAATGGCCTCGTCTTAGACAGGTCATAACCAAAAAGTTTAGCTAAATCTAAGAAATCCGATGCAGTTACATGGTCTGGTAAAAAAGATCTGATCACAACTAATCAATAAGCTGACTAATGCAAGGATAGATCCTAGTACATTTGGATGACTTGGGAAACCAATGCTGACACGTGGTCAAGACGACATGATCCGTCTATACAACCTATGAGATGGCATAAGCAATTGTAGTTCCCAAGTCAGGACAACTCAGGTTCGCTCACCCCGTAGCTCATAAGTTAGTTTTAGGTAAAAAAAATATTCAACCTTAAAATGACATGACTAAACTACTAGCAAGCCTTACCTTAAAAAGTTAGTTCAGCTAACAAGAGCTAACTATACGACCAAAAATAGTAGCAAATCGAATTTAAAATCAGATCATATATACTTGATCACAGGTGAAGGATAATAACTTGGCTGAGAAAAATAACTTGCAAAAAGTCACACACAATGAGCAATATATACATGCATGCAGACAAAAAGTGGAATATTACCTGCTTTTAAATATAAGCAAGCAAAATGGTAGATGTTCATTATAGGTTCCGATCAGAATACAAGTATGGGAAATTATAAATCAAAAGAGCTTCAAAAAAAGATAAGTGCAGGAGAATTTAAGCCATAAGAGCATCTTTATTTTTTGGAGTGGCTTGAGGAGTATTGAAGGTAGCAATAACTATCATAGTTGTGTCATGGGCAACCTGTGGGGCCAGGGGAAGAGTGGTTTCCTCAACAACAGTCTCATCAGTTTGACAAGTCTCATCGTCCTCTTTAGTGGGCTCGTCCACCTCCATCTCATTCTCAGTTGACAAAGCTTTAGCTTCATCATCGTCTCCTTCCCACTCATTGATGATGTCCTCAAGGTTAAGGTAGTGTTTTATAACCCTCTTTTTTAGCTCCGCATAATCATCAAGGAAAAAGAACATGGTTTTCATGTTGTAATCATTAGAAGTTTTGAATTTGGCAACCTTAGTCTCCTCAACCTTAACAAGAGACTCATTAGCCTTAGTGAGCTCCTCAATAGCCTTGTTGATCTCATCATTAGCCTCGTCAAGATCTTCGTTGCCCTTCTTAAGGTTCTTCTCAAAACTCTAAAGCTTAGTGGTATGAGTGCTAGCCATATTTTTAAGCTTCTTAATTTATTATTCAGTCGTGCTGAGATCTAGTGTTTTCCTGAAGTCCACCATACGAAATATGTATCTGTAAGAGGGTACTTTAGATAAGATGGAGGCATAACCCCTATTTGAGTATGGTAATGATAAGCTAATTTGGCCAAAGCTCTGGATTAATGATAGGACACATAAACACAAACTCAATGAAGATAACCTCAGTTTAAACTCACAAAACTCTCGTGTATAACTCAGGAAATAGTAATGAACTTTAAAAGTAACTTAGCTAGAGGGAGAGAGAAGTAAGCACCCTAGATATACCTTGGTAGGCAGGTAGAAACACACCTAACACCCTCAAAAATCTCTGTCAAGCATTAAAAGCTTCGTAATAAGTAATAATAGTGAGTGGGTAAACTCTCTGGTTTGCAATAACTCCCTCGTATCTATATTATCTCTAGTAATAACTCCTTAAACTCTCAAAAGATCATCCGAACTCTCTAAAAAGATCTCTCTCTTCCTCAATAGTGGTTGGGGTCCTTAAATAGCCCCCCACACCACCCCCGAGGCAACTGAGTCATTAAAGACTATAAAAGACATCCCTCATACTTTATATCACGACATTAAATGCCTGATGCACTAGTTGTCTCCACGTTATAAACCTTAAATGCCAAGACATTCCTTTTTCCCAACCCTGTAAGTCAGGGGGTTGTTGTCGTAGAGGTGGCTCACCTACTGTCTGACAGCCCCAAATACCAAATTGTGGTTTACTCAAGTGCAGGTCTGACATTGTTTAGCTAGATAGTGACATCACCTACAGTAGATGTGATATTAAGTAGAGGGTTATTTGGTTCATAACTCAACACCCGATGGAACTTCAAGCTACCCTGCCCGAGGTTCCACGATCAGGGTCCTTCGGTGTTTTACGAGGTGTATCTAAGATGGCCAGAACAATCCCCAATGGTGCCTCACTTCTCAATCCTCCAAACCAAGTCCCTCTAAAGTTCCCACGACGAGGTCATTCGATAGAGCATGAAAGCTCTCCTAATCCCCTCCAATCCTGGTCTCTAGTGAGTACCGTTCAACCTCACACAAACTCGTTATTATTCTCGTTACAACATTACAATCGTTATAACTTACAGTCAATATAAACAAAGATACAATCTGACTAACACAACAAGATAAAGTATGAGTTGCCACGCCAAGCTGCCTCGATGAGTTGCCATGCTTGAACTACCTCGGTTGCTTAATCTCAAACAATATTGTCAATTAAGGAATTATCCCTAATCTCGGGATTACCTTCAATCCCCCTCTACATTTGACCCTTCGTGGAGAGATTTGTTGGAACAAGAGATGTCTGCACAAAACTTCTCAATCCGATGAACCTTCTCTGCGTGAAAAAACTCTGGCCTTCTTTCCCTCGTTAGAACCACAGTGATATAATCTCCTGGTAAAAGTAAAACACTTTTCGATGTACCTGAGTCGAAGCGACATTATCATTGGGGCTTGGGCGAAGGGACATTACCACTTTTTCCTCATGCTGAGCCTCAACTGTTCTATCTTTAATATTTGAAATTCTCCCAAAAGTCCTACTAACCTTCTCAAATACTCATTTGGACTCCTGGTAAGTGAAATTCTCCCCTGTGATGCTTCGCTATGTTTGAAAAAGCAAAAATTCTCCCCGATGTAACTGTGTCACAATTCAAATGTTTGGACATGTGGCGAGGGGACATCATAGCTTTTTTGAACCATTGGGGCCTCTTTTTCGTTGGGAGAATTGGATAAGTCTGACACCAATTTGGCGCCAAAACTTAAACTTGCTTAGGAAGGCAACCCCTTTCCATTCCCTAGACGTCACTTCATATTCGACATAACGCTGTCTTTTCCGCTGTCAGAACACTTTCTGAAGTGCCACGTGTGCTTTTGAAATGATTATAGGCGGCCTTGCACGTGCAAGGGTGGGAAACTTAAACGACAGGTAACGTCGCTTATATTTTCAAAACTCCTTTTTTTTCTTCATCTTCTTCATCTTCTTCAAATTCCCCGCTTCCTTTAGAGAGAGAAACTCTGTGCGAACTCTGTGCGACCTCCATTGTTGCCCTCTTCTTTACTCAGTCTCCTCCTTCTTTCATATTTTTCACCACCATCTACGGTTGTGCATCTCCCTATTCATTTCCAACTCTTCTTTTTACCAAACCTTTTTATACTTCTTTTCCCTGCGATGGCCTCTTCAAGCAACCCTTCCACTCCTGCCAACGGTGCTCTGTCCGCCACCCCCATTGTCAACGCCCCTTTTACCGCTTTATTGACTGCTGCTCATCAAGAACAATTGTGTTTCTACCGCCGGTCCCCCATTTTTTCCAAAGGTGATGACTTTGCTGGATTTTACAAGAGTTGCATTTTTAACGTCAAGTATGACGCCATGACGCTTGGTGATGAAGATGAGTATTCTGACGACTGGGGCTTTCTACCTCCCGAGGGGACTCTCAGATTTTGTCTTGAGCGAGGGGACTTCCCATGATCCCACATCGATTTTGAAAGTCCTGGGGACTCTCGTGCTCACTTTGTTGCTTGGAACTCCCATATGCAGAGTTCCCACGCTGATACCCTCGCTAAGATTGGGCTACATCGAGCCAAGTGGTTTGGTGAGTTCACCCTCTCCAAAAATAATACTACCCTTCCCGTCCTGGTGTCTCGCTGGAATGTTACCACTCACATGTTCATAGCTGCGTAGGGAGAATTTACAATAACATTGGAGGACGTGTGTGAGCTCTTAGGCCTTGAGGCAACAGGTCATGAGCCCTATTCATATGAAGCCCTAGATGCGCAAGAAGCTACCGACCATTTGGAGTTGTACCGTATATGCCGAACGTGCATCGGTGCTTCAAATAAATCCACGTGCACTCCTCTTATCAACTACTTCTTCAAGGACCCTTCGGAAGGAGATTCCTCCGAGGATGCCCCTGGACAAGGTACATCGTTAGAGCTTTCTGCCTATATCCTTATCATTATTTAGCGCTTATTTTTAACGAGAAAACCCAACGACCAGCCTCGAAGGAATCTCATCAACCTATCCCTTCGTTTGGCCCGGGGTATCAAGCTCCCTCTGGCTGGAATCACCTTGGGGTCCCTCTACACATGGCTTAATAGGGTCCTTTTTAACATGGAGCAATCTCTGGGTCATTACAATCTAGCTGATTTTGCCAACTGCGTTCTCCTGACGAGTTTCCTTTATATACGCTTCCCAGCCGTAGCAGCCAAGACTAACCGTCCTCCCTCGGGGAAATAATCCTGCCCCCTCGCTCATTTGTTTATCATAAGAGGCAGAGACGAAAGGAGCTGACCTCCTTTATTGACGACTTTTCAAGTTTTGTAATGAGGCCCTATAGAGAGGATATTTTTCTCTATACTTGTGATTTTTTCAAATATGGGGCAAGAGTGGTCTAGCCAACCACCATGGACCTCATTACTGAAGACCCCTCATTGGTCGTTGTGCTTCTGTTTTTTCCAGGAGACCTGCCCTCATACATCGAGTGGGGATACACCAGTGAACATTACAATCCCAACCGATGCAGCCGTCAATTTGGCTTTGATCAAGGGGCTCCTCGCCCGGTGTTTCAGTTATCTAACCCCAAGGTGTCTTTTGGCGAGGCATGTTCTCTATTCTCATTAACTGCCACGTGAGGAGTGAGTTCCACATTGGCTGGGCGAGTCACCATCCCCAGTATCACTAGGCAAGGGGACGTGACCCCTCTGTTTGCGATAAAGTGTTGGCAAAGGAAACTTGCCCAAATTACTGAATTCGTCGAGGGTGATCCCGTGTATCCTCCAGTTCTTTCATTTTCTGCGCTGGAGCTGGGTTTGAATGGAAATTTCATTCTCGGGGTTGAGTTCCCTCTAAGCCAGACCCCTAAAGAACCTCCCACGGAACTTCCTCCATACTGCCCCATGATCCCTGTTGCCACGCCCAGACCAAAGGCCGCTACGACCCCCAAACCATCTGCCCCCACTATCGAAGCTACCACGGGAGAAGGGTATTCTCAGCCACCTGCCAAGAAGGCTAATAAATCCAAGTCTAAGAAGTCTAAGGCCCAAGGTCAAACACAAATTCCATTGGAGGCATTCCCAATTGCCTCCGTTACCCCTCCCATGTCTTCAAAAATGGCTGAAGAGCTGAGGAGGCAGGTGGAGGCCGAAGTTGCCCGAATAAACACTGAATTCCAACGATGCGCAGTCACCGTTCCTCCTCCGAGCACGTTTCCCATAATCGTGGTTGATCCTAGTGAGCCACCGGAAAAAAGGAGAAGAAGGTCTAAGGTGCCTGAAAGTGCTGGTGCAACGGGATCAAGAAGGAAAACGCTGGGTACAAAGTCTCAGAAGAGGCAGACACTTGAGAGACCTTCATCACCAGCTCCTTTTGTTGCTGCCTCTTCGCCACCTTCGCCAGTGGTTATACCCTCTCGTTCTCCCTCTGGATTTGAGGTATGTGTGCATTATTTATTTCTCATTCTCCTTCTCTTAACGTAGTGCCTTTACTTATTGCCTGATAACCTTGGTGCAGGGAGTTGAAGAAGCGAGGGTCAGTCCTCCCTGTCCCCCCCCCCCCCCCCCCCCCAGTCCCCCAGTGAGTCATTTCATGGGGGGACATTACAGTATTCCTCTAGCTACTACCGCCCTTCCACGTTCACCTTTAATAAGCCTTACCTATTCGCTCCGTTCCTCCTCCCATCAGGCCAGAGGAGTACTGCATGAGATGTCTGAGATGTCTGGCCATGGGTGCTACTGAGATGTCTGGCCAGCCTGAGGAAACTGTTCCAGCTTCCTCTAAGTTTCCCCCGGAGCGGGAGGTCTCTCTGCCCCTAGTTATAGTTGAAGAGAGTGCCCCGCATGTAAATTTCTTTCCAATCCTTGCATCTTTTATTTGTCCCATTGGTTTATTTATCAATTCTAACATGCTGGGCTACTTTAGGTGGAAGTGGCGTCGCTAATAGCCAACATTCTCCTTCCTCCTGCATTGTCAAGACCCATTACTGCAATTCCTCTCTTCAGTACCATAACGGGGGTAAGCTAGGTGCATTTCTGTCTCTTATCTTTTTTACGATTACTCCTTCTGTCTAAAACTTATCTTTACATTTGCAGCTTCCTCTAAGTCTTTCTCCGCCCTTTGCGTTAAGTGGCCTTATCGATTCCCAGGCCCAGGTTGGTGTGGCTGCTCTCGTTGGGGCATCTCCCGAAGGTCCAACATCTCCTTTTGATGATGCGCCCGTGTTGGCCATAGTACCCTATACCGGCAAGGGGAGTGTGCCTACCCTTGAGGCTTCTCCATCCGAGGGCTCCGTTGAGGCTGCTAAGGTAATGGGCCCGCCTTCCACGGTTTCTAGCATTATAGCTCCCGTGGTAACTACCCATCTCGCTCCTGCTGCTGCTGAGGTACTTCTCTAATTTCTCTTCTCTTCGCTTCTTCATCATAGGCCACTACTAGATTGGCCCCACGTGCTGGTAGTGGGTTATTATTGACATTCTGTGGAGGGATTTGCAATGTCCCTGCCTTCACGTACTTGTCAATAATTCTTCTCAGTGTGAAGCAACTTTCTATTGGGTATTGGATCCTCCTATGAACCTGACAGTACCTAGGATCCGCCTTCGTTGATGCATCAAGTTCCCCAATGGGAATGTCTTTTGGTTCGTAGACCGTTTCACCTTGGACAATTGCATTGTAATAGCTGACAGCCTCCTCTACTGTATAAGGCAATGGTGGTGGGTGCTCTCTGTTTCTTTCTAACTTCCCTTTATTGTCCTTCTTCGGTGCCTTACCCCCATCTCCCCGTTCGTTGTACCCTACCTATAGGGGCTGAGACCTCCCCTCCGTGGGTTGCATCGACTGCCTAAACATCATAGGCACCGCCACCGAATTGGGCCTCACCACCAACGAAATATTACTCGCTGCTTTTAAGAACGCCGTAAAAGTCCTTTCATGCGTTTCATTGATGAGATGGAAGATGTATTCAGGAAGCAACCCCTCAGTGCAAATCTGTAATAACTTAGACTCTTTGGCTTTCTCTCTCACATCAAGGGATCTTTCCCTGAACCTTCGAACATAGGCCACCACTTCTTCCCCAGGTCGTTGCTTCTCCCAACCCAGTTGGGTCAAAGTAAACTCATCTTCTGCCAGAAAGAACTTCTGTACAAACAACACATGCATCTCCTCCCACGTAGAAACACTCCTAGGAGCTAAATGGGAATACCAGGTATATGCTTTATCGGTTAAGGATTTGGAAAACTCCCTCAAACGAAGTTTCTTATTATTGCAATGTTCCCCCAAGTGTTCAATGAAGCGCTTGATGTGCTCCTTCGGATTCCCACCTTTTCTCGTATATTTTTCAAAAATAGGAGGAATATAGTCCTTTGGATAGGGCTCGTCGTTGTACTCCTGAGGATACCGTGTTTGCAAGTCATCATAAACCGAAGCCACCTTGCCAGCAGATTGCGAGGAAGCCTGCATGAACTTCAGCATCTTCTTTTGCATCTCCTTTCTCATTTCTTCCATAGGTGCTGCCACTGGGGCAACAACCAATGGCACCATGGGTTGGGTGCCCGTTGCATCTGGCACCAACTTCACAACGGGGGCCGTTGAAACTCCTGAGGTTCCCACTGCTGGATTCATAACAAAGGGTATGCTTGCTAGGACCGTTCTCACAACACCTGCACTTGGTGAGGCCGTTGGAGCTACCCCTGGTGTTACGAAGGAATTAGCCTCCAACCCTCCCAGCATAGTTGAAGCTACTGGGGTTTGCAAAAACTCATAGAACTTTCTCATGAGGAGCGCGACCTGAGTGGGTCCCAACTCCGCACTCGTGGGAGCTTGTGCCACCCCCAGAACACCTGTCATTGCCTGGATCGGAGGTACCTCTATCCGAGGAACCCCATCCCTTATGGCCTCTAGTTCTCTCGCAACCTGTTCTTCATTATGCTGGATGTCATCAAAATTGAGCCTTCGAGTAGATTATCTTGCGCCAAACTCCTTATTTAGAAGAATGCCTCCCCAGCAGAGTCGCCAAATGTAAGAGGGTACTTTAGAAAAGATGGAGGCGTAACCCCTATTTGAGTATGGTAATGATAAGCTAATTTGGCCAAAGCTCTCGATTAATGATAGGCTCACCTACTGCCTGACAGCCCTAAATACCACGGTGGTTTACTCAAGTGCAGGTCTGACATTGTTTAGATGGCTAGTGACATCACCTATAGTAGATGTGACATTAAGTAGAGGGTTATTTGGTTCATAACTCAACGCCCGATGGAACTCCAAGCTTCCCCACATGAGGTTCCATGGTCAGGGTCATCGGTGTTTTACTAAGTGTATCTAAGATGGTCAGGACAAGCCCCAACGGTGCCTCACTTCTCAATCCTCCAAACCAAGTCCCTATAAAGTTCCCATGGCGAGGTCATTTGATAGAGCATGAAAGCTCTCCCAGGCCCTGCCAAGCCTGGTCTCTCGCGAGTACTGTTTAACCTCACACAAACTCGTATTATTCTCGTTACAACATTACAACCGTTATAGCTTACAGTCAATATAAACAAAGATACAATCTGACTAACACAACAAGCTAAAGTATGAGTTTCCACGCCAAGCTGCCTCACTGAGTTGTCACGCCAAGCAGCCTCGCTGAGTTGCCACGCTTGAGCTACCTCGGTTGCTTAATCTCAAACAATATTTCCAATTAAAGAATTATCCCTAATCTCAGGATTACCTTCAAGCCCCCTCTACAGTATCTTATCAAATATTGTTTCAAATCCTCCTTTAACTTGGTGTTCTGCTGAGTAAGTGCTTCAATGGCCTCTCCCTAGTCTTAGTAGACTTGATGATTAGTCACAACTTTCTCCTTGACGATAGTGCAACCATTGCACCCTGAAAATAAGATAATAAGATTAACAAGTGTCAAAGTATTTGACAAAGACACGAGCATTAATTTTGAGAACTCACCAATGATAGGCGATTTTGGACCAACTTTCACAAAGCATCGGGATCAAAACTTTACAAAAACTCAAAATTTGGAATGTGCCTGTGGTAGTCAAGTAGGTCCGTAGCACTGTTAAAATGTGGAACATATCTTGATCCATGTTTAGTTGTTGTGAGGTTGCAACATTTTTAAGGTCAAATTTGAATTCCTCCACTTCGTCGTAGTAGGAGGATGACCCCGAGTTGAATTCCTCCACTTCGTAGTAGTAGGAGGTGACAAGCAAAATATGATGCCCTTTAATCAACACCCTCTCAAAGTTAGTCCCCGTCAGCCTCAAATCACTTACCCTTCGGTATTTGGGATCATTTTGGGTAGTGGGGCTCTCAGTAGGCCCTTTGTTGCTAATAATTGGAGGATCATAAGGCATGGGGGTTTTCCCTTTAGAATTTGCCTTAGCAGCAGTGGCATCATCAACCTCAGCCTTCCTCTCAGTCTTAATTTCAACATTTTTCTTGGGCTCAGCTTCAACTATCTTCTGAGCATCGACTTTCTTTTTATCCGTGGCCTCAGTATCTACCTTCTTCTCTGCCTCTTGCTCAATCTTATTCTGACGAACAGCCTTTATGGTCCTACGATTAACTTGAGGAAGGTTATACTGTAGGAAGGTTCAACCTTTAACAATGAGTATGTAAGGGTAAAAGTTGAAAAAAGGCTCAACAGTTAGCCGCATTACAATGCATAATGGAAGATAACCTAATACAATTGGAAAAAATTTCTTGCCTTCTTTGACCTCAGCCTCAACCCCTGATCGGCTTCAACTGGGCCTTTTGCTACCAATGGCACCAATATCTCCTAAGGAGGAACATAACCTGGAGGAGTGTGATAACCAAACTTTATGAACTTAGACACAAATAATATATATTATAATTTTCGGGGTAGACAGATAAAATATCTCAATCAAGTCTTTCAGCACAGAGGGAAACCTGAGAGCTTTGTTCACTGAAAAGGCTGGGCAAAAAGTACTAGCGCATAATCAATCAAAAGGTAATCAGGAAGAAAATAGAGAAAAATCATATACCAGTTTTGTTAGGCCCGCACCATTTGCGGGGGATAGGTCTGAATCCTCTCACGAAGGCAGAACTTCGAGTTATTCCTCAAAAGTACATATTGGTTCTTCCAACTATGTTTCTCATCAAAAACAACCTTAAACATCCTTAAATGTGACTTCCTGGGAGCTTTGGCATTGTTCTTTGTGCCATATATGTATCCAAAAATGTTTATAGTGAGGTCGAAGTTAGTGCGTGATGGACAAAACACCATTGCTCCTAAAATTGTTCTATAGGCATTTGGGGGAAGTTGAGTTGGAGCAACCCCACAACCCTTTAAGATAGACCTTATAATAGGGTGAAGGGGTAGAAGAACTCCTACTTGAAGTACCCACACATAAAACAAACTTAATCATATGAGACAGTTCTTCTTGCGATTACTGTAGACCATTTCATCATATGAGACAGTTGCCCATAGTTCCTTTGCCATAAGAACCCCATCGGGGGCGAATTATGACTTAAGGAAAGAATGTCCAAACGTTTAATTCGATCTTACACAAATGTCGGTGATTATTTATAATCACGAACAGTAAATTTATTATTGTATATAGATTTCTTTCTTTTTTTATTGTATTATTTATTCAAACAAACATCGTTGGAATAATAACCTTTGACCACTCGCTATCCCATAAAGAAATGACGACTTGTGATTATTATTTATTGGACCTAATAGGTGCACATGGATACGAATGGTGGCCCGCGACATGCTTGCCACTATAGTCATTCAAATTCCTCTAGATGGGGATGCAATGCCTCTAAGTATTACTTGATATTTCACTTGGTTGGCGCCCACGAGTCTAGTTAGTGAGAGGAGAAAGGCAACATTAGGGGTAGTGGTTAACAGGAAGAACTTTAGCCTTATATTTGGATACTATATCATTACTTGGGCATCAACATATTTATTTATTTTCCTTATCATTGGCATCTTCTTTTATGATGCTTTTCCATATTGGTCCCATTTGAAGATATTTTTCATATAAAAGTCACATTTATTACTCAAACATTAAATATGTCACACTCCTAATTTATTTTTATTTTATTTTATTTTTTTTTTGGGGGGGGGGGGGGGTTATTTGACATATATACCCTTTTATAACTACTCATCCATAACATACGCAGAGGGGGGAGGGGGGAGAACACCCAAACCAATTGAACTTTTTTTCCTTATTTTTCCAACTTCAAAAGGCTATAACACTTTATTCACGAATTCATTTTTCGCAAAACTATTATATTTGAAAGCTACTCACCAAGATGTATCAAACGAGATTCATGAACACTACATAATTCTCAATAAATATTTATGCATACAATAAATATTTTTAGTGTTGACAATATTTACTTATACAGTAAATATTTACTTCAATAACAGAACAAAAAGGAAAATGTGCTAAAGAATAAGTATTAAATTGTAACGTAAATATATACTATTAGAACAATACACAAATAAAAGAAAATTTAATTTTGTGGTTAAATATTCCCTGTCGAAATACAACAATAACAACAGGAGAAGAAGAAGAAGAAGAAGAAAATTTATGTTAATAGTAAATATTTACTGTGAGAGCATCACATATTCTCACATATGTATGTATACATATCAAGTACTCTCATAGTAAATATTCATTGTTAAAGTGAATACAATAAAAATATAATGTTGGAGCAAAATTGTAGTGATCTAGAGGTCTTGGTTATCGATGGTAACGACCTCCTCTCTCATAAAGATATATTTCTCTCTCTCGGCTTGATCTCCCCACAATGAAATTACCTAATACTTAGGATTCATACACAAATTGCAATAATACTTATATATGATTTAAATCCAATCCCAACCAGGCATTGTGCAAGATTCTCTACCGAAAGTAAAAGATAAGAGGTGTTTATGTTTCCTTATTTACTATGATTTAGAGATATAAGATGGGTGGTTTACGCTATGGTTTAGTGCATGGGTATTTTAGTCATAATATACATATAAAATCATTATACTACTTGAATCTGTTCAAACTAAAGTTTTCATATAATTAAACCCACCTAAAAGTTTATTGCACATTTTGGTCCTTTAACCGATTCCATATATTTCGGCCTCATTTGTTTGTGAGTGATTTCACCCAACAATCAAACGAACAACAATGATTGACGAAGCAAAGTAATCATCACATCAAGGAAATTCAAACCATATATGGTTACCACCCCTTTACTTGTGAAAATCCATAAAACTAATATGTCAGTTGGTTTGTATATGAGTATTAAAATAATATAAGGTATCTAATTAGACATTATTATGAGGTAGTCTCATTTAACTACTCTTTCTCTCTAGCAGTCCCACCCCACCCCAATCCATCAGAGACTCTTCGGAACAGTCCGTCAGAAGCCGCCAGACATCCTCGCTGGAATGTCTCTCTCCTCGTTTCTCTCTCTCTCTTTCTCTCTCTCTCTCTCTCTCTCTTCGTCTATTTCTTTTCTTTCGGCAACAATGCCGGAGCTGGAGAAGAAGGTTTTTCGCAAGAAAAAATAGAGTTTTTACATAAACAGTAATTTATTTTTTTCAAAATTTTCATCAAAAAAGTATCGAATATGAGTGTTGTTTGATAGATCTTGACGAGTAGATTCCAAATATATAAATTTTGGATTTGTAGACTGGATGTTAGCAAAATTTAAAGATTTGATGGGTTTATTTGCAAAAAAGGAGGTTGTTGGGTTGTATGTTGGTCATTTTAATGCGCTAAGTTGACAAAATAAAATATTTGACACCATTGGCTAAGTCAAATGATCCATTGAACTTGATACCAATTATACCATCTACTTATGTCATGGGTTAGTTGGTATATGAATACAAGAACCTCTCAATGATATTGTTTGTTAGAAGCTTTCAATCAAATTGCATTTTTCTGATTGTCAAGCCATTAGTCTTTTCGACTTTGCTGTTGAAAAAAAAAATGAGGAGCATTTGATGAGAGAGAAATCGATAATCTAGAATATATAATGAGTATCTGCAACGGGTATCTACAAGTCCATATCTATTAGCGTTGTATTAGAGGCGTCGTAATTAGGACTGTAAATCGGGTTGGGTGAGTTGGCTTGGAATTGTTTAGGGTCGACCCGAACTATCTTACCTACGCTCAAGTCGGAGCTCAATTTGAACTATTTTTTTCTCATTTAAGCCCGAACTCGACTCATAAATATTACATGCTTTAGCCCGATTTTGGATAGCCCCATTTTGATTTTTTTTTGTAAAAAAAGGTTCAAATTAGTATTTTTTTTCTTGTGTCTCCATCATGGAGAATATTTAATTGATATTCATAAAATAAAATATATAATTATGGAATTTATTAAATTAAAACAAGGGAAATAAGAGTGAAACCTATAAAGGCCAATTAGATTTCATACATATAGCATTATTTGATCACTAACAATGGCCTATTATGACTAGAGCAATTAATAAATCAAACCCCACAATAAGATTAACAATAAAATCACAAAATTGAAAATCACTTGTATTCTAATGGATTACGACAAATGAACTTAAAAAAAAAGCAAGTGGTATAAACATGTTATATTATATAGAATTATTGATTTATTTATTTATATATTCAAAGTTCGAGCTTCGGACCCAATTCGAGCTTAGCAAGATTTGACTCAAGCACCGCCCAAAATTCATTCAGATTTGAAATTTTGACTTTGGCTCAGGATGCCAGGCTCAATTTACAAGCCTAGCCGTAATGTTTAAGTTAAAAATAACTAGAATTTGCATCTACATTTATTATATATCAGGCGTGGTATCTATAAGTCCCATATAATTAACCCTTCTTTTATTTGAATTTCTTATTGGGATTATAAAAAAAACAACTCAATAAATAAAGTAGTAGTGGCAAAATGTGAGTCAAATAATAAAACAACCCATATTAACCTAATCATCTAAATATGAGGACCATGTTTAAAAGTTATGAGTTAAATATGAAATTCATATTTCAAAGCTATGAATCAATATGAATCTAATAGTTGACAATATGAATCTAATTTTAAAAGCTACGAGTCAAATATAAAACTCATTTTTAAAAATTAAGTAAAATATTATTTTATTATTTATATATATATCTCTAGAATTATAATACTTACTTTAGTAGAAAAAAAATAAAGTGATCCAACCTATATTTAATTCGCCCATATTTAGCCTAATTCATATTAAGCCCGACCCATATTTGACCTACCCATAATTTTGCCACTGCTATAATAGAGTAAAGACAACCCTTTCCTTGAATCAATTCATAGGGTTCGTTTGGTTGTCCCAAAATTGTAAATTAACTCGTTAATAAATTGATTTATTTAGATATTGACCCATTAATTGTATTTAGTTTCATTAATGAAATGATTTATTAATTGCCCCATTTTAACTCATGTATAAAATCTGAAATTAGATCATTTCACAAAAAACGTAAAATACATCCATTTGAAATATGAGTCACATAAAGTGCATTCTTCTCTCTCTATTTTCCTTCCTTCCCCCCCTCCCCCTTCCCCCTCTCTTAACTAACTTTTATCTTTTTTTCTCATAGAACCTTAACATCAATTTCAAATTACCAAACATTACGTAAAAATGAAATTAAACTCATTTCAAATCCACTCATTTACATTTCACTAATTCATAATGAACCAATTTCCAGAATCAAATAATTTGCGCAACCAAACAGGACCCAAGAGTATAACTCGATTTCTAGTTTCTTGTAATTGTGATTAGTCATTTGGTACTGTCCAGATCACAAGGTTTTTCACTATAAAATAGAGAAGCCCGGCAGAAATACATGAGAAAACACAAAACATGGGCAAGAATAAAGAAAGAGAAATTTAGTTTATTTTACCAAAAGTAGAAGTGTCACTGAATGATAACAGTCGCAGTTTTACAAGAAATATTGAGTAATCAAAACTAATTTATTATGCTATTTCCCACCCTTTTTTGTAACCCAACAAGTTTATTTTTACAATAAAAAAAGAAAGAAAGAGTAATTGCATAATACACACAACTACAACTTGGAAGGAGATTTTTTTGAACTCCGCCCTGCTATGAATTCCTGCATTTTCTTGAACTGCTCCTTTGTCATTCCATTGTAATAGTCATGAGCCCTCGCCTGAAATTTACAATAATTACACACTACAAGTTAAAACCCAGAGGAGTTCAATGACGCTATATACAATCATACCATAATCAATTGTCTATAGGCTAACCCACTTATTAAATACTAGAAGTATGAATACGCACAATTCATAAAAAAATTAGAACAGTTAAATAAACTGATAAAATATTGATGATTATTCAGACCAAGCCCTGAAAAATAATCTACAAGACTATAACTATAAGCGTAAAAACGTAAATTACGACCATCAGACGGGATATTGTACTAGTCACAATCAATAATACTCCTCCAGTTCTCCTATTGATTCCTCATGGAAGCACAGCAGTGCTAAACACACAAAGTTTAGGTGCTTCAAAAACCATTAAAATTCACAAAGGTCTAAATAATATTTAGAAAAAAAACTGGGTTCCCATATAATTTACTAAACATGAATGGATAGATCAGGCTGAAATGTGGGGAACCACATACAATAATAAACGGTAATCTAAGGCCATTAGAACATAGAAACAAGGTTTACAAAATAGATCATTTTATAATAAACAAGGGCTTACAACACATATCTGAAGAATGATCTTTCTGGTTGACTTGTTGGCTTCTGTTTTTGGTGATGTTTGTGGTGATAATGGTTCTGTGTGAGCCTCTTCCATGGCTGCCATTCCTTTCCCTTTCCTTCTCTTGTGCATCTCCCCTCTTCCATGCATCCAAGCCCTCCCCTCTCCTTGTCGAAATCCTGTTTGTTATGCTTTATGTCAGGTTGGGTTTTGCGGTATGGCACATTTGTGTGGTTGGTGTGCCTCATTGGATTTTTCTCCCCTCCCGCCTTTTTCTCTTAATTGCCACCTTCCTGTAGAGCCTCGTGCCAGATTGAGTTGTGTGCTATGGCGGGGTTGTATGAGATCTTGGGTTGGATTTTTTGATTCAGCCTTTTGGTGCTGCCGCCTGGTGGAGGAGCTTTCTAACACCCTCTACTTTCCTCTCCATAGCTGGGATGCGCTTCCTCTAGACCGTTGCTCTGTTGGAGGGCTTCATGTCAGGTTGTCGAGGGGATTGTTTTTTTCTGGTGGTTGGCTGATGAGTTGTGGTGGGTTGTGTAGATTGGTTTGGGAAAGGTTGCGGTATATGCTATGGTTTTGAGGTTTTGTGATCCCAGTGGTGCCTCTTCTCACTGTGTTATCCATTTTGAGGCTGTTTTCTGCTTGATGACTGGGAGAGCTTCTCTCTAGTCGATATCCTTATTCCCCCCCCCCCCCCCCTTCATATGCGATTTCCCCCATCTTAAGCGGGTATGATATCTTTCCTCTCCGGATCGCATCTCTATCTTAGGTGCTTCATGTCAGATCCCGTTAGGACATAGACTTCCTATTTTGGATGGTTTCCCTCTCGTGACCACGGCCTCTCCTTCGTTGTTGGTTCCCTCCCACTAATCGCCATCTTGTTGATTGGAGCTTCAAGTCCAATTGTATGGTGGACTAGCAACAGGGTTTTTGTCTGAGGTACCGAAGAGAATTGACTTAAAGCTTTTCTTGAGCCTTCTTTGGCAACTTCGTTTGGATTGAAACACACACAACTTCCTCCCACTCATCTCAAATGCATGCTTTGTGCATTCTATTCTATTCAGGACCGTTAACCTTGCGGTGTTCTTCATGTCAGGTCTACGTATAGTTTTGCCTTGTGGGTATGGGTGTGGTGGTGGCTGTATACTTGGTGGTGTATGGGATGGGTTGTGGGCTATGAAATAGGGATGGGTTGTGTCGATTGTTTCGTCATTTTATTACCAAATCTTTTATAGCGAGATTTGCGATGTTTTATTGAAAATCTCATGGTGCAGAAGTGATTCGTTTGGAGCCTGTGTGGCACTATTGGATTTATGTTTGTTTTGTTAGTTTTGTTTAGTGCCTACAATGTGTTTGTATAAGGTTCGAGTACGTAGTGTGATGGGTGGTTTCAACCATTTGTTCTGTTGTTTGGGGGCATAGTTGGTGCCCCGGGGCCGTGTTATGGGCTTCATTGTATATCCTTTTGTTATCCCTTTGCTTTTGGACCCAAAAAAAATCATTTTAAAGTCGGCATACAAATCCACGCCTCATGATTTATCTTTTCCAGTTATAAAATCCATACTAACAAGCATGGATACGTACGTATATAACAATACGATCACGTCAACAGAACAAAAACATCTTGAAACATGCAAATATAATTGAGAACACACGTCAACACAACAACAAAAGCATCTTTAAACATGCAAATATAATTAAGTACACAACAATAGATGAAATATATTTATTAACTTTAAAGTAAAGTTCGCACAGCAAATATTTTGTATGATAATTAATTTTATATTATATAATTGTAATGTGAAATTTGTTAACTTATGAATCATTATAACTCATATTATATAGAGAGAGGGAAAGAACAAGCATGTGCATCTCTCTCCAGCCTTTCTCCCATTGTATATAATCTTCAATTGTCTTACTTTCATTTATAATATTGTATCCGTTTTAAGTTTCTTCTGAGATTAATAATTCTTTGACCTACCATAATAATCTTAAATTTATTAGTCTTTTTTTTACGAGCGTCAAACAAGTGTCCATTACGTGCCCCAAATAAAAATTGTATATTTAATTTATGGACATGGTAGATAAGCATGAATATTTGTCTGGGAATGTTTATAAAGTGATGATGTTCACTATATGTCCAACACAGGCACGCCACCGGTTTAGAAACGTGTTCGTCCATCATAGATTTCATTTTTAAGGTGAACCATCAAATTTCAAGAGTGTCCCAACAGTCGAGTGTTGATATGCGCTTTGATCATTAAGTTCTTGTCGGCTTAGTATTGATGTCCAATTAATAGGAGATAATTGAACCTCACACCAAAAGTATTTCAAGGGAGATGCTTTTCTATTTATTCAAACGACGTGAGACAGAAATCAGTACCTTCTCAAGCAAAAGAGCATGGTGCAGATCCTTCTTAAAGCCATCATTTATAACTGCCTTGTATCTTAACACCAAGTCTTGATTATTCTTTATTATGGCCTCTGCAATTTCGCGAGCTTTCTTCAACAATTCGCTTCCTTCAACAACATGACTCACCAAGCCCCACCTCTCAGCTTGTTCTCCAGTTATAGGAGTGGCTGTTAGCGAAATTTCGCGAGCACGCATGGGCCCTATAATGCGTGAAAGCTTCTGAGAGAGACCCCACGAAGGAAATATTCCAAACCTGCAAGAACAAGTTTACATGGATGTCTTCATTATAAGATAAATAAAAAATAGACTAAAGAAAATTAGAAGTGACAATCTTTGCACCAAAATTGGACTGACAGAACCCAAAGAATGAAACCATTAAAGTTGCACAATTGTCTCCATGGTTTAGTACCAAGTCAAAAGTTTTTTTTTTTTTTTTTTTTTTTTTGTGTGGCGTGGGGTGGGGTGGGGGATGGGGAATGATAAGAAAGTGTGCAAAAAGATGTTACACATTACATGAATAGGAGCTTATACTCCAAACAAGATCATGGATCTTCATTCTCTATCTCAATAGCATAATTTAAGTGGAAGAGTTTAAAATCTCCACAAGCCTATCGGTGCGCGAATCAACAGGAGCAAACCTCTTCTTAGGTCCCATTTATCATTGTCTATGATTTGTTATACAACAACAAGTGGAGTCAACGAGGCTCTGATACCAATTGACGTAATGAGCGTCAAATGGAAAATAAGAATATGATTTAACTCTTGTCTCAACTCTCTCTCGATATCTCAAAAATGTAGGAATGCCCCAAATGAAGCTACATGGAGAGTATTTATAGGAAGAAGTAGAAGGATCCAGACTTGGGGCTACAAGAAAAGATCTTAATTACATCTATGCCCTTACTAGCCTTTAATACTTCCCTCCTATAATACTAAACAAAACAAATAAACTAACAACAAAAGAAGAGTACATCATAATAGAGAAAATAATAAAATTGTCACTCAAGTGAGCATGTACTAAAAATAGCCTCACTAAGTCCCTCAATTCACATCGGACCAAAGAACAAAAACGGGGAAAGGAAAACAAAAACCTTCCCAGCCTCCCCCAACCAAGAACTAAACATTTAATTCCCCTTCCCCAACTCGTCCAAAAAGTCTAACAAGCACTGAATGGAAAATTCGCTTCTTCCTTAAACCACATATGAGCAGAGATCAAAAGAGTGCACCGCAGTCTTGCTGGATCAATTTCTTTACCCTCGAAACACCTCTTGATCCTCTCCATCCTTATAGTTCATACAATGCACAGTGATCTCCCATAATCTCATAACCCCCCAATAATGCAGCAACAAGTGATTTACCGTTTCCGCAGCATTCTTACACATCCAACACCTACTTGCCAAGCGTCTACCTCTCCTCTTTAGCTCGTCCGTCATCATAATCGTTTGCCTTGTTGTCGTCCATGCAAAGAGAGCTACTTTTGATGGAGCTCGAGTAGTCCAGATGCTCTTCCAAGGAAGCTCAATCCCCCTGCTACCCATCAAATCGACAGAGTAAGACCTTACAAAGAATACCCCATTCTTATTCCCCTTCCACCAAAAACTGTTCTCCCCCCAAGGAAAACCCCTTCCACCCAAACAATCAAACATCTCCTCTGTCTCCTCTAATTCTCAATCCCCGAGTCTCCTCCTAAACCTAGGGTTCCATCCCATCTAGGGGTGGAAGCGGTACGGGTTTTTACCGTACCGTACCGTTTTGGTCCGAAAAATAATGGTTTTGGTTTCATATATTAAAATACCAGAAACCGGTCTTACCGAAACCGAAATTACCGATAAAAAGTTGGTTGGTTTTGGTTTTAATATTTACAAAACCGATTTACCGAAATTACCGTACCGAATTTACCGAAACCCAAAAAAACCGTACCGAAATTACCGTACCGTACCGTACCGAATTTATCGAAACCAGAAAAAAATGTACCGAAATTACCGTACCGTACTGAAATTACCAAAATTACCTTACCGAATTTATCAAAACCAGAAAAAGTTGGTTTTGGTTTCGATTTTAATATTTAAAAAAGTTGGTTGGTTTTGTTTTTGTTTTTTTTGGGCTTTTAGTGTTGTTTACCAAAACCAGAAAAAACCAGAATTTACCGAAACCAGAAAAAATCGAAATTACCGAAAAAACCGAAATACCGGCCGGTTTGGTTTTGGTATTGATTTTGGTGTACCGGGTGGTAAACTGGTACGGTTTGGTCTTACCATCCAGAGTTTGGTTTTGGTATTGGTATCTACTATTTACCGACCAAACCGTACCGCTTACACCCCTAATCCCATCTTATCTCCCTCCCTCTAAATATGCCTTGCCACCAATCATTTCCTTTCATTCGTAATACATAATAGCTCGGGAAGCAATTTATCTAACGATCTGTCTCCCCCCATCTATCCCTCCAAAACCTAACCCTCTCTCCGTTCCCGATACACAAGGAAGTGTGCCAAAGGAATTCCACCCAAACCTCTGCAATGTGTTTCCACAATTCCACCCCATGAGGGAACCGCATATCCCTTAATTCCCAACCGTTATGGCCAAGCCCAAATCTCGCCACCACCACCCTTCTCCACAATCTACCTTCCTCACCCGAAAAACTCCACATCCACTTCCTCACAAGAGCTCTATTAAAGATAGCTAACTTCCTTACACTTGCCCCTCCCTCCCTCACCTATTTGCACACCTCCTCCCAACGCATCAAACTATGCTTAACACTATCCTTGTTCTCGCACCTCTAAAAATCCCTCATTATCTTATCCAACTTTCGTTGAATTGAAACCGACACCGTAAGAATGGAAAGATAACAAGAAGGTAAAGTAGCTAGTGTGATCTTCTCACACTTGCCCACGTTGATATGTAACCCTTAAACTGCTTCGAAACACATCAAAATGATCTTTAACCTTTGCACTCGATCCTCCTCCACTCCACAGAAAATAATCATATCGTCGGCAAATAAAAGAAGGGACACCCTACACTAGACACCCCTTTGCCCCCCTCCTTTAGAAAAGTAGGTCTTCTTCCACCCCGCCAATCTCCTATCCACCCGGATCCTAAATGGCCTTGTAGAACGAAGCACCTAACGAATGCCCAGATACGTAGACGGTATAGATCTCGCTCTCCCCTCTTTACTCCTGACCTGGATCATCTCACACTTGCCCACGTTGATATGTAACCCTTAAATTGCTTCGAAACATATCAAAATGATATTTAATCTTCGCACTCGATCCTCCTCCACTCCACAGAAAATAATCGTATCGTCGGCAAACAAAAGATGGGACACCCTACACTAGACACCCCTTTGCCCCCCCCCCCCCCCCCCCCCCAAACACACACTCACATAAAAAAAAAACACTACAAAGCTGCTTAACCTACCCACCCCCACCGCTCTCGCCAAAAGCCTACTCAACCCCTCAAATCACCAAAATAAAGATGAATGGTTAGTGTGGATCCCTTTGGCATAAACCTCTAGTACGGGAAAAAAATGTATTTCGTTGTACCATTCACCAGCACCAAAGACCTAATAATGGTAATGCAACTCTCTATCCACAAACGCAGCCTCTAACAAAAAAAAGCCAATTGACATGATTATATGTCTTCTTGATATCAAGTTTACATACTAAGCCCGTCTCTCCACCCCTCATCCTAGCCTCCACACATTCATTTGCTACCAGAACCGCATTCAAAATTTGTCTTCCGCCCACAAAAGCATTTTGAGCCTCGAACACAATTGGATCTAAAACATTCCTCAGTGTGACTGACAACACCTTAGCCAATAACTTATATACACTCCTAACCAAACTTATTGGCCGGAAATCACTCACATCCACTGCCCCTCCTTTTTAGGGATCAAGGCAATGAAGGAAGCCTTCAAGCTTCGTTGAAATCTACCTCTCATGAATTTCCTCAAAAAAAGAGAGAACATCTCCACTCACCACCGACCAACACTGCTGAAAAAAAGCCATTGAAAACCCATTGGGCCTCGAAGCCTTATCCCCACGCATAGACTTCAACGCAATAACCACTTCTTCCTCCGAAATAGGTCTCTCCAAGTTCTCATTGCTCTCCCTCGAAATAACCCCGAACTCCGACTCGTCTAATGAAGATCTCCACTCATCCTCCTCCGTGAACAAAACTTAACAGAATTCTTAATTGCCACCCTAAACTCGACTTCTTCATTAAACTCTACCCCATCCACCACTACCTTCTCAATATGGTTAAATCTAAGATAAGAGTTTGTTGTTCTATGAGAAAATTTAGTGCTTCCATCTCCTTCCTTCAGCCACAATGCACGAGATTTTTGCCTCCAACATATCTCATCCTGAATCATTTTCCACCCAATTTCCCCTTTCATCTCCTCCCTCCTTAACCACTCTTCTCTGGACAGCGTACCAACCCCCTCCTTCTCATCCAGCACCTTGATCTCTTCTAAGCCTCTAACAATGGATTCCCTCACATTCCCAAAGCTCCCTTTATTCCAGCTTTTCAAGTCCTCCTTAAAAAGCGAGAGCTTCTTTGCCAATATAACACTAGTTGAGCCCGCCACCTGGTAGCCCTCCCACCACATCCTCACCTCCTCAACGAATCCCTCTTCCTTCGGCCACACATTCTCAAATCTAAAACGGACCCTCCCCTCGTTACCCCTCGCACTCCAGAAGAATCGGGGCATGGTTAGAGACTACTCTAGGCAAACACGATTGCACCACTCCCGAAAAGTGCCCTTAGTAATCAGCAGACACCAGAAATCGATCCAGACAAGACCATGAAGGAAGCTCCCTATTATTAGGCCATGTGAAAGGACCCCCCACTATAGGCAAATCAACCATCTCCAAGTCGTTGATGAACTAAGAGAACTCCCTCATCAGTCTAGTCAACGTTCCTCCCCGACTTCATTCCTCTATAAAACGCACAACATTAAAATCCCCACCCACGCACCAAGGACCCCACACACTCTCCCCAACTCCTCCCATAATTCTTATATAATAGCAACATCCACAGGGCCATAAACCCCGAAAAGCTCCACTCTCCCAATGCTTCCAACGACATTGGTAACTCATCTTCTCCTTCCACACGTCCAACCAGCGCTCGTTGAAGGAAATCGAGCCTCGTACGGCAGGATTCCGCATCCCCACTCAACCCACCATTAGAGATCTTCACCACGTTGACCATTACTTTTGGCAAAGGTGCTATGGTAGCAGCCTGGAGATAGGATTTTCCTCCATTCCCACCCTGCTTTTGGACATCCCTAACCTCCTCTGTGATTAGCCTTTACAAAACACAACTGGCTCCACCTCTTTGAAAATTTCACTTGCAAACGCCCACCCCAAACCCCCACCCCTCACCTTCTAGCCTGTTTCTTTAATCACAATAGCAAACCAAACTTCCTTCCTTCTAAAGCAAGTACACGCAATCATTTCTCTATTCTTGCGCCATGTTTTTTTATAAATCTGCCATGACCTTTGACAACTTCAAACATATAGCAACTCAACCAAAAACTTCGCTATTCTCGCACCATCTTTTTTATAAAATCTTCCATGGCCTTCGGAAGCTTTAAACATACACCAACTCAACCAGTTACTTCTCTTATTGCCAAATAACCTACGGAAGAATATCCACTTCCTCGTTCACACAATCTAAATCTATGGCTTCTCCCAAGAAGCTCTTTGTTGACCTTGAAAGTCTTCCAACCCGCTTGGGAAAAGGGTCTTTCCATCCCCAGTTAACAATATCCTTCTGTTGACTATTACATTACTCGTTTTTTAAACCCAATTTACTTCATATTTATTGGTGGTATTTTCACAGAGAGAGAGAGATGACATAAAACAAAAGTAGCACGTATCACCTAGTCCCACACTTACAAAATACCCAGCCAAGAAAATGACCACTCTCTAGTTGCATACCTAAAAAACTATCATACATAAAAGGTGACTATCCTCTAAGTGTAAATTAGGCGGACTATATGCAAAACTCTTCCTGTGCCTCAACCCTTTTATATGCTCCTTATTGTACGCGGACTATATGCAAAACTCATCTTGTGACTCGACCTTTCCTTTGAGTACCTCTTATTCTATAATGACGTGGTCGAGGCCATTGTGGAACCCTCGACAGGTCGTGACACTTTTTAGGATTGCTCTATACACTTAGTGGGCCGAGAAATAGAGTTGACAGGTTACATCGGCTCGCCTACTACTATATGCTTAAAGTTGCAAAGTTGGACTAATTTTATGCTCCCATCGTGGGCCACAACTCGATCATGATTAGAGAGCGTACTGCTTACCTTGAAATTTGGGCAGGGCCGAAGCCCCCCTCAATGGGTTCTAAGAAGGAGGGCGGCGCCCCCAAAAAGCTTATTGATTTCATTGAAGGGAACTAAGACTATTAGCTTAGCTAGCGTTCCGGGAGAATCTAGTCATTTAGTCAGTTCATAACAATATCTGTAAAGCAAGGGGCAAAGCTTCTACGATAGATTCCCCCTCATGTAGTCGTCGGCCTTCCCCAGCCCCCCTTCGTCGCTTCTGGCTAAGCATCTTTCGGCGGAGGAAAGGAGGCGACTAGTCGCTTCTGGCGAAGCTGCGAGTTCATGAGCAAGTGAATGAACGAGCCAGCGAGCAGCGAGTGAAGTGAATGAACGAGCCATGTTGCCGCGAACTGTGCCATGACCACACAAAGGTCGGGAAGATGGAGAGATCATACTAATGACCAAAGAAAGGCACGGAAAAAAAGAAGTTGGTTGCAAAGCCTTAAGCCCCAAGGCTGGAATTTCTTAACTGCCGTAGTTTCTAGTCCCGCTAATAGTTTAGTGCATTCTTTGTTGTACTATGGGGTTCTGAAGCACAAGGATATTTTACTCGGTGTCAATTAGGTTGTATATGGACTTTTATTGCTCTCAATGGTGCTTTCGGATCAATAGGTTTCATGTTATGTCAATTAGAACTTGCTCGATCATTTCAATTGCGACCTTATAATGCAATCGAATTCTCTGGTCCAATTGTTGTTGACCTACCTTCATGATCCGTTTGGCAACCCAATTCCAAGCCATGGAACTGGAATTCGAAGGCCAATTTTAATTCCACGAAATTGAAATTGGCCTTCCAATTCCAATTCCAAGCCTCGGAATTGGGTTGCCAAATAGACCCTCAATGCACATTGATTTCTCTTGCGCTGAAATTCGTTTGGTCGATGTTGGGTTGGGGTTTGGGCTTGCATGTTTGCCACTCATTGTAATTAACTTATGTTACTTCATATGTAGGGGCGTGTCCAAACAGTTATTATATTCTGTTAATTATACCTATGATATTACGTTCATTATTAATACTGGTTCAATTAATCATTTGAGTCTTCTTAAAATCTATAATACTGCAGATATCAAGGGTTGGGGTTCATATAGTCCCTTATTGAGCCAATAGTGAGCTCATTCCATTTATTTCATTTGTTTCCTCCGCAAAGTGAGCTGTGGAGTTAGGACCGCAGACTAGTGGGAGTAGGCCGAGGTTTTGGTCAATTTTGTTACCGTAGGTACAAATCTTCTTCATCTATTTTATCGTGTAATTAAAAAAGGGTCGGGAATTTTGCAGTTATTTTGTACATGTCCTTAAGCAGACATTGGGTTGAGGATTGTTAAATTATGAAAATCATTTTTTATGGCCGTGGACCATTATTAGCTTTGTGTAGATGAATGTTGAATGGAAGTCTGATTTCCAATTTCCATGTCTAAGATAGTCAATGGTCTAAAAATGAAATATTAAAACAAGTACGTAATTAAGGTTGAGGAGCTATGGCTTGTGTTGAGGTCTTAGTAAGACCACAGCTTTTCGCTTTATGTGTGAGCTGATGTGTAGCACATATATTTCAGAAAATTAGATACAATTGTTGTTGTTTGGCATTACAATGAGGGTGCTTGTTTGTACCATTTAATGTTGAATTGAGGCATTTCAGCATTTAGTTTTAATGGAAAGTTTAAATATTATTTATTTGGGTACTTTTATTTCAACCCACTTTTTTTTTACCTACCCCATGTTTATTAAACCCATTACATTGGCATCCCTTTTTATTTACCCACCCCGTGTGGTGGGGTGGTGTTATTAAAAAAAAGAATCTAACCTTAATGGTAGCCCCAAACTATATAGGCAGTACTGACCCGTTGATTTTCTAATACCGGTGATCAGGTAAGATATTTCCCATACTGGCAGCGGTATGGTTTCTTAATGCCTAGTGCGTCTTTAACTCTACTAGTTCTGAAGCAGTTAAAGAGGTACATCAAGAATACAAACCAGAAAATCAAAAGAACAATACAGAATTAAATGTGTTAGTGGATGAAGGCTCGCAAGGTAACCTGTCCAAAAATAAGTACCACCTGATCCCTAATGCTAGTTTGGATGATAAGTTAGAGCTGACAATTTTTGACACGATAACCCGTTTATGGTAATAACCCGAAATGACTTGAATTTGACACGATTAGCTTGTATAGATTTAAAAATACCCAAACCTTATACTCAAATAAAAATCAAAGCGACCCGAAAATGACACGACTAACCCGAATTGTCACCCTTGATTGGAAAAAATAAATATATAAATTAGAGAGGTAGGGTTATGATAACAAAAATGTGTTGAAGCTCTTCAACCACTTTTAGGAGTGAGAGATTTGTTGGGTATGAGGATTGTTACTTAAAATATTTTCTTTAACAGGGTGGTTTAAATGGGATCTGATTTGTTTACTTGATTGAATTATATTTATTATAAAAAAAAAAATCTTATAAATTAGAGAGCAAACTTATGTGAGAATTGATATGTAAATGAAGTTGGTGCATTAAACATGTATAAATAAGAAGAGGGGTAATTAGAGAACGAACTTAGCATGAGTGTCCATAAACTTAGCACTTTTGGACGCCACCAACACATCACAAGCTAACGCTATCTCAAACCCAGCCGTAACCGCAAACCCGGCTATAGCTCCAATAATCGGTTTCTTGCACCGCTCCATTTGCGCAACCGGGTCGGTCTCCATGTCCTTCACATCCCCTTTGAAAACATCCTCCGCCGCGGTCAAGTCCACGCCCGAGCAAAATGACCGACCCGACCCAGATAAAATCACCACCCGAACCGACTCATCACAATCTAGTCTCTTAAAAGCCTTGGCTAAATCCACCATCATCTCTCTAGTCAACGAGTTGAGTAATTTGGGACGGTTTATTGTTACGTACGCTATCCCATCCGGTTCAAGGTCTACGAGTATCAACTTTTCCGACGACGAGGAGGATGATTTTTCCATTTTCTACTTTGTGAATGTTTTTTTGTGTTGAATTGCGGTGGTGTTATATATACGGAAATGGGAGTGACGTGTGGGAGTTTTATTTTATTTTTATTTTTGAAGTGTGTGATGTTGTCTATTACTAGTTATTACGGTGTTTATCCTCGACGTAAAGGTTAGAGTGACGGACCGGTGACCAATATTTAGAGTTATTAATCTTTTACCTAATTATTATTATAGAGGGTCAAAGTTAGGGTGGCGGATTAGGTGCTAAATAAATTAGCAATGCGCCTAACACGTAAATTTCGTGATGCGGGCTATTTTTTAACGAAATTAATAAAATATGTACTAAAAATATATATAAAAAAAAGTGTCTGAAATCATAAAAAAAATGTTCAGTGAAAAATAAATTAGTATGCGAAGAAACTTGAAAAACACAACCCCAAATGATATCCTTTTAAAAAATAAATAATAATTTTTTATCAAAAATATTTTTCAAATTATTTTTAAATAAAATATAATTTTTAAATATTCATATTGTTTTTAGGTTAGATGGTACCATTAAATCCTCTCAAAAGAGGTTTCTCGTAATTCTAATCGTTGAAATGCTACAATAGACAACATAGAGGCAGAAAATGAAATATTTTTCCAACTTAAAAAGATAAACATAAGCATAAAGATATGAATAAAGATGAACAGATAGGGATGAAAACAAAAAATTAGATTACCCACTATATTTGTTGACATTGTGGTTAGGAGTCCAGAAATAGAGTAACTTGTAGAAGTAATCGAATATTTTCAATGATGACCCAAACTTCTTTTGACCGACGGTGACAAGAGCTTCAACCGTAGGTTTCTTAGCAACATCGTTCTTCTCTTCCGAATCATCGGCTTCCTTTCTAGCATGTTTGGAGTTTGGCTAGCCATCGACTGCAATTGGTGATAATTATTTTTTTAAAATGTCATGTTTAATGTTAAATAAAAATATCGAAGGAAGATATCAATAAACATTTTCTAGGATTGAATAAGGGACTTATTTAAACATATTAAATATACATGAAAAAGCTTTTGCAAGTAATATTAAAATTTCTCTTCGAAAACTTTATCATTTATTTTTTGGCACATTTTGTCATTTTATTTAAGCACTATTTCATTTAACCAAACATGGTAGCACAAAATAATGCAGTTCGACCACTTGTACATGTCGCTGGCGCGGACCATTTTTTCTAATATGTTGGTCCGCACCAGGGGTATGTATAGCTGGTCCACTAGCGCTGATCAACATATTAGAAAAAATGGTCCGCGCCAGCAATATGTATAGGTTGTCAGACTGCATATACATACCGCTAGCGCGGACCATATTTATTTAAATAGTAAAAAGATTAATTTTAAAATAGTACAAAAAAAAGTCTTTAACCAAAAATAAAATGTGTAAAAAAATACATTTATAAGAAATCAAATTTTACGTTTTACAGATAAGTTTTTAATTAAAAAATAGCTAAGATTTTCTGTTTTAAAACAATTGAAATGTTTTTTTAAAAAATTATAAAAAGTTAAAATTTTATTTTTAAAATAGAATCTTATTAAAACATTTTTTTTTATGAAAATATAATTTTTTTATCAAATACATTTATTTTAGTTGGAGGTAAAAAATTAGACATTTAAATTATATAAACTTAAGGACCCAATTGTCATTTGCTATCCAATTGTCATTTACAAATGATTTTGGTATTTGCACAGTTATAGAGAAAGAGAAATTGTGAAATGGGTTTAAACCCATTTGAGATATTCATGCATTTGTTCATTTGTCTTTCCACGTGTGTATTTTCAGCAAAGATTTTTAGTGGTCCGTTGCTTCACCCGTTCTTCCAACCCCTTGGAGAACGGTTATGTATATATATATACAGTTGATCCAAACCTCTTTTTTCTGATATTGTCTTATTTTTAACGGTCCGCGCCAAGGGCTTTCAATCCCCACCCACCCCCCATTGTCGGAGCTACAACAACCTTCATCAGAGATTTGATTTGGAGTGACATGGGGTGCCGCTGGCGCGGACCTTAGGAAATAAGAGAATATTGGATAAATGGGGTTTGGATCCACCGGAAACTCCGATTTGGGGTGAGTAGGGTTAGCATTGGGTTAGGTTTATATCTGTAACATTTTCACAAACGGTAACATTTACTGTGTTATAACACAATATATATATATATATATATATATATATATATATATATATATATATATATATATATATATATATACGGTGAATCCAAACATCTTTTTTCTGATATTGTTTTATTTTTAACGGTTCGCGCTAGCGGCATCTAATCCCCACCACCACCAACCCCAATTGTCGGAGCTCCAACAAACTTTATCAGAGTTCTGATTTGGGGTGACATGGAGTGCCGCTGGCGCGGACCATAAGAAATAAGAAAATATTGTATAAATGAGGTTTGGATCCACCGGAGCTTCAGTTTGGGGTGAGTACGGGTAGCATTGGGTTAGGTTTATATTTGTAATATTTTTACAAATAATAAATGTTACTGTTCGTGAAAATATTACATCGGCATCCTATGTCACCTCAAATCAGAGCTCTGATGAAGGTTGTTGGAGCTCCGACAATGGGGGTGGGTGGTGGTGGGGATTGGATGCCGCTAACGCGGACCGTTAAAAATAAGATAATATCAGAAAAAAGAGGTTTGGATCCCCCGTGTGTGTGTGTGTGTATATATATATATATATATATATATATATATATATATATATATATATATATATACTGTGTTATATGAACACAGTAAATGTTAATATTTGTGAAAATGTTATAGATATAAACCTTACCCAATGCCACTTCTACTCACCCCAAATCGGAGCTCCAGTGGATCCAAACCCCATTTATCTAATATTCTCTTAATTTCAAAGGTCCGCGCTAGCGGCACCCTATGCTACTACTACCCACCCCAAATCATAACTCTGATGAAAGTCGTTGAAGCTCCGACAATGGAGGTGGGTAGTGGTGGGGATTGAATGTCACTAGCGTAAACTTTTAAAAATATGGTAATTTTGAAAAAAAAAAGAGGTTTGGATCTACCGTATGTATATATATATCCAATATGCTCCTATTTTTAAAGGTTTGCCCCATCGGCACCTAATGCGATCCCTACTCACCCCAAACCAGCGCTCCGGAGGATCCAGATCCCATTTATCCAATCTTATTTTCAAAGGTCCGCGCCAGCGGTACCCCGTGACACTCTGGTGGATCCAAAACTCATTTATTCAAAAGTCTCTTATTATCAAAGGTCCGCTCCAGCGGCACCACATGCCACCCTACCCACCCCAAATCGGAGCTTTGATGAAGGTCGTTGAAGCTCCAACAATGGGGATAAGGATTGGATGCCGCTAGCGCGGACTTTGAAATATAAGGTCATTTTGAAAAAAAAAGGGTTTGGATCCACCGAATATATATATATATATATATATATATATATATATATATATATATATATATATATATCGTGTAATATTACCACAGAAAATGTTACTGTCTGTTTGTGAAAATGTCACATATATAAAATTATCTCATATTCTAGTGCATACAGTAAAGTTTACTATTTGTGTAAATTTTTTTCTTTAAAATTTTATTGGCTTCATGGATCTTGTTTGATAGATCTCGTCGAGCAGATTAAAAAAATAGTAATTTTGCGAAAAACGGATTTGTAAATCAAAAGTTATGATCATTTTAAGATTAAAAAAAATAGTCCAGCCACTTATGTAACTTCCTAAAGGAAGTTACGGATGATTAGTTATAAAAGGGTAAAATTGTGAAAAAATTCCCTAAAAAGTTGGAATAGGATCTATATGATTGTTGAAAAGTCAATGGGACTTATATGTATGTTGACCTAACAAATAGGACTTATAATAATGCCATAAAAAAAAGTGTATCTAAAATCATAAAAAAATTATTCAGTGAAAAATAAATTAGTATGCGAAGAAACTTAAAAACACACCCCTAAATGATATGCTTTTAAAAAATAAATAATAATTTTTTATCAAAAATATTTTCAAATTATTTTTAAATAAGATATAATTTTTAAATATTCATATTGTTTTTAGTTTAGATGGTACCATTAAATTCTCTCAAAAGAGGTTTCTCGTAATTCTAATCGTTGAAATGCTACAATAGACAATATAGATGCAGGAAATGAAATATTTTTCCAACTTAAAAAGATAATCATAAGCATAAAGATATGAATAAAGAAGAACAGATATGGATGAAAACAAAAAATTAGATTACCCACTATATTTGTTCACACTGTGGTTAGGAGTCCATAAATAGAGTAACTTGTAAAAGTAATCGAATATTTACAGTGATGACCCAAACGTCTTTTGACCGACGGTGGTAGGAGCTTTAACCTTAGGTTTCTTAGCAATATCGTTCTTCTCCTTCGAATCATCGTCTTCCTTTCTAGCACGTTTGGAGTTTGGCTAGCCATCGACTGGAATTGGTGATAATTATTTTTTAAAAATGTCATGTTTAATGTTAAATAAAAATATCGAAGGAAGATATCGATAAAAAATTTCTAGGATAGAATAAGGGACTTATTTAAACATATTAAATATACATGAAAAAGATTTTGCAAGTAATATTAAAATTTCTCTTCGAAAACTTTATCATTTGTTTTTTGGCACATTTTGTCATTTTATTTAAGCACTATTTCATTTAACCAAACATGGTAGCACAAAATAATATATGCATCACAAAATAATTTAACAATAAAAAAATTCAGTGCAGATATATGTAAAAGAAATCTAAACAAATAAAAAGAAAAGAAATTTAAATTAGAAAAAAAATCAAAAAATCCAACAATTTGGGATCTATAATTAGAAATAAAACCAAGACATAACCATAACTTCCTCGTGATTATTTTTTTATCTTCTCACATGTATATAAAAGTTATATACTATTTTGTGGATTCTGGGGATTTCATAAGAGAATTTTCGAAGAGTGCAATTAGTAGCTAAAGAATTCGCAATAAGGCAATAATAATTGGCGCACGGTAAAAACAAACAATAAAATGATATAATGATTCAATTTTTAGTAATGAGCTTAAAAGGGAAATCAAATACACAATATTTTTTGGGTGGGTAAAATGTAATAAATATATTAACAAAAGGCAGGGCCCAAAAAAGAAATACAAATAAGGCCCAAACTGACCACACGGATCAAAGATACCTACTCCTACTCCAAACTTACCGGGCTTACAATACAACACAAACACTCCAAAACGAAAGTGAACATAGTCTGACTAATATAACCCAAACCAAATCCATATACAAAATAGGCAAATGCCTTATAACCTAGCCCAAAAAACATAATCCAGATCCACAAAGAATGACCCTATAAAAATCCAGACACTCTCGACTCTCCAGTTGGCCACCTGCTACGCATGCTCGAGCCGGGGTGGCAATTCGGGTTAGTCGTGTCATTTTCGGGTCGCATTGATTTTGATTTGAGTATAAGTTTTGGGCACTCTTAAATTTATACAAGCTAATCGTGTCATGTTCGGGCATTTTCGGGTTATTACCGTAAACGGGTTAACGTGTCAAAAATTGCTAGCCCTGACCAATCAAAATTAAATGCTTGAAAACCCTGTTTGCCACTTGAGGAAACCCACTGATCAAAGAAAATCAAAACCCAAGGAACAATATCTTGACAAAAACCATCCAAACCTGTTTCAAATTCCATCGGCAAACCATAGAACCAAAAATACCAAAACCCTATCATAGAAAACTCCATCAAAACACCACTCTCAACCACACTGAAACCCAAACTCCATCAAAATACCATTCTTAACCACGCTCAAAACCCATCAAATACACAATGTTAACATATGAATTATACAAAAATGGGTAGAATAAAATAATTTTAAAGTACCAGTTTTGTAGGAGTGCTCCTCGGTAGACAAATGATACCTATGCAACTAACCTAACGCCGTATAAATAGCATCAGTAGGAGCTGTGGAGGTTAAAGGTTTTGAGGATTCATCGTGGGAGGGAAAGGGTCGGGGTATAATAAGACATAAATGGAAGGGATGAGAAAGGATGTGTAAATAATTAACGGGAAGGTCAATTAATAATTGAGGAGAGAGGGAGAGAACCGAATTAGATGGAGTGGATGGCTTTGATCTCATTGAATGGAGGGAGAAGAAACACTTAGATTGGATGTGCAATAATAATGTAAGATTAAAAGCTGCATAGAGATTAAATTGAGTGTTGACAGTTGGGTAAAGAAAAGTGGAAGAGACTTTGGGTATACAAAAAGATTTAAGAAATTAATTTAATTTGAGGCATTAAAATTGTAGCTGGATTACACCTTGTGGAATAAAAAAGGATTTAAGGGGTTAATTTAATTTGAGTTATTAAAATTATAGACGTGGCATCTTGTGATAGCGACAAATGTCGACACCTGGTTCTGCTGGCAACTTTAGTTATATACTATGACTAGTTGCCGTGCGATGCGCGACTCATATGGTATTGTAAACAATATCAACAAAGACAATGCAAATATGACGAATTGATAAAATATTTGTTCACTTTTTCGAACCATTTAAGAGAAGTCCTAAGTATATACTTGTATATATACTCACCCCTTCAGCTTCTACTAACCTCAGCTCTAGCTATGTTTATGTTTTTTTTTTGGCATTTCTTAACTCTAATATTTTTATAAAAAAATTAACATAATATTTTCAAAATTGGCACATAATTATTATTATATTTCAAAACTGTCTAAAAAGAAGTCATGTCAAAGTTATCACACATGGATTTTTTAATAATAGTTCAATTTAAACTAAATTTCAAAATAAAAGAATAAAATACATGTATTAATTACAAAAACTATTTAATTAATTACAAATGCAATTATTAGTTACAACAACAATATTAGTAAAAAATATATCTATTGGGTTCCCGTGCCAATGACACGGTTAAAATAGAGATCTAACAGAAATTCATTCAAAAATATTTTATTTGAAATGATAAAAATTAGGTAAAAATTTGTTATCTAAAAAATTATAATTATCACATCCCTTAATATACATAAAGTCTTTTTTCTTCCTACCCATGTTCAAAATTAGAACATACACTAATGAACCCTACAAATAAAGGTTTTATTTCCATATAAGAACAATATTGAATCCCGTATCTAAAAACTAATTCATAGAGCACACTTTTAAGTTCTCTCATCTTTCTTACTCACTATCCACTTTATCCCAGGCCACTGTCAGTCAAGGCCAACATGTAATTCATTACAAATAGTTTTCTTCCTTTATTTTATAAATGTATCGGTGTATGCTTTGAGCTTAAATTATGTGATATCTTTGAGCTAAACATATGATCTTATCTCTTTCCTATTTTCAAAGAGTCAACTGAACAATCGGGACAAACTAGCTATGGCCACAAATCGAAACAATTAAAAGAAAACATAGCTCATCCACGCGTCATAAAACCACGAATCTACCAACACGCGTCTAATAACCTTGGAAAACAACACGCGTCTAAAAACCCTAAAACAAACAACGGGCATCTGACTCTACCATTTAACCACAGATGCAAAAAAAACCATTAACTCACACAATAGGTCTTAGAACTGTTAGTTAAAGCTCATAGCTGTCCAACAACTAAGAGCTATTAAGTGCAAAACTTTGAAAGTGCCTTTGGCACAAGTCCCACATCGGTGGGTTGTAAAAAATGGGATGAGTTAATATACCTTTTTTGTGAGTCTAAAGGGTAAGCCCTTTAGGCATTAGATGTTTTGTATGTATGGGTGAGGGACTTATTGGGCCAAGTCACACACGCGCGCGCGCGTCGCCGCCGCCGTCCGTCCGCCCCGGCCCGTGCCCGAGTCCGGGTCCTGGGTCATGGGCTTGGGCTCATTAAGAATGAATTTTTTGGACAAATACATTATTGTTTTTGTTGTCTTTAAAAATTATTTTTTAACGTTTTTTTTTAATTTCGAAAAATTAAAACGTGTTTTATTCTGAGTTGATTTCTTCAACCGAGTTGCCCACTACTTCCAGATTTTTCTCTCCACGTTGTTTACCAACGTCTCTTTTTTTGCCCCATAAAAGAGGCTGTAGCCTCCGTTTTTAACACACAGTTATCTCCCACGAAAATTCTAAAAACAGTTCTCATCTTCTGACCTGCGAATTTTTTTTAATACACAGAAATAATTATTCATCCACTGAATAATTATAACGACACAGAAATTTTTAATCTTTCCCAGATTATTTATATTTATCATGATCGAGCAGTATACATGTTTTAGAATGGGTGTTTGTTGAGCGAATCAGATTCGTGCTGCTGATTCGTATTATTTTCGAGGCTGTTTTATCCTGGGGGTGACGGGGCTATACACTGTCGGCACAAATTGGAGGCAGAGCCGCGAAACACCTTAAAGAGAGCGACATTGTCCACGACTCAGCCATATTTCTGGACTGTTCAGTTTCGGGTTTCTTATATTTTTCGCCTTCGGTTTATCAGCTCCTAAATTGGGTAATTTCGTTCCCTACTTTAATTCTGCATTTATTTAAATTGCTGCAACAACAATTTTAAGGTGTTTAGGAAAATTCTTCCATGGACGAAATTAACTCAAGTAACCTTACTAAGCCTTTCAAATATGAAGGCACCCATTTTAAACGTTGGAGCAAAAAATTGTTATTTTATTTAACTACGAAAAAAGTCGCATCATGTGTTCAATTTGACAAACCCGTAGTAAATAATCCACCTACTGTTGAGGAAAGTAAAACAATTAGAACTTGGGAGGAAAATGATTTTTTGTGCAAGAACTATATTCTAAATGCTCCAAGTGACGAACTTTATGACTATTATGCCAATTATAAAACTGCGAAAGATGTTTGGGTTGCACTCTTTAAAAAATATGACACGGAGGAGGCGGGTGCTAAAAAATATGCCGTCAGCCGTTATTTGAAATTTCAAATGACGGATGACAAATCTGTTGTTGCTCAAACCCATGATTTGCAAATGATTGCCCATAAAATTATTTTCGAGGGCATGGCTTTAGATGAGTAATTTCAGGTGGCTGTAATTATTGATAAATTGCCTCCACTATTCAAAGAGTTTAAAAATGTTTTGAGGCATAAGTCTAAAGAATTTTTACTAGAGTCATTAATTACTAAATTGAGAATAGAGGAGGAATCCCGAAAACAGGACTATAAAGATGAAATTCTTGTTGTGTCTAACAACAAAAATCAGAAAAAGAACCACACTCTAGTTGTTTTAAAAGCAAACGGAAAAAATATGAAAAATCAGAAAAAGAGCCACAACCAGAATTTTAAAAATCAGACTCAAAATAAGTATAAGAACCCTGGAAATGGACAGTCTAGCAACTCGGGACAGTTTCTCTGTTTCAAGTGTGGCAAGCCTGGCCATATGGCTCACAAATATCGCAATGTGCCACAAACACAAACGAATTTGACCGAAGAGTACCTATGTGCTATGATTTTAGAAATCAACATGGTTAGCGGTGCCGAAGGGTGGTGGTTGGATACTGGCGCTTTCCGCCATATCTGTTATGACCGTAGTCTGTTTAAAACTTATTTTGAGACTGCAGATAAGAAGGTGTTATTGGGTGATTCTCACTCCACTGAGGTTGCTGGTACTGGAAATGTGGAATTGAAGTTCACTTCGGGAAAGACTATTATCCTCAAAGAAGTTTTTCACACTCCCGAGATAAGGAAAAATTTGGTTTCGGGCTATCTTCTCAACAAAGCTAGATTTACTCAAACTATTGGTGCTGATTTATTTACTTTGACCAAAAATGGACTTTTTGTAGGCAAGGGTTATGCCACTGATGGGATGTTTAAGTTGAATGTTGATGCAATGAATAAAATTTCTCCTTCTGCTTATATTGCTTGTTCATTTAATATTTGGCATGATAGGCTTTGTCATGTTAATAAACGACTTGTTAAAAATATGAGCACTTTAGGATTAATTCCAGAATTATCATTAAATGATTTTGAAAAATGTGAATGGTGTAGTCAAGCAAAAATCATTAAGACACCACATAAATCTGTTTTTAGAGAATCTGAACCACTTGATTTAATTCATTCGGATATTTGTGAATTAAATGGTGTCACAACTAGAAATGGAAAATGTTATTTTATTACTTTTATTGATGATTGTTCCGATTTTTCATTTGTGTATTTAATGAAAAATAAAAGTGAAGCGTTTGACATGTTTAAAATTTTCCTAAATGAAATTGAAAATCAATTTAATCGTAAAATAAAAAGGTTACGTAGTGATAGAGGCACCGATATGATTCTGGACCATTTATTGAATTTTATAAAACCCACGGTATTATTCACGAAAAAACTGCCCCTTATTCGCCCGAAATGAACGGTAAAGCCGAAAGAAAAAATAGGACATTAACTGAATTAGTTGTGGCTATTTTATTAAATTCAGGGGCTACCTCACATTGGTGAGGTGAAATTATTTTAACTGTGTGTCACGTGCTTAATAGAATTCCTAAGACTAAAATGAAAATATCTCCTTATGAAATTTGGAAAAATATTAAGCCCAACGTGTCATACTTTAGAACGTGGGGGTGCTTAGCCTATGTACGTATACCCGACCCTAAAATGTCTAAATTGGAAAGTAGAGCATATGAGTGCGTTTTTATAGGCTTTGCTATTAATAGCAAAGCATACCGATTTTATGACTTGAAAAATCAAGTAATTATTGAATCAAATGACGCCTATTATTATGAAGATAAATTTCCTTTTAAATTGAGAAATAGTGGGGGCGAGTCATCCACTAATATTTCTTTAAATAAAAATAAAGAAAATAATGAATCCATTTTAGAAATTCGAAAAAGTAAAAGGGCTCGTGTAGAAAAAGATTTTGGTCCTGACTTTTATGCTTATACTTTAGAGGAGGATCCTAACACTATTCAAGAAGCTTTATCTTCTTTAGATGTCGATTTATGGCAAGAGGCTATTAATGATGAAATCGATTCTTTGAAAACAAATTAAACGTGGCATTTAGTAGACCTTCCTCCTGGGTGTAAAACAATTGGGTGTAAATGGATTCTTAAAAAGAAATTCAAACCTGATGGCACTGTTGAAAAATATAAGGCACGTCTTGTTGCTAAAGATTTTAGACAAAGAGAAAATGTAGACTTTTTTGATACATTTTCACCCATGACTAGAATAACGTCTATACGTGTACTATTTGCTATAGCTGCCTTAAATGATTTAATTGTACACCAAATGGATGTTAAAATTGCATTTTTAAATGGAGAATTAGAAGAAGAGATTTATATGGATCAACCTGAAGTTTTTATTGTACACGGTCAAGAAAATAAAGTATGTAAATTAGATAAATCTCTTTATGGACTCAAACAAGCACCTAAACAATGGCATGATAAATTTGATAGCCTAGTCATCTCTAATGGGTTTAAAATTAATGAAAATGACAAATGCATTTATTATAAATATGTAGGGAACATTTGCACTATCATATGTCTTTATGTTGATGACTTGCTTATATTTGGTTCTAATATTCATGCCGTAGAAATTGTTAAATCATTATTATATTCCAATTTGGATATGAAGGATTTGGGTGAAGCTAGTGTAATATTGGGAATTAATATTACTTGGTCAGAAAAGGGACTTTCTTTGGATCAATCTCATTATATTGAGAAAGTTCTAAAGAAATATAATTACTTTGACTGTAAACCTGCTAGTACTCCATTTGACCATAGTGTAAAGTTATTTAAGAACACTGGCGACAGTGTAAACCAAAATGCTTATGCAAGCATTATTGGTAGCTTACGTTATGCTACAGATTGTACTAGACCTGACATAGCTTATGCTGTGGGAGTACTATGTAGATTTACCAGTAGACCTAGTATGGAGCATTGGCATGCTATTGAGAGGGTCATGCGGTACCTTAAAAGGATGATGAACCTCGAATTACACTATAATAAGCATCCCGCTGCCCTTGAAGGATTTAGTGATGCAGATTGGAACACCCTATCTGATGATTCTAAGGCTACTAGTGGATATATATTTAGCATCACTGGTGGTGCAGTTTCTTAGAAATCTAAGAAACAAACTATTCTGGCTCAATCCACTATGAAGTCCAAGATGATAGCGCTAGCTACTGCTAGTGAAGAGGCGGGTTGGTTAAGAAACCTCCTGTCAGATATCCCATTATGGGAAAGACCGATTCCAGCCGTTTTAATTCATTATGATAGTACCGCGGCTATTGCAAAAGTTGAGAACTGTTATTATAATGGTAAGAAATGACAAATACGTCGTAAGCATAGTATTGTTAGAGAATTTATCTCTACGGGTGCTGTGAGGGTGGATCATATACCGTCTGAACATAACTTAGCTGATCCTTTGACGAAAGGACTAGCCATGGAGAAGGTGTGGAACACCACGAAAGGGATGGGACTAAAGCCCTTGGATAAATGAGTCATTTTGATGGTAACCCAACATATGGACTGGAGATCCCAAGAAATATGTTCAAAGGGTAATAACAAGTCACAAGTGATATGGGTTGAATCATGCGATTGTTAATTAATATAGAACGGGGTTTTACTCCGAGTCCATCTCTATGGAGCATGATATCCTGAAGCGATTAAAGGATGAGTTATTATAACTCTTAATGAGATCTAAAGCTCTATTTTGAGTGGGGTACTTAGCTACAGGAGTATTCTTGTTAGACTCACCTATGTGAATGTGGAAGTGTGGTCGCTTCCTATGGATATTTTGGGCAAATTCCTAAAGCGTTCACTATACTGGGATAGAAGCACATGGCCGTAACGTGATAGCTATTAGAACTACACCCAAGTAGGGTTGTGTGTGGGATGTTGTCAGAGATAGAGTTCAAAACTACGGTTATTCTAGTATATTCTGAATCATCCTTACTACGTAAAGGTTCAAGTCGAAAGACACCTTTGTTTATGCACAATTCTATGAATTATTGCTCGATAAAATATTTTCAAATTTTGCAAGTGGGGGATTGTTAGTTACAGCTCATAGCTGTCCAACAGTTAAGAGCTGTTAAGTGCAAAACTTTGAAAGTACCTTTGGCACAAGTCCCACATCGGTGGGTTGTAAAAAATGGGATGAGTTAATATACCTTTTTTGTGAGTCTAAAGGGTAAGCCCTTTGGGCATTAGATGTTTTGTGTGTATGGGTGGGGGACTTATTGGGCCAAGTCACACACGCGTGCGCGCGCCGCCGCCGCCGTCCGTCCACCCCGACCCGTGCCCGTGTCCGGGTCTTGGGCTTGGGCTTGGGCTCATTAAGAATTAATTTTTTGGACAAATACATTATTGTTTTTTTGGGTTTTAAACGTTTTTTTTAATTCTGAAAAATTAAAACGTGTTTTATTCTGAGTTGATTTCTTCAACCGAGTTGCCCACTACTTCCAGATTTTTCTCTCCACGTTGTTTACCAACATCTCTTTTTTTTTGCCCCATAAAAAAGGTTGTAGCCTTCGTTTTTAACACACAGTTATCTCCCACGAAAATTCTAAAAACAGTTCTCCTCTTCTGACCTGCGAATTTTTTTTAATACACAGAAATAATTATTTATCCACTGAATAATTATAACGACACAGAAATATATAATCTTTCCCAGATTATTTATATTTATCATGATCGAGCAGTATACATGTTTTAGAATGGGTGTTTATTGAGCGAATCAGATTCGTGCTGCTGATTCGTATTGTTTTCGAGGCTGTTTTATCCTGGGGGTGACGGGGCTATACACTGTCGGCATAAATTGGAGGCAGAGCCGTGAAACACCTTAAAGAGAGCGACATTGTCCGCGACTCAGTCATATTTCTGGACTGTTCAGTTTCGGGTTTCTTATATTTTTCACCTTCGGTTTATCAGCTCCTAAATTGGGTAATTTCGTTCCCTACTTTAATTCTGCATTTATTTAAATTGCTGCAACAATAGGAACAAACAAAGACGATCTCTCAAACACAGAGCATTCATCATTTCGTTGTGTCTAATCCACCCTAAACCATACCTCAAACCACCATCCTCCACCTTCTTCCTAAGATCAAACCAGTCAAAAGTAGTCCAGAAATCCATCATCCATTACAAAAAACTTCTCCAACTGCTTTCACAACTTACAACAGTGGGATTTTAATGAGAAGATTTAAGATATTCCTGTCAAATTCGATGTGACCCCAATTAGTCTTGTATATTTAATACCTCTATCTCGTCCTTGCTTCTCAGGAGGTACTTACCATTATAAAATGACAATATTGCTCCTCCAGCATGGACGGGTTTATCAGTTGGGGAGTGACGAGCATGGATGTCATTAGTGAAAATGACTTGGGTAATCGCTATTGTTGTGAAATTACGTTGAATATAACGTTGAAGCTGAAGTGGGTGCTCTGAGATTTCTTTACCGATGAGAAAGAAGAAGAACAGGGGGAAGTGTAGTGCATAGGTTTTTCTCTACAAGGGTTTTGGTTCTGGTTTGGCCTACGTGGATAACTATTTGTATGGTTTACAGAAGAAGAAGAAGAAGAAGATGAAGAGTAAGAGCTAGATAATGGTTTTAATTTCAGTGAGAGAAAGGGAGGCAAAAAACTAAAAGTTAAGAAAGATTCGAGATAATGGGGAAGGGAAAGCAATTGGAAAATCAGTGAGAAAAAAGTTCATTTTGGAGATCAATCGTCATCCTACGTGTCTCTCTTGCCTGATAGCTTAGCTGCCTTCTAAATGCTTTGTAATGGTCAATACTAGAATACAATCATCATCTTACATGGATTCCTTCGTTGCATTTCACTCTAAATGATTTGTATAGCATCTTAGAGTATTATACTGATTTGAGATTTTGATTAACTTTCATCAAGTGAAAGTAAACAAATTTGTACTTTCATTTTACACTAACTTTGTTTACTGAGGCTAAGTTTGGGAATTTATTCATAGCATATTATCGGGATAATTAATGAACATTACATTTATGTATATATATAAAATTATAGATTTAAATCTTAACTTTACACGTGGCGTTATTAATGAAGACATCATTTTATAGGCTTAAAAGAAGTTTTGTATCTTTACTGGAGTAAAAGCATTTAATGTTTTTTTTTCATTCATCTCTCCAACTTAACATAAGAAGATGCACTGATTTGAGATTTTTAACCATTCTATTTACCCCCCAAATTAAGTCTCTTTCTTTTCCTAATCAATAGTTCTTTAATTCACTTATCCTCTCATTTTTCTAACGTAGATTTCCTAAAACCAGATGGATCCATTAATCCTGTGACGGACTTTGACACCCTGCCCAATAAAATACCGGGTGATCAGTCCTATATCAAATTAAAACAGGAATCTCATCTGGTTCATTCTTAGCATCACTGTCGAATTTTTTTTTGCATACTTACTAAGCACCTAGTATTCAAAAGCTAATGTCAAAATTTTAATCTTATTATTTAACAACAACAACCATATAAATATCAATACGAACCATTCACACAAACCATGAATCTAAAGCAATACTAAATAAATTAATAAATGACCGGCCGAATAAACCATCGGCAGAAAAACAACACCCACTAATATAATGCAATAAAGAATAGTAACCAGTACAAAGTCTGACTGAAATGAAAATAGCTGGGGCAACATGCCCGAAAGAAATATCAAGATGCATCATACTCTAGGAATGAAATGACGGAAGCATCTATGTCCAAATCCTGTAACATCCACACATGTTGTAGCTACTCATCCCTGGAACAGATCTTCAAGTTTGGCATCCCTGTGGCTGGATACCTAAAAGGTTTTAAAAATATTTTTCAAGTATGGGTCAGAGCCCAAAGTCCTTTTGAAAATATTTTGCAAGTGAATTAAAATGCAAGAATTAAAATATATGAATGCTCTTCATATTTAAGTTAGTGTCGTACTCCCTTGAGATACATCTCAGACCTCCTCTAAAGTTCACACCTAACGCTTTCTTCCTGACTCTCATAGTTATACCACCCCGTCTAACTAGCCTTGTCATGAAACTCCTTGAACTCTATAGAGTAATTTATATCTTTGCTTCGTAAGTTATTTATCGCATTAACTAAATAAATTATTTCTTAAAAGTCATATAACATTCACTAGTTATATAAGTAATACAAATTATCTTCATGTATTTAATTTCCCGTATATAATTATCTACTCCATTATATACGTAGAACTATATTCCACAATTATACATATGTTGAATGTTAATAAAACCTCTCTTAAAAGCCATATAACATTCACTAGTTATATAAGTAATACAAATTCTCTTCATGTATTTAATTTCCCGTATATAATTATCTACTCCATTATATACGTAGAACTATATTCCACAATTATACATATGTTGAATGTTAATAAAACCTCTCTTAAAAGCCATATAACATTCACTAGTTATATAAGTAATACAAATTCTCTTCATGTATTTAATTACCCGTATATAATTATCTACTCCATTATATATGTAGAACTATATTCCACAATTACACATATGTTGAATATAATTAAAACCATCCTTCCGAGTAATACCTCATCGGATGCATTCTCTAAAGTGCTATCTTCTCAGGTCTACTCAGTCCCACTTGGATTTCTGAGACAGCTAGCCACTGCCGAATCTAAACATAGAAATATAAACGTATTAGAGGCGGTCATATTCCTCCGAGTGTGAAGACAATCATCTCAATGCCCATCTCTATTTGGACGCTATGACCTGGGGATATACTCGCCCTACTCCTCAAGTTAGGGGATTCACCCACATCGAGCAACCTCCCCCAATAGCACTAGAGCATATAATTCTAAATAAACACCTAGTCAGCGGTATTTATGAGCACATAATATATATATATATATATAATTTAAGGCTTTACCTTGTACAAAGTCCGTCACACTAGCCAACATATTCCCGAGTCTATGGTCCGACTCTAATTTAATTAATTTACTCATTGATTAACTTAATATCTCCCCGAGTCTATGGTCTGACTCTAATTTAATTAATATACTCATGAATTAATTTAATATCTCCCTAGTGTCACACAACCAATGTACCCGGACTCGCTCACCTGGCCAGAATTTCCATCTCTTATAACGTACTCCTCAAAATTCCATTATAAAGAAAATGCTCCTAATTAAATAATATTTAACAATTTATTATATCATCCTATAATAAATTATTCCATCTATAAGCTTTAATTAATTAATCCCCCATTAATTAATCTATTATCATGGCATCCCTTGATCCATAATACAATATCCCCAATTAATTACTAAAAATTCTCCTCAATAAAGTTTGCACAATTATTAATCTGACGTTTTCAATTTATTCAATCTGTCCAGATTTTTAAAATGCCGTTTTGGGGCATTTTGGGGCTGTTTTGAAAAAAGCATATTAGAGAACGAAAGTTAGAAAACACCATTTTCTAGAGGGCATCACTAACATAATCGCCATTAACAACTTGTGTGAAGTTTTTTACCCAAAATTATCCACTAAAATCCTTACGAATCAAAACCAGTCCCAGTAACTTGATTTGTAACTTCCCCAAATCAAAACCCAATTTGTATTGACCCAATCCAAAAATCATTTGTATAACACCTACTATGATATGAATTGAATATCACCAATTTACATTGAAGCAATTTAACCACTTGCCTTATAAATTCGTAGTGTCAGATTATCCTTTGGTGTAGAGATCGTTGTGTGATAAAGAATACCTTCCTTGTTCTTCCTCTTTAGCTCTCAAGAGTCCTCCCTCTTTGTCCCTCATTTTCTCAAATTGCTTCCAAATGAGTTATGGTTGCCCACAACTCCAAAAATTAGGTTTTTATCTCCAAATCCCGTTTTTAATCATATGGGCCTAATTAAAATGGCTCAAATACCCCCGAGTGGGCTCGGTTATGTCCAAAAATATCCCGTGACCCATTTACCACCCTCGGGTACACTTTTTCGACTATCTCGACCCATCCGGACTCAACCATGCACTCAGAATTGACATCCAAATTAACTTATAAAAAGTCCATATCTCACACCCAACTTAGTCTATATCCGACTTCCGATTGAGATAAATAAATTCCATGTCACTTATAAACGTTATGACGTAAATTAATTATTACTATTCAGTTAGTAATTTAATTTCCGTAAATATTAACCATCTTCTCTCCGATTAATATTTAAATAAATATTAACATAACTAATTCAATTAAATTACGACACACAAGTAATTTTAAAAATTTTTGAATTAATTAAATATTAAAAGCACAAAATTACGGGGTGTTACATACTCCCCCCATTACAAATGAATTTCGTCCCCGAAATCTGGTCATAACTGCGGTGAATAACTCTGGATACTGCTCTCACATATCCTACTCCCGCTCCCACGTATACTCATCAATACTGTGATGACCCCACTCCACTACACTCTGACTGGTAGTACTACCTTAGACTGCAGCTTGCGCTCATATAGCTACTAGTCTCTCCTCATATGAGGTGTCTTATTTCAAGTCATTCTCCTCGAGTGGAACGTGCCCAAAAATCCCTAGCGTTCCTCCTGTGTCTCTCTAGCTTTTCCACGTGGGATACATCACGTATCCACTGAAGATGTTCTGAAAAACCCAGTCGATTAGCCACCGGTCCCACCCTTTCAAAGATAGGGAAAGAACCCACATACCTCGATGCTAGCTTCCCTTTCTTGTCGAACTTCACCACTCCTTTCATAGGAGACACCCGAACCAATACCTGGTCACAGATCTTTAACTCGACGGCCCTTGACAACATAGTTCCCCAAAATATAAGCCTATACTCCACCGACTCCACTATCTTTATGTTAGGAAATTCCCCTCCTTACGTCCCTGAACTATACGAAAGGATATAACTTACTCAATTCCCGCTGCTGGACCATAACGCATTTCGGGTCCTAGCAGCTTGTCATTTCCCCACCTCTTATCAACCAAAGGTGAATAATGAAACATTTCCCATAAAGTCTCCCAAGGTGTCACGCAGACACTAAACTGTTACGAGGCATCACACGTAACTCTACCTGTGGTAATTACTACTCCCGAATTATCCAAAAATCTGCAATGTACAATCCTCACTTCCCATCTACCCATCAACTTATGGGCGATACGTTCAACCCAATATGTAACTCTATCCCTATCACCGCTTGACACTTTTTACAAGAGGTGGGACTGAAAAGTCTCACCCGAATTCCCAACAATATTGAGCGACACCTTTTTCTATTTCATTCCTTCCCATTAATAGTAAAGTTGGGAATACTACTCGATAGTATAACCCATTCCAAGACAATAATTCGTGTTCAGGTCAATCCATTCAACAACCTGATGGAAACCTTGACCCCTCCACGATTTTTACCAACTTGAGCATTAATTCCATCTCTGGAACCATAAAATTTCAAAAACTTCTCGTTGATACCCTCAAATAAACCTTTTTCCCATTCATAAATGGTCTATCCGGAGACAAATTCACTATGTCTCACTCAACAGCAATTCCTATGCTTGAGAACTATATTCCTTGTGCAGTTTTCATCAAATAGGAATCTACACCTTGTCTATGCGTAAGACCACTCTAAGCATATAACTAAGTGATACTCTTTTCTATTTTCCCAGAAACGTGACTTCTTTCTTGCCTTAAGATGTTTTGTTACATGCGCCTCCACCGTCTTTACGCTCATTATGGTGGAGATAGTTCACCTTGATACGCATATAGTCGGATTGTTTCCTCTTTCAAACGGATTTCACTTCACTGAACTTTCCCACTTATTTTCTGACTGCCCTACAGGCATACATTCAATATGTTCATTCACACATCCCTTTATTTAAGACGACTCTGAAATCACACTAACCAGGGTGCCCATACAACCTAGATCCGATGCATATTTGCACAACATCACAGACGTCACATACTTAATATTTTTCTTTCAAGGTTTTCCTACAGATTACATTATATCATATGATTACATTCGATATTTTCCCCAATTACAATTTAATCTTCTCGATGTTGCCCCGCCCATTAACTTGCGGTACAAAAGTTTTCTCAGTGCTTCTTTCGCAACACTACATGGCTATACTAGCCTTACAGCGTAATAGCTTTCACCTCAAAGTGTAACTCCACACATTCAAAAATCACCCTTTAAACTGGAGTCCTAGAATCATATAATGTCTTTCCACTACTGTCATTTATTAAGGCTTATGCGCATAACATTTCACAACTGAAAGACCAAGTTGTCCTGATTAAAATAATAATTTTCTTTTAAGTCAATGCGGAAGCGATATAAACGGGGTGATGGTTCAACATTTTTAAAATAAATGCGGAAGCGTTAAGATGGTTTTAACTTAGAAAGAATAACCACAAGTTTTAATTTCTCAAAACAAATTAAAACATAATCCAAGTCCTAGAATTAGCCTAAGTCATAATTAACAATTATCCAAAGTTAGGCGAAACCAATTTTAACAAAAGACTTGAATAAACCAAATTTACCCAATATTTAATTTAGTCCCAAATTAAATATAGTGTGAGAATTAAACCAAATTTTATCTTGAATTAAACCTAAAGCATGCGTTCTAAATTATTGTGCAAGATAAAATAAACAATGTCACACTACACCGAGATGTACGAGGAAAAACCCAAGACGGGAAACAACCTCGGACGGCCCTAGCCACAAGTCCACTAGATATGGAATTACAATTACAAGACAGGTAGACTTACAACGACTGACTCAATCCCTCTCAAGCCTCGACGCTCCTTCTCGTAGAAACCTCTTCCTAGCGGACAACCTCGGAACACCACCGCGGTCTCGGAATCCACCGATGGGACTTTATATGGTCACCGTCACCCAAGCATGGAGACTTTCTCCGTGTGGGTAGAATCTCAACAAAGGTCTTCTTTGTGATGGGGTGTAGAAGCAAACCCGAAACGTCTCTTGAAATCGGTAGAGAAAACCGGTGCCAAAAACTCCAAGCAATTGATATAAATATAGAAACTTGGATAAACAATTATTGGGTGTAAACTAGAGTGTGTATGAATTTTTCTTTAAAAATTAACACTCAAAACATGAACATTTTCCCTAAATAAATTTGCTCTCAAACTCTCTCTAAGAGATGGATATGGAATGGAAAAGTTGTCTTGGAAAATGTGTTTCCCGCACATAATAATGTATGAAAAAAGTTGGTTGAAAACCAAGTGGAGGAGTGGGGAAAAACTGCAAAAAAACTGCCAAATAACTGTTCCCGCTGGAAGTTCGTTCGAACGAACGTGATTCTCGTTTGAACGAGACTTCTAACGAGTGACCAGCTTGGGCTCGTTAGAAGTTCGTTAGAACGAACATTCGTTCGAACGACATATCGAACGACTGTCCAGTTAGGGTCGTTGGCAAAACTCGTTCAAACGAACCTGGTTCGAACGACAAAACTCGTTCGAACGAAATCTGGTTCGAACGAAAAAACTCGTTCGAACGACATTTCTAACGAACGACCAGAAAGATTGAAAAATTCGATTTTAGCCCAGAAACTTTTATAAACTTTTATATACTTATTTTAAAGTTTCTAATTGATTCTTTCTGAAAATAAAGTGCAGTTTTTATTACACCTAACACCCAATACAAATTGTTCCAAGCTCCTATATAAATATAATTACATTCATACCTTGGGAGCATGGAACCTTAATTGATGACGTACAAACGAGGCACGCAAACCGGCATTTTGATGATGCTTTAAATTCTTTGCCGCTACGTCTTCAACAAACACTTCATAGGCTTGAGAATATTACAATAAATACTATCCTATGAATAAATATTTTTGTCCGGAATTGAGCCAAAACTATATATGGACTCAATTGGAAATTTGTGTCCTTACAAATCTCCCCTTTTGGCTATTCCGGGACAAAAACCAAACAAAAATCCTAAAGGGCCGTCAAGCTCACTAGACTCAAAAACATAACCCGCCCAAACTTGACTCAACCCAAGGATCAAACGCTTTGCCATAGAAAGATGCCGCTTTAGAATAATTCATGCACACTTAAGCAAACTCATCAAATGCATAGGGAATATCAAAATATTAAATGCAATTAATTAATTACTCCCCCTAAATTAATTCTCCCTTTAAACACATGACCTACTTAGAAAGACGTCTCCCCCTAAGATAAATCTCTCCCAAATGAAGATATGATAATAATAGGATTAGATACCATTTCTCCCCCTATCATCATTCTCCCCCTTTTTGTTCGGGAATAGGCAAAGGATAAAGAACTAATAAACAGCATGTGGAAGCTTAAATAAAAGACATGACAGTATATGGGCAATAAAAGCAAGGCAAAGACAAACAAATATCATATCTATATATATTATAAATATACCAATAAGTACGTGCATATATAGATAGATATAAACACACACATGACACAAAATACAATAAGTTTGCACACTCGTATGGCAAAAATGTGTCATATGGAAACGGAAGTGTATGGGTGTGAACTAGCAACAATTAAATTTAGACCCAAACACTTAAGAAACGTTCACGGAGTTCTCATTTGATTGCAAACTTCATCACAGTTAAATATAACCTCATGTGACAATATAAAGATTGAACTCAATGAACAAACATACACAATGCATACAAGCCTAGCATGATGATGATTCTACAAACCAAATAGAGTCATGACATTAAAGACAACTAGGATAAACGGACATTGTGCAAACCGTTGATATACCATCCAATTCTCCCTCAATGAGCATATATATACTTTTATTTTTGAATGAATGTATCTTACAAACATAGGCCTTGGCAATTGCTTTCTGTTTAATGCCAAATTTTCTATTTTTAGGCCTTTGGATCACGTATTTCTTTTAGATCCAAGCAACGGTGGCTTACTATCGCAAAGGATTTAATTCATCCTTTCGGAGCCCTTCCCCGTGCATATATTGATTTTATCATGTTTTCATTTTTCACACAAATCTCACATGCAACGGATTTTGACATGCACTAGTCCTCCTAGGTCATAGATATGTAGATGACTAGATTGATAGGAGAACACCTCAAAAAGCTCAAATATAACATGTGACATTAAGATTTCAAAAAAGCTCGTGCATGTGTGAATAGAGGCATATAGAAATAGAATTCATTTAAACAATACAAAATCCAACTACTCCATATAAAACATGGTAAAGAACATTTTAAGGATTGAAAATCTAACCAAAAGTTCTAGCCACATGGAAGCGTAAACGATAGGATTCAAACACAAATATATGCCACATAAAGTGTGTCAAACAAAAATACACACAAAACAAAATCTTTTTGAGTTTTTAACATTTTTAATCAAAAATAAATATTTACTCAAAAGGACAAACAAAAATCATTTGTATTTTTCATTAAGCTTAAATGAAATAAATAAAACACAAATGTATCATACAAACAAGGTGATTCCTATCACGATCACCATTTCTGGAATACCATCTGTCTTCTATTGAGCCTTTCCTCCTGCAATTCTCCTGTGGCCCTCGTTGGTCGTCCCAAAGAATGTTCGGTATACAAAGCCCAACCGAACTCTTGTATGAATCACCTCACTATACTTGATAGCAGGAGAACGCAACTCACATATGTAGAGGAATAAAACCATCCTATCATAAGGCTTTACATTAAAGAACGCTAAGTTAAAACGTGAAAAGCCGCACAGATCCTAAGGACACTAGAACTACACCCCGCCCAATAAAATACCGGGTGATCAGTCCTATATCAAATTAAAACAGGAATCTCATCTGGTTCATTCTTAGCATCACTGTCGAATTTTTTTTGCAAACATACTAACCACTTAGTATTCAAAAGATGATATTAAAATTTTAATCTTTTTATTTAAGAACGACAACCATATAAATATCAATATTAACCATTCACACAAACCATGAATCTAAAGCAATACTGAATAAATTAATAAATGACCAGTCGAATAAACCATCGGCAGAAAACCAACATCCACTAATATAATCCAATAAAGAATAGTAACCAGTACAAAGTCCGACTGAAATGAAAATAGTTGGGGCAACATACCCGAAAGAAATACCAAGTTGCATCCTACTCTAGGAATGAAATGACTAAAGCGTCTATGTCTAAATCCTGCAACATCCACACCTGTTGTAGCTACGCATCCCTAGCACAGATCTTCAAGTTTGGCATCCCTGTGGCTGGATACCTAAAAGGCTTTGAAAATATTTTTCAAGTATGGGTCAGAGCCCAAAGTCCTTTTGAAAATATTTTGCAAGTGAATTAAAATGCAACAATTAAAATATATGAATGCTCTTCATATTTAAGTTAGTGTCGCACTCCCATGAGATACATCTCAACCCTCCTGTAAAGTGCACACCTAACGCTTTCTTCCTGACCCTCCTAGTTATACCACCCCATCTAACTATCCTTGTCATGAAACTCCTTTAACTCTACCGAGTAATTTGTATCTTTACTTCGTAAGTTATTTATCGCATTAACTTAATTAATCATTTCTTAAAAGTCATATAATATTCACTAGTTATATAAGTAATACAAATTCTCTTCATGTATTAAATTACCAGTTTATAATTATCTACTCCATTATATACGTAAAACTATATTCCACAATTATACATATGTTGAATATAAATAAAATCGCTCTTAAAAGCCATATAACATTCACTAGTTATATAAGTAATACAAATTCTCTTCATGCATTTAATTACCCGTATATAATTATCTACTCCATTATATACGTAGAACTATATTCCACAAGCACACGTATGTTGAATATAATTAAAACCATCCTTCCGAGTAATACCTCATCGGATGCATTCTTTAAAGTGCTATCTTCCCAGGTCTACTCAGTCCCACCTGGATTTCTGAGACAACTAGCCACCGCCGAATCAGAACATAGAAATATAAACGTATTGGAGGCGGTCATATTCCACCGAGTGTGAAGACAATCATCTCAATGCCCACCTCTATTTGGACGCTATGACCTGAGGATATACTCGCCCTACTCCGCAAGCTTGGGGATTCACCCACATCGCGCAACCTCCCCCGATAGCACTAGAGCATATAATTTTAAATAAATACCCAGCCACCGACATTTATGAGCACACACAATATATATACTATCACACTACCGTGTGTGTATATATATATATAGATATATATATAATTTAATCCCAGCTTTAACGTGTACAAAGTCCGTAACACTAGCCAACATATTCCCGAGTCTATGGTCCGACTCTAATATAATTAATTTCCCCATTAATTAACTTAATATCTCCCCGAGTCTTTGGTCTGACTCTAATTTAATTAATATACTCACTAATTAATTTAATATCTCCCTGGTGTCGCATAACCAATGTACCTGGACTCGCTCACCTAACCCGAATTTTCATCTCTTATAACGTACTCCTCAAAATTCCATTATAAAGAGAACGCTCCTAATTAAATAATATTTAACAATTTATTATATCATCCTATAATAAATTATTCCACCTATAAGCTTTAATTAATTAATCCCCTATTAATTAGTCTATTATCATGGCATCACTCAACCAAAATATCCGGACACCCATTTGGTCCATAATAAAATATCCCCAATTAATTACTGAAAATTCTCCTCAATAAAGTTTGCACAATTATTAATATGAGGTTTTCAATTTACTCAATCTGCACAGATTTTTAAAATGCCGTTTTGGGGCATTTTGGGACCGTTTTGGAAAAAGCGTATTAGAGAACGAAAGTTAGAAAACGCCATTTTCTAGAAGGCTACGCTGACAGAATCTCCATTAACAGCTTGTGTGAAGCTTTTTACCCAGAATTATCCACTAAAATCCTTACGAATCAAAAGCAGTCCCAATAACTTGATTTGTAACTTCCCCAAATCAAAACCCAATTTGTGTTAACCTAATCCAAAAATCATTTGTATAACACCTACTGTGATATGAATTGAATATCACCAATTTACATTGAAATAATTTAACCACTTGCCTTATAAATTCGTAGTGTCTGATTATCCTTTGGTGTGGAGATCGTTGTGTGATAAAGAACACCTTACTTGTTCTTCGTCTTTGGCTCTCAAGAGTCCTCCCTCATTGTCCCTTATGTTCTCAAATTTCTCCCAATGAGTTATGGCTGCCCACAACTCCAAAACTTAGTTTTTTTTTATCTCCAAATCCTGTTTTCAATCATATGGGCCTAATTAAAATGACCCAAATACCCCCCAAGTGGGCTTGATTATGTCCAAAAATATCCCGCGACCCATTTACCACCCCAGGTACACTTCTCCGACTATCTTGATCCATCCGGACTCAACCGTGCACTCAGAATTGACATCCGAATTAATTTATAAAAATTCCCTATCTCACACCCAACTTAGTCTATATCCGACTTCCGGCTGAGATAAATAAATGCCACGTCACTTATAAACGTTATGACGTAAATAAATTATTACTATTCACTTAGTAATTAAATTTCATAAATATTAACCATCTTCTCTCCGATTAATATTTAAATAAATATTGACATATATAATTCAATTAAATTGCAACACACATATAATTTAAAAAAAATTCGAATTAATTAAATATTAAATGCACAAAAATACGGGGTGTTACATGGACCCGTTAATGATGTGAAGGTTCCTTGCTCCGTATATCCAATGAGATCCTTAAGAACATTTTGTGTCTTTCCATTGTTAAGAGTTACCACCACGGTCAGATCTTTCCAAGACAACCTTGCTCACACATATCCTACAAACTCAGTAATGGTCGTTTCCTTCCATAATGTTTCGCTGAGTGGACTCAAACCAATTCCATTCACCTGTAACTTATTAGCCTCTATCCCCATCATAATTTGCAGATGAGTTACTCATCCCCTCACTAAGTATCGTTCCTTCTCTTTAGTTGTGTATCCAAAAATAAATTAGTTTAAAAAATAATTCATATCAAAAAAATTCAAGTCATGACGTAATTGTATTACTTATTAATAAAAATAATCAATTGGAAGAACATATAAAAAGTGGAGGTCTCTTTCTCCCGTTTCAAATCGCCGAAGTTTCAAACATCCAATCCAAGTTAGGAGATCTTAATGAAGTAATGAACAAAGCAAATTAACGACGAAAAATGTTTCAGACCTTTGTCAACTTTATCGGTGAGGTATACGGGGAGGATGTTTATCGACAACTGTATAATGCTTATTACCTCAATTAAGTTTCCATTACTTTTTTTTTCCTTTTACTTTGTATTTTTAGTTTAGTTACTTTCTATAAAAAAAAGTAGAAGACGAATCTTATTTCATGTAATATTAACTTTAACGAGAAATCAAGAAAAATATTATTTCTTTCTAATTTCCTAGCTACAGGGTAATTACAGAATATCACAGATAACTAACATTAATGTTTTAAGGAAAAGTTTTTTTTTACTATTTTGAATTTAATATTAATATTTAAATACGAAATATTGTTTGACCAAACATTCAATTCTTTTTATTTTTGGTCTCTCGTTCACGGTGGTTCATTTTTCTTTGTAATCGATTTATGACTTTCATTGTTGTTTATGAATTATTAGTTTAGAAGCATCTTCTTATGGGATAAAATATCATTTAAATTGGTATGTTTCGATCTAAACTCCTTTCATGTCGAACCGTTTGATAAATTAATTAGATACATGATTTGCTTAAATTGATTTGTTGGTTAGAATACCCTTGATTTCCATATTGTGAGTAGTTATGAACTGTAATTCTGATTCGTGTACTGTTTAAACAATTGATTTATATATAATCACGCAATTAAAGAAAGGATTAATGATAATCGTATGTTAATTGGGCTTTTTTGAATGAAGAAGATGAACTATTGTTTGTATGTCAATATACTGATATGAAACCCTTATTTGATTAAGAATCATGTTTAGAGTTGTTGAAAACTTGTTATATACGTTAATATGTTATTTTTAATGTATAAAATATTGGGTTTTAGTTGCTGAATAAACCCTATATTGAGTTGGTGAAATTGGTAGTCTGCCATGAATATTTTAGGGACAAGCTCCGTACCAGGGCTTAACCGAATCGACTCAGCCTAGGGCGAATCAATTTACCCCTTATAGGGTAGCGGGGATCGGGCTAGTTTTGTAGTTTAATGGTTATTTTGTTATCGGGGTATGGTTAGTTGGATATATTGAGCGGGCAGGGGGCTATATGCGCAATAGACTATAGTGCGGAAGTAAACTAATGTCGAATAAATCCGAATTACCTACGAGTTTTTATAGATTATCCAATGGGGACCAATTTAAACTTTTATTTAAATTGTTAACTATACTACAAACTGAACAATGTTTGCTAAGTTAATTAGAGTCTTAATTATTATCTTAATTAAACTAGGTGGTTAAGAAGATAATAACTAATTCAGGTTATTAGGCGAGTTTTTAGATTTAAATCCTACTTTTTCGTGTTAGGTTTTAAATGCAGAACTTAAAACGACGGACCCTCTAGGGTCAAACTAACTCTACTTCATTAAAACCAAATCAAACAGGAACGATTATACAAGCATGTAATGTAGGTTAAATTAGAAAGCTATTACCTATCTCGACCAAGCCTCTCTGCTCTGGTTGCTCTTTTGCAATTAGCCTCACTATGTAGCTCTTGTGTACCTTATTTTCTTCACGTCTTAGCTCTTCCCTTTAACTTCTTCAAAGCGCGAGAATTGCTCGGTGCCTAATGAAGTATTTTAGTGTAGTGTATGTGCAGAGTGCTATTCTACAATGACACACCCACACTTAATGTACAAATCGAATGCCATGCAACAAATTATATATCCTATATATCTTGGCAAGTCTTATGTCCCTCTAAGTCAAGTCTTCTTAACTTTAAAACAATTTTAGAATCTTTCTTTTCTTTTTAAATCTTAAACACTAGACTTGTTCAAATATGTACGACAACATATGCTCTTACGTGAGTATGTGTACGAAGTGAATGAATAATACTAAGTGATATGAGATGTAAACATTCATGAAATCACTCAATCAGAATATCATGTAAACACACAATATTTAAACAATATATCTCAAAGATAGAGAATATATATACAAATATTTGACTTAATAAGATTTAACATAAAACCCACAAGTTAAATATACACACTAACAAACTGTTTTTCAGAATATATGTTTTGATTAAAACTGTTTCTAATCTAACAACCTATTAAATCGATTATAAACAGTCCAATAGTTTAACAATTTAATGTTCTCAATTCAGTCCAAGGTTCAAAATGTGTTCAATTTAGTTATTTAGTCTAAGGCAAACAAGGACAGTCAAGGTCTATATTATAACAGATGAGGTATTTCATACTTTTAGGTTTAACTTTCTAAACCTTATATAGATCAAACCATATTTTGCCATACTCTCTTAGCTATGATTTAAAACAAAAAATTTTAAACACAAATGAACTCATAATCAAAGATGAACAAAAAATATACACAAAATGTGTCTAGTGTGTGTAATAATGTTCAAACAGACGCCAAAACAAGATCTAAAATATCAAACAGATCCAAACTGATTCAGAACACAAATCATGTAAAATCGTGTGTGGAAGTGTAACAAAACAGTAAACTTAACATGAGGTAATTACACTACGTTTTTCTTGACATAACAAAATCAGCCAACAAGAATCTTAGTGAATAGTTGTGCTTTGGGATCTCGAATTACTTTTTACAGTAACAACAACAATACACGAATGATCTAAGATAGATCAAAACAATATATGTGATAGACTATGTCAAGAACGAATTGATATAAATAACAACTACATATATATAACAATGCCACAAATAACAGATCTAAAGTCAGATCTAAATAAAACGCACAAAGACGAGAGGAGTCACTTACAAAATATTTTTACTCTTGAAAAACGTAAGGGAGAGATAGTCCGAGAGTAGCCCATTCTTCTTTTGTGAATATAATTTATGAAAGGAAATCAAATCTTTGAAGAGAAAAAAATTTGTAATATGTTTTATTTACTCTCTCTCTCTCTCTCTAAAAAGGGGCAGAGTTTGGGTGCAAAACTTATTTTCTCAGCTCTTTGAAAACAAAGGCAGACAGTCTGTATATATAGCCAAGTGAGGTGTGTGATGATTAGTGCATAACATGGACACACGGATTACAAATGAGAGATACCATCCGTAGATAAAAACAAATCCAACGGATCTTAAAGAAACACAAAACAACCACCTAAGATAATGACATGTGGCAGCTAGTTGTAATCCATTTTAACAAAACCGTGTGTAAGAATTTCCCTTAAAGGATACCGTTTTAAATCAGTGTAAGCCAGTTGTAAAGCATTAGCAAAACCATGGGACAAAACTGTGTGCTAAATAACTGGTTTCAAATTGTTACAGTTAATATATATACGATATATATACGAATCATAGATTTGGTACAATACATGTATGGCAAGCGTATAAGTATTAAAAACTAAAACAAATGTTTAAATCAGATTAAAAAAAATTGATTTCAAGACATTTTTAATTCAAAATAAATCAAGAAAAATTCAAAACAAAATGAGAAAACTTCAGAATAAAATTATCAATGTTTTTACACACAAAAATATTATTCTTTCATTTTTACCCTTAGTCTTTCTAATTTAAATTCATTAGAACAACTAATTTAAATTATGAATTAATATGTTTAAAAATGTTTTAAAAATATTTAAAAATTGTTCTTTAAACATATACATACAAATCATTAGATATGATGTGATGCAGCGAAATGCAATGTGTACCATATGGTGTAAAAATAAATCCTATTAGCCAATGTGAATAGGTGTAAGAGACTACCTTCATTATATGGATGCTTTTTGAATTGACATAGGCTTGAGTAGAGATCTTGGCATAGGTAGCTAAACGCGACATAATTACAAAAAAAATCTTGTCAAAATTTAAGTCCAACTAGATGAAGGTTTATATAGCTAAAGCACAAAAAAACCCTTATAAGTGCTCTATATAGGTACCTTTATATGTATGGTTAGTTGTGTATGTGTGTGTGTGTGTGTGTAGTTATATAGTTTATAAGGTAATGGACTAAAAGTTGAAATTTAATTTTAGTTAGAATATGTTAGACCTATAATAATGAATATAATCCGATTTAGGGATTTTAATGGGCTTTGGGTATATTAGTGTGTATTATATCCTATGTGGGAATCAGATTACATATATGTTTATACATGGTGGGGTTTAGACACTCATAGGGGCCACACAGTTTAGGTGGGGTAGTTTGAGTGCAGTTAGCTACATTAGAGTGATGCACCTTATGCTTCGATTTGTGTATATATATAGGGGGGTATATATGATACATGTGTATGGTTGTTCTTAGACAATGGTAATTAGTCATGGTTATACATATATGATCATGTATACATATGTGGATATTTAATCTCGTTATAAGGACAATGCGGGAATGTTAAATACCTATACGTCACGATTATAGGTAGTTTAACATATATTGCATATTGTGTACCTTGGTGGTTATAGTTATTTTGGTATAGTTTTTATATACGCGTATTGTTATACTTAGGATTTATCTATGAGGATAATTTGGAAATACATTGGTAAATGTAAAACGTAATTAATGGAGGTGTAACTAACTAGTAAAAAATAACATATCGGGGATTGGTTAATAAAAATTAGTATATAATGATTAAAAATATGTGAGTTGGAATATTCTTTGTGATTGGATTTGTAGTTATACACTTGTTATGAATTTTATAAGGGTCGTGAGTTGGGATATTGCTCGGTTGTTGGACGATTGTGTTTTGGATCAATCTGTTGGGACGATAGATGATTCGAGTTAATGAATAATCTTTGTTACGGTCTATTAGTTTGATGAAAAAATGTTGTGAGTTGGGTTACTACTCTTAGTTATGGGTTGGTCCGAGATGATTTATTTCTCCGCGCTAACATAATGTATGTATTGTGGATTGTATATAAATATCAAATTTGGTTATTCACTTTTGACGCAAAAAATTATCCATATACGTGGAACAGTCAGAAAAGGACACCTGTCATCCTACATGGCAATATTCATACTTTCTCGGCACTCGAGGAGGCACCCGAAGAGAGTTGGTCGGCACCCGAGGAGAGTTGGTCAACATACTAACCAACTCAAGGCAGAAAAACCATCCAGAAGATCAAAAGCCATTAGAAGAAGACTCGCCAACGGTCATGGAACCCTTGTTACATTCATTGTATATAGATACAATGTATTGAAGACCAATAGTTATATTTATTGTATATAGATATAAATGTCTGAATGTATAAAGACATTATATCTCTTTAATTCCCATCACTATAAATACATGCATTCCCTTAGCCAAAGGGACAAGTAAGAGACACGATACACAAGATACACACCCCTCTCTCTCTCTAGACCATATTGTGTTATTGTAAACCCCTGGGAGTAAAATAACAGTGGACGTAGGCTTTTCCTTATAGCCGAACCACTTTAAAAACCTTTGTCTCTGATGTGTTTGATGTGATCACCATTTCATCTTCAATCATCATCTTTATACCTTCATTGTATCTGTTGTTGATGCCGATAAGATATCATGGCTGCCATTTCTACTCATCAACAGATTGGCACCGTCTGTGGGAATTTGACACAAGAATTCTTTCCATTCTTATTTGAAGAGATGAAGATCATCATCATACGCTAAATTTTATCTATCTTTACTTATAATCAATTATATGTTGTACATACATCTTTTCATTTAGTCATGATTTTTATGTTTATAGGCATAAATTAGTGACCCAATTTTTAGTTACAAAATTTGCTTGCATATCATGATCTTATAGTCATAACTGTTAGATTAATGATTATTGAGAAATCTGTAAAATGGTGGATTTCACAATCATAACTTTTGGCTTTATTCTCAAGTTTAAATTTTATATCATGAAATAAATAATCAGAACGATTACGTATTTTCATTTGTGATGCTAAATCATAATTCGTCCATCGATCTACACAAAATGTGTCAATTTCATATAAGTTCCATAATATTTGTTTAGACATGACATACATTTGTTCATCATATTTTTATTTATACAAAAGTAAAAAATAACTCTCTCTCCTGAAAATCAATGACCCACTTTCATAAAGAGAATGAAAAATGAACAGTCGTTCAAGAAAGGGCAATGGAGAAACTTTCCCAGGTAGATGAAGAAGTTTTAGATTTATTAAATCGTTTCGACTTAAACGTTCTCAGTAACGAAAAATACAAAATTGGGACACAAATCCGTGATCAAAATTTCTCAACGATCCGTTATCAAGCAATATCGCTATTGAAAAGTATCAAATCCCAACTGGATATCTGGGTTCATTCGTGATCAGCAGATCACAACACAAGGAACTGAATTTATCAGCAGATCACAACACTAAATATGGGGAAATTTTGTTTTGAAAAATCCCAATCAGAGATGTCGGACCTGAATTTATTTATACATATCTTGATATCAGATTCATATAAATCGGAGGCATCCAACAACATGACAGCGACTATTCCCCAATCGACCAGCGATGCCCGGTACTCACAGACCCAGGAAGAACAAATTGTATTCAGTTGGTAGACAGAAAGAACGAGAATGATAAGCAAAAAATTTATGATCAACAATCCGACCAACATGGTTACTGCAAGTCTTTCTACACAGGTCGACGATCATCGAAGTGGTTACCACCATTATATTACAATATCCAGAGTTTCATTTGCTTACACAGTTGGTCGGTGACTCTTGTACGACGAACAGACCAGGTCGACACATTTGTCTTACCTTTTTTGCTGGCAGGTGACATCTACTTATTGGCCGAAAGCTCTTATACACTGGTCGACAATATTTTATGGGTCGACAAATTTTTATTGGTCGGCGACATGGCTGCTCCAGAATCAAGACTGATGCAAGTTTGCAGAGGTCGAGAGATTCTCCGAATACAGGCCGGCGATCATCTACTTCTTCATCGACGACGTCTAATGTTAGTCGGTGACCATGCAACCTACCCCTGGTCCTCAACATCCACAGTTGGTCGGCAGCTAAAGAAATATAACAAATAAAGATTTCTTTGAGGGTGATGGGTTTCAGACCTCACGTTGGGACCCAAATTTATTTGACTTCATCAAAATAAAGTTTTACTGTTTAAGAAGGAATTTTAGTTTATTACACCAACTTATAAATTGGGTATTTGTTACAGTAACACATATTTATATTTCCACACATTTATATTTCCAAGCTTTATGTGGAGTACCACACCCTTATTCTTCAAAGATTTACGTGGGAATAATTTTTGAAAACTAATTTATTTTTAGTATTTGTTGGGATTGTAAATAATGCTGTAAAAATATTCAATCTCCCATATGACCCACATGTGATAAGAATCTCCTCACATGATACATGTTTGGCACAAAACATATTATTTCATATTTTGAAATTTTTATTGCCTTATGCTTGAGCTGATACATATTATTTGGATGAACAAATTTGTTAATGATAATTTCTATGAGATCCAGTTTCAACTGGTGTTCGAGCAACTTATTAAACTCCACAAGTACAAGATCCAGTGCCAATGAATACTCGGGAACATTCTTAAACTTTTGGTAAATATTATCATTGCTCGGCATTATGAAATTTTACCTCAGCGAGGCACTATTCATTTGATTATTGCTCTGATTTATGCTCAAGCACGAATCATTCTCTATATCCATTCAGATGCATATTCTATATTCATCTTAGCATGGAGCTCGACGAGATACTTATTATCATATTCAGCTCCGAAGAGAAGTGCAACATTTATTATATTTCACCCCCAACAAACAGTTGGTCTGGGTCATTCTTATTTATATTCAGGCTCGACAATGTACTCGGCCATATTCTTATGTTCTGGAAAATATTATTCTTATTCGGCATTATGCAATTTTGCCTCGACAGATCAGCGAGACACTTTATAATTATTATGAATCATTCTTTATATCTATTCGGATGCATATTATATATTCATCTCAGCATGGAGCTCGACAAAATATTTATTATCATATATTCAGCTCCAAGGAAATATGCATCAGTTATGATATTATCTCCAACGAAATTTGGTCAAGAAAATTCTTTTCTCTATATATATTCAGCAACCACCAACTCCGTTTGGTCGGCATAACATCAACCACCAAATCCAGTTGGTCGGAATTCAACAACCACCAACTCCAGTTGGTCGGCACCAATAAATTTAACTAATATTGTTGGCATAACAAACATACAAGGCAAATCCTGTTTGATCACGGGTGATCTCAAGGGACACCCTAAACTAGGCAAGAGGATGGGTGACCCCACGGGGCATCCACTGTCTAGGCACCAAGGTAATCCTGAAAAGATTACTACACGGGTGACCTTAAGAGGCACCCCAAACTAGATAAGAATCTAGGTCACCCCACGGGGCATCCACTGTCTAGGCACCAAGGGTCAATCTTTCCCTTCCTTATTATTTATCTGGACTTCTTATAAAGCCCGACAGATGGTCGACATTCTTATTATTTATCTGGATTTATCGACGCTTCTATTATATGGATTTCTCATTTGCACGGATATTTGATGCAAAATATATATTATGCTCACATAGGAGTCTCTTACCACTGTCTCGGACAAAGGGTCTGTCTATACATAAATGTATGAGGGGGTTTCTTGTTTGAATTTTGCTTGTGAGATATCCTACTCATTTAGTCTAGTTCGATCGGGAGTTGAGTGATGGTTAAGATCTAGGAATTTTGGTTTATTACTTTGTGCATTACCTTTTTGTATTATTGGACATTCAGTTCATCATCCTTAGTATAGGATTTTATTTCATTTCAGTTGGTACTCTAGTAGTTGTATTCAGAAGTTTCATTTACATTTCAGTTTGAGGCTTTTGTATTTTTGAACTCGTCTTAATGGATTCATTTTTATTGGATATTTATTTTATTCAGTTAAGTAAAATTATTCTTTCGTTATTTATAGTTTTACTTATGTCCTTAATTGACACACCCCAACCCAGTTACTTATAATTAAGTTTGAAAGTCAAAGTGAGTCAAATCATAATTACCTTAACCAAACCATAAACATGAGTCTCCTTTTTTCAGTTATTAACATGAATCAATAAAACTAAAACTTTTCACAATTTTTTTTGAGGTAATTATGCTTATTCAAACTTACTGAAAATATAAGTAGGCTTAAATTACACCTTTTATGTTTGACCAAAATCATGGTTTTATGCATCTCTACTAACCCCACCGACCTTCTAGATTTAGCAGTGATATCACTGTGGTGAAAATTAAACTCAACACAAAATAACAATCAAAGGCAATAACCAGAATAAATAAAGAACTTGAAAGAATCGCAATCACGCACAACACAAGATATATGTGGTTCGGCAAGAAGGCCTACCTCCATAGCGGTGCTCTTAGTATTTTATTTCTCTTTACTCTGGGGGAGTGTTTACAGAAAAGAATACATGACTTTTGCCCCGGGCTGAGGGTTTAATATATACATGTTATTTCTCAGAGTGGGAGGTGTTGGACTCCTCCACGTTAGCCCATAACCCCTAGAATATCTCCTTAAAAGATTTTAGGAATTGAATAGGTCACAACTAAATCAGCTATAACGCGAGGCCTCTAGACTTTGGGTCAGACTTAATTGGTCTACTCATCTGGGCTGAAGTAACTAATCGAGGTACCCATAATTGCCCCTAAAATTTTTGGGTCACAATTTGGGATCAATAATTTTAAATGATTGTCTTAATGGCACTTTTGTGAATCGTGCAACACCTTGAGATTGAAGCGCCCTTCCCGAATTGATTTAGGCGACAGATTGCTTCGTTTCCTGTGCGTTATGATTAGAAAGGTTTAAATCATCTTGGAGAGGTCATTCCCTGAACGTCGCTTCAGATTTCTTCGCATTCTCTAGATTTCTCCAAGCTTTCAGTGTTGCTTTCTCACTCCCAGGTCTCGTCTTCCATCTTCAAGCTTCTTTCTTATCCCTGCTTGTGACTTTGCATCATCTCAAGCTGAATCTTACTTCATAAGTTCTTCTCACTCCTTTATCTTTGCTTTTTATGATGGAATGTCTTCATATTCGATACTAGGGTTTCTCTTTTTTAATGATGAAAATAGGCAATAGGTCGATAACTGAGTTTAGGAAATTCTACAATATTCCAAACTGGGTAGACATCGAATGTGCCCCTGTTCCTCGTAATGTCAAAGACATTGAGGATGGTCACTGGATACATGTTCTTTTTTATCCCAGGGGGGTCTTACTTTTCCCCCAAATCGCTTGTTTTTGCACTTTTTTAGTTACTTCGATATAATTCCAACACAATGCTCGTAAAATGTTTGGAAAATTATCAATGGTGTGTGTAGAATTAATCAACTCTATGGCACCAATCTAGGGCTTACTGACATCTGCTATTGCTATTCTTTTTCTCAAACAAGCTCCGGTCTTCTTTACCACAAAGCTAGGAGTCCTGATAGGGTATTGGTAGTAAATCTATCTGATTCCCATAAGGACTACATGCATGAGGGGTTTATTGCCAGAAATTAATATTTCCCTCCCCATACTGAAGGGTCGAGGTCTGGGAGATACGTGTTTCCCTTTTATGGGGAGGAATATATAAGTAGGCATAACTCTTGTTCTGCTCATTGATCTTCTGTTAGTGTATGGTCTTTCTCATATCTCTCTCTCTTTTTTTTTAGCTAAGTCAAAGAACTCAGAACCCGCTCTCAACGAGATTCAAGTAACTAAGCTGGTTAAGGCTTGGAACATCAGGGAACTCTTAGTTGACGGTGAGCATCCTCAATCAACTGTATTTTTTTTGGAATACAAGAACATTGGGTCCAGTTTCATCGCACGACCTGTGGATATCATTCCTCATCTAGACATCATAGAAGAGGTTGCTGCCGACCCAATCCAATTGAACGAGGAGGAAAGCAACTCTGGTGAGGAGAGCGAGGGGGCTAACAGGGGCGGTGCTGAAGGTGATTACAGTGAGGAGAGCTTAAGTATCGAAGAGTCTTCCAGCTCGGAGGAGGGTTCAGAGGCTCAGGAGTCTTAGGGGGAATCAAGTAGCTCCAGCGAGGAAGATATGGCTAATCCTAGGAAGAATTTGATCCTAGATGATGATAAAGACAACGTGCTTCTTTCTCACCGGTTGAAGAAGTAGAAATATAGGAGCAAGGATGCCGCCACTGCCTCCTAGACTGTTGCTCACGAGCAGGAGAGGAAGAAGAAAAATGAGGAACTGGTGAGAGAAAGGGAGATAAAGAAGGAATAGGAGAAGAATAAAGTGGAAGAGAGAAAGAGGGTAGAGAAGAAGAAAAAGGATAGGGAATAAGAGAAGAAGAAAGAAGAGGTGCGGACCAAGGAAGGGTAGTCTCTGGTGCCTGTGTCTGCTCTGATTGAGGGGGTTCTGTTGCTCTTACCCCTTAATTGGATCCGATGGTTCTTGAGAGGGTAGTGCTTCCAGCTAATCGCCAGAGGTCGACAAATATAGGAACTGACCAGTTAACCCTGAAGGCGAGTCAGGGGCTAGCCTTGGTAAGACTATTTTTACTTTCCTTCTCTTGTAATGCTTCTTTTAATACTTTCTCTGTTGATGTTTTCCTTTTCCCTACAGTTTGTGTCTGATTTCACTATCCTCTACCGTAATCACGCCGAGCTGGCGAGGAGGAACGCCGAGCTGGAGGCTAGCTTGAAGACTGCCAATTTTGCTCAAAATTCTTCTGACCTCACCTTAGCCCAATCCAATAAAGCGAAGGAGACGGAAAAGAAGGAGATTAAAGAGCTGAGGCAGTCCTATGACTTGGTATGCTCGAGAAAGCTAGCTGTGGTAGAGGAGAGAAAGGTGCTTGCTAGGAAGGTGAAGAAGGTGGAATCTGAGGCGACCACCATTAAAGAGAGCTTGTACAATGCTGGATGGGTCGCAACGTATGAGGATGCTGAGTCCCAGCTTGGTTATATTATCCGCCTCAATTTCAAAAAGGGTTGGGATAAGGCCTTACTCGCTGCAAAGGTGGAAATTGACTCCACCCTCTTTGACGAGCACGACCCTAGTCCCAACCCTGTCATGGATGAGGTGCCTCTCCTTGCTGCCAATGAAGGTGCCCCTATAGTTGTTGATGCTCCCCTTGACCGGAGGATGGCGACTGCTCCGTCTAAAGGAGGTGTGCCTGGAGCTGCTACTGCTGCAGATAAGGGGAAGCAACTAATGACCTCAGAGTAGACTGAGGTTGCCAGCTAGTCTTCTTTAGGGAGCTCTTTGTATTTTTTTTTATATTTCAGTTACTCTTTCTATTTTCTAATGTACTCTGAACCTTCTTTAAATGAAATGAAATTCAGTTTCCTTCTGCGTACTGATTTACTTGCTTTTTTAATGCTTATATGGGTTATAGCTCATCGATGTTGAGGATTATATTCTTGATTCCTCTCAGTTAGGAAAGATTCTTTGACCTGATGCGAGAAATCAAGTTCGCAGAGCCTTCGTAAGGATTTGCAAGTCTCTTCGGTCAAGGAATAGGGAGTATAAGGACCAGTCAGAGGTCATTGCTAAGCTAAAGGACAGGCTCCAAGAGATGGAGTAAATCGGCGCTTCTGTTCAAAAAGAGGTGGACGCTCTGAAGGCTAAGCTCCTGGATGCCTCCGAGGTTAATCAGGTTGGAGAGGTACTTCAGCAAGAGAACGAAGCTCTGAGGATACAAGTTTCGTGACTCAGGGAGAATGTGCCTAGCATTGCTCCTTAAGTTCTACCTGGTCCCTCTTCATCGGTTAAAAGATAGGGAGACTTCCGAGCTCCAAGGCGATGTTCGCCGGGCGTACGTGATAGCTATCAATCTTCAATGGGATGTTACCTTGCTGAGGCATCTATTCAAGAAAGGTCCTCGACGAGTGCGGGCTAATGGTTACGATTAGGGTTGGATCGATGTTTCAACGAAGTTGGGGGAGGTTAAAAAGCTATCCTTTATTAAGGTATGGTTGAGTGCTCTTAGGGAGTTACAGGTCCCTAGAAACTCTGTCCTCTGGTATTGTCATGAGATATCCCCCTCAACTTTGATGCCTAACCCATTCAGGAGGGATGATCAGTGGGTCCCCATAGATGTTATCCCCAGGCAACTATTGAAGCCAGATTCAAATGAAGTCGAGGAGGAATTAACTCCTCACCCAGATAATGGCCGAATAACGTAAGTGGCTGACTATCTTTCTCGACGACCTATTCCTCATTAGGATTTATTTTATTCAGCACATGTAACTCTGTATATGCAATGATGTAATAACATAATTATGTTTTGGGTGATTCGCTGACTAAACACTTGTATTTTTTACTTTATTGATTTCTTGTTCGACTATCTTGGGCTCTTCTTAGACAACTAGATTTAATATAGGCATAGTTATTTTATTGAGTGAGTATCCCCCCAGTCCAGTATGCTTATAAGATACAGTTCTACCTCACTTTACCGTTTAGGTTGTGTCGTCACACTCCCTTAGGTCTAAGTGTGGCAATGGAGAGGACACACCTGGTGTTGCATGTTCTATTCGAGCAGGTTTTTTAGCCAAATATAGTTTGGCGACCAACCTGAGTTGGTCGAGCTGCCTAAGGGTCCCCTGTAGGGCTTTATATATTTTCAGGGGCAATGCTAGGAGGTTGTTGTGTTTGATGATGAAAACCTGAGGAGGGTAATACCCTACTTTTATATGTTAAGATGAGAGCCTGTAACTTAGAAAAGGTGCATAAATTATAAAGTATTTGAGACAAAATCAACACTTTATAGAATGCCACTGCCAAACAATCTTTTATTAATAGAAAATGAATTTCAAATTTTAACATTGTAATAAACGATCAACACAGAAACTTAGAAGTAGAATTTCTTTAAATTGGTTGCGTTCTAAGCTCGAGGTATCTCCCTGCCGTCCAGCATTTCTAAGTGATAGGCTCCTTCTAGGTTGTCCCTTATCACCTTGAATGGTCTCTCCCAATTTGGTCCTAGCTTACCATATGATGGTTTTACTGCACTGCCAAGAACTTTCCTTAGGACGTAGTCCCCAACTTGGAATGCTCTCGGATTGAACTTCTTGTTATAGTGTTTTGCCAGCTGTTGCTGATAGCCTTCTAGTTTCACTAGCTCCATCTCTCTTCGTTCCTCAGCTAGGTTAAGTTCAGTGAGCAATGCTGCATCGTTTGAGCCTTGGTCGACCAGGGTGGAGCTCATGGTGGGGAGGCCAGGTTCTAAGGTAATGATTGCCTTCATACCATATGTTAGTGCGAATGGGGTTTCCCCGGTTGCTCGCCGTGGGGTAGTGGGGTAAGCCCATAATATGTGTGGTAGCTAGCTCACCCATGCCCCTTTGGCTCGCTCTAATCGCTTCTTCAATCCATCAATCACTATTTTTTTAGAAGCTTCAGCTTGTCCGTTGCTCTGAGGGTATGCCTTCGAGCTGAAATGGTGCCTGATCCCGTGGTTATTACAGAAACCCTGGAAGAGGACACTTTCAAACTGGGTTACGTTGTCAGTGATGATGGTCCTGAGGATCCCGAATCGGGTGATAATGTTATTCCATATGAATCTTATCATATTCGTGTCTTTGATGTTCGCCAGCGGATCTGCCTCTATCCATTTGGTGAAGTAGTCTGTCGCGACCACCAATAAATATTTGCGATTAGTGAAATCGATAGAAAGAGGGCCTACGATGTCCATTCCCCATTGGGCGAAAGGCCATGGGCTAGTAAGTGATTTCAGGTCGCTAGCTGGTTGGTGAACCATAGGAGCATGAAGTTGACATTTTTCACACCCGCGAGCATATATCCTAGAATCCTTCTGCATGTACGACCACCAGTAGCCTTCCTTCATTACTCAGAAAGCTAGTGACCTGCCCCCAATATGACTCCCATAGATTCCCTCATACAGCTCGTGAAGAACTTACTCGATGTCCTTCAAGTGAACGCATTGGAGGTAAGGACTGGTGAAAGATCTCTTATACAGCTTTCCCTCAGGAGATAAGTGAAAGCGAGCAGCTTTGACTCTTATCTGATGAGTGGCCTTCTTATCGTCTAGTAGGGAACCATCTTTCAAATAATCCCTTAAGGGGTCCATCCAGTTGGGGGATAATTCAACCTTGAGAACATGACTTATGTTTGGTAGTTTCTCGATCTGGGTAATTCTTGGTTGGGTAAAGAAGTCGATTGGAATTATTCTCTTCAGGTCAGAATTGATCATTGAGCTCAAGGCCGCTAGGGCATCAGCATGGTTATTTTGTCCTTTGAAAAACTGTTGGACGCTGACCTGTTTGAAGTTAGACATTAATTTCTTTGCAGTGGTGAGGTAGGCCGCCATTCTCTCATCCCTAGCGTTGAAGTCTCCACTGATCTTATTAGAGACCTGTTGTGAGTCACCGAACACATGGAGTTACTTTGTGCCCAGCGCTTGTGACTTCTGTAGGCCTGCTATCAGTGATTCATACTCTGATTTATTTTTGGAGGCTTCAAATCCAAGCCTAATTCCTTGCTCAATGTTTGCATCTTCAATGGTAACCAACACGATGCCCACTTCTGCCCCTTTGGAGTTGGAGGCTCCGTCTATGAATAGTCGCCAAACACCTTGTGTCGAGGGGTTTTCCCTTAGACCAATAGGTTGATGTTGGTCGCAAGGATGTTTTCCTATAAATTTTGCGATGAAGTCAGCGAGGACTTATCCCTTGATTGCATTCATTGGATAGAACTGGATGTCAAATCGCCCTAGCTCGACTAACCACTTTGATGGTCTACCGGACATATCTACTTTTCGCAGGACTTCTTTAAGGGGGTGAGATGTAAGGACGATGATGGAGTGGGCTTCAAAGTAATGTTTCAATTTCCTCGAGGCTACCACTAGTGCAAATACGAGATTGTCTAGGGGTAAGTACTGTTGTTCGGCATCCAAAAGCGTTTTGCTCACATAATAGACTGGGTACTGGATCCCTGTTCTCTCGCATACTAGTGCAGAACTTACAGCGTGACTGGAAATTGAGAGGTACAGGTATAGAGAGTCATTCTCATTAGGGATTACGAGCAATGGTGGTGTACTGAGGTAAGCCTTGAGTCCTTCTAACGCCTTCGAGCAATCCTCATTCCACTTTACATTTTTGCTTTTCTTCAAAAGTTGGAAGAACGGCTAGCATCTTTTGGATGATTTTGAGATGAATCGGTTCAGGGCGGTTAGCATTCCTATGAGCTTTTGCACGTCTCTTATCGTACGGGGGGCTTCACCCTATTGATGGCGTCAATCTGGTTCGGTTTGGCTTCAATGCCTCTCTTGCTAACCAAGTACTCGAGAAATTACCCTGACTGGACATCGAAGGAACACTTACTTGCGTTAAGCTTCATTCGGTATTTCCTCAGGATTTCGAAGGTCCTTGATAAGTCTGAGAGGTGTTCTTATTTATGCCTTATCTTGACGAGTATATCATCTATGTAGACCTCCATGGTGTTTCCCATTTGGTCTTTACATATTTTGGTGACCAACCGCTGGTAGGTTGCTCCTGCATTTTTTAGCCCAAAGGGCATAACCTTGTAACAATACAACCTGACGGTGGTGATGAATGTTGTCTTATCTTGATCTGGCTCATGTAGAGGGATTTAGTGATACCCGGAGTAGGCGTCTAGGAAACTCATTCTTTTATGAGCTGCTGTGGCGTCCACGAGCTGGTCAATCTTTGGGAGAGGAAAACTATCTTTAGGGCACGCTCTGTTGAGGTCGGTGAAGTCAATATAGACTCTCAATTTTCCATTGCTTTTTGGGACCACTACTGGGTTGGACAGCCACTTAGGGAATTGAACTTCCCGTATGGATCCTGCATCCAGTAACTTCTCCACTTCCTTCTCTACAACCTTGCCCTTCGCGGGTGCAGTTCACCGTGCCTTTTACGCGATCGGCTTGAAAGCGGGGCAATGTGAAATCGATGACAAACCACGCTGGGATCAATCCCATACAGCTCGTAGGATTCCCACACAAAAACATCCAAGTTATTTTACAAAAGTACTGTTAGTTCCTTCTTCTCTCGATCCGTGAGAGAGGCTCCGATTAAGAACATACTATCCTTCTTATTACCACCGGCTACGACTTCCTCCAGGTTCTCAATGACCCGCTCAGAGGGGAGGAGCCTGGTATCTTCCACTATAGGTCTTTCATATTTTAACTGATATTTGGAAGGTATCAAACCTTCTGGTTCTTCAACCTTCTCCTTGGCCTTCTCGACCTTCTTCTCCGACTTTGGGCCGATGGATGCTATAAAGCACTTTCTTGCCATTGCCTGATCTCCATGTATCTCTATCACTCCTCGCTCAGTCATATATTTGAGCTTCTGGTGGTAGGTAGAGAGGACGACCTTCATCGCATGTATCCACCCTGTGATGGCCTGGTGGGTGAGTTAATGTCGACCACCAGAAACTCAATTATTTTGCAGACACTTCCTGCCCTTACAAGCAGTATAATCTTTCCCAAAGGGATGGTCACTTTACCAGCGAAGACAACTAGAGGGATAGTGTCTTCCTTTAAGTCGGTGACGCTTAACTTCAACTTTCTAAATAGGTCGAGATACATTACTTTGGATGAGCTACCATGGTCGACGAGAAACTTGTCGACATCTTAGTTAGCTATCCTGAGTGTAATGATCAAGGCATCACGAAGTGGGGTCCTTACTCCCACTAGGTATTGATCCGTGAACATAATGTGTTTGCTGTAGTCGACGTCATTTGCTCGTCGACGCTTTCCTGCCTGCGTTTTAGCTGGATCGATTTGAAAATCTTGCATTACTGCCGTAAGCTTTTAAACTTCCATCTGATATGAGTTTCCTTGAATCTTCTTTAGATCCTATGCCCCATGAATCACTGCGAAATCATGGCCAACATCCTCCTCGAGCACGTTATCAGGCCTCGGGTCTCCATTGGCAGCGACCTTCTCTGCCTTCTTCTCCATAAATTCGTTCAGATGTCTAGTTTGGGCTAACTCTTCAAGGTGAGAATTGAGAGCCTTGTAGTGCTCGATTTTGTGCCCACCCTCTTTGTGGACAACACATCTCAGTGCATTATTCCTTTTTGAGGGGTCTCCTCCCATCTTTCTGGTCCACTTAACGAACGGCTCGTCCTTGATCTTTGCTAGAATCTTGTAGATTAACTCCTTAAAAATAGTGTTCACTGCCTGAAATGCTTTTGAAGCATCGTTTTTATTCCCGCTCTTGGAGCCACTTTTCCCCCATTTTTGTTTCCTTTCTTTTGGTTCTCATTTTTGTCGCTGCTCTTGTCAACAAACTTGGCGTGCCCATTCTCCCCTGCACTGAGGCGGGTCACATCCTCAACTTTGACGTATTTCTCGATACGAGCCATTAGGTCGTCAATGGTCGTGGCCTCCTTTTTAGTGAGGGATTGGTGCAAGAGGCATGAGATGGGTAGGCTAATATTAAAGTATGCCACAACGACCTTCTCCGAGCAGTACTCGACCTCATTGAATAAATCCCAATATCTTTTCGCATAGTCTCTGAGGCTCTCCTAGGGCATTTTCTTCATTGTCAATAAGGCATGCATCCTCTTCGGATAGGAGCTGCTGATAATGAAGCGAGCTGTGAAGAGCTCTGCCAGGGACTCGAAGCTCCTGATTGATCTGTGAGCGAGTTTGTCGAACCACTTCTGGGCTGCATCATGCAAGCTCGATGGAAAGATTCGCCACATTAATGCATCCTTATGGTTCTAGAGGGTCATGGCCTGCCTGTATTACCTAATATGGTCGATAGGATCAGTCTTTCCGTCATAGATCTTGAATCTGGGAATCTCTAACTTCTTAGGGGCTTCTTTTTATTATATCTCCCTTGAGAAAGGGGATTTCATCTGGGTCCTAAGAGCTCACCTGTCTAGCTCTCTGGTCGATCTGGCACCCCGATGTGCTGGGTGCTGGTTCATTTCTCTCCAGACCAAATTTCGTATGTCATCATTTCCTCGAGCTGGGCTCTTGTAACGGCAAGCTGGTTTCTATTGCTCGAATAGGTCATCATCTGACCCGTGTTCCTTAAATATTTGAGATCCGCGTCTAGGGCTCCTTCCTCGATCGCGAGACTTTCTCGCCTGAGGGCTAGGAGTGCGGTATTGACGTTGCCTGGTTCTACGATGGAGTTCTCTCTCCATTTTCTCCAATCTTCTTTTAAGACGAGGAGTCTCAGCTTCCTGCTTGCGAGAGGCCTCCTCTTGCTCTTGGAGCCTGGCCTCATAAGCGTCGATTAACCTGGAGACCTGTATAGACCTGGATGGTCCTTGGATTTACTCTGAAGCTTGTCGTCCTGGGCGATCCCTAGGATTTGAACGTTGAACTTCAGATCTGAACCTGCGAGGGGCAGGTTGCTCTTGAATATCCCCCACTTGAGGGGCACTGTTGCTGTGTCCAGACATTCCAAATTCTTATTGGTGAAGGCTTTCTTAAAGGAAAAGAAACGTTTTGCGACACCCCGACTAATTAAATACCGGATAGCTACTCCTTTATTCAAATTAATACAAAATGTCAAGTTGGTTCAGTTCACGGCATCACTGTCGAAAAACGTTTTAATAATTACTAGCCACCTAATATTTAAAAAGTGAGTTGTCAATTTTAATTAAATCCGGTTAACATACAATCCATTTAAATAATTAAATACTAATACCACAACCACAACACAGTCACAATAGAATAATAATGGAATAATAATGAATCTGGAGGAATACTCCTCTAATAATCCAAATACAGAATACAACCAAATACAAAGTCTGAATAAAAAATTAATTACATCCCAATATCTGAAATAAAACTGAGTAAGTAGGATGTCTCTAAAAGAAAATGGGCGACATGCCCTACAGATGAGTAAATCTGAAATAGAGTTAAGATAGAAATGTGGAGGCGTCTACTACCGAGATCCTGTAACTTCCACAGCAGCTACAACACGTCACGGGAATGGAACTCCTACGCTTGGTGTCCTTGTGGCTGGTCACCTAAAAGGTTTTACAAGAAAATAGATTTGAAAGAAAACGGGTCAGACCCGATTGTGAAAACAGTTTAAAATACATCAAGTGTTTAATATCATTAAACAATGAATATAAAATACATGAGATTGCGTGCACTCACATGAGTTCCTCGCCCCTCAACTAATTGTGCACACCTACCGTACCCGTACCCGTACCCGTACCCGTACCCGTTCTAGTTATTCTACTATCTAACTATTCCAATCCGTAACCTTACATTACTTTACAAATAAAAGCTCGATTCCCAACATCTTAATATAAACTGGAAGTCTTACTGTTATTACTCAGAATTAGTTATGATAATTACTAAGAGTTTTCTCATTTTTAACTCTACAAAGATGTTACATTAATTCACACTTGTAATTATATGAACAGTTCATTTCAATATCTCAGTATATCAATCTCATCATAATATATAACAATGTCACCTCTAGACTAAGATGCGGTGCACACATACTCTGCTATCAAATCCCGGTACATCACGTATATAAGGATTACGTATTCCGAATCTCTCAGGAACCGTTTGGACAAGTAACAAACACACATAATGGAGGCGAACATAGTTCACATCACATGGGTCACGCACATACCTACGCTCCCATGATTAGCAGACTTATTAACTCCTCAATAAGTCAGTCTCTGATCTTTGTCCTCGAGGTACCAATCTAAATCCCCCCGTAGGTACCCAAAGATTAGATGGCCCTGATCGAACGCCGACCTCCCGTGATAGCAAGTATGGTAGGTATGTTATACACAACCACATATACTAAGCATTCACACATCTTAGATATATTATAATATTAATATAGGTATATTTTACATTCCTATACCGTCATTAAATGTTGCACGTTTCAAATCCTCGAATAATATACATTAAAAGTTGTCAACCCTTCTCACGTCGTAATATTAGGTACTTATTTTATAACCCATAAATGTCATCCGATTTACTAAAAAATCCTAAGTTTTACTCCTCAACGTACTCCAATCTCACAACTATATCCACTAGTCAATAAGGGAAGGTTAACACTCATTTAAATAAGTCTACTGGAAGTTCTAAATAAAATCAGCCCTAAAAAGGCCATTCTGTCAACGTGTTAGAAACCTCGTTCGAACGAGGGTCATTTGAATGAAGTCTTCGAACGAACTCGTTAGAAGGGATACTATCATCTCGTTAGAATCTCGTTCGAACGAGGTCGTTCGAACGACATGGGCAGGCCTTCTAACGAGATGGTAGAAAACGCCCAGAAATTTTCCAACTCGTTTTTCTTCATTTTTCTCTTCTCTAATTCCATTCTAAAATCATCCCAATAACGTTTTAATGTTTTTAAACTACTCTAAGTCCTCCTAGGTCGCTTCTTAACATATTTTTGGGGTCAAATCCTCTAATTCAACATGCAATTATCATAAATCCCCAAATTTTACCCCAAACCCTATGAACATGAACCCATAATTTTATTGTACTTAAATACTCATCATTAATCCGTTTTTAAATCATTAAAGTTAAGTTTTTTGGATACCAATTTCGTCTATAATCATTCTACATGCAATTCCTAACCAAGATTAAGAGTTTCTACAACAATCCCATTGGGTTTTCACAAAAACTTTCAAAGCATAAGGTTTTTATACTACACATGGAGGAAATATTCATTGCAATTAATGACATCAAATCACTTGCCTTAAATCCAATGTTCTGATTCATTTTTGATGATCAAGGTTGGCTCTCTCTCTTCTTTTCGGTCACAATTTCCTTTCAAAATGCTGGTGAAGGAAGATGGTTTGGTGGGACCTCTTTTAACTTCTCTCTAACTCCTCTCAAAACTCCCGTAGCCTACTCTCTTGCCTTTTGCTGGTAATGACCTTAGTGGCCTCTTTAAAAATATAAAAATAAACTCTAAAATTCGTGGGTTTTAATTCCTCAATTTTTAAAATTACCAAAATACCCTTCTAGATTACCGGTTTGGCCTAAAAATGCCCTGGGACCCAACCTAAGCCCCCGGCTAGTGTTTTCTGACTATTTCGACCCTTTCGGACACATTGGTGCACTCAAAATGACCATTCGGTTGATAAAAATATAATTTACTTTTTAATTTAAATAATTTCAATCCTGACGCGATCGACACGCATGTCCCAACTAAATTTTCCAAATTATCTTATTTCTGCCTCGCGACACTTTTAATATTTCCAATACTCATATATTACCGTATATACTCAGAAATATTCAATTTTAACATCATACTCAAATAACAACCCACGTCTCGCTAGTATTTACATCCGGATTAATTCCCAATTAATTCTCATTTAATTCAATTTATCCCTTAAATAAAAATCAATAAAATTACGGGGTATTACATACTTCCCCCTAATAACAGAATTTCGTCCCGAAATTCGAAACTAAAGAATACCTGGTAAAAATAGCTGTGGATAACGTTCGCGCATCTCATCCTTGCGCTCTCATGTGGACTCCTCGGCATTATGATGCCGCCACTGCACGCGTACTAATGGTACTATCTTCGACCTCAGTTTCCTCTCGCTATGATCTAGAATAGTAATCGGCCCCTCCTCGTAGGAACTATTAGGCTAAAGATTGATGTCCTCTAAAGCAATGTGGGTATGGGCCAAATCGTCCCTAAGATATTTCCTTAACGAGGAAATATGGAACACATCATGAATCCTATACAAGTGCTCCGGTAACCCAAGTATATACACAACTGGCCCAATCTTCTCGATGATAGGAAATGGCCCCACATATCTTGGTGTCAGTTTCCCCTTCTTTCCAAAATGCATAATCCCCTTCATAGGAGATACTCTGAGTAGCACCTGGTCCCCTACCTGGAATTCTCTGAAGAACCTCTTGGCATCAGCATAGCTCTTCTGTCGGTCCTGAGCTACCCGAATACGTCTCTGTATTATCTCTATCCTTGCTGAAGTATCCTGAATCATTTTCGGCCCAAGGAGTTTGTTATCCCCCACCTCTAACCAACATGCTGGGGAACGACAAGGTCTACCATACAATGCCTCGAATGGATCCATGCCAATGGTGAACTTATAGGAGTTATTATAAGCAAACTCCACCAGTGGAAGGTACTGCTCCCAACCACCTCCAAAGTCTAGGATGCACATACGCAACATGTCCTCCAACATCTGATTTGTCCGCTCTGTTTGCCCATCAGTCTGCGGGTGATACGCCTTACTCAGTCGCAACTCCGTACCCATGGCCTCCTAGAAACTCTCCAAAAATTGTGAAATAAATATCTTATCTCAGTCTGACACGATATTTAGAGGCACTCCATGAAGTCTCACTATCTCCGCAATGAAAATCTAGGCATACTGTCCCGTAGTGTAGTCTGTCCTCACGGGCAGAAAATGAGCAACTTTGGTCAACCCATCCATAATTACCCATATAGAGTCGTGACCCCTCTGTGACGTAAGTAACCCCATGATAAAGTCCATGGATATGCTCTCCCATATCCACATCGGAACCTCTAACGGCTGTAGAAGTCCTACCGATTTTTGATGGTCCACCTTTTCTAGCTGACAAGTGGCGCATTTAGAAATGAACACGGCAATATCTCTCTTCATCCCACTCCACCAGTACTTTCGTCTCATGTCTTGGTACATCTTATCCCCACCAGGGTGTACCACGAATCGTGAGCCGTGCGACTCTATCATTTCCTCGTATCGCAAGTCTTCCCCTTCCGGAATGACCAGTCTCCCATTGAAGCGTAATCCGCCATCTGAACTAACGGTATATGATTCGGCTCCCTCTGCTAGTAATCGAACTATCTTCTCCTGACAGAACGAGTCTTTTTCCTGGGCCTTTATCACTCTCGTAACAATCTGAGGTGTAACAGTGATCACAGACATGAATGATCGGGCCATTGCATCCTGGTGTCCCAACTCCTTCCACTTAGCTTTCCACACCTCGACCACCTCATCTACTGGCCTACGGCTCAACGCGTCTGCTACCACGTTAGCCTTCCCTGAGTGATATTGGATATCAAACTGATAATCCTTCACAAACTCAAACCACCGACGTTGACGCATATTCAGTTCCTTCTGAGTGAAGAGGTATTGTAGAGACTTGTGGTCTGTTCACAACCAAAATTTCTCCCCCAGGAGATATTGTCTCCAAATCCGAAGAGCGAATACGACTATCGCTAACTCCAAGTCATGGGTGGGGTAATTCTTCTCGTGAGGCTTAAGCTTACGGGAAGCATAAGCTATGGCCTGACTCTCCTGTTGCAGTATACCTCCAAGTTCTTGTAAGGACATATCGGTGTAGACTAGATACTCAACTCCCGGTCTGGGCAATGCTAACACAAGCGCTGAGGTCAACTTGTCCTTCAGCTCATCGAATGCCAACTGACAGGCATCGCTGCAGATGAATGGTACACCTTTGTGAGTCAGATGTGTCAAAGGACCCGCTGTCTTTGAGAAACCTCGAATAAACCTCTTGTAGTATCCTGTTATGCCCAAGAAACTACGGATCTCAGTCGGTGTCATGGGCTGTCCCCACTCCCTCACCGCGGATACCTTCCCCGGATCCACAGATATCCCCCGATCTGAAATGATATGCCCAAAAAACTGAACCTCCTTCAGCCAAAACCCACATTTCTCGTACTTTGCCTATAGCTCGTTCTGACGCAGTGTCCGCAAAAATAGCCTCAAATGCTCAGCGTGTTCCTCCTCTGTCTGGGAATAAACTAGAATGTCATCAATAAAGATAATGACGAACTGGTTTAGGAACTCTCTGAACACCCTATTCATTAAGTCCATAAACATGACTGGGGCATTGGTCAAGCCAAAAGGCATAACTCGAAACTCGTAGGAACCATATCTCATCAAGAAAGTAGTCTTCGAGACATCCTGTTCCCTGATACGCAACTGATGGTATCCTTATCGTAAGTCAATCTTTGTGAAGAAGGAAGCTCCTCTCAACTGGTCGAATAAGTCATCGATTAGGGGTAACGGATACTTATTTCGTATCGTGACTTTATTCAACTCCCGATAATCTACACACAACCTCAACGATCCATCCCTCTTCTTTACGAACAATACAGGGGAACCCCACGGCGAAGTACTCCTTCGGAGGAACCCCTGACCCAACAACAGCTCTATCTGATACCTTAGCTCTCTCATTTCCACATGAGCCATACGGTAAGGTGCACGGGCAATTGGCCGAGTGCCCGACGTCAAATTGATAACAAAATCTATCTCTCTACTAGGAAGTAATCCAGGGATATCCTGAAATACATCAGAAAAATCCCTAACAACTGGAATTAAATCGAGTGTTAATACCACTTCCTTAAAGGTCTCCTTTTCTATATAGTACAAGTGAGTGGACGATCCTCCCTCAGGGCGAGTCATCGCCACTAAGAACATCTCCTGCCTGGGTATGGCAAAAATAATACTCTTGCTGAAACAGTCAATCATTGCTCGATATGCAACTAGCCAATCCATACCAACGATCGCATCGTACTCAGTCATCTCTAACACTAATATATCAGCAGGTAAAGTAAACCACTCGATCTCTGTACCCACACCTCTACAAATAAGAGAAATCATAGACCCCCTACTTAATGGTGAATCTATGCAAGTAATCGTGTTCTCTGCCGTGTCTAACAATCCTACAATGCGTGCAAATCTCGTGGTAATGAAACAGTGTGTAGCTCCCGTATCAAATAAAATACACCCTATAATCCCCTGAATAGAGAACATACCCTAAATAGAAGGTGAATCCTGTGGGATTGCGGTTTGCTGGAGTTGGTACACTCGCCCGTACTGAAGATTTTCCTGCTGGACTGGGACTGCTGGGATGGGTGGAAGAACTAGCATCTGTGGTGGTGCTGGGAGAGAGGGGGGAAATATAAGTCTCTGGGGCTCGTGTCGAGCTCCCTGCTACTGCTGCTGTGGGGCCATGCCCCTATCAGGACACTACTGGCATTTGTGGCCAATCTTTCCACAAGTGAAACATTTCCCCAAAAAGTTTCCCCCTCTCTAACCCTGCTTCCCACGGCCCTGGTGGCCGTTGCCATTCCTCCCCTGGCCGTGCTGACCCTGATGAAACTGCTGCTGTTGGCCATGCTGGCCCTGATGGACATGCTGACCCTGCTGGCCATGACGAAAACCTCCCTGACCATTTCTGAAACCCCCAGATCAAAATCTCTTAGAATCCCCCTACTGGGAACTCTGATCACCCTGCCTGTGCTGACCCTGAACTGATTGTGCCCCGCTGGCACCATTCCCCCTATCCTGCCCTGATGGCTGGACTTTCCTGATCGCTTACTCTCAGTCAAGTGAAAGTGGTGGTCCTGGAAGTGAAGCAGTGCGGCGTTAACCACATCAGAATAAGTGGCCAATGAGATATTACCCAATAAGTGCTGACGAATCCTCCAAGTCAACCCATCCATGAACTTCTGAATCTTTTTCTCCTCGGTCGGAATCTCATCGGGAATGATGTTTAAGAGATTAGTGAATTCAGCCTCATATTCTGCCACGGTCTTTCCCTCCTTCTTGAGGTTCATTAACTTCCTCCTCATTTCGGTGTGAACGGCTGATGGAAAATACTTGCGATCGAACAGCACCCAGAACTCCTGAATAGAAATGATATCTCTATCCTCCGTGGTGGTAATGGACTCCCACCACTGCAACGCTGATATTACTAGCTTAAAAGTAGCCAGTATCTGTTTCTGTACATTCGTGCACTCGTACATCCTCAAGTGCCTTTGGATGTCCTTCTTCCACTGACTGAACACAACGACGTCAGAGCTACCTACAAACTCCAGAGGGTGTGTTTTCTGAAAAGCATCACGAACACGTTCCCAAGCAGACGGGAATACATGAGGATACTGTTTAGTATGAATTTCACTTACCAAACAATTGAGGATACTGTTTCCTCATGCTATATTCCCTTTCCCAAGTTTCATCTTTAATGTCATGGATCCTCCACAACAATTTAACTACGGGACTAACTTTATTCCTTAATACTTGCTCCTTTGGATCAATAATTTCCACTGGTTCCTCGATGTACGACAAATCTTCTTTCATAATATCTCCAAGTTCTTTATCATTTACACGTAAGGATAATCATTTAATGATTTCTTATCAATGAAAACCAATGCTCAACACACATATTACTTCAAACATTTATATATGTACATCGAACATTCACATATAATAAATTATTAGTTGTATCAGCATATATTCACAATGAGTGAACATTCTTAACAATCCTAGTATCATTCTTTACATTTCTCCCTTCATTCCTGTAGTCTATCCTTATCATCGTGTAATATTTCAAATCATAATTATCATATTACTAGACTAGATTATTACACATCATATTTCCATCTTCCATCCAACACCAAGTACATGTGTTTGACTTTAACTACTTTCCGTATCATTTTTGAAGTTTAAGCATATGTTAGATATTATCCTTACAATTTCTTAACTTAAATATAGCCTCATTACTATTCATATATCAAAACTGAACAATCATTCACTAAGTGTTTATTCTTAACCAAGATTGCATATTCACGTTCATCTATATTGTGCAGTCATGCACTATGAACTCAATATAACTTCTCACGATATTCCCTTTTTCAGTATCATTTGATTGATTCGAAAGTCATTTATCCAACACAATAACTTTATAATCATAATCTTATCCCACTCCTTATTAACATGATATTCTTATGTAATATCATTAATACACTCATCTTACTCGTTTGGTAACATGGATATTAAATGTACAATCACCACTTAAAAGTTTAACCATACTTACCAACCCCATAATACTTCTCTAACTATTATATGTCGTATTTCTTTCAAGTAACCTGTAAAAATACCTTAATAGATCACATTATGGTATCTCACATAGCACATTATCCTTACACATACTTTTTGGTGACCCCATATTACGTCAATTATATTCATTATGTCATACTCTTAGTGATAACACGTACGTATAATGGCAAATACAACTCAATATCCAGCCAAACCAGTTGTCAATATTCCAACCTGATTCGCATCTTTCCCATACTCCTACACAACACATACTCTTAAAAGGGATCCTCAATATTTTTAAACTTCCAACTCTTTAACACCTCGTCTCAACTTTACTATTCATATAATCATTTCAAAACATCATAAGGGTAATATCCAATACATATACTCATACTATGAAAGAAGTACATCTCAATGCTTATTACTTTTTTCTTCCACTTATCATAATTCAGTATGAACCTATATTCGGATCAATTGTGATATATTGACTAGTAATTGAATTTCAGACCATTTCACATATTATATTTAAACATATACAACTATCAATCTTCTCACTTTACCTTTACCTTGTGAATCTTCATTTTATTCACACTCTAACAATTTAAGTCTCATCAAATCAGATAATAGTAATTCTCCTCACATCTCATCCTTTAATGGAATATGGGTTACCATACCTCACTCTCCCACATAAATGGGTCACACAATAAACCATGGCTTAATAAGTGACACAACTCAAAGTCCTCATATACCATTAGAAAAAGAGATCACTTCCAATACTTCACAATTTTCGTATACCAGAATTTGACTATAAAAATTTTCCTTCAATGACATGTTTGTCCATACCAAAAATAAAACAATGCAATGATTCATATTAAAATACCTGTATTCGTTGTCATTCCGGAATAAACCTTAACATCTCATTTCCTTTCCTACAAGATCCTTACATTTCATATCCTCTACAACAATATATATGTATAACTAACAAATTCTAGTTAATAAAGACAATTTACTTATGACTCAGAACAATTTCTACTTTCACTTCCAAATATAGGTGCCCCTAATGCCAAAACCTCTAAAATCTAGACTCTGATACCAAAGTTGACACACCCCAACCCAGTTACTTATAACTAAGTTTGAAAGTCAAAGTGAGTCAAATCATAATTACCTTGACCAAACCATAAACACAAATATCCTTTATTTCAGTTATTAACATGAATCAATAAAACTAAAACTTTTCGCATTTTTTTGAGGTAATTATGCTTATTCAAACTTACTGAAAATATAAGTAGGCTTAAATTACCCCTTTTACATTTGACCAAAATCATGGTTTTAGGCATCCCTTTCTAACCCCACCGACCTTCTAGATTTGGCAGTGATATCACAATACCTGAAAAATATAAACATAGGAACCATTAGCAAAATAGCTCAGCAAATGCATCACTACTATTGTATAAAATTAAATGTAATAAATCATATCCCCGTGATGATATATATACTTATCCGACTTATTCATAAAGAATGACCAATTATAAACTTATCCGGCTCATTCATAAAGAATGACCAATTATATATTTATCCGGCTCATCCATAAAGAATGACCAACTTATCCGAATCATGATTCACATATCCTATCTGCAATAGATAATTCTCCCCCATTCTGGTTCGGGGAGTAACCTCCCATTCAAATCATTTATCATAAATGAAGTCTCATCCAATTTCATGTTAAGATATTTAACATATCCAATTCATAATCCAAACATACTTTAATTCATTCTTGGAAATCCAATTCTTATCATATTAGGTTCCCAATACAAAAGATGATACATCATTTCAAGTTTCCTAGAGCAAGATATGCCCATTTCTTTATTACAAAGCAAATCGGCCCTATAGGCTCCTCTATCATTTAGTTAACTTCCAAGAATTTTCATAATTTTCTATATCTTAAATTTCCATGGTCTTCCACCCAATTTTAATAAACGTATTGAATAATAAAAAAATTAAAGTTTCATAATTTTTAGCGTTTATTTTCTATGTCAAGCAAATCGTTAAACACCCAGTATACATACTTACACTTTCGGGGAAGATTCTATACCAACACTTCAAACTATCCCTCGAGATTCAATTCTTGGTATTTTTACATATTTTTCGGATATAATAGGTACATATAAGTGTAGTTTCATATCCAACTTGAACCAATCGATTCCATTGTTTATTCACAAAGATACACCAGTTTGATTAACATAATGATTTCTCCCTTAGTTGTATAAATTCCACATGCTTCACACATACAACCTACACATACCCATATACATACAACAAAATGTATCCCCTTATCCCCCAAATATGATCTTTAATATCATATCAAACAACATATATCATGTAAAGAATGAAATTTACAAGTTAAATCTTACCTAAGCACCCTTGGATACGTAAGCTTGTTTATTTCTCGATTATCTTTCTTAATCCTTCACTAATTCACCCTAACCTCTCTTTCTTTCATGGGAGCCTCAATCCACTTGAAATTATGATGTAGATGAAGAATAAGGGAGATTTTAAGGTCTTTAAGTCGGCATAAGGTAGCTCCCCTTGGTCCAATTAAAATATGACATGTGGCGCCATATAAGTCAAAATATCATTTAAAGCTAAATGACTACTTTACCCCATGTTCGTAAAAAGATGATTTCTTTTCACTCGAATATCCGTTTAATGCACCGTTTGTTGTGTTACAAACCTAACTCACATATCTACAACTATCTATCACCTCAAGTCAATTGTTATATTATAATGGTTAAAAATAGTCTCCAACTTGAACATTCCTACCGAAAACTTCAAAAATTTGTGTTTGTAACTAATTCAATATTTCATGAGTTATGAAAGTAGGATTAGACTAAACTTAATAACTTTGCATTATATACACCAATAAAACATTATCCACATCCCATAAGGTAAGAATGATTAAAATATGATTTATCATAATTATATCCGGGTTGTCACTTTAATGGTTTCTATTTACTGTTATTTTTTTTTATTTGTCGTTGATGCTGAGAATGATATAAATTTCATAGCACTCCATGTATTCAATGTTTTAGCCTGATTAATTGGGTGTGGAAAATAGGGGGTGTTACATGCCATTGATCTCCCTATTTGCCAATTCTGTCTGTCTATTGGTCCGAGGTTGGTATGTCGTGGAAACTTTGTGGGTCACATTGTATTGCATCATCAGAGAAGTAAAAAGGATATTGCATAATTGCAGGCCTTAATCATTTATGATGGCTTTGGGAGTTCCAAACTGAGAAAGAATATATTCTTTTAATAATTTCACTACTTTTGTAGTGTTCTTATGAGTTGGTATGGATTCTACTCACTTTCAGACATAGTCAACAATGACTAAAATCTACTCAAACTAATTGGATTTTGGGAAATAATCCATCAAGTTTATACCCCAACATTAAACACTTTAATTGCAAGGATAGGGGATAATGACATCATGTTCATTCTCTTATTTTTTTCGATCAATTGGAAACGATGACACATTCTACTGAATGCTTATGTGTGTTTGAATTGAGCTGGATAACATTACACCAAAATAATCGAATTATCACGGTCCTTGACCGTGACAACTGAGCGCGATAATTCTTGGTGCGATAACTCACATTGTCACTATCCTTATCATGACAACTCCTTGTTGTCACACTTTTGTTAAACCTGGATTTTTATCAACAAATGGGTTACCAATATCTTGTCACGATCCTTAACCGTGAAAACTCAGGTAAAAAATGTCAAGTATTATCACGGTCCTTGATCGTGACAAGTCTTATAAAATTATCAAAAACTTGTCATGTTTAAGGATCATGAAAAAATTGTAATAGAAAAAATGTTGGTCAGTGGCTACTGCCCAGCAGAAAACCTGCTTCAAAATAGTAAAAAAACTTGCTTTTGTTCCAGTAAACATCAATAACCACAATACAATATGCAATTAAACTAGTCAAACCAAATATGCAGTTAATCAAATCAAACCAACAAATAGCTTAAATAAGTTTAATTACATCAAACCAACAGTTTAATTAAAAATCATTAGTATTATAAGTAAAAGCTTAATAATGCTCCAGGAGAAAAGTCTTCCAAGTGACAAACGACCCGCCTTTAGCATATATATGTCGAACAACGCCTTGCTCGTTAAACCACAAGACCTCATCTGCTTTCCTCGGTTATACCTGAATCACTCTAATTTGGGACTCTAAAAACTGTAGTGGATGATCGTGCACTAAATTACCCTCAGTGATGCTCATATCCTTTTATCCCTTGGAAACTCGTGATCCTTCACACGTGTCACGAATATAGACTCTCTCTTTGGATGTATCAAACGTCTTCAAGATAGTGGGGTTGGGTGTAGATACTGTAAGGGGATGATGAGTCGACCGCCATCAGTGAATGGGATGGAGTGGCAGTCCCCACACCAACCTTCTCCTTACCATTTCCTTTTTGCCTTCGCTTTCGCCTGCCCCTTCCTTTTATCCTTGATGGCAGTGCGATATCCCATATGACCCATTAAATTATATGATTCATTATTTGGCGAAGGTTATACAACTTTGAGTCCATCTCTTACATGTATGTGTAGACCTTAGAGGATAAGGAACTTTGATCACATACACGGCCCATCAGCTTCGACCTTCCTATCTATTAGTTGACAGCCTGAATACGACCTTTTTTTATCTTGGCCTAGCACTTGAATCAGTGCATCCGTACTCATAGATACCTTGTTAACATCATTTGGTTGTTGTGCATGCCCTTTCGCCTCTCCTGAAATAATATAAAACACATCGTTAACCTTAAAATGAATATAAAATAAATTATTAAAATTGACAATATAATTTCAATTCTAACTTACCAATGTCTCAGTGATTTGTGGATTATCAATCGCGCCCTTCGTCATCCAAACCTTTACATAGGAGTCGGTCCTATGTGGCTTTCCTCCGGGGCCACTCCCAGACTTATATACATATGAAATTAATCATTAATTTTTTATTTGATCATTAAACAAAATGTGACAAATTTAAAGCAATTTGCTTACCATGTTATACTCCATCTACGCATAAGATGTCCGCTCAGAATAGTTCACGTCCACTTTCTTTGACCAATTAGTCCTCATCGACTCTTGGGTGGAAAATTGGCTATCAGATGCCTCAAAATCTACAAAACTCTTTTAGTTGGCCAATGTCAACTGCTCCCTCTCCGGGACGTGGTCCCTCCATCGTAGCACGGACTCTCAATCGTTCTCAAAATAGCAGGTGCACAGATTCTTCTTCCAAATCTTCAAATACTTTCATATAATGATCAAGACATTGTCCCATTATATAGGCTCCAAGTCATATTCTGTCCAACAAACATATAATATATGAAAGTTAGTGAATTAACATTCAATAAAAATAATAAAATCTGATATGAAAGTCATGTATTTAATATAGCTATTGAGATTTCAATACCTCTCGGTCACCCCAAATGACCATCTTTAGCTCCTTGGGCACGTTCATTAAATTATCATACCTCGGACTAATTATTGATTTCACTAATATCGACGATCTAATTATTAAATCCTTCTTGTTTTTAATAACACATCAAACCTTGTTGAATTTAACCGATTTTTTATTTGATGAACCCTCATCCCCACGCTTTATCTCGGGGTACGATGGCTACCTGCATCGGATGTAGACAAATTATACAAAAAATAGAATTCACTAGAATACTATATAACATAATAGAATACTCAATTGCAATATAAGAATTTAAATTGCACGAAAATAGCCAAACTCATTCGGGTTACATCTACAAGTTAGTTTAGTTTTGCATAACGAGATAGTACCCGTTTTCAAGAGTTTTGTTATTAAATTACCTTTTCATTCACTAATGCCCTATTTTCAAGATTAAGCCTTGAATTTTTAAAATTCTTACTAAGTTCTCTCCCCGTGAGTCACATGACTGCACCGATTGTTTCTACAAGTTAGTTTAGTATCGTGTGACATGATCATACCTCTTTTTAAGTATTTTTTTTAATTAAATTTCGTTTTCACCCCCTAACACACTATTTTCAAGCTTAAGCCTTGGATTTGCGAAATTTTAATATAACAACCCACATTATATCTAACAAATTATAAACTAGAGTTTGGAATCCACATTACATTTAACAAACTACATATTACAAATTATAAAAATAAATCCTCACCGTCTGCCCGAATAAAATTACTAAACTAGATCAAGATTACATTTTACAACCTAAATAAATCTATTCACCTTAAGAATATAGAAATTGCTTCAAGTTCGGGTTGTAATCCACAATGCATTGATAATCAGTAGGAGCTGTGAGATCATCCACGCCACTAGAGAGACACTTTGGCGCATCTAAGATGACTAACCACGATTTATTGTTGATATACTTCGAGTAAAACACTTACTTGCGCTTTTTAAATGCACAAAAATGACTCATTATTCATATGATCCTTGCTCTTAATCTTGAACAAGTCTACCATTATCAGATTGGTAGATGAATTGTAACACCCCATATTTTTTAATGATTTTTCAAATATCGAATTAATTAAAAGTAAATATGGGAAATTAATTTAAATTGGTAATTAATCCGAATTAAAATAAATATTAACTAGAGAGATAAGGATTAGTATTTATTGCGGTGAATTATGTTGAATATTACTTATTGAATAAATTAATATGTGATTATGAATTTATTAAAATTATCGCGAGTGAAAAATATGACAGTTACGATGATTAAGTCGGGATGCGCGTGTCAGTCATGTCGGGACCTAATTAAATGAAATAAAAAGTAATTTATTTTTAAGTAATACAAATGGTCATTTTGAGTGCGCTGTTGAGTCTGAAAGGTTCGAGATAGTAAGAAAAGTCTACCCGGGAGTTTAGTTTGGGTCCCAGGGCACTTTTAAGCCATACCGGCACCCCAGAGGGGTATTTCAGTCATTTACATTTTTGGGAGAAGTAGACCTATGAATTTGAGAGACCTTTATCATCTTCTAAGTTATGTATTTTAGGGTTAGAAACACATAAGTTATAGAGAGGCCATAGGAGGAAGAGGAGAAAAGTTTCCAAAGGCTAGAACCACAACTCACACCCTTTGTGCACCAAAACCACCACCGTTACGTAGATCGGAAGGAGAGAATCAAACTTATACCCATATTCATCAACGGATCAGACCTACCATACCAGGCAAGTGTTTAAACTTGAAAATCTATAGCACATAATGTATCCATGTTAGTGTAGGAACATTGTTAATAAGATTGTGATGATTTTGGGTTAAATTAGAAAGTGAAATTTATGACTGTTGATACCAAAAATTGTCCATATACGTGGACCATTAAGATACTGACACATGTTATACGGTGGAAGATTAATTCTAGTCATCAAGGATGAAATACCGACCAACACGAGGGATACCGACTAGCGATAGGATGCCGACCAACGATGACAAGAAAACACCCACAGTTGTATACATTAATGATTGTACCGATGTAAATATCTATGATATAAAAACATTCCATCCTTTAATATTCCACCTCTTGTACATAGCCCGGGGGCTATAAATAAATTATAAACCCTACATCTAAGGGACACGAAAAGAGAGGCAATTGAACGATTCCAAAGCAATACACAATAGTGGACGTAGGCTGTTCCATCAAGCCGAACCACTTTAAAAATTTCTTGTCTCTTTTCTTTCTATTTATCTATGATCAACTAATTAACCTAGTCTAGTTTTTTGCATCAACAGATTGACGCCGTCTGTGAGAAATATTTTTCTAATCGATCTCATTTAATTAAACATCTAAATGGATGATATTCCTGAATCAAGTATCAGGAATGAAGGTATTCTGCCTACCCCTTCGGCTCCTCCATCTGCAAATGATTTGACTGGAATTCTGGATAGTCTTGTAAGAGGCCAAGAGGCTATGCAAGTTACTATCAGATAACTTACACAAACTCTTTAAACCGGGGCACCTGCTCTATCTGCTCAAAGAAATATGCCCCCACCCCCACCAAGAGATGGTCGTCTCAACCACTTGATATTGATAAGAGATGTCTCCTACCATCTAATGTCAACGTCATTACTCAGGATATCGTAATCTTTCCACACGCAGTCTTATTCTCCAGAGAGGTCAAGTTCCTTAGAGAGATTAAGTCGTGCTTCTCCGCTCGACCGTTTATGACCCAGTGGGAACATAAGTGTTCCTAGAGCGAGATATGGTAATACCAAACGACCATCTGATAAAAGGGAAACCACAACTCAATCTAGATCAACTGCCTGACGAACTGCTACTCGGACCGAGCAACATGCTCAGGAAGAAAGCTCAGGAACTAATAAAGTAATAATGCATAAATTTGGTGTTGTCAATGATGTATGGAAAGGCTCCATACAGAGATTGGAAGATAGATTAGGAGAAATGGAGAAGATAAGAAACCCACTACAAAGAAGTTTTGTAAAAGGGTCTCCGTTTGTGCAAGTAATTGTGGATTTCCCTACTCCAACAAAGTTCAAGGCTCCTGTAGTAACACCCAAATATGATGGAAAAACTGATCCAGTACTCCATACAGAACAATACCAGGCAGATGGTGGTATTTATACCGTTCTTGACGAAATAAGATGTAGAGACTTTCTTGGAACCATTACTGGATCGGACCAAATTTGGTACAATGATCTTCCTCAGGGACAAATTTCTAGTTTTAACCAACTGGCCGAGCTATTCATTAGTAACTTTTTCTTCAGAGCAAAGCCCGTTAAAAGGGTGGCACACTTACTTAGTGTGAGACAGAAAGAAGGAGAGAGCACTAGAGATTACATCACTCGTATTAATAATGAGAAACTAGAAGTCATAGATTATGAGGAGAAGAATGCAATAACTACCCTTATGAGTGGGTTGCTCCCCAAAAAATTATATTACACTCTTTCCAAGGATCCTCCGAAAATAATGGCAAAATTGATGGCTAAAGCAGAAGAGATCATGAATACCGAGGAAGCAATGGCAGCCAAGCGTAGCTCGGGCAAAAAAGTTAATGGCAAAAATGATAAGAAGATCATAAAGACCCCAGAGAACACAGGGAATCAAAACAGAAAGTAGTTTTGGAGCGACTCGAGAAGTACAACAACTATACTCCATTAACCGTGGGAATTCACCATGTTTTGGAAGAAATCAAGCATAATAAAGATGTGCGTTGGCCTGATAAGTTGAGAAGTTCCCCTACCAAGAGAGATAAAACTAAGTACTGTTAATTGCACAGGGATCACGATCACACGACAAAACGTTGCATAGCTCTTCAAAATGAGATTAAAACTCTCATCCGAAGAGGAAAGATGAATCAATATGTTTATCGGCAGAATAATGAAGGAATTTTGCATAGATCAAAATTACCTTACAAGCCCAGAGAGGAGGAGAAAAGAACTCATGAAGATGACCAGGATGATGAGCCCGATCTCCCTAAAAACTCCCAGTAACTAGAGTGTGAGATATTCTATATCAATTTTGGTTCATTTGATTGACAAATAATTACTGGTGGAGATGCAGGAGGAGGAGATCATACAACAAAGCGAAAATCTTACCTATATGAGGGACAAGCTTGCTCATACATACAGATAATCAACCTTGTAGAGGAAGATCGACCAAGGAAGGTTAACAAAGATAAACTACTAATTGGTTTCTCTAAAAATGACCTTTCAGGAGTACTGTATCCTCAGGACGACCCATTAGTAATCGAAGTCAGAAAGAAAGAAATCATTGTCTCTAGAGTATTAGTAGATAATGGCAGCTCGACGGATATCATGTTCTATTATTGTTTCAACAACTTGGATTTTAAACTCAGCTAATTAAAGCCCTATCATCAGCCACTAATAGGCTTTGCAGGTGAGAAAGTCTTTCCTTTGGGAACATTAAAATGGTGGTAATGATAGGCACCTGACCAGCAAATCGAACATAGAAGATCCGTTTCTTTGTAATGGATAAAAGCGTCCACTCAACTTACAATATAATCATGGTAAGAGTAGGGCTAAAGAAGTTCGAAGAAGTGCCATCCACTGTTCATCAGTGCCTAAAATTCCCTACTAATTTTGGTGTGAAAATTGTGAAGGGTGATAAAAAATTATCTCGAGAATGTTACTACTCGTCTGCCGAGCAAGAAGACTTGGAAGAAATAAGAAAACCACTACCTACCAAGTGTATACTACTGATCTTAATGAAGATTTAGAGGTTTAAACCTTAGACCCAAGGGAGGAAAAAGAGTTGGTAAAAAGAAATATTGTAGAAGAAACTGAAGGCATTGTGTTAGACGATGACAAATTGGAGCGCATCACTCAAATGGGGGCAACATTAGATTATGTTCTTAAATAGAAACTGGTGAGCTTCCTTAAACAGAGAAAGTATGAGTTTACCTGGAGTCATAAAGATATGCCTGGGATAGACCCTAATTTCCTTTTGTCATGAGCTCAACGTAAACACATAAGTTAAACCATTAATATAAAAATGAAGAGTGTTAAGCCCCGAGAAGAACCAAGCCATACAAGAAGAAGTCGAAAAGCTTCAAAAATTAGCTTTTAGTAATGAAGTGAAATACCCAGACTGGTTGGGCAATGTAGTTATGGTAAAGAAGAAAAATAATAAGTGGATAATGCGTGTAGACTTCACAGATTTAAATAAAGCATGCACAAAGGATCATTTTCCTTTGCCCCGAATAGATCATGTCGTGGATGCAACATCAGGACATGAGTTACTCATCTTTATGGATGCTTATTCTGGTTATAACCAGATAAAAATGAAACCTAAGGATAGGGAAAGCACTTTTTTCATCACTCCCCGAGGAACATACTGTTATAATGTTATGCCTTTTGATTTGAAAAATGCAGGTGCTACATATCAAAGGCCGGTCAATAAGGTATTCGAGGAGTAGATAGCCAAGAATATGGAAGTCTACATGGATGATATTCTAATAAAAAGAAAAAAAGGCATCCGATCACATTGTCGACCTCAGCCAGACTTTTGATCAACTTGAGAAGCACCAGATGATGCTGAATCCGGCCAAATAAGTTTGTAGAATGCAAGAGGGAATGTTCCTCGGGTACATAGTAAATCAAAGGGGAATTGAAGAAAATCTAGATAATATCAAAGAATTAATTGAAATTAAATCCCCAACTTACAAGAAGGATGTGCAAAGATTAACTGGATGAGTAGCAACGTTGAACAAATTCATGTCCCGAGCTACAGATATGTGCTTGTCGTTCTTTAAGGTGCTCAGAAAGAGTTTTGAATTGAATGAAGAATGTGAAAAACCTTTTGTGAAATTAAAAAAGTATTTGGGGTCACCTCCATTACTCTCCCGACCAATCATAGGTGAAAAATTATACCTGTACTTAGCTATTTCTGAATTGGCAGTAAGTTCTGCATTGATTCGAGAAGAGAATGGAGTTTAAAAACCCGTCTACTATACCAGTAAGGCTTTCCAAGGAGCAGAAATTAGGTACCCTCATTTGGATAAATTGGCTTTATCACTAATTGAAGCATCCAGACGTATGAAACCTTATTTCCATGCCCATACAATCGTAGTTTACACTGATATGACTCTAAGGCAGGCTTTGCATAAACTGAAGAAATCTGGTAGATTAATGTATTGGCCTGTGGAACTAGGGGAGCATAATATCATATATGAGCCAAGCTCTTCTTTAAAAGGCCAAGCAGTGGAAGATTTCATAGCAGATTTCACTTACTCTGAGGTCCCCGAGCAATAAAGTAAGCATGTAGAATAAGAATCGGGAGAAAGTGATGTTAACAAGAAAGCTCTCGAAGAATGTTCTTCAAAAGAAACGATTGCAAACCTGCCAGATTCCTCTTCTCGAACACAGGAGATGACCACGAAGTATGAAGAAGCAAAGGGAAAAATATTATACTATAGGAGTTTGACAGACCACGTATTTGACAACAACACCCCAATATGGAACTTATATATTGATGGATCATTTTGTTCAACTCGCAGTGGAGCAGGTATAATACTTAACACTCCTAATGGTATTGATATTGAGTATGCACTACATTTTCAATTCCAGTCTTCAAACAAAGAAGTATAGTACGAAGCTCTTATCGTGGGCCTAAGTTTAGACCAATCATTGAATGTCGAGCAAATTATGGCACACAATGACTCTCAACTGGTAGTAAACCAAACACTGGGTTTATATGGAGCTAAAGGAGAATTGGCAACCATGTATTTATCCAAGGCGATGGGAGTCATTGTAAAATTACTAGATATTCAGATGAACAGAATCCCAAGGTTGGAAAATGATCGAGCTGATGCCCTTGCTCCGCTAGCCTCTGCTACTAGAATTAAACTTCGACGAACTATCCCTATTGAGATTTTGTCTAACAGGAGCATAGATGAAGATTTGATGATAAATTTTATTGCTATAGATATTGGGCCACCATGGATGGACCCCATCAGAGCATACATTGAAGAAGGAACTCTACCAATAGATATCGTGGAAGCAAAGAAGTTGAAATACAAAGTAGCTCGATATATATTAGATAAAGGTGTTTTGTATAGGAGAGGACTAATAGTCAATTTACAACGCTGTGTGCATCCATCAAAGGTCCAAGATCTAATTAAGGAGGTGCATAAAGAATCATGTGGAGCTCACATAGTAGGGATAACACTTCTGTAAAGAATCAGTACTCAAGGGGATTACTGACCAACAATGCGAGCAGACTGTGCAACTATTGCTAAGAAGTGTGACAAATGTAAAAGATTCTCTACTATTCGAAAAACTCCACATGTTGCTCTCACTCCAATCACTTCACCATAGCTATTTTCCATGTGGGGTATAGACTTGGTTGGACCACTGCCAACCACCCGAGGAAGATTTAAATACTTGGTTGTCGGCATGGATTATTTTATAAAATGGGTTGAGTCAGAGCCTATAATAGACATGCCTTATGAAAAGGTCTATCAGTTCATATGGAAAAAAAATCATTTGTAGGTATGGGCTACCCTATGCTTTCATTACCGACCACATAAAATAATTTGACAATGATGAATTCGTAAATTACTGTGCTAAGTCCAATGTTCAAAAATTGCATTCAGCTCCAGGATATCCTCAGAGTAATGGACAAACTCAAGTTACGAACAAAAATTTTCTTAATAGGTTGAAGAAAAGGTTTGATGATGCCAAGGGAAATTGGATAAACGAGCTACACTCTATCTTGTGTGCATACCGAACAACACCGAGAACAGCAACTGGAGAATCCCCATATATGTTAGCATTTGGGACTGAAGCTATCATTCCTGCCAAGCTAGTCTTGCCATCCCATAGAGTTTGAAATTTTAACTCTCCTGTAAGTGACTTAATGAGAAGGTTAGATCTAGATATTTTGAAAGAAGTAAGAGAAGATGCCACCCTAAGAAATGCAGCCTACCAACATAGAACAACTATTTTTACAATAAAAGGATGAAACCGACCAACTTAAAGGAAGGAGATTATGTGCTGAAGAAAATGTTGCAGAAAAATAACAAGTTTGAGGCCAATTGGCATGGTCCATACCATATTTTAGCAGTGATCCGACCTGAAACCTATCAAATTGAAACCTTGGAAGGCGAAGAATTCAAAAACTCATAGCATGTAGAGCATCTAAAAAAATATTATCAATGATGTTGTAATCAGTTTAAAATCAACATGCAGTATTAATAAAAGCTTCAGTTCTTTCCATTTTTGTTGCTAATTTTTTTGGGAGTACTAGTGCTATGCATTACTCTAGCTAATTGACAAAAACTTATAAATTGTTGCTCGGCTCAATAAATATTTCCCTGAACGTTGCTCGATAAAAGTAATAAGTTACCCGGAGCATCCATAAACTTAATCGTTGATACACAAAGTCCAAGTCAATAGGATGTTAAATCCTCAAGAAACTTAGTCTACAAACATAAGGATAAAACAAGATCTTTATCCTACTGGGAAAAGTACAGGAAGAACGTTGCAAAGATTCCTCAAATGGAATGTAAGCACATATTCCACAAACGCCTGGTCACACCACTGGTATCTAATGCAAAACCCTTAACATTTGGATGCATTAATAAAACCTTTGGAGACACATGGGTAAGTAGCTCTAAATTTAGATTTTGATCTAAGTATGCTAGTAGAACCTATGTATTCATCTAACTAGCTCTAAATTTAGATTTTAATCTAAGTATGCTAGTATAACATCTGCACTCATTGGCCATTGATACTCAAATTAATCAAAGTGTATCAATAGAACTAATGATAAAGAAAGAGTTAACATTCAACATACGATAAGTTGATAAAATTTCCATTTCATTCAATCAAATTAATTACATGACTGTGTTAACAAAATAAAATACAAAGCTTCATTTTATAGGACGTTTCCCTTCATCTTTGGAAATAGAATCCATTCCATCAGGAGGATCATCTAAATTGTAAGAAGAATTAATGAAGTTAAAATACTGAAGCAGTCTGGTATTACTGCTACTAGGACGATCAAGCAGGTGAGGAGGTCGAACGATTTCTAATTCATCATGAAGCTCATAATCTCCCAAGTATTTTAAAATCAAGCATTAAGGAATATGATGGATTGGAATCCAATTGACATATAATTTAATGGAGGGATTGTCAAGCTTAAGCAAGCCTGGATAATACCAGTCCTATAATGAGCTGTTTTAATCCACCTTCATCATTGTTAAAGCATTCATCCAACCCCATTTGTAGCTCTCATTCTTAATTTATTAAAGCTTATCATCAAAATGCCCCAGAGCTTCATTATACCCTTCCATCCAAACCTCCCTTCGTTACTTACATAATTGAAAAGTCAATCTGTCAACTTGGTAATAAAGTTTCTTCAACACTCCATCCTTAGCTTGTAACTGAGAAGATTGAGTGGATAGTTGCTCGAACAAGGCTTGTAGCTTCTACGGCATATTAATAATGGCTTGATTTTTGGCATTTAATTGTGCAACTTGATTGGTAAGGGTCTGTTCGGTCCCGACTTCCTCTGTAGTATCTCGGCCAGGTTTAACTCTCGCTTGAGAAGATGAAAAAGCAGTTTTTAATTTCTCTAGAGCCCTCTAACTCCTCACTCAACCTTGCATTTTCAGCCACCAAAAAGGAATAACCCTCATCTATAGTAGTAACAACAATAGTGGATGACTTCAGGGCATCAAGTTCATCTTTCAAGTTGCTATTCTCTTCCTCAAGAAGATTGGCAATGTGCCTTGCTTCATCCACTTCACACGTGAGCAGGAATCCTTGTCTTAGAAAATAAGAAGCAAATTTATCCAACTTTTCCTCAAAGCCCCAACCTTCACTAAAGGTCGGGATTTTCTTCTCATAATTCTCATATAAAAGTGCCTTAGCTTCATTATGATCCTCCTGCAGCTCTTGAATCATTTTATAATAGGCAACGTTATTGGCCACAACCGGATCAAGAAGACACTTCAGATGAACATAGGCCTCTTCGGCTTGTTCGGATACCCCTTCCCCAAGTAATTTTAGTAAGTCAACATCAGTCAGAGATAAGTGACTAGCTTTGAAAAGCTCATTACACCTCTGGAGTAGCTCGAAGTCAGTAGATGAGAAGTATTCCAATTTATCCATAAAATATTAAGAAGAAGAAAGTTATTAATCAACAAGGTGCAGAGCATAGAAAAACACAAGAAGAGGAACAAAAACATTTCTCTTTTCATTAATAAAAAAGGGAAAGTACAGATTCATCTTCAAAAAGAAAAGAAAAAGTATAACTGTTGAAAAAAGAAAATAAAAACAGCTCGGTTCTACACATTCTTCTTATTTTCTTCAGGATTAGCTGAAGTGGAAGTAGGAGCAGAAGGAGGAGGAAGACTAATTATGGAAGGGGTAGAAGAATCAACATCCTGGTGTTGATCAGCAGACTCCACCGCTATTAAGGATTCAGTGGAACCCCCATCACCATCAAATTCCTTATCCCTATTCGGAGGGGCCCCAAGATCATATCGCAAGAACAACTCGAAATCTTTTAAAGTGCTGACCTCCACCAGGGAAACAGACTAGCCATCCTTAAAGCATTTCTTCTTTACAAACTCAATTTGCAAATAAGCTGCTCCAATGGCTTTATCCCAACCTCTGTTGATGCCAGTTTCCCTAGACTTAGCCATATTTACCTTCTCAGCACCTAAGTCCTTCTGTAGCTAGGCAGACTTGACTTTCTCAGTATATAAGTCTTTCTACAACTTGTCATCTAGACCTCGAGTAGTTTCAGTAGCTCATTTAGCAGCTATCATATTCTCCTCCCATTTTTTTGTTCATTAGTCAATGCTTTTTTAGAATCAAGCACTGACTTTTTTAGCTCATTAAAAGCTTTTTTAACTTCACCAAAAAAAGCTCTCAAAGCCTCTTCTTTCTCCAACATATTAATAAAGTCAACGAGGAACTACACAAGAACAGTAAGGAAAGTCAGTATTATAAAGAACAAATCAAGAGACAGAAAATTAAAGAAGGCAAAAGAATATACCAGGGCAAGGCTTTGAGCAACCTTATCAGAACTTTTGAAATGAGGTAATGCAACTGTAGCACCCCTGTGGTTTGGAAAAGTCCCAAAATTTATTAGTTGTCTTGCCAATCCAGTTATAAGGACCACTGGAGAGGCAGAAGAAGATATATCGACCAACTCATGCTGGTCGGGAAGATAAGCATAACCTTCTGCTAACTTAGAAGGAATCCCATTCTTTATTCTTTTCAGGGGCTCTCTTCAATTTTCTTGGCTAGGAGCTTCTTCCCAGTCTCATATTTATTTTTCACCCTTTCATCAGCTTGTTTGGAAGGGGGATTGTCACCTATGTCTCCCAAAATTTTAGGAAACTTCATATTTTCTATGGATAGGGTAAGGGGAAAATTTGAATCTAACGAAGAAGGGGGAAGGGTAGCAGGATCACCACTGCCAGATGCAGCAACTGAAGAAGTAGAATGAGGTTCTTGCTTAAGATCAATTATAGGGGAATAAATAGTACGAGCAACAAAGGAGGAAATTATGTTAATGCACTGTAGCAAATAAGATGCAGACCTGACGTGCTCCTTTCCAATCCTTTGACGAAGTCCCCAAATAAATTTCAACTCCCTAAGATTCATTTCACTTTCCTTTGGGCACCTTCTCTTCTGATCAACTGCAATAAAAATTCACAGAGCAACAATTAGTGTTACATTTAAGTAGATATGTATAAGGAAAAATAGTTAAATGAGGAATAACCTATCCCATTGCCAAAAGGAAGGCATCTAGGCCCCTAGTACTCAGCATTTCCAGTTAAAGGGGCGTATTGCCAATTTTTTACAACAACTCCATGATTAAAATAATCCCCATTGGAGTCTGGAAGATTAACTGCTAACGCTTTGTTTACATCCCTAGTCTTTACATAAAAAGTGGTGTCACTAGTCACCCACTTATAATAAAACATTATTTCTGGAATCCTCAGATGGATTCCATGAATTTGATTCAACCTATACACCCCGTTTACGACCCACCAAGTATTGGGGGCTACCCTAGCTGGGACAAAGTATTGACAAAATTCAAGGCATAGTGGGTTGGGAGAAAAGGTAAACCCACACTCGGTTATAATTATAGAGGGAAACCACCGACCCTCAACAAGTGAGAAAAAATCAGCAGGTAAAGTAGCGTGTTCCAAAATAACCCAAGAGGGAATCTTAAATTCATTTCTGAATTAATCAAGAGAATCAATAGAGTAAACCACGATGAAGAATAAAATAGAAGAGAACAATTTCTTACAAGGATAAAGGATTCAACAAGAACTGAAGAATAGAAAACGATCGCACAAGAGATAGAAAGAAAGCTTGAAGACACTCTAGCCAAAAACACTCAAAAAATTTGAGGTAATGAAAGTTCGTGGCTTTTCCCGCTCTTTATAGGTTGCCTAAAAAACTGTAAAAATAATAATTAAAAGGCAGCGTCGATTGAACTGGCGCTGACTAAAGGCAGAAAAGACGAATTTGCCCAAAAATGATTCGTTAAAGTTATGGATAATTTCAACAATGCCACGCTCATTATATTTCCATAATTAAACCATAATCTTTTATAAGTATGGGAAGTCAAAAATTGACCAACCCTAAAATTATTGGCCGCGCAACTTTAAGAGCCAAATGCTCCATACTCTTGTGAAAACTTCAAGTATGAAACATTGGGGGCTTCTGTTAATACAAAAAATTATTCATCTATGTGGACCATTCAGATACTGACATGTGTTGTACAGTGGAAGGTTAATCCTAGTCATCAATGATGAAATTGTGACACCCTGCTGCTAATTAAATACCGGGTAGCTACTCCTTTATTAAATTAATTCAAAATGCCAAGTTGGTTCAGTTAATAGCATCACTGTCGAAAATATTTTAATAATTACTAACCACCTAGTATTTAAAAAGTAAGTGCCAAATTTTAAGTTAAGTCTGATTAACATGCAGTAAAAGAATAATGAAAGAATAACAACCATTCACTATAATGAAGTAATGAATAACCAACAACATAAATATAAATCCGGAGGAAAACTCCTCACAACAATCCCACAACTGAAAAATAATACGACAAGTCTGAATCCTGAATAATTACATGCCAGAAGTCTGAATAACTGAAATAAATGAAATGTCTCTAAAAGAAATGGGCGACATGCCCTACAACTGATAACTGAAGAATATCGAGTCAAGATAGATGAAGCGTCTACAAGCAAAGTCCTGTAACTTCCACAAACAGCTACAGCTCATCACCTGAATGAGAATCCTAAGCATGGTGTCCTTGTGGCTGGGCATCTAAAATGGCTTTTACAAAAAATAGATTTGAAAGCAAATGGGTCAGAGCCCGAAAGTGGAAATCATTTTAAAAACAACAAGTGTTTTAATAACATTAAAACATTAAATGCAAAATACATGTTAGGACGTGCACTCACATGAAATTCTCACCTCTCGACTACATGTGCACTCCTAACGTACCGTACCCATCTATAAGACATCCATATCTAACCAAACCGTAATAAGTTCTACCCCTTACTACTCGATTCCCATATTACATTCTAACGTTATCAATTAAATAGAGGGCTTTACATACACTCGAATTCTCAATTAGTAACATAATTCAGTATCAATTAACCCGTTATGTTTTCTCAAAACATTACCATAATTATATTCACAATATTAACATGAAAGTTCCCATTAATTAAGTGTATATTATTCACGTCATAAATATACAAAACAAGCACCCCCGAGACTAGCTGCGGTGCACACATACTCTGCTATCCATCCCGGTACGTCACGTACATAAGGATCACGTATTCCGAATCTCTCAGGAATCGTTCTCAGATAACAACATAACAAATAATGGAGGCGAACACAGTCACATCACATGGGTCACGCATATACCTGCGCTCCCACGATCAGCAGACTTATTAACATCCCAATAAGTCCTTCTCTGACCTATGTTCATCGAGGTAACCAATCTAAATCCGGGCAACAAAAGGATTAGAAGGCCCTAAGCGAACGTAAACCTCCCGTGATAGCAAGTATGGTAGGTATGTCATACACATAAAATCAATACATATACTAAGTATGCACACCTCTTAGTAATTACCATAATATATTGGAGGTACACTCCTCATTCTCGTACCGACATATAATACTACACAATTTATATGTTCCCGATTAATATAATTAATTAGGCCGTCAATAGTTCTCGCAACGTAATAAACACTCACGTCCTACTTCATATTTTCCCTAAGGTTCAAACTACACCTCTAGGTTTGACACCTCATTATATCCCAAACATCCCAAATGTAACAATTAATCATCAAGGGAAGGTTATCTCTACATATACACAAGGTTGCGGAACACTCGGGATCAAAACAGGCTAAAAAGCTGTGACAACCCGCAATCCGAGATAAGGGGTGGCCAGCCCGATACTCAAACGTAACAGGGATCATGGATGGATATCATTCTCAGCATCACAAATATAAACTGAGTATACGGGAAAACCACCCAATAAATCAGAAAACGGGTTGCCAAAAAGTGTAAAATTTTAAAAATTCGGTTATGAGAATTTAAACCAACAACCCAGTCTGACGAGCAAGTGGAATTCCAAAAGATTAACATATAATATAACTAAAACGAAGGTACACAAATGGACCGAATAAGCTGTCGGTCCACAGCTACATAAGACAACGTACACAATATAAAATCTCTTACATAGTACAACCATTAATCAAATACAATAGTTTGGGCCACACGCCCGAGGGACAAGACCCGATCATATCTAGAATAACAAGAATGAAAGCGTCTAATACAACATCCTGTAATAACCCGCAAAGTCTTACAGCTCGTCGAAGGTGCAAGGAACTTGGAAGGTCAAATCGGGCGTCCTTGCGGTGGAGCACCTGAGCGGATACAATAATATATATACAACAAGAAAGTAAACCGGTCAGGGCCGGGTTCTATATGATTTCTAGAGGAATAAAAAGCATGATAGATATGAACAGTTATACATGGATAATGAGGAAGATCACATGACATGCTATCTACAAATTCAAGCAAGGATCGAAAGTAAAGCATTTTAATGTTAAAACCCTTACTTATTAATGCAATTTCCATTTCCTTCAAACATTCCTTATTAGGAATAAAACCATATATTTGGTTAAATCAAGAAGTTATAATTTCTGATCATTAATTAAAACTTCCCATTTTATCTTTCCATTCCTTATTAGGAATATCATTTACATCAAGTGCTCTTTATGGCACATACATTATTCCCGTGCTCTTCCTGGCACATTTTTATGCTCTTCATGGCATTTACAACCATCAAGTCCAACTTGATGAAAATATAGTTATATTCATATACATATAACGATATCTAAGACCGCCAGTCCGGGTTTTCCCCGCTGTGCGCGCCCCTAAATGACCATCATCTTCCAGGGCCTAACATAAGACAACCTGGGCACCTAACGGAACACGTCGGGAAGCGGCCATGAGCCTGCGTGGTAGCCAAGACCACACCCGTAATCTCCCTACCCCCGCAGAAACAATATACAACCATAAACGCTCCCATGGCCTAGGACTATATCCACCCTGCATTCATTAGCCAGGGGGCTTCACCTCACGAGCGAACTTCCCTTATGTTGTCATTTAGAGAGGTGTGTAACAGTAAATTAACATTTACATTTATTATCATTTTATTTCCAAAAATCCATTTTCATTAATCATGTGATTGGTTCTTTATTATTAAGCCTAATATCATTAAACAACGGGGTTCATTCAAAATTGAACCTATTCTCTTTAAACACCTATGGTTCATTTTATGCGAACCTAATTCCCATCGAATTTTATCATTTATTCCTCAAATTACAATCCCCGATTTAATTCTCTAAATGATCATAATGATCCTACAAATCTCCAAGGCCTATGTAACTTGACAAGCCCTTCTAGTCTCCAAGTTAGGGTACCTAACTTCCAAACTTCTAAGAGTTTGAATAAAAGAAGAAATGCCTTAGCATTTCTTTAAACCTCCCCGAAACAAACCCCAGATGAACCCATTTCCAGTCCAGGGTAACGACCCAGCCCCATAGCTACTCTAGGACTCTAAGTTTACTTCAATTAAGAAGGTTTCTAAGTCCTAAACTTAAAGAAAAAGGATAAAAAATTATAAAAGGAAAATGACCCAAACAGCAGGTACCGAATCGATTCGCCCTAAGGGCCGAATCGGTTCGCCCAAGCGAATCGATTCGCTCTGAAAGCGAATCGGTTCGGACAACAAACCTGAGAGTCTGCATAAGCCGAATCGATTCGGTCTTAATCCGAATCGATTCGGGTACTAAGACCTGGGATTCTGCATCTATGCGAATCGATTCGCCCCTGCGAAAATGCCAAGAATGGCTATGGAGTCTTGAACTCCAAAATTTTAACCAAACCCAAACCAGCCAAACCCAATTAATTTAATGGAACTAGTACACCAAAAATACACCTAACTACCATCATTTGCAATATTTATCACCCAAATCCATTTCCAAGGGTTAATACCCAAAAATCCAACAAAAACCCTAACATTTCTAAATCATAAATATCAATGCAATTTATTCTACTTAAACCATAAATTTGCAAGTAGATTACTTGCCTCAAGGTAAGAATCTGATTTGATGAAGAAGGAGGCAACAATCCAAGCTCCAATCTCTCTTTTTCTCCCTAGTTTTCTTCCTCTCTCTACTCTCTCTAGGGCTCAATTGTGTAAAATGGAAGAATGGGAATAGGGGTGGGGAATTAAAACGGGGCTTAAGTCTAAAAGCCCAACTTAAAATGCTAATACGCGCTATACTAATACGCGACTACACTATTTAAGCCAAAACCAGTCAAAAGTCCCCAAAATGCCAAAATACAATATGGCACTTATTTTGACTGTCTCACACCTACCGGGACTAACTACACTATCCGAATTATCATTTGAAAGTTTTATAACTCATTTTACTTCCGGTTTCATAATAAACCAAAATGTCATTTTAAATCTTTATGACATTAAAATTACCACATGCAAGTTTTATCTACTCACGAGGTAACTACACAACATATTAGTAAATATTGACTTGACATATCAAATTAATATTTACTCAGCATCTTACCAGATAATAACTAATTACTACACATGGTAATTAAGGATAAAATGGGCTATCGGAAGAGAGGGTTATTACATACTCCCCCCCTTAAGAGGGAATTTTGCCCCCAAAATTCGGATATACGTCGCAAGGAGAGGTGAGGATACTATTCCCGCAAGTCATCCTCGCGCCCCGATGTCGATTTCTCGACCTAAGCTGACTATATAGAACTTATCCCCAAAGTACTACCATCGACACCCACGTAACTCTACGCTCTAAGATAGCAACCGACTACATCTAATAAGAACCGTCAAGTTGCATCTACCTCGAAAGGAATGTGCCTAATGGCACCGTCCTATCTCTCGTACTCCCTTTCATGAGAGACAAGGAACAAATTATGAACTTGCCGCTAAATGTTTCGATAAAGCGAGCAAATAGTTTACCGGACCCACCGCGACATTTGTAGAAAAGGTACAACGTCATGCGGTGCAAGTCTTCCTTTTCTCCTCGAAACGCATAACGCCCTTCTCAGGCGATACTCACCACAACCTTTGGTTTAATGACCTCAACTCCAGATGACTTCTTCTCGCATCGCATGAGCTCTTTTGTCGGTCTCGGTTATACGAGAGACTCATCATCTCGCACTTCTAACCAATCAAGCGGGAGATCTAAAAAGCCTACTATACAAGGCTTCTTCTAAAGCGCCGTCCCAACCATAAATTCTATATAGGCGAATTTGAATGAGTGGAAAGCATTGTTCCCAACTACTCTTAAAGTTAGGCACGCAGGTAAGGAGTATATGCCTCGGCATATGGTTTATTCTATTGGTTTGGTCAACTGTGGAAAATGATAAGAAGTAATTAACCACAATTCAAATCCCATGGCTTCTTGGAAACTTTCCACGAATGATAAACGGGAGTCTTGATTCAGTACAACAACCTTCCCAGGCCCAGCCAATAGTACTAGCGACGTATAACTTGGCACGCATCGTCATTACCTTGATGCACCGAAACGTTAGAACTGCGTGATTCTCCATATCTGCTTAACTTAAGTCCCTCCCGTTCGGAACAAAATTTTCTTAAGGGGACGCACCCCACCCTCAAGATGGACTTCAACTTAAATAGGGGATAATACTCTTTACAAGTTTAAACTTGTGCGGCGCATCCACAATAAATCGACACTCCAGTGTCATCACTCCCCGTCATGACAGAGCTTTGCTAATGGAATCTACCTTCGAGCTTAACCATGTGGCTCGGGGTACGAGTTAATTCACCCTTTCATTACCTCCGTAACACTCCATTACGTGAGGCCTCATCTCCTTCGGCCTTAACCACCAACTTCCCGAAATTCTCCCACTTCTCATAACATGAAACCAATCACTTGGTATGAGTTTACGCATGACTTAGTCATGGTCAACTCCCAATAACCCTCCTAAACTTACGTCCCATACTAAAAAGCCCTACGCCTAAACAATCCTAAAGTCTATCTACCTATACCCTATCTAAGTCGTACACACCTAATGCTAAGTATATCCCTAGTGTCCAAGACCTTTCTCAACTTCCGACATTGCTCAGTTTCGTGCGTGGGACGTCTCGCCGAAGCGAAATCCAAACAAGGAACCCTCCCGTTACACTACTACCTCGCGTTGTCAGTCATCGAGGGGGTACAGGTCTAAGACACATGTTCGGGACCAAAAGATTCTACAGCTACGCACTATCTAATTAACTAACAAGAGAATATTAAAAATCCAAAGCTGACCCTTTGTGAAACCCTAGGGTTATATACCCTATAACATATGCATCTCAATAAATAGCCTTCTATTTAAAGGCATAACCCGAAGTCTCAATTCGACTTCGTACCTCGATCTCCCTCATATCCATCAGAGGAGAGAACTATGTGCAGTGCTCCTATGTCGCACTTTAATAGCCATCAATCACTCTAGTACGTGGCCCTCGGCTAAACTATCAAATCCCACTCTTGACCATAATTTAATAAAACAAAATAAAATAAAATAAAAGGGAAGAATAGCATATCTTCACTCACAACATCGTTAAGTGTTCATGCGGCGGAGTGTCTCGCAAAGCGAAATCCAAACAAGGAACCCCTCCGTCACATGCCTACTTAACTAGTTGATCATGGAGATAGAGCGTAATACACACAAGGTAAAAGAAAGGAAAGGTAGTATGTCCCCACTCCCAACGTCGTTAAGGTTCGCGCGTGGAGCGTCCCGCAGAAGCGGAATCCAAACAAGGAACCCCTCCTATACGCTACCACTCAACTTGTTGGTCGTGGAGATAAGGCATAGCAATCACATACCAATATCACATCATACTCGACCATGTTAAGGACGAGCAAATCGGCCTCAAGCACAATCTAATAAGAGAACTTCCTATATACATACCAACAAAAGAAAAGAGCGAACCATTTCGCATAGGACTCGATACAAATGAAAATACTCTCAGCAGATATTATGAAATCTGTAATCTGAGAAAAACTCGTAAAACAAATGAGCGCATAACCCCCGCATCGAATAACACATAACTCACGCATCTCTGAGAAAAACTTACCCTCAATAACGGGTGGTGCCGGCAGGGCTGGAGGAAACATAGCCTCCCGATCATGACAAACACGTTCATACTGTAGTTGCCCCTGCTGCGGAGGAACAACCATAATAGGTACCGGAGGTGGAAACAGAACACATGGCTGCTGCGGAGCCCGAGGAAACTGACCCTCAATCATCTGAGGACACTCCTTCTTGTAATGACCTGCCTCCCCACATTGGAAGCATCGTCCCTTCATCTCCTCCTGACCTCTACCCCTGTTATTTCGAAATCGAGAAGAGCCTCGGCCCGGATGACCTCTATCTCCAGGGCCACTCCGATCTGCCTGATGCAAAGCACCTTGCTCGTGCCTATTATTGCCCCTCGTAATAAACTCTCCAAGCTTCCTTACTTGCCTCATCTCAGTAGCTTTCTCGCTACCCTGCGTATATACTCGATGCTCCTGGCAATGGAGTAAGGCCGCATTCATAACCTCGCCAAAAGTATGGAAAGCTGGGTTACCCAATAAGTGTTTTCGGATTCTCCAGTTCAGACCTCCCATAAACTTCGAGATCTTCCTCTCTTCCGGAGTCACCTCATCTGGTACAAAATTTGCTAAGCGGGTGAACTCCTCTTCATACTCCGCTACAGACCTCTCCCCTTGCACTACATCTTGCAACTTCCTCTTCATCTCCCTCTGAACAGCGGGAGGAAAATACTTAAGATCAAACAAAGTCCAGAACTCAGTGATTGACATGGTGTCTCTTTGCTCTGGGGTGGTCATCGTCTCCCACCAGTGTAACGCAGATCCGACAAGCTTAAAGGTGGCAAGGACTTATTTCTTATCCTCACTGCATTCTATCATTCGAAGGTGGCGTTGCATGTCTTTCTTCCATTGATTGGCTTTAATAACATCCGCACCTCCCTCGAATTCCGGGGGATTGCCCCTTAGAAAGGACTCCCTAACCCTTTCCCACGGAGTAAGTCCCGTAGGAGCTTGAACACCTGGGGCCCATGGCAATTGTTGGATCACTATGGACATGGCGGCATGAACCGCTCCAGCCACTATGCTTGCTACATCCGCAACATTAACCGTCCCTTGTAGTGGCGGTGGAGGACCTACTTCCCTCTCTACGACCTCAACACGTCTCGCCGAGCGGCCTCTCTTAGACGGCATCTGAGATGGAAGAACAATAGTATTAGAATGCTAATTAAAACAATCTATCTTGCAGAAGATCGTAAACATAAGCGTCAAAGAAATCCTAACATTAGGCTCTACATCAAAGAACGCTATGGTAGAACGAGACAAGTCCACACAGATCCTAGTACTCTAGAACCTGATGCTCTGATACCATCTGTGACAACCCGCAATCCGAGATAAGGGGTGGCCAGCCCGATACTCAAACGTAACAGGGATCATGGATGGATATCATTCTCAGCATCACAAATATAAACTGAGTATACGGGAAAACCACCCAATAAATCAGAAAACGGGTTGCCAAAAAGTGTAAAATTTTAAAAATTCGGTTATGAGAATTTAAACCAACAACCCAGTCTGACGAGCAAGTGGAATTCCAAAATATTAACATATAATATAACTAAAACGAAGGTACACAAATGGACCGAATAAGCTGTCGGTCCACAGCTACATAAGACAACGTACACAATATAAAATCTCTTACATAGTACAACCATTAATCAAATACAATAGTTTGGGCCACACGCCCGAGGGACAAGACCCGATCATATCTAGAATAACAAGAATGAAAGCGTCTAATACAACATCCTGTAATAACCCGCAAAGTCTTACAGCTCGTCGAAGGTGCAAGGAACTTGGAAGGTCAAATCGGGCGTCCTTGCGGTGGAGCACCTGAGCGGATACAATAATATATATACAACAAGAAAGTAAACCGGTCAGGGCCGGGTTCTATATGATTTCTAGAGGAATAAAAAGCATGATAGATATGAACAGTTATACATGGATAATGAGGAAGATCACATGACATGCTATCTACAAATTCAAGCAAGGATCGAAAGTAAAGCATTTTAATGTTAAAACCCTTACTTATTAATGCAATTTCCATTTCCTTCAAACATTCCTTATTAGGAATAAAACCATATATTTGGTTAAATCAAGAAGTTATAATTTCTGATCATTAATTAAAACTTCCCATTTTATCTTTCCATTCCTTATTAGGAATATCATTTACATCAAGTGCTCTTTATGGCACATACATTATTCCCGTGCTCTTCCTGGCACATTTTTATGCTCTTCATGGCATTTACAACCATCAAGTCCAACTTGATGAAAATATAGTTATATTCATATACATATAACGATATCTAAGACCGCCAGTCCGGGTTTTCCCCGCTGTGCGCGCCCCTAAATGACCATCATCTTCCAGGGCCTAACATAAGACAACCTGGGCACCTAACGGAACACGTCGGGAAGCGGCCATGAGCCTGCGTGGTAGCCAAGACCACACCCGTAATCTCCCTACCCCCGCAGAAACAATATACAACCATAAACGCTCCCATGGCCTAGGACTATATCCACCCTGCATTCATTAGCCAGGGGGCTTCACCTCACGAGCGAACTTCCCTTATGTTGTCATTTAGAGAGGTGTGTAACAGTAAATTAACATTTACATTTATTATCATTTTATTTCCAAAAATCCATTTTCATTAATCATGTGATTGGTTCTTTATTATTAAGCCTAATATCATTAAACAACGGGGTTCATTCAAAATTGAACCTATTCTCTTTAAACACCTATGGTTCATTTTATGCGAACCTAATTCCCATCGAATTTTATCATTTATTCCTCAAATTACAATCCCCGATTTAATTCTCTAAATGATCATAATGATCCTACAAATCTCCAAGGCCTATGTAACTTGACAAGCCCTTCTAGTCTCCAAGTTAGGGTACCTAACTTCCAAACTTCTAAGAGTTTGAATAAAAGAAGAAATGCCTTAGCATTTCTTTAAACCTCCCCGAAACAAACCCCAGATGAACCCATTTCCAGTCCAGGGTAACGACCCAGCCCCATAGCTACTCTAGGACTCTAAGTTTACTTCAATTAAGAAGGTTTCTAAGTCCTAAACTTAAAGAAAAAGGATAAAAAATTATAAAAGGAAAATGACCCAAACAGCAGGTACCGAATCGATTCGCCCTAAGGGCCGAATCGGTTCGCCCAAGCGAATCGATTCGCTCTGAAAGCGAATCGGTTCGGACAACAAACCTGAGAGTCTGCATAAGCCGAATCGATTCGGTCTTAATCCGAATCGATTCGGGTACTAAGACCTGGGATTCTGCATCTATGCGAATCGATTCGCCCCTGCGAAAATGCCAAGAATGGCTATGGAGTCTTGAACTCCAAAATTTTAACCAAACCCAAACCAGCCAAACCCAATTAATTTAATGGAACTAGTACACCAAAAATACACCTAACTACCATCATTTGCAATATTTATCACCCAAATCCATTTCCAAGGGTTAATACCCAAAAATCCAACAAAAACCCTAACATTTCTAAATCATAAATATCAATGCAATTTATTCTACTTAAACCATAAATTTGCAAGTAGATTACTTGCCTCAAGGTAAGAATCTGATTTGATGAAGAAGGAGGCAACAATCCAAGCTCCAATCTCTCTTTTTCTCCCTAGTTTTCTTCCTCTCTCTACTCTCTCTAGGGCTCAATTGTGTAAAATGGAAGAATGGGAATAGGGGTGGGGAATTAAAACGGGGCTTAAGTCTAAAAGCCCAACTTAAAATGCTAATACGCGCTATACTAATACGCGACTACACTATTTAAGCCAAAACCAGTCAAAAGTCCCCAAAATGCCAAAATACAATATGGCACTTATTTTGACTGTCTCACACCTACCGGGACTAACTACACTATCCGAATTATCATTTGAAAGTTTTATAACTCATTTTACTTCCGGTTTCATAATAAACCAAAATGTCATTTTAAATCTTTATGACATTAAAATTACCACATGCAAGTTTTATCTACTCACGAGGTAACTACACAACATATTAGTAAATATTGACTTGACATATCAAATTAATATTTACTCAGCATCTTACCAGATAATAACTAATTACTACACATGGTAATTAAGGATAAAATGGGCTATCGGAAGAGAGGGTTATTACAAAAGCCTCGTTCGAAGTCTCGTTCGAACGAGGCTGTTCGAACGAGAGTTCGTTCGAACGAACTGGGCCTTCTAACGAGATCTCGTTAGAACGAAAGTCTTCAAATGAACATCCCTCTCGTTAGAACCCAAACTGTCAACTCGTTAGAAGCTCGTTCGAACGAGCTCGTTCGAACGACCTGGGCAGGTCTTCTCACGAGTGGCCAGATTCGAGCCCAGAAATTCCTATCTCGTTTTTCCAAATTTTCTTCACTCCTAATCCCACATAAAAATCGTCCCAACATCATTTTAAGGTTCCTAATTCGTACTAAACATTCATAGGTCATAATCAAACGTTTATATATAGGGCCAACTCATCTTAAACATCATCAAATCTTCAAATCCCTTTATTTATCCCCAATTTATATGAACATGAACCCTAACATTTATAAATCATCAATGAGCCTAATAAAATCCGTTTTTGTTTCATCCAAATTATAATATCATCAGAATAAACATCTAAATACCAATCTACATGCGATTCCTCATCAAAATGAAATTTCTACTTCCAATTTAAATGGGTTTTTCATTAACTCCCAAGAACAATACAATTTAATTGAATATCCTACGCATGGAAGAAGCATTCTCTATAAAAATGAAATTAAATCACTTGCCTTATTTGAATCTCTGATTTGATGACGAATTTCTGAAGTGTTCTCTCTCTCTCTCTCTGCAGAATCCTTCTCTTTCTCTCCCTCTTTACAAGTTCTTCTCAAGGTGTTAATGGAGGTGGGGTTGGTTTTGCCAAGTTATAAGTTTATAACTTCTCCCGTAGCCCACTACCTAAATTGGGGTTGGAAATGGCTTAGTGGGTTAATAATAAGTCAGATTTTTAACTCTAGTTTTCGTGGGTTTTAATTACCCAATTTCTGAAATTACCAAAATGCCCTTATAAGTTACTGGTATGGCCCAATAATGCCCCGGGACCCAAACTTAACCCCCGGCTAGTGTTTTCTGACTATTTCGATCCTTCCGGACGTGTTGGTGCACTCAAAATGACCATACGATTAATAGAACTAAAATTCTCTTTTTAATTAAAATAGATATTTCCCTAACGCGACTGTCACACGCGTCTCAATAAAATTTTCCAACTTGCCGTATTTCAATCTCACGACAAATTTCCTACTTCAATATTAATATATAATCATATATGCACATTATATTCAAATACCAACTCGCATCTCGCTAGTATTTTAATCTGGATTAATTTCCAATTAATACGCATTTAATTTAATTAATCCCATAAATAAATATCACAAAAATACGGGGTATTACATACTTCCCCCCTAATAACTGAATTTCGTCCCGAAATTCGGAACTAGAAAGTACCTGGTAAGAACAACTCTGGATAACGTTCGCGCATCTCATCCTCGCGCTCCCATGTGGTCTCCTCGACATTATGATGTCGCCACTGAACACGCACTAACGGAACTATCTTTGACCGCAGTTTCTGCTCACTTTGGTCCAAAATAGCAATCGGTCCCTCCTCGTAGGAGCTATCAGGCTGGAGATCGATGTCCTCCTAAGCAATATGAGAATGAGCCAAATCGTCTCTAAGCTATTTCTTTAGCGAGGAAATATGAAACACATCGTGAATCCGATGCAAATTCTCCGGTAACCCAAGCCTAAAAGCAACCGGTCCAATCTGCTCAATAATAGGAAATGGTCCCACATATCTCGGTGCCAACTTCCCTTTCTTCCCGAAATGCATAATTCCCTTCATAGGAGATACTCTGAACAAAACCTGGTCCCCCACTTGAAACTCTCTGAAGAACCTCTTCGCATCAGCATAGCTCTTCTGCCTGTCCTGAGCTACCCGAATGTGACTCCGTATCAGTTCTATCCTTGCCGAAGTATCCTGAATCACTTCCGGCCCTAGTAGTTTGTTGTCCCCCACCTTCAACCAACATGCTGGGGAACGACAAGGTCTACCATACAACGCCTCAAATGGATCCATGCCAATGGTGAACTGGTAGGAGTTGTTGTAAGCAAACTCTACTAGTGGAAGATACTGCTCCCATCCACCCCCGAAATCAATGATGCACATACGTAGCATGTCCTCCAACATCTGGTTTGTATGCTCGGTCTGCCCATCGGTCTGCGGGTGATATGCCGTACTCAACCGTAATTTCGTGCCCATGGCCTCCTGAAAACTCTCCCAAAACCGTGAAATAAATATCTTGTCTCGGTCAGACACGATATTTAAGGGCACACCGTGAAGTCTCACTATCTCTGTAATAAAGAGCTGGGCATACTGTCCCGTAGTGTAGTCTGTCCTTACGGGTAGGAAATGAGCGACTTTGGTCAGCCTGTCCAAAATTACCCAAATGGAGTCATGACCTCTCTGTGATGTAGGCAACCCCGTGATAAAATCCATGGATATGCTCTCCCACATCCACATCGGGACCTCCAATGGCTGTAGAAGTCCTGTCGGTCTCTGATGATCCACTTTTACTAACTGACAAGTGGTGCATTTAGAAACAAACTCGGCAATATCTCTCTTCATCCCGCTCCACCAATACTGACGTCTCATGTCTTGGTACATTTTGTCCCCACCGGGATGTACCGCGAACCGTGAGCCGTGCGACTCTGCCATCACCGCGTGCCGCAATTCCTCCCCTTCCGGAACTACTAATCTCCCATTGAAGCGTAATCACCCGTCTGAGCTAACGGTATAGGATTCAGCTCCCTCTGCTAGTAATCGAACTATCAGCTCCTGACAGAACGAGTCATCTGCTTGTGCCTTTACTACTCTCATGACAATCTGCGGTGTAACAGTCATTACCAACATGAATGATCGGGCCATTGCATCCTGGTGTCCCAATTCCTTCCACTTTGCCTTCCACACCCCTGCCACCTCATCTACTGGCCTACGGCTCAACGCATCTGCTACCACGTTAGCCTTCCCTGGGTGGTATTGGATATCGAACTAATAATCCTTCACGAACTCCAGCCACCTTCATTGCCGCATATTCAACTCCTTATGCGTGAATAGGTACTGTAGGGACTTGTGGTCTGTGAACAATCGAAACTTTTCCCCCAAAAGGTAATGTCTCCAAATACGAAGGGCAAATACAACTGCCGCCAACTCCAAGTCATGAGTGGGGTAATTCTTCTCGTGAGGCTTTAACTTACGGGAAGCATAAGCTATGGCCTGACTCTCCTGCTGTAAGACACCTCCAAGTCCTTCCAAGGACGCATCGGTGTAAACTAAATACTCAACTCTCGGTCTCGGCAATGCTAACACAGGTGCTGAGGTCAACTTATCCTTCAATTCATCAAATGCCAACTGACAGGCATCACTCCAGATGAATGGCACACCCTTACGAGTCAAATGCGTGAAAGGACCTGCTATCTTCGAGAATCCCCGAATGAAACTCCTGTAGTATCCTGCTAGGCCTAAGAAACTATGAATCTCTGTTGGTGTCGTGGGCTGTCCCCACTCCCTCACCGTGGATACCTTCCCCGGATCAACAGATTTCCCCCGATCGAAAATAATATGTCCCCAAAACTGGACATCCTTCTGCCAAAACCCGCATTTCTCATATTTTGCATACAGCTCATTCTGACGTAGTGTCTGCAAAGCTTGCCTCAAATGCTCGGCGTGCTCCTCCTCTGTCTGGGAGTAAACCAGAATATCATCAATGAAGACAATGACAAACTGATCTAGGAAATCTATGAACACTATATTCATCAAGTCCATAAACACGGCTGGAGCATTGGTCAAACCAAAAGGCATAACTCGAAACTCGTAAGAACCATATCTCGATAAGAACGCAGTCTTCGATACATCCTCTTCCCTGATATGCAACTGATGGTATCCCGATCTCAAATCAATCTTTGAGAAGAAAGAAGCTCCTCTCAACTGGTCGAATAAGTCATCGATTCGGGGCAACGAATACTTATTCCGTATCGTGACCTTATTCAACTCTCGGTAGTCCACACACAATCTGAGTGATCCATATCTCTTCTTCATGAACAACACAGGGGAACCCCACGGTGAAGTACTCCTCCGTATAAACCCCTGACCCAATAACTGCTCAATCTGATCCCGTAACTCCCTCATCTCAGCTGGAGCCATACGGTACGGTGCGCATGCTATAGGTCTCATATCTGGTAATAAGTCTATGACAAAGTCTATCTCTCGACTGGGGGGTAATCCAGGTATATCCTGAAATACATCGGCAAACTCTCTAACAACCGGAATCGAATCAAGTGGTATCACCACCTCCTTAGAGGTCTCCTCCTCTATATAGTACAAATGAATGGACGATCCTCCCTCGGAACGAGGCATCGCCACTAAAAACATCTCCTGCCCGGGAATGGCAAAGATAATACTCCTACTGAAACAGTCAATCATGGCTCGGTACGCAACAAGCCAATCCATACCAATAATGGCATCATACTCGGTCATCTCTAATACTAACATATCTGTAGGTAATACCAAACTACCAATCTCTACCCCTACTCCCCGGCATATAAAGAAGATAAGTGACCCACTCCCCAATGGTGAGTCTACACACGTCACTGTGCTCTCTGCTGTGGCTAACAACCCTAAGGCTTTCGCAAAATGTGTAGCTATAAAGCAATGTGTTGCCCTCGTATCAAACAAAACCCGATCCATAGTACCATGGATATGAAACATACCCTTAATAGCGGGTGGTGCCTGTGGAGCTGTTGCCTGGTGGACGTTATTGACACGTCCATACTGTAACTGTCCCTGCTGCACAGGAACTGCTGGAATGGCTGGAAGAGCTGGCACCTGGGCTGGAGCTGGGAGGGCTGGTGGAAAAAGTGGCCTCTGTGGCTCATGTCGAGCACCCTGCTGCTGCTGCGGGGCCCTGCCCCTATCAGGACAGTCCTGGCATTTATGGCCAGTCTTGCCACAAACGAAACACTTCCCCGAAAAGTTCCCTCCTCTCTGTCTCTGCTGCCCCCGGCCCTGGTGGCCGTTACCGTTCCTTCACTGGCCCTGCTGAAACTGCTGTTGACCATTCTGACCCTGCTGGTGTTGATGGCCGTTCGGACCCTGATGGCCCTACCGAAAACCTCCCTGTCCGTGCCTGAAATTTCCTGACCTGAACCTCTTGTGATCCCCCTGCTGGGTACCCTGATCACCCTGTCTCTGCCCCTGAACAGATTGTGCCCCACTGGCACCATTTCCTCCCGTCCTGCCCTGATGGCTAGACTCTCCCGATCGCTTGCCCTCAGTCATGTGAAAGCGGTGATCCTGGCAATAGAGCAATGCAGTGTTAACCACATCAGAATAAGTGGCTAACGAGAGGTTCCCTAACAAGTGTTGACGAATCCTCCATGTCAACCCGTCCGTAAATTTTTGTATCTTCTTCTCCTCCGTCGGTATCTCATCCTGAACAATGTTCAGAAGATCAGTGAATTCGGCCTCATACTCAGCCACAGTCTTACCCTCCTGCTTGAGGCTCATCAACTTCCTCCTCATCTCTGTGTGAACAGCCGACGAAAAGTACTTGCGGTCAAACCGCACCCACAACTCCCGAATAGTGAGAGTATCTCTCTTCTCCACTGTGGTAATAGACTCCCATCACTGCTTAAAGGTAGCTAGTATCTACTTCTGGACATCTGTATACTCATACATCCTCAGGTGTCGCTGGATGTCCTTCCTCCACTGACTCGAAACTACCACATCGGAGCTACCTGCGAACTCCGGAGGGTGTGCTTTCTGAAAAGCATCACGTACACGTTCCCAAGCAGACGGGAATGCATGAGCCTGAACTGGCACGACTATCGGCGCCTGAGGTGGTACCTGCTGAACTACTGCTAGTGCGGCATTTATCACCTGGGCCACAATGGCTGCAACCTCGGCGGCATTCATCGTGCCATGAACTGGTGCGGGCTGTGGTTCTGGCGTTGCATCCCTGGGAACCCGTTGTGCACGTCGTGGAGGCATCTGAAATAAGAATGAAGTTTATAAGTTCGCAGTTAAAAACTTAAAATAGCTGAAGAACGTAGCATAAACAAGAGAATACAACAGTCCTAAAATATAGGGCTCTACATCAAAGAAAGCTTAGCGGAAACATAATAAGCCGTTCAGATCCTAAAGGACACTAGAACCTGATGCTCTGATACCACCTGTGACACCCTGCTGATAATTAAATACCGGGTAGCTACTCCTTTATTAAATTAATTCAAATGCCAAGTTGGTTCAGTTAATAGCATCACTGTCGAAAACATTTTAATAATTACTAACCACCCAGTATTTAAAAAGTAAGTGCCAAATTTTAAGTTAAGTCTGATTAACATGCAATAAAAGAATAATGAAAGAATAACAACCATTCACTATAATGAAGTCATGAATAACCAACAACATAAATATAAATCCGGAGGAAAACTCCTCACAACAATCCCACAACTGAAAAATAATACGACAAGTCTGAATCCTGAATAATTACATGCCAGAAGTCTGAATAACTGAAATAAATGAAATGTCTCTAAAAGAAATGGGCGACATGCCCTACAACTGATAACTGAAGAATATCGAGTCAAGATAGATGAAGCGTCTACAAGCAAAGTCCTGTAACTTCCACAAACAGCTACAGCTCGTCACCAGAATGAGAATCCTAAGCATGGTGTCCTTGTGGCTGGGCATCTAAAATGGTTTTTACAAAAAATAGATTTGAAAGCAAATGGGTCAGAGCCCGAAAGTGGAAATCATTTTAAAAACAACAAGTGTTTTAATAACATTAAAACATTAAATGCAAAATACATGTTAGGACGTGCACTCACATGAAATTCTCACCTCTCGACTACATGTGCACTCCTAACGTACCGTACCCATCTATAAGACATCCATACCTAACCAAACCGTAATAAGTTCTACCCCTTACTACTCGATTCCCATATTACATTCTAACGTTATCAATTAAATAGAGGGCTTTACATACACTCAGATTCTCAATTAGTAACATAATTCACTATCAATTAACCCGTTATGTTTTCTCAAAACATTACCATAATTATATTCACAATATTAACATGAAAGTTCCCATTAATTAAGTGTATATTATTCACGTCATAAATATACAATACAAGCACCCCGAGACTAGTTGCGGTGCACACATACTCTGCTATCCATCCCGGTACGTCACGTACATAAGGATCACGTATTCCGAATCTCTCAGGAATCGTTCTCAGATAACAACATCACAAATAATGGAGGCGAACACAGTCACATCACATGGGTCACGCATATACCTGCGCTCCCACGATCAGCAGACTTATTAACATCCCAATAAGTCCTTCTCTGACCTATGTTCATCGAGGTAACCAATCTAAATCCGGGCAACACAAGGATTAGAAGGCCCTAAGCGAACGTAAACCTCCCGTGATAGCAAGTATGGTAGGTATGTCATACACATAAAATCAATACATATACTAAGTATGCACACCTCTTAGTAATTACCATAATATATTGGAGGTACACTCCTCATTCTCGTACCGACATATAATACTACACAATTTATATGTTCCCAGTTAATATAATAAATTAGGCCGTCAATAGTTCTCGCAACGTAATAAACACTCACGTCCTACTTCATATTTTCCCTAAGGTTCAAACTACACTTCTAGGTTTGACTCCTCATTATATCCCAAACATCCCAAATGTAACAATTAATCATCAAGGGAAGGTTATCTCTACATATACACAAGGTTGCGAAACACTCGGGATCAAAACAGGCTAAAAAGCCTAAACTGTCAACTCGTTCGAAGTCTCGTTCGAACGAGAGTTCGTTCGAACGAACTGGGCCTTCTAACGAGATCTCGTTCGAACGAAAGTCTTCAAACGAACATTTCTCTCGTTAGAACCCAAACTGTCAACTCGTTAGAAGCTCGTTCAAACGAGCTCGTTCGAACGACCTGGGCAGGTCTTCTAACGAGTGGCCAGATTCGAACCCAGAAATTCCTATCTCGTTTTTCCAAATTTTCTTCACTCCTAATCCCACATAAAAATCGTCCCAACATCATTTTAAGGTTCCTAATTCGTACTAAACATTCATAGGTCATAATCAAACGTTTATATATAGGGCCAACTCATCTTAAACATCATCAAATCTTCAAATCCCTTTATTTATCCTCAATTTATATGAACATGAACCCTAACATTTATAAATCATCAATGAGCCTAATAAAATCCGTTTTTGTTTCATCCAAATTATAATATCATCAGAATAAACATCTAAATACCAATCTACATGCGATTCCTCATCAAAATGAAATTTCTACTTCCAATTTAAATGGGTTTTTCATTAACTCCCAAGAATAATACAATTTAATTGAATATCCTACGCATGGAAGAAGCATTCTCTATAAAAATGAAATTAAATCACTTGCCTTATTTGAATCTCTGATTTGATGACGAATTTCTGAAGTGTTCTCTCTCTCTCTCTGCAGAATCCTTCTCTTTCTCTCCCTCTCTACAAGTTCTTCTCAAGGTGTTAATGGAGGTGGGGTTGGTTTTGTCAAGTTATAAGTTTCTAACTTCTCCCGTAGCCCACTACCTAAATTGGGGTTGGAAATGGATTAGTGGGTTAATACTAAGTCAGATTTTAACTCTAATTTTCGTGGGTTTTAATTACCCAATCTCCGAAATTACCAAAATGCCCTTATAAGTTATCGGTATGGCCCAATAATGCCCCGGGACCGAAACTTAACCCCCGACTAGTGTTTTCTGACTATTTCAACCCTTCCAGAAGCATTGGCGCACTCAAAACGACCATACGGTTAATAGAACTAAAATTCTCTTTTTAATTAAAATAGATATTTCCCTGACGCGACTGTCACACGCGTCTCAATAAAATTTTTCAACTTGCCGTATTTCAATCTCACGATAAATTTCCTACTTCAATATTCATATATAATCATATATGCACATTATATTCAAATACCAACTCGCATCTCGATAGTATTTTAATCCGGATTAATTTCCAATTAATATGCATTTAATTTAATTAATCCCATAAATAAATATCACAAAAATACGGGGTATTACTGAAATACTGACTAAAACCAAGGATACCAACCAACACCAGGGATGCCGACAAACGATGATAGGAAAACACCCACATTTGTATACATTAATGATTGTACAGATGTAAATGTCTATGATATAAAGACATTCAATCATTTGATATTCCAGCTCTTGTATACCCCATGGGGGCTATAAATATATTGTAAACCCTACATCTAAGGTACACAAAAAGTGAGGCAATTGAACAATCCCAAAGCAATACACAACTGTGGACGTAGGCTATTTCATCAAGCCGAACCACTTGAAAGATCTCTTGTCTCTTTTCTTTCCATTTATTTGTGATCAACTAATTATCCTAGTCTAGTTTTTTGCATCAACAATGATCTTGAATAAAAAACATGTTAGGTTTGATTATATATTGCATGTAGAACGAAATTTAGGTCTTGAGGAGATTTAAAATGATAAGAAATCTGAGTTATTCTATGTTCCTATATAAAAATTAAGAAATTAGGTTTTTTGAGAAATTATCTTGAATTAATGCAAAGATTTGATGCCCCGTGATGAATTATTGATTTTAGCACGTTAGAACTTATGTATTTAGGTTGATATAACATCTAGTACAATTATTTGGGAGTTTGGGATGATCTAATGGAGTTTATGATGTTGAAAATTGAGGAAACTCGTAGCTTTGTTAATGCATAAATTCGAGGCCTATAGACGTGAATCAATTCGGCTGATTCGACAAGGCAAATAGATTCGGTCCAAGACGAATCGATTTCGCTGCCCAGTTTTGGCCAATTTTCTCCTTTTGTTTAGAATCCTTTGGGAAAATGTTCGGGATTAAATTATGGGAATTATGTTTAATATATTGGGGATTATATTGAGATACCAGTAGGCCTAGGTAAGGTTTTGGGCTTAGTCTTATAGTTGAAAATTTAGGGCTACATGATATTAGGCTGAATTGAGAGAATTACCTTATTTGGAGAATAATTCGAGTCACGGGGATTCGAGGGAAACGATAACTTAGACCAATAGGTTAGAGTTAGCTACCTACGGATATTATGTATAGAATAAAGGATACCCTTTTGAGTGGTGAGAAATACTCGAGAGCGTACGTTAAAAAGTAAAGTTATAATTCATTAATACGTGAGATATTCAGGATAATAATATACTACGTATGGGACTTATGATATTGGACGTGAGTATACCTATATATATGATATGATTATGTAGGTAGTGTGATTACCTATTACATGATTTATTCTTTGTATGACATACCTACGCTGCTTGCTATTGGGGGAGGTTTTCGCGTCGTGGACGGTCTTATACTGATGTGCCCATTGTGGAGATTTTAGACTTGAACATAGGACCTTGGAAATGTACTATCCGAGTGTATGATAGTTCGACGGTTAAATGGGAACGCAAGTATGTGCGTGACCCATTCGGCTGGGGATTATGTTCGCCTCCAAAGTTTATGTGATTCGCATTTATGATTCGAGAGAGATACCTAACCAACTGTCATTCTTTAGTACGAGATGTACGGGGACTTGATAGCAGAGTAAGCAGGCACGAGGAGCTGAGCCAAGGGGTGCAGTATTAGTATATATATGATAATTTGCTGAATATATATATATATATATATACCCTTGTGCTATATTCTACTGTGCAAACTTAGTAGATGATAAAGATAAAGGAACCTAAATTAATTTAAGTTGTGAACACTTGACTAGTCAATGAGAAAATTATCACTTGAGTTGGAAAGTTATAGTAATACATAATAATGTATTATATGGGTTGTACGGGTGAATACATTGTGGGATAGCTTAGAAGGCTTATGTTTACAAACTAGTTAGGTGCGTCAACATTAACTACAATGAGTTAAAGGTACATTATGCGTGCACAATAGTTGAAAGGTGAGAATCTCAAGTGAAAGCCGAAAAGCCAACATGTATATAGTATTTGCTTTTCAGTATTTTAAATACTTGCTAAATGTTTTCAAACCATTTTACACTCGGGATCTGACCCGTTTCATGAAAATATATTTTCCTATGTATATTATTGTGGGCGTCCATCCAAAAGGATGTCCAGATTAGGAGTTATCTGAAGATCGACATGCTATAGCTATTGTCGAAGTTGTAGGTCCTCGTTATTAGACGCCTCCACTATCTACCCATTTTGGTTCCGATGTGTAGACCTTTCAGTGAGGGCATGTCGCCCAGTTCTAGTTATTTGCATATATATGAGATTATACTCTTTTATTACATTTATTGGATGTAGTCTCTATTCACAGTATTGTATTGGATTTTAGGTTGGTGTGTTTTATCCCGTCTCAGTTAATTATTCAGTTATTCATTATTCTTTGTACGGATTGAATGTGGTTTATTATTGAATTTAAATTGTTGCATGTTAATATAAAAATATTAAAAGTTTTTGACACTAGGTTAATTAATTATTAGGTGACTAATAAAGTAAATGTTTTTAGACAGTGATGCTAAGAATGAACCAACATGATACTTTGATTTAATTTAATAAAGGACTGATCACCCGGTATTTAATTGGGCGGGTTGTCATAGGTGGTATCCGAGCATCAAGTTCTAGAGTCTTTAGGATCTGTGCGGCTTATTATGCTTTCAATGTAGCATTTTTTGATGTATAGCCCTTATATTAGGATTGTTGCATCCATGATTATAAGTTTACGTCTTCAGCTATTTTTGTGATTTATTGAATTGAGGACTTATAAAAATTCTTTCTCGTTTCAGATGCCTCCTAGACGTGCATGTAACACCCCGTATTTTTACGCATTTTTAGATTTATTATTTAGGAAATTAATTAGGAAAATACGCTTTATTTAAATTACGCAAGTGAAGTAATTTAATATAATTTAATTAATAAATGTGATTATGAAATATTAATCGATAGTTAGACACTGATTAATATTTTAATTAAATTTACTAAGTGTGAATAGAAATTTACTAAGTGTGAATAGTAAATAATAAATCACTATCATAATACGACATAGCAAGTGATATGTGCCTATCCTACTTTATCTCACCAGGAATTACATGTAGACTATTTTGAGGTGAGGAGTGAGAAATATATTTTAAGTGACTCAGATGGGAATTTAGAGGTCACGAATGATTTCGCATGGGTCGAAATAGTCGGAATAGTGCACCCGAGGGTATAGGTTGGGCCTCGTGTCAATTTTGGACCAAGCTGACACCTATTAAGGGTATTACGGTCATTTTTCTAAAAGAGGTCAAGGGACCTACGAAAATTAGATCCATATATATGATATTTAGAGATTGGGGTTAGGGCTCATAAAACAAAAGATTAGAGAGGCCATTAGAGAAAATAGAGAATCATTTTCCTAAAGTGTAAGGAGAGAATTGAGAAGGTGGTGAAAGGTTTTTTACACGTCAAGTCAATTGGAAAAGAAGATTGGAGAAGAAGCAATTAGTCATCAACTAAGAATCACGAAATCAGAGCGATCAATCTAAGGCAAGTGTTTATTGCAAACTGAATTAAAGTTATAATACCCATGTGTAGGGATTTCATGAATGGATTGATTTTTATTTCAAAACCTTGATAAAGAGTACCAATTGATTTCATGTTGGGTAAAATTGCATGTAGTTAGAGTTTATACATGTAGAGGATTGTGAATCAGAAGAGTTTTGATTGATAATACGGATTTAAATCTGGGTTTTGAATTGAATTTGATGGATGAACACAAAACTAGTTTATGAATGGATTTGATTCATTCTTGATTGTTTCGGTGAAGTTTTAATGTGTTTGAAACGTTAGAAATCATCCTAACTCTAGTAGAAATAGTTAGGAACAATGGATTGTGAAATTGGTGAAGAATTCATGAAATTTGGGTATAAAAAAGGTGTAAAAAAATATTGCTGCAAAATAAGAACTAATCTGTAGAAAAATAGAACGATCTGCCCTTAACAGAAAACGAACCGGTCCGGCCTTAACAAAAAACAGACCAGTCTGGTCCTGGGAAGCGAATCGGTCCAATGCTCTGAATTTTTGAAATCTTCCCTTTTCTTCTGTATTCCTAAAGGGATGTGGTGGGGGAATACTCATGCACTTGTGAAAATAATATTGGGAGATATATTGTTTTATAGTAGGCTTACACGGGGAGTATAAAAGTGAAGTAAACTCGTAAATAAATGGTAAAATACGGTGAATATTAGAGAGAAAAATATTATGTACTAGTATAAATAATTTGGTTGTGTGAATACCTATTATATTGATAATAGGCTGTGTGAATACCTAAAGTATGCTTAATTCGGTATTGGGTTCAATGAGTATCCGGACCAATACATGAAAACTTGATTTGGGGTCGAGGGATATCCGGACCAATGTAAATGATAGGACGATTGGAGTCGATGATTATCCAGACCAATAATCTTTATAGTACATATTGTGTGAAATATATATATACTTCATGATATTCTACTTATGTACGGAAGTAGACCTGTAGATGATATATATATGATAAATTAAATAGAGATAAACTTAATTTTAAGATTAAAAATAGATTAGGGATATCTATAGTAAATTCAGTAGTGAGACTTAATTATGGAAGTCGAAGGATAAATCTGAAATGCTTTATGAATTAAGAGTGAGACTTGATTATGACGATTAAACATAACACATGTGAATGTTATACGAAAACTGAAAGCGCGAAGGTGATAATAATAAAGCGTGTTGTATGGTGATAAGCACCCAAAATTGTACAATTTATACCCCGAATAGACGTACTTTAGTTGCTAATTCTCGACAATTTGGGTCTTATGTGCTTAAATGTTTATTTTGTAGGTCAAATTGTGCATTGCAGAGTTCAAACGCTAAAATCAAAATAATTGTGTGCAATATGATGCTAAATACCTTATCCCGTATCCTAGCCTACCCTTACTTGACCCTAAGTTTAGTCTAAATTGTCACCCAAGCCCTGTGTGTGTTGGTTTGTTTCCTTTTTATTTTATTTTATTATTATTTTAGATTTTTAGTTTTGAGTCATTTTTATTTCTAGGATTTATTTTAGATTTATTTAGAATTTCTAAGATTTATTTTCTATTTATTTTTATTTAGTATAATTTTATTTTGATTTTGATTTTATTAGTTTTTAGTTTTAGTTTTTATCTTATTTTATTTTATTAGGACTACTTTTTAGGAATTTAGTTTTATTAGATTTTACTTTCTTTTAGGACTTTAGTTTTTAAGTTTAATAGATTTACATTTTTATTTTTCTTCTCATTTCTTTTTAGTTTTATTTTTATTGAGTCTTTATTTTATTTTTAGAATAGGAATTTAATTTTTGAATTTTTAGTTTTTATAGTTTTATTTTATTAGTTAGTTTTAATTATATTTTTAAGGGTTCAAATTGACACGCACACATACACACCCTACTTCTATACACAACACTACACACAACACCAACCCTCACCCTCATACTACTAACACACACCCTCACCACACTCTAACCCCCCTTTTCTTCTTCTTCTTCTTCTTCTTCTTCTTCTTCTTCTTCTTCTTCTTCTTCTTCTTCTTCTTCTTCTTCTTCTTCCCCACTAAAACAACCTACATTCTCTCTCCTCTCTATCCACCATTAACACACAAACCAAACACCACCGCCGACGACATACCTCGACCCCTTCTTCTTCCATTCCCCTCACCACTCCGACCTCACCCGCGCCTAGCCGGCGATCCCAGCCCCTGCTCCGGCGTGACTCAACCCGCCATGGCAACCCTCTAAAACACCTACCTAACGTACCCCCGCCGGAGCAGCTACGGCCCCTAATCCATGAGCCTAACCACGCCGCCCCTTTCCAGCCACGCAGCTAAATAGTCGTCGCAGCCTCCTGCCGGAACCAACTCCGGCGATAGCAGCCCAAACCGGCGATGCCCCTTACCATCCCTTCAACCCGGCCTCCTTCCCTCATTCCGGCGCAGATCGGTTCGAACTCCAAACCTAGCCATCACTTCCTTGACCAAAAAACACTACTATGCCAACCATACTCGGATGTCCACCCTTGAACCCATTTTCCAAATCTCCAAAGCCCACGATTTCTACCTGCATAAACGAATCAAGACAAACCCCAACAAAACCCATGTGCCACTTATTCCCTTTTTACCCATTTACCCAAATGCCCCAACTAACCCTTATCGCCTTTTTCCCAAACTACCCTCATGTGCACACAAATCAGATTTTTTCTCTCTCTACCATTTATCCTCACACCTCACCATTTCCATGCACACTTAGACCTTTCCAAAAATACCCTTTAGCCCATGTGTGTCATGCATCTACTATAAATTAAGATGAAGACCCATATGAAGGAGGAGACTCATCATCAAATAGAGAGAGAAAATTCTAGAGAAAAGTAGAGAGTTAGGTTATAATCAATTAGGTAGAAATATTTGTAAATAGTTCATTTTCATTTTTTTAGATATTTGTGAGTGATAAATGTGTGAAATTCAATTGAGTTGATTATTGAGTTGAATTATTGTTGGATGCCCATATTAGATGGATTGCATGCTTCAATTTGGAAGAGTAGAGTTCAACTTTCTCAAAGAGATTTGGTTTGCTTGTTCTCTTCCCTTCTCATTTATTTTATGCCTTTGATTATTAATTTGTCAAATCTTATACCATGTTAGGCTAAATCCCCTTTCAAGGGGTGGGGGAAACCGATGTTATTTTAGTTTAATTAGTTTGATTACTTGAAATTTCCCTTTGAATGCTAATTTTGATCCCTCACCCTTAAATTTACGCCTCGAGAGAGGGTAAACGATTTTCGAGAGAAAATCGAAATTCTAGTTATAATACCCATTTTAGATTCGAACTAGAGATAGGAGTTTCTTAAGTGGGGTATTATAACTTGAATTTCAACTCTAAAATTATTTTCTAGATTTACATGAATTTTAATCGATCGATCCTAGAAGGTGATTAATTAAAAGGGGTGTAGTTACATTTTTCTAGAGTTGTGGGGTGTTAAACTTAATTTTCTAAAAGATTAATATTATAATTACACTTGCAGCGAGAGTTGATTTGTAATTTTGATATTAATTTGGGAAAATTCAAATAATTAAATTAATTAATTAGAATAACTAAAATTTGTGGTGTAATCCCATTCCTTGATTGTTCTCACAATTATTTATCTCACTTTATCTCTTATTTTAGTGTTAGACTTTGTTTTCATTTTAGTCACTTTCTAGTTAGTTGTTTTTTATATCACATTTAGTTTAGTTTAGTTTAAATCATCACCTCACCCAATTGTTTTAATATTTGAAAAAGCTAAAAAAAAGTAGAAAAAGTAAAAAGCCCAAAAAGAAAATAAAAATTGAATTACAATTTTGTGCCATTTGCTTACTCCCTAGAAAGTGGATTGATACCCTTACTTACCTCTACACTTTAGATTGTTATATTTTGTAGGTATTTGAGGTTTTGACTAACTTGGCTTTCAACAACGACATACGCAAAAGTCTCGTTATCATATGGGCGGTACGAGAGTAGACCATTAATAAGATCGATTATATAGTTTAGTCGAGATAGCTTGGGTATGATGGTTGGGTGGGCTAAGTATATGACGTTAGGTGTGCACATTGGATGAGAGGTGAGGAGTCCCAAGGGAGTGTGCATGAACCTAACATGTGTAATCAATAACCGATTTTAAATTGCGATAAATTACTTGCTAAATGTTTTCAAACTGTTTTGAGTACTAACTCTTACTATAAAAATGTTTTCAAAATCTTTTAGGTGTCTAGCCGCAAGGGCGCCTTACTTGAGTTCATTCCAGGGATTCAGAGCTGTTGCACTGTGGATGCTGACAGGATCATTGAGTAGCCGACTCTTTCATTCAGATCTAGCATAAGATCTCATTCTTATATTTCATATGTAGACATGCTATGAGTTGACTCCATTATAGTTCCAGATTTGTATCAGTTTTACTTTCTAGTTGGTTTATAGATTATTGCTTGGCTGTGGTTTTAGGCTGACAATTTATTCGGCATGACTTAGTTGTTTTTACATATTAATGTTGGTTGGATTCTAGTATCTTGTGTATGTTGTTTTAGTTTTCAACTATTCTATTATCCTGTTTATTTGAAAGATATAATTTGGCACCGGTTTAATTAACTTAGGTGGTTAGTAATTAATTTGTTTTTCGACAGTGATGCTAAGAATGAACCATATGAGAAACTTATTTTAATTTGATATAAGCCTGATCACCTGATGTTTAATTAGATGGGGTGTCACAGACGGTATCAGAGCATCATGTCTAGTGTCCATAGGATCTGTACGACTTACTACATTTTAGTGTATTATTTATTTGACACAAAACCCTATTATTAGGACTGTTGCTTATAACGTTGCGTGTCTTGAGATATCGTGTTTCTGCTATTAAATTTTCTATAAGCTGTGTGCTTATACAATTTGATCTATTTTCAGATACTGCCGAGGAGAGTGCGAGCCGAGAGGGCCGAAATTAGAGATGAGGTGGGGGAGGATCCTCATGAGCAGAAGTTACTGCCACCACCACGATAGATGATTTTTACTACTCAGGTGGCAGTGGCAGTGGCTCTGGCAGTAGAGACATCTATGATGGCCATGATAGCCCACTTCCCTCAGCCTCATGCTCCGTAGCCCACAACACCAGTTATTCTAGCCCAATAAGGGCCACCCACCTGTCATAGCATCAGAGAGACCTTCCAAAAGGGCCATTCGCCCGAGTTTTAGGGTGGTACGGATGTAGTGGAGGCATGTATTTAAAAGAAGAATATTCAGCGACACCTGCATATGCTAGATTATAGTGAGGTTCAGCTACAGATGTTGTCCACCTTCAGGGTAACATTAGCAGCACTTCAGTGGTGGGAGTGAGTGACCACAGTTGAGGAGAGAGACTGGATGATTATTTCAAAGTTCTGGGTGCGGTTTGACCTCAAGTACTTTTCCCCAGCAGTGGAGGCAGAGATGAGAAAAAAGGTTAGTGAGGTATGTTAGGGTGACTACTCAGTTGCTGATTATGAGGAGGAGGTCACCTGCTTAGAAAATTTTATGCCAGGAGAGGTGAGCAATGAATAGAGGAAGAAGGAAAATTTTATAGATGGCTTGGCCTGGTGGATCAAGCAACACTTGATTGGTAATCCCGCGTTGATGGTGTATATTGATGTTGTTAACGCGACACTTTTGCACTGTCAGGAGTTTCGTTTCCATGGGAAGGGAAGTAAGAGGGGGGTAGATTCTATGCAGCACGAAAAAACTGGGGGGAGCAGTGTTAGTGGGACACCACCCCAGCAGCAGAAGACAGTGGGCACATAGGGGCAGAACTCCCAGTAAGGGAACTCTGCTTAGAGATTTAGATTCGGTGGGTACCAATCGGATAGACAGGGCTAACAGGGTCCCCAGCAGTAGCAGCAGGTCCCTCAAGGTTGTCAAGGCTAGGGAAACCAAGGTGGTGGCCAGTAGGGACAGGGCCAACAGGGCCAAAGTCAGAGCCAGTTTCAGGGGCAGTGTTTCACATATGGCCAACAGGGTCACAAGAGTAGGGCTTGTCCACAGTTGATTAGGGCACACCGTCAGGGTACCTAGCAGGGGCAGGAAGCTCCATCTCCAGTGCCAGTGCCAGACCCACCTCAGTAGTAGAGCCAGATACACTACGAGCGTGTATTCAATGTTCGGGATGTACCTATACCTCCGGCGCCACCTGCACTAGTAGGTACATTTTCTATGCATGGATCTGAGGGTAGAGTAGTATTTGATACTGGAGAATCTCACTCATTTATTAAGACTAGATTTTCATGAGCCACTGATTTATTAGAGATAGCTGATAACCTCCTTATATTCGTAGAGTTACCGATGGGTAGTGGTTCATTAATTTATGCGATATGTAGAGGGGTCGATATTATGATTGGGAGACTGAGCTTAGAGGCAGACCTCTTAGTGTTAGATATGGAGGGGTATGATGTGATTTTAGGTATGAACTAGTTAGCAGGCTATAGAGAGATGATAGATTTCTATGAGAGGAAGATTGTGTTTTCGATTCAGGGATATGAGATGTTCCTAGTGGCGATGCCTCTTCCCGAGGTAGGATTGCGCACTCATTTATATTACATCGAGGGGGAGACCTCGCAGGAGGTGGTCGTTCCCTTAGATTCGATTCCTGTAGTGAAGGATTTTGAGGATGTGTTCTAAGAGATACCCGGGCTACCACCGAGCTGGGAAATAGATTTTTTCATCGACTTAGCACCGGGGACAAAACCGATTGCCAGAGCACCGTATCGCATGCCCCCCTTAGATATGCTGGAGCTGAGAGAGCAGATTCAGCATCTCTTAGGTCAGGGTTTCATACAACAGAGTACATCGCCTTGGGGTGCTCCGGTGTTGTTTCTGAAGAAAATGGATGGCTCAAGTCGTCTATGCATGGATTACAGGGAGTTGAACAAGGTAACGATACAGAATAAATATCCGTTACATAAGATTGACGATTTATTTGATCAATTCAGAGGGGATGCATACTTCTCCAAAATCGATTTGATGTCAGGCTATCACCAGTTACGTATTCGGGAGGAGGATATTCCTAAGATATCTTTTCTATCGCGGTACGGGTCCTATGAGTTCAGGGTGATTCCATTTGGGCTCACCAATGAGCCTGTAGTGTTCTTGGATATCATGAACAGAGTATTCCGAGAGTTTCTGGATCAGTTTGTGATAGTATTCATTGATGACATCCTGCTTTACTCATGGACTAAGGAGGAACATGCCGAGCTTTTACGGATGGTTCTGCATATGTTAGGGACCATTGGTTGTACGCTAAATTCAATAAATATGGATTTTGGCTTTGGGAGGTACAATTTCTCGATCACATTGTGTCCGACAGGGGTATAGCTGTTGATCCAAGTAAAGTATCGGTGATGAGGGAGTGGGGGAAGCCACTACTCCGATCGAGATTCATAGTTTCTTGGGGTTGGTTAGATATTACCATCACGTCATCAAGGGATTCTAAAAAATTGTTGGGCCTTTGACGAACTTGACTCGTAAGGGAGTACCATTTGTATAGAGCGACCAATGCCAATTGGACTTCGATGAGCTAAAGGATATATTGACTTCAACACCCATACTTGCATTACCTAGGAGTGGGGTAGAGTACCGGGTATACATGAATGCATCCTTACAGGGAATTGGGGGTGTGTTGTAGCAGGAAGAGAGGGAGATATCTTATGCATCTCGAAAGCTAAAGCCCCATGAGAATAATTACCCCACCCACGACCTAGAGTTAGCAACAGTCATTTTTCCGTTAAGGATATGGAGGCATTACCTATTGGGGGAGAAATTCACATTATTCACGGATCATAAGTCACTTTAGTATCTCTTCACATAAAAGGATCTGAACATGAGGCAGAAGTGGTTGCTAGAATTCATAAAGGACTACCAGTTTAATATACAATATCATCCTGGAAAGGCTAACGTGGTGGTAGACGCGTTGAGCTGATGGCATACTGAAGATTTAGCAGAGGTGTGGAAAGCAAAGTGGAGTGAGATCCAGTAGGAGGATGAGGTTGTCAGAGCATACATGGCAGTGATGGCTATCACTCCCAATATTATTATGCGGGTAGTGAAGGCACAGGCAGAGGATCAGTTCCGTCAGGACAGGGTACGACAGTTATTAGCTGAGGTGCAGATGCCTACTTAGTTAGCTCCAGGGGAGGCCTACCCTTTAATTGGAGGTTGGTAGTACCGGAGGATAAGGATTTGAGACATACTGTGATAATTAAGTCTCACGATTCTAGATTTGCGATACATCCCGGTGGGGACAAGATGTACCAGGATATGAGGAGACAATACTAGTGGGCCAACATAAAGAGAGACATATCAGAGGTTGTCTCAAACTGTGTTACTTGTCAGCTAGTGAAGGTTGACCATCAGAGACCTTAGGGGATGATACAACCACTTAAGATTCCTGTATGGAAATGGGAGAGCATCAAGATGGATTTTATTACATGGGTACCCACTTCGCAGCGGGGTCACAATTCGATATAGGTGATAGTGGATCGGTTGACCAAGGTTTCCCACTTCTTGCCAGTTCGCACATACCACAACACGATTGTTACACTGCACAAAGTCCCAATTAATATTGTCTCTAATAGAGATAAAGTATTTGTGTCACATTTCTGTCAGAGCTTTCAGGAGGATATGGGTACTGACTTGAGATTGAGTACGGCATATCACCCCCAGACGGACGAACAGACAAAGAGGGTGAATCAAATGCTAGAGGATATGCTGAGAATGTGTATCCTGGACTTCGGGGGAGGTTGGGAGCGATACCTTCCATTGGTAGAGTTTACGTATCACAACTCCTACCAATTCACTATTGTGATGACACCATTTGAGGCATTGTATGGGAGACCTTGTCATTCGCCCGCATGCTGGTTAAAGGTGGGGGACAACAAGTTGTTAGGACCCGAGATGATTCAGAAGACTACTGCCAAGATTGATTTAATTCGAGGATGCATTTGGATAGCTCAGGATAGGCAAAAGATTTATGCTGATGCCGACAGGAGACATGTGAAGTTTGAGGTTGGTGATCAGGTGTTGGTTCGAGTATAATCTATGAAGGGGATAAGAGATTTGGCAAGAAAGGGAAGTTAACACTGAGGTATATGGGGTCGTTTATAATTATAGAGAGGGTAGGGCAGGAAGCATACAGACTGGGACTTCCAGAGCATCTTCAGATGACACACTATGTGTTCCATGTGTTATCATCGAAGAAATACAAGAGGAGCGAGAGGCACGTTATACTTGATGAGATTGACATACAACGAGATGTCTCTTATGAGGAGAGGCCCGTGGCTATTCTAGATCATGGTGAGCGTAAACTATGGTACAAGGTGGTACCCATAGTGTGAGTTTAGTGGGGTCACCACAATTTTAAGGAGTTGACTTGGGAACGGGAGGATGACATGCGAGAGCAGTATCCAGAGTTATTTGCTGCAGGTATGTCCTAATTTCGAGGATGAAATTCATTTATAAGGGGGAAGTATGTAATACCCCGTATTTCTGCGTATTTTTAGATTAACTAATTTTAAAATTAATTAAAAAAATACGTTTTATTTAAGTTACGCGAGTGAAGTAATTTAATATGATTTAATTAATAAATGTGATTATTGAATATTAATCGAGACTTAGATACTGATTAATATATATATATAATTGGTCTATTGGTTGTCAGAATTATCATGGTCCTTGACCGTGAAAAAAAATATCACGATTATGTCACGATCCTTGACCGTGAAAAGGCTTGTCACGATCAAGAACGTAATAAAAAAATGTGTGTTTTTTATCACAGTCAAAGGCTTGCTAAAAAAGTGAGACAATTTTTAAGTTTGGGTGCAGTGTAATAGAAACTGTTGTGTAAAACTTTAAATGCAATCTTCTGAGAAGAATAGTGTCCACCACAAGGTTCCTTGTGAAAAAATAACAAGATACTCGAGATATCGTCATTTAAGAAAATTTCAAATTATTTGGTTCGTGCAATGTTTGAACATAGGTGGTGTATCATAATAGAATGCTCGGGCCATGATCGTAAACTTTTCTATGTCCTTGGGCAAAAACTAACATGAATATGCCCCTTTGGCAAGAAAGTTTGTGATGTCAGTGAACCATGGCAAAATATAAATGGTCATTAGTTGTTTATGTGTAAAATATTCTTAAATTTGAATAGGATCGATATGGTTGTGGTAGAATGTTAGTCCGGATACATAATCTACAATGGCATTTTTACTCTCTTTTTATCCTTGATCGAGACGTTGAATTTTTGGAGGAGTAAAATTCACTGGATTAAACAAATCTTAGCATCTTTCTTCAAGAGTGAGTACTTAATAGCGGATTGGTCAGTGAATCATATAATTGGTGATCCTACCAAGTATGACCAAATTTATCCAAGGCAAAAACTATTGATAACAACTCTTTTCCCATAGTGGAATAGTTCATTTGAGCACAATGGAGAGTTCGACTAGTATAGGAAATTACCCGAGTTTTTTATCCTTGCATTGACCTACTACTGCCCTTATGGCGTAATCGCTCGCATTACCCATAAGTTCAAATGGAAGGTTCCAATCGAGCGATTGCATGATAAGGTTGTGTTCAACATGGATTTCTGTTTATCGAACGATCCTTGGCATGCTTCAATCCATAGTTTTACAACGTCTTTAGCAACACATTTGGATGTGAAATAACTCTAAAGTTTTGGATAAAGTGTCAATAGAAACCTTTATGGCCAAGGACCAAACTCACATCTTTGAGTGTTTTGGGGCGGGAAGATTATAAATTAAATTTACCTTTGCCTTATTCACTTGAATTCCATCATTTGAGACGATATGCCCTAAGATAATCTCGTTCATCACCATGAAGTGTCATTTCTTCCAATTGATAATCAGGTTCTTCTCAATACACATTCCTAAGACTTTTTTTAGGTTCTCTATAGTGTCGTCCCTGGCCATATGCCAAGAGGGCAGTGGCACAGGGCCCATTTTAGAGTAAGTACCAATATATCTGTATTTTAGGGACCCCAAAATATTTTTTTTTTAAATGAGTTTAGTTTTTTAGGGGCCCTTTTTTCAACTATTCAAAAAAAAAATCTTTCAAAGAATGATTCAACTACCCAAAAAAATCTCACCTAACTCATTTAAGATTCTCATTTTTTAGGAGATAATTTTTTCAACTACTCACTCTCTCTCTCTCTCTTTCTCTCTTTATTTTTCATGCCCCCCTCTCTCTCTCTCTCTGTGCAAGCAAGTACAACTCTGCATCTGCAATTGTCTTCTTTTTTCATTTTTTGCAAAAGGTTTGGATTGGATTGGAGGCTAGCTAATAACCTAATTCCTTCCTGTTTTGGGCAAAAGTAAATAATAGATATAGATTGCTGTTGGTTTACACTAGGAATTATATTCTTTGTAATGGATGTTATTTATATTAAATTTTTAAAATTAAAGTTAGAAAAACTATTTTGTGAAACAATAACAATAAAATCCTATCATTATTAAAAATTATGTTTTTTTATATTCAAAATAGTACGATTTTTAATTTACAAAATATTTTTTTTTTATTTTCTAGAATTTTTACTTACTATGTTTTTTTTATTTTTTTTAAAATTCATCAAGGTCTTACTAATCTGTTTTTTTATGTAATTATTTTTTTTACCAGGTTCTTACTTTCTACATTAACCAAGTTGATGAAATTGGAGAGGGAATAAAAGGCTCAAAACAGGTGACATTTTTCCATTTTTTTAATATTCAAACAATTGAGATATTTCTAGAATAAAGTTATCTATTAGATTCGTTGTTAATTGCGTGTTCTATTTTTATTTATAAATTTATAATTTTAAGATTACCAAACAAATAAGCTTTCGAATATCAAAAACGAAAAACAAACAAAAAGAATATAAGAGGTGACACAATCTTTTTACGGGAGGGCTTGATATATTTATTATTAAAGAGCAATAAAATATAAATTCTATTAATGAAAATACAAGTCAATCCGAAGAATTACAAAATAATGAAAATGAATTGTTGGAGGACGAACAACCTAGTAACATGATTAATAATTTTGATCCAAGAAGTTGGGATAATCTTAATATAAAATCTAGAGACATATTGGTAGAAAAGGGTCCAATAAGAGATCTATCTTTGGAAAAAGGCCCTAAAGATAATTTATCTAGACATTTTTCTTCACTACATTGCACTCTTTTTTTTTACCAAATCGGGATAAGGAGGATATGATATGGCTCATGTATTCAAAGGATGCGCATCGAGTTTTTTTGCTTTTGTTGTAAATTGTTTAAAAAAGGCCACAAAAGAGGTGGTCAATTAGTTAATGAAGGATATAATGATTGGGGGCATCTCAGTTTGACTCTTAAGAACATGAAACAAGTAATGAACATCTCAGTAACATGATTGCTTAGTTTGATTTGCGTACTATATTGGAGAAAAATGAAATAATTGATAAACATATACAAGATCGTATTAACAAAGAAAGAGAACATTGGAAAGGAATCTTAAAAAGAATAAGTTCTCTTGTGCAATATTATTAGCTAAAAATAACTTGGCATTTCGTGGAACAAATACGAGGCTTTATGAAAATAGTAATGGAAACTTTTTAGGCCTAATCGAAACAATTGAAAAGTGGGATCCATCAATGAAAGAACATGTAAAATGTATTGAAAATGGGAAAATTCATCTTCATTATCTTGGTCATAAAATTCAAAATGAGTTGACACTTAAGTTAGTGTTCGAAGTAAAAGACACAATCATTAAGAAAATTAAACAAGCAAAATATTTTTCTATAATACTTGATTGTACTCCAGATTCAAGTCACGATGAACAAATGTCTTTGATATCACGATGTGTATATGTTTCGAATAGTCCAATAACAATATAAGAATACTTTATAGAATTATTAAAAGTGGATGAAATAACGGGACAAGGTCTTTTTAATGAAATGGAAAAAGCAATAAAAATGAATAAATTAGATATTAATGATGTTAGAGGACAAGGATATGATAATGGGTCAAATATGAAAGGTAAGAATCAAGGGGTCCAAAAAAATTATTAGATAAAAATCCTAGAGCTTTTTACACTCCATGTGGTTGTCACAATCTTAATTTAACAATTTGTGATATGGCGAATTCTTGTGGCAAAGAAAAAGATTTCTTTGGGATTGTACAATCCATTTATAAACTATTTGCTAATTCTACAAAACGTTGGAAGATTTTAAAAGATAATTTGAAAATTAGTGTAAAGTCATTATCACCTCCACGTTGGGAAAGTCGCATTGAAGCCACTAAAGCTATTAGATTTCAAGTTACGAATTTAAGAGAAGCTTTACTATAAGTTATAGATACCGATAATGAATTAGACGTACGAATTCAAGCCAAATCATTAGCAGAAAATTATCTTGGAAAATATGAATTTTTATTATCCATGATTATTTGGTATGGAATATTGCATGCAGTTAATTTGTTTACCAAAAACTTACAACCTAAAGACATGATTATTGATATTGCAATTGAACAAGTAGGTGGGTTGATTACTTTTTTTTAAAAATTTAGAGAAACTGGGTTCATAGATGCGATAAATACCGCTAAGAAAATTTGTATTGAAATGAAAATTGATCCTATTTTTAGTGTAACGTGTCAAATTCGTAGGAAGAGATATTTTGATGAAATTGCAAATGAGGAGAATACACAATCACCCGAAGAATCTTTTAGAATTAATTATTTTCTCCGTATAGTAGATGAAGTTATTGGGTCATTAGAAAGGAGGTTTGATCAATTCAAAGAATATGAAAAAAATATTGGGTTTTTATTTTGTTTAGAGAAGTTAAATTCCATAATTGATACCAAATTGAAAAAATATTGTGATAATATCGAAACAATTTTAAAACAAGAAACTTATTCTGATCTTGATGGGAAAGATTTATTTGAAGAACTTAAAGTTTTGCAAGATATATTACCAAAAGAAACAAAAACGGCAATTGAGATACTAAATTTCTTAAAAAAAACTTAATTATTTTCCAAATTCATTTATTGCTTATAAAATTCTATTGACCATACCTGTTACAGTCGCATCTGTGAAAATAAGTTGTTCAAAATTAAAATTATTAAAAAATAACTTACGATCAACTATGTCACAAGAAAGGTTAAACAGATTAGCCTTGTTATCTATTGAACATGAATTTCTAGATAAACTTGATTGTAAAACTTTAATTAGTGATTTTGTAAGTAGAAATGCTAGAAGAACTATTTTTCAATGAGTTTTTAGTATTTAATACTTTTGTACAATATTTTTTTTGAAAGGGCCCTAAATTGAGTTTCACACAGGGTATTCCAAATCTCAGGACTGACCCTGGTTCTCTAGGTATTTTTGTTAGAACTATTGGACACTCTAAAGTTATCCATCAAGACTTTAACTATGTCCTCAACCATATAATTGAAAATACTCACCATGCACCAATGAAAGGCCACAGGTGTGTTGCACAATCCGAATGTCATCCTCTTAAAGGCAAAAGCATCGTAAAGGTATATGAATATTTTCTTTTCTTGATCTTTAGGAACAGTTTATATTTTGTTATATCCTGAGTATCCATCATGAAAACAATAATATTCATGACCGACTACCCTTTTTAAAATCTAATCTAGGAATGGATGTGGGAAATGGTGTTTCTAAATCATTGCGTTCAGTTTCCTATAGTCTACGCATACTTTATTGTCAGTGGGGATCCATGACATAAAAATTTCACCCTCGTTGTTCTCGACAATTATAGTGCATGACTTCATTGGCGTCATCTAAGTTGGACAAACCCATTCACTATCAGATATATGGTAGATTATCCCAACATCTAGTAATTTGATCACCTCCACTATTAGCACCTTGCGCATGTTTTGGTTCAAACGCAATTGCATTTGAAGAATGGGTTTTGCATATTCCTTTATGCTAATTCTACATGTGCATATGGAGGGTTTAATCCCTTTTAAGTTGACAATGCACCAACCTATGGAGTTTTTATGCTTTCTTAACATGTTTAATAACTCAACCTTTTGAACTCTGTTGAGGTATGTATAAATTATTGCTCAAAACGTGTTATTTCCACCCAGGACTGCATATTTAATCTCTTTTGGTAGAGTTATTAACTCAAGTCTTGGCATAGATATGCTAAATGGGAATGTGAAGGCATTTCTAGGGTTTAGTTTGTCAAAATGGGAAATCCACATTGACTCTTTGATGACCTCCTCGCTATTCTTGTTATCATCAATTTTTCACAATCCTCATTGATTTCCTCTACCATATCAAGGGTTCGATAATTCTCTAGTTTTTATTTACCTAATGAATAATGACTTGTATTGAAGTTTACATCATATTCCTCAAGTGTGTCACTGTCCGCGGAGTTGGACATACATGCCTTTAAAGAATCTCCAAAATGCGAGAGGTCAAAGTATTCTTGGATAATTATCTCGATGCAGGTCGCGCTGTCGATTTCATCTTTATAATAACCAAAGCAATTGGATTACTTTAGGAGAGAGGACATGTCCATTTCTACTGTCATATTTTGAAAGACAAATTTATGATGTCATTCATAGAGTTGATGTTAGCATTAACTGTAGCTAATAAGGGGCATTCGAAAATGATAGGGATTTGCGAACTACTTATTTCCACGGGTTGCGTGTCCAAGACAATAAAATATAATGGGTAGTAGAAATAATCTATTTGAACTATCACATCTTCCATAATTCCTTTCAAGATTCGAGGGGACCTATCGGCGAGTTACAAAGTGACCTTTATTTCCTTTATTTCGTCTAGGTTCAACTCTAGTTACATCGAATATGGAAAAAAATTACAATTGTGCACAAATATTGAAGATCATGATCAATTTTCCATTCCCTAATCACACATGTAATAGTGGGGAAACTGGGGTCATTAAACTTTGGGGTGAGATCATTGGAGATAATGGAGCTTGCTTGTGCCACCATGTATACTTTTTTGCACATTTTGCCTCCACTTATAAGTATTTTAAGAACTTTTTTGCACATGTTTAATCTCGTCTAATAGGGGAACGTTCATGTTCACTTATTTAAAAAGTTCTCGTTTCCCTTTATTTATTATTTTCTTTGCTACATGCTTGAGTCTCTGAAGGAATGGAGCATGACTTGGCAAATTTTACTTTAAGTTTGGCCCCTCTCCATTACTATCGGCTTTTGAGTTATAGGTATTGTGAGGTTTAACCTCTTTTGGGTTAAATGAAATCCCTACATCAAGGTTTGGATTGAGGGGTCTCAACGAAGGTTTAGCAACTTGATTGACGACTTCCATACCACAATGAAGGGTATTTATGCTTTTGGCATGTTTCGTATGAGACTCATTGTGGTTCACACCTTCAATTCCCATTTATATTTTTGGATTTTGTTTGGTTTGCATTGGGAGATGCACTTTGTCAAATCTTTGCTGATTTTGAACTAATTGTGAAATAGATGCTTGTATCGCTCCTATGGTTTGAGCCATTTACGACATTTAGGCTACGTTTGTTTTTTTATCTAGAAACTGAATCTGAAGTCTGAAATCTGAATCTAAAAAATATGTTTATTTTTACGTATGAATATACTTCTGAATGAATGTATTTAGACTGATTCAGACTTCAAATTCAGACTTCAGACGTAACTCTACCTCTTAATCATTAAGAGCCAAATATGAATGTTAGCCTCTTAATCATTTAAAAAAACAAACACTTTTTGATACCTCTTAAGTTTGAATGGTTCAGATTCAAACTTAAGAGGTAAAAAAAACAACACCTTTGACTAATTGTGTAAGTTCAGACTGTTAGAGTTGGTTCATACGTTGATTCAACACATATGGTTCCTCTAAGGGTTTCTTTTGTAAAGGGACATAAGGAGCAGGATTTAGGGCTATGTGAATAGGCTACTAGTATTGAGGTTGTGGCTAAAATAGAGGATGGAATTGGGCAGATGCTTGAGGGTGATTCTGGTTTCTTATACCTAAGAATCCTTACGATTGGTCATTCCTCCATTAAAATTTGGATGGTTCCTCTACCTGGGGTTATACGTCTCACTGTAGAGGTTATTGTATGACTTTTTATAACCTCCAATAATGTTTACTTTTTCTAAATATACCCCTTTTAGACATTGGATGGATGGGCGTTCCTTTTTCAGATGACCAATTGTAACAAACATATCATACATCTCTTCCTTAAGAGGTTAATTCAATGTTTTCTCTTGACTAATTTGCATTGCCTTGACCTTAAGACACACTTGTCTGTTTTTAGCATGTATATCATCCTCGTCCATCTTAAGATGGTATAGACTATGGTATTTTCATGAAGGGTCAATATTCACCTTGTAGCAATGAATCTGAGGTATTCTATCCACGTGATGTTTTGGCCACAAACTTCAGATGAACTTCGACTTGGTCCGCACTCAAGGTAAGAAAAGTAACGTGACACATCGTCTCTACCAATTGGGTCCAACACACCATTCAAAATTAATATTTGTCTCATTTTATCTTAACCATGGCGAGGAAATTAACGAAGTAGGCCTTAAATTGTTCCCAACGCTTGTGGAAAGGCACATTATCATTTTATTAATTTTTTTGAATTTTTTTCTTAAGAGAATTGGTCTTATGAATCGAAAAGAATTCATTTAATAACAACTCTTACAACTTATGCCAGTTATTGATAAAGTTGGATGGTAAAGTTTTTAACCACTCATCCTTATGATTTGGCACCTGGGACTAAGCCAATTGTACGTGCACCGTATCGTATGGTCCTATCAGATATGTGGGATTTGAGGGACTAGATCCAACATCCCTTAGAGAAGGGATTTATTAGCTGGAGAACTTCATCGTGGGGTTCTCCATTGTTGTTTGTGAAGAAAAATGACAGGTCGCTCAGACTGTGCATTAGTTATTGAGAGTTTAACAAGGTCATAATTTGAAATAAATACTCGTTGCCTCGAATCGATGACTTTTTTGACTAGTTGATGGGATAAACGTACTTCTGAAAGATAAAATTAAGATTGGGTTATCACCAGTTGCACATTAGGGAGGATATCCGTAAGACCTCCTTCTTGATGCGGTATGGGTCGTATGAGTTCACGGTTATGCCGTTTAGGCTTACTAATGCTCCACCAGTCTTCATGGTACTCATGAACAAGGTGTTTAAATAATTTTTGGACCAATTCATGATTGTGTTCATATACGACATTCTGGTATATTCTCGGACTAAGGGCGATAACCTATTGAATTTGTGCATGGTTCTACAAACATTACGGGACCATCAATTGTACGCTAAGTTTGAGAAGTGTATGGTTCTGGTTGCGTGAGCTGCAGTTCTTGGGTCATATTGTGTTGGACAGAGGCATTTTGGTGGACCTGAGTAAGGTTACAGTGTCGAGGGAGTGGGGTCATCCTCGACACCGACAGAGATCTGTATTTTTTTAGGATTGGCAGGGTATTATTGCCATTTTATAAATGTCTTTTCAAAGATTGCAGGTCCATTGATAAATTTAACTCGCAAGGGGTTACGTTTGTGTGGGATGAATATTATCAGTTAGCTTGCAATGAGCTAAAGGACAAGTTAATTTCAGCTTCTATGCTCACACTTCCTAGGGAAGGAGTCGAGTACCTTGTATGTACCGAGGCATCCTTATAGGAACTTGGGGTGTGCTACAACATGAGGATCGGGATATAGCTTATGCTTCTCGTAAGCTTAAGCCCTACTAGTGGAACTATCCCACACATGATTTGGAGATAGATGTGGTAGTTTTTTCTTTCAGGATTTGGAGGCACAATCTCATGCGGGAGAAATTTAGTCTGTTCACGGATAATAAGTTACAGTAGTATCTTTTCACTCAGAAGGATCTCAATATGGAACAGTGTAGATAGTTGGAAGTCATGAAGGACTACCAATTTAACATTCAGTATCACCTGAGGAAAATGCGTAATGGCAGACACATTGAACCAACAGTCAACGGGGGAGTTAGTGATAGTCTGGAAGGTGAAGTGAAAGGAGCTTCAGTAAGATGATGCAGTTATCGAGTAATGTATGGTAGTGTTGGCTATCACACCCGAAATCATTACGCAAGTTATGAAGGCACATGCCGGTGATCAGTTATGCCTGGATAGGGTATGATAATTAGTGGCCGAGGGGTGGAGTCTTACTCGATCAATTCAGAGGGAGGCTTACACATCAATCGGAGACTCATAGTCCCAAAGGATGGGGATTTACAATATGTTGTTATGATAGAGTCTCCTTGGTTGAGATTTACGGTACATCTCGATGGGGATAAGATGTACCAGAACATGCGCAAATAGTATTGGCAGGATGGAATAAAGTGAGACATATCCGAGTATGTCTTAAAGTGTTCCACTTGTCATTTAGTGAAGGTGGACCATTAGAGTCCAGCCGGGATACTGAAGTCATTGGATATTTTGTTTTGTAAGTGGGAGAGTATATCGATCGACTTCATTACGGGACTACCGACATCATAGAGGGGTCACGATTCCATATGAGTTGTTATGGATCGCTTAACCAAGGTGTCCCACTTTTTTCCAGTTCGAATGGATTGTATGACGGGATAGTATGTGCAGCTCTTCATAGTTGGGATAATGAGGCTATATGGGGTACCGATTAATATTGTTTTCGATCGGGAAAAGATATTCATTTCCCATAATTAGAATAGTTTCCAGGAGGCAATGGGGACAAAGTTACGGATGAGTACGACTTACCATCTGCAGATTGACGGACAGACTGAGCAAGTTAATCAGATGGTGGAGGATACACTCAGGATGTCTATACTTGATTTCAGAGGAGGTTGGGAGCAATACCTTCCATTGGTGGAGTTTGAGTATAATAATTCTTACCAGTTCATTAAAGGCATGACGCCTTTTGGGGCATAGTATAACCGACCTTGTTGCTTGCCCCCTTGTTGGTTAGAGGTGATGGATGACTAGCTTCTTTGACCTGAGATGATCCAGGACACTTCTACCAAGATCGAGCTCATTCGAGGTCGTATACGGATAGCTCATGACCGCCAAGAGAATTACGCAGACGCTGATAGGAGGCACATGGAGCTGGATGTGGGTGACCAAGTATTGTTGCAGGTTTATCCTATAAAAAGAGTTATGATATTTTGGAAAATGGGGAAACTATCATCAAGGTATGTGGGCTCTTTTCGATCATCGATATGATATGGTCGGTTTCATATAGGCTCGCAGTACTAGAGCATTTGCTGCGAATTCACGACGCGTTTCTTTTGCTGTCATTGAAGAAGTATCAGATGAGTTAGATGCCATAATGGAACGTTCCACTGGAGGATATTGATTTTCACCCTGACATCTCATATGAGGAGAGATCAATTTTTATTTTGGATTGTTGTAAGCGTGAGCTGCGGTTTAAAGTGGTGGCCTTGGTTCGTGTTCAATGGGGGCATCACAATGTTGACGAGTCGACGTGAAAGCGGGAGGATGATATGCGAGAGAAATATTCAGAGCTCTTTATCTCGTGTATACCCAAATTTTGGGGACGATATTCCTTTGTAAGGGGGGAAGTATGTAACACCCTGTATTTTTGAATATTTATTTTTAGCATTTAAATTACACGTGTGCTCGTAATTTAAATAAAATAAGAAATAATGAGAAGTTAATAAATATTATTTAATGAGAAAAATATTAATATTTATGTGAAAATATATTTATTAGTAAGATAAGTAAATAAAATTATGTCAAATAGTATTTCGTCGTAAGTGAGTAAAATCGACGGGATTTGACGGTCTCTCTTTCGAGATGCGTGTGTGGGGTCGTGTTAGGAATGAGAGGGAAAATTGATGTTGGGTGACTCGGATGATGATTTTGAGTGCACGGATGATTCAAAATGAGTCAAAATAGTCAAAATTAAGTACCCGGTAGTGGTAATCGAGTTTCAAGGGATTTTTAGACTCGTTGAGAACCGTATGGGGGCATACGGGTAATTTTACACTTAGGAAGTAACCTAATTTCGGGATTAAGATTATAAGAAGGGAGGGTGGGTGTAGGGGACAACCATACTACCATTCCAAGAGTCCAAAAGTGAGAGAAAAGAGAAAAGATAAGGGGAAAACCAAGAAAGATCCAAGAAAAGGAAACCCGGGAAGAAGTGGGACAATTTTGGGGTACGAATTTGTGCAAGAGGATTCAAAAAGGCAAATTCAAACACTACAATTATCTAAGGCAAGTCCAATATAAGAAAATCAACTCAAAACAACTCTTTTACTATTTTTAAAAAATCGGTCAAACTTTCACAACTTTTAAAGCACTTTAAAACCTGTGAAAGTTTGATCAATTTTATAAAAATAGTAAAAAAGGTTGTTTTAAGATGGGTTTTTATATGGGTCCCTTGAAATGTTTAAATATCACATAAAAAAATTCAACTCAAATTTTTTTAATATTTTATTAAAATAGGTTTGCGCTAGCAAGTATGTATACTTGGTATGTATGAGAGACTACCTCTCTCTATAAGATAAAAATCGGCTAACTGTGCATGTCACTCGTAGCACTAACCTATATTCTCTGATTCTAAATCTGACGCCCAAATCCATAAGTAGTTGTTTACCTATGTATATATCACAATTATAATTTATTCTGGACAATAATATTATCTCAATGCATCCCATATTCCAATTCCATATGAAATTCCCATTCAAATCCATTAACAAATTTTCGAGTGTCGTTCATCCTAAACACTTCTAAATCCATACCCCTGTTTTATCTCAACTATTCCAAGTTATTTAATAATATCTCTAATTATTTTCCATAAGTCCGAATCATATCCACAGACATCCCGACATAACTCGAAACCAACCCGAATAACAAAACCATGTAAATAACCAACCCTCGCCAAGCACGACAGCCTAATAGAGTCAAAATCCACAATTGTAGGTCTGTTTTAAAAAATACAGAAAATCATATCCAAACAATTTTCAAAATACCAATATGACTTCAAATTTGGATTTTACATAAAAAATTAAATTTGATATGTGTTCTGATTTTTTCTCAAATATCTTTCGAAAGCACTAAAAAAGAAGATCTAAAACTCTCCAAAGTGACTCTTCTCATTCCTGTCGTTTTTGCCTCATTGGTTTCATTTTTTGGCCTATCTATTTTCTCATCTTACACTTCAAATCATCCCTAACATTACTTATCATCACTATAAATGCTTTCACATATCAATTGATCCAATAAAGTATCTACAATATAGGACCTAGCAGTAATTATCCAAAATTAATCCACCTTAATTCTCATACCCCCATTTCACTATTTTTCCAGATTTATAATTTTAAGATCACATCTATTCATCACAATTCAATTTCAGATTTCTCATCAAGATTTCACCTTTTACATGAACTAAATTCAGATTTCATATGAGATAAACAATCACTTTATTTCTATGGATTCATTCCCTCAAATCCCATTTTTGTCATGTGAATCCCATTTAAGAGTTCATATTTATTTTTCACCAATCATGATATGAACTAAAACACAACATATAATATCAAAGAAAGTTAAACCTAAAACCATATAGAATTCTGAATTTTCTCCTTGAGATCCTCTTTGTGGGTTGATTCTTGCCCAATTCTCTCCCAAATTGATTTTCTTGAATTTTCTCTCGAGATTCTGCCTTGAATTTCCTTTCTCTTTTGCCTCTCTCTCAATCCTAGGTGAATTATAACGGGTATATGACTGCCTCCTTCCTCTAACAACCCTTTATATTCTCCAAATCCCAAAATTAGGTTAAGTTAGAACATTAACATGACCCGAATACCCCCGTATTGGTCCTATAGAGTTTAAAAAGTCCTCGGAACCTAATTACAACCTTCGAGTACCTAATTATGACTATCTCGACCGATCTTAAATCATCGTGCACTTGAAATAACCATATGAGTCACCAATTATCAATTTAGCATCTTATTCCCTACACGACCCCACGCGCATGTCTCGACTAAGATCCTGTCAACCAATAGCTTTTACCCACATACGACATAAAATAAGATAAGATAATACAATTTCATTTACTTATTGCTCAAGTAAATATAATACCATATATTGGTATTAAAAAGTTGTAATGGGGTTAAGATAAAATTCCAAGTTTATTTTTAAGGAAATTTGTAATGGGGATTAATATAAATCCCCAAGTTTATCATTTTTTCATTCTAGAGTATTGGGCCCAACCTCTAGAATTAGTAATAGTTTGGGTTTGTTCAAGCTTTGGAGAGGCTTTTTCTCTATTATTTAAAAATTAATTAAATTTGTGGGGGTACTGTCCCTCTTTGATAAAAAATATATAATACCATATAGATATTAATCCAATATTTGCTAATTAATATTTATTTAATTTACTTTATTTATCAAGTTAAGTAAATTACGAGCAAACGTGTAATTTAAATATTCCCAAAAATAAGGGGTGTTACATACTTCCCCCCTTACAAAGGAATTTTATCCCCCATATTAGGATATAATTGGTACCAAAAACTCGGATCCTTACCTGCATGGCATTCTCATGTTCCTAAAATTTAATCATGATAACATTATGGTGCCTCCACTATACACCCACTAATGGTACTCCTTGACTGAAGGCTTACTCACTACGACCCAAAACAAGCGACTAGTCTGTTCAAATCACATTATACTGATATACTACATCATTATTACAAAACACATTGTGATGCTTCTAAAATTACTCCCATAAGACGAGCCTATACACCACTAGCTCTATCAACTTCATATCGAGGAAAGCCCCCAAACATCCCTAGGTGCCAAATCCCCTTTTTGCTAAACCATATAACTCCCTCTATATGAGACATCCATAATAACACATGAACACAAATAGCAGACTTCAAAAACTTCGGTGGTGGCGATGAAACTTCTACGAAGCTCCTAAACTACACAAAAGTAATTCCATATTAACTCAATTCTTGCCAATGGACTTTGAATCGCATTCAGCCCGAGGAGTTCATTGTCCCCCACCTCCAACCAACCGGAGGGCGGACTATAAGGTCTCCCAAAAAAATCCTCAAAAGGTGCCTTACCAATGATAAACTGGTACGAGTTATTACACAGAACCCTACCAACGGTAATTACTCCTCCTAATTACCCTAAGATTCGAAATACATATCCCTCGCATTCTCAAAAATTTTAGTCACCTCCCCCGTCAACTCCTTGATCTACGGGTAATACATTTTTCTTAAAACATAACATCTTCCCCTTTGCCTCATGATAATCCCTATCAGAAGTGGGACTCAAAGGTCTCATCTAGATCCATAACAATGTTGGGGAGCACCATGTGCCGGTTCATTCCCTTTTTTCAATGAAATGTTAGGCACGTTGCCCGATTGTATAACTCACCTAAATTAATAATAACTACTCTAACTCATTAAACCAATTCCACAAAAGCCCAAAGGAAAATTTTGACCATTTTGTGATGCTGGTAATCGAACATTGAACTCTATCAGTATGGCTATCCATTTCATCATTGGAATCACCAATTATTGTAAAATTCTAATTTATCAACTCAGACCAATCTTTCTCACCTACGAGTGGTGCTCATGGAGATAATTATTTTTATATATCACTCCACACCAATCCACGCGCTCTATATCCCACATCACGTGGTACCTCTTTCTCTCTTTCCTAGGGTACGCTAAAATCGTGACCCATGCGTGCGTCCCAAAAGCTGTGCACCTCTGGGTTCTTTTCGCCTAGTAAAAATCAACATCCTATTTATGCACAAGCAATCCTCAGAATTTAACAGAGTAAGAGTCCGCTCTACTTACCAAAATGGTTGGATCCTCTCTTATCAGGAGATATACTTTACTAGTGTCTCCACAGTCTTTTAACCCCTCTCGGGTGTGATAGTTCTTCTTGTTGTATACGTATTTGAACTATCTTCTTTCTTAAATTAAGTTCAGTCCATCTTACTATTCCAATTCTGCTTCTGACTGCCCCATAGGCATACGACTCAACACATTTATTTCTACATCCCCTTATCTCGGACGATACTGAAAATTGAATTTACCAGGGCGCCCACACAGCCTATATCCCATGCATATCTGCATAAATATCACATATGTAACATATTTATGTCAAACTTGGCCCCGCATGCTCATCATGGCTATAAAATAAAGGTACACTCGATTACCCAACTAATCACGATTTAATTATTCTCGAGATTGCCCCACTTATCAACTAGTGTTACAAAATTTCCTTAGTGCTTCCTACACATCACTACCCGACTCAATTGACCTTATCTCTCATAATACCACTCATCTCAAAATCTTTTCTCCATACGTAAAAGAATTAATGTTTAATGTGGCCATGCTCCTATCCCCTCGCTCATTGTGGACAAGTTCAACGCATGTGGCGCTGCTCTCCACATGTAAAACACCTCCCCCTATGTAATCCTCCTGTCTCTGGTCTCGTTGACCATGTTACGGTTTCCCTACCTACGGGCCCTGGTAGCCTCAGACCTAATGGCTACCCTAGTTATCCCCTTGGCTCCTGGCCCCGAGGAACACACTACTACCCCCAATGGCCTTATCAGAATCCATCGTCATTCAATCGAAATCCCCCTAATTTAAATCCCTTAGGTGAGTCCCTTGCTCGGTATCCACCCGTAGTTCCCCACTATCACTGTAACATCCAATCTTACCCTCCTAGCTAAATTCTCCATGTGAGTCCATCAACAAACTTAAAGGACCCTTTTTCTCCTTTGTATCCACCTCGTCGGGTACAAAGTTCGCTAAACAAGTAAATTCTTCCTTATACTTGATCAGTGTCTGACCCTCCTATGATAATTCCAGAAACTTCCTTCGCATCTCTGTATGAACAAAATATGGAAAGAACTTATCGTCAAACCGAACCCAAAATTCCCTGATAATCAAAGTGTTTCTCTCTTCAGACGTGATGGTTGATTTCTGCCACATCAATGTCACTCCTATAAGGTTAAAAGTTTCTAAAATTTATTTATGAGTGTTGTTGCACTCCAGCTTATGTAAATGTATTTGGATGATCTCCTTCCATTGGCTATATAATACAACGTCTGAATTTCTCGAAAACTCCGACGGATGGTCCTTTCTAAAGGCCCCTCTGACTCTCTCCCATATTGAATGCACTGGGTGAGTCTGAATTGGCTCCACTGTCTACTATGGCAGTGCTTGGGGTTTACTGTTAACCCTTGCAATCATCGCAATATTTATTTCCCAAGCAACCATAGTGGCGACCTCTGCTGCGGTCACTGTCCCGTAAATATTCTGCTGATCTGGCCGAGCCTGTCCTCCTGCATTCCTACTAATGGCCCTCGCTGGTCATCCTCTACTATTTGTCATATAAAACTCAACCGAACTCGTATAAGATTCACCTCAATTATACATAATAGCAGGAGAACGTAAATCGCCATATGAATCAACAGTCTTAAGCATAGGGCTCTACATCAAAAAAAAGTGGCGCTTCAAACGTAGTAAGTCTACGCAAATACTAAGGGCACTAGAAACTGATTCTCTGATACCAACTGTGACACCCAAGTATAAATCAGAGAAATATGGGAGATTCATATAGTAATTCAGAAAAATAAGAAGTGATAAAGTTACACAAAAGGTCTTTCATTAGATTCACCATTTTATATAGAATATAGAAATGGTATTAAATATTATTCTATATTCTATTTTATTAAATTAATATAATAAACAATAACTGTAGTTATGCCAATATTTGCAGGTTCCTTAATTTTATTTCTTCCCCATAGAGGAAATAAGGTAATTCAGTGGTATACCATCCGCCTATTCTAATAGCGTGTGATCACTCCTTTACTAAAATAAAACAGGAATCTCATCTGGTTTATTCTTAGCATAACTGTCGAAAACATTTTTAATTACTAATACCCTATTAGGCCAGGTGTCAAATTTTTAAAAAAAATTCACTTACGTACACGAAATACCCATTCACATAACAACCCATGCAAATAATGAAACTCGCACTCACTAGCATAAATAAATTAACCGATAACTCTCGGTAAAAGTCATAATACAATAATCCAACTAACTGAAAGGAAAGCATCTGCATAAAATAAATACCAGTAACTGGGCGATATGTTCGGAATAACTCTAGAGTACTTCCTATCGAGATCTCAAGGATGGAAGCATCTAATTAATGCCTGCATGCATCCATAAATGCTGCAGCATCGTTTGATTGGCAGGATGACTAAGCCAGGCATCCATGTGGCTGAGCACCTAAAAGTTTTGAAAATATTCTGATGCAAAAATATTTTGCAAGTATTTAAAATACATTAATAGATGTGCCATGAAATCTTTCATACTTAAATCGGTGTTGCATTCCCATGAGATACTCCCCGCCCCTTATCTATAGTTCTCACCTAACGCATGTATTTTAAACACCCTAGTTATGTTGACCAACCTAACTAGTATCACTACTCATCTTAATCCCATACGCTGCCTTATGCCCCACGTATACCTTTTATTTGACTTGGAATTCTCATTTAGCTTTCGCATCTACTTATTCATTATAAACCTTATTTATAATCTTATCAATTCATTTCACATAACTTCACGCTAGTTATTAATTCGATGTTCACACATTAGTTCCATGCACCCGTATATATTTATATCACACTTATATATGTATTTTCACATAGCATCCCCGAGCTGTCCTGCATGATGCATATAAATTTATTGTTCGTACAATCCTTTAATTTGCCCATATATATATATATATATATATATATATATCACATCTCATACATATACATATATATCGCTCGCATTATACATATAATCGCAATCCCAAGAGCATTACCTCACGGATTGCAACCATCTCTCCAAGCATTACCTCACTGGATGCAAATCTCGAGCATGCTATCAGGCACTAGGGATATATACCTCTACCTGGGCCACCTGGTTGTAATCACACCACCAAACCTAAAGCATAAACATAAGATCGCAGGCAGTCATAGTCTTAAGTTTGTGGGTCATACCCATACCACATTACTCCATAGGACTCCAAACTCACATAGGGTGGTTGTGCATAGACCTATAACCCGGGAGTCGATATCACACCTGTTGGGCTTCTCCTGGATAGACCGCTCATTTCTCGCAACCTCTACCTATATATATATATATATATATATAAAATAAAACCGGCTCACCGTGCATGTCACTTGTAGCACTAGCCTATATTCTCTGAGTCTAAATTCGACTCCTAAATCCATAACTAGTCACTTAGTTATTTAGATATTCACAATTATAATTTATTCTGGACACTAAGCCTATCTCAATCCATCTTGTATCCCAGTTCCTTCTGAAATTTTCATTCGAATCCATTAATAAATTTTTGAGTGTTGTTCATCCTAAACACTCCTAAATCCATATCCTGGTTTTATCCTGACTATTCCAAGGTATTTAATAATATCAACAAAATCATGTAAATAACCAACTCTGGCCAAGAAGGGCAACCGAACAGAGTCAAAATCCACAATTGTAGGTCTGCTTTAAAAAAAAATGTAAAACTCAGTTCCAAACATTATCCAAATCATTAATCAAACTTCATATTTGGATTCTACACGAAAAATTGAGTATGGTATATGTTTTCATCTTTTCTTAGATATTTTCTGAAAGCACTCAGAAAGAAGATCTAAAACTCTCCAAAGTGGCTCTTCTCATTTCTTTCATTTTTGTCTCCTTGAGTTTCATTTTTTTGGCCTATTTATTTGATCTTCTTACACTTAAAATCATCCTTAACACTACTTATCATCATTATACATGTTTTCACATATCAATTGATCCAATAAATCATCTACAACATATGATCCAACTTAAATTGTCCATAATTAATCCACCTTAATTCTAATACTCCCTTTTCACTATTTTTCTAGATTTATAATTTTAAGATCACATCTATTCATCACAATTCAATTTCAGATTTCTCATCAATATTTTATCTTTTATGTGAACTAAATTCAGATTTCATATGAGATAAATAATCACTTTTATTTCTACGGATTCATCCCCCCAAATCCCATTTTTGTCACGTGAATCCCACTCAAAAGTTCATATTTTTCTTCACCAATCATGATATGAACTAAAACACAACATATAATATCAAATCAAGTTAAAAACTTTCCTCAAACCATAGAAAATTCTAAACTTTCTCCCTGAGATCCTCTTTGCATGTTGATTTTTGCCCAATTCTCTCCCGAATTGATTTTCTTAAATTGTCTCTTGAGTTTCTCCTATAAATTTCCTTTTGTTTTGCCTCTCTCTCAAGCCTAGGTGAATTATAATGGGTATATGGATGCCTCATTCCTCAAACAACCCTTTATATTCTCCAAATTCCGAAATCAGGTTAAGTTGTAACATTAAAATGACCCGATTACCCCCGTACTGGTCCTGTATAGCTTAAAAAGTCTCCCGAATTGGATTACAACTCCCGGGTACCTAACTAGGACTATCTCGATCCATACTGGATCATCTGTGCACTTGAAATCACTATCCAATTCACCTATCATTAATTTACCATCTTATTCCCAACATGATCCCACATGCGCGTCCCGAATAAGATCCTATCAAGCCCTCACTTTTACCCACATACGACGTAATATAAAATAATACAATTTCATTTACTTATCACACAAGTAAATATAATAACACATAAATATTAATCCAATATCTTCCAATTAATATTTATTTAATTTACTTTATTTCTTAAATTAATTAAATTGCGAGCACACGTGTAATTTAAATATTCTAAAATACACGGCTTGTTATAGTTTAGGCAACAAGTCAGCCACAAAATTAGTCTCTCTATAGCAATGAGTTACCTTGTTACAGTGGATCTTTATCATTTCTTTAGTCTCTTCAATTTCAAATCTGATTCCCCGTAGAACTTTACATTTTCTATTAATACATTGAGCTATAAGGAGGGAGTCTGTTTCCACCATCAAATTTACAAAACCTTTATATAACCAATAAGACAAATTGCCCCTTATAGCCCATTCCTCTGCAATGTTGTTAGTTTCATTGACTTTGAAATTTGAATAATCCCTTATTAAATCTGTTGAGGAGTCTCTAAGAATAGCACCAATGTCCATTCTCCCTTAAACATCACAAGCTCCATTAGTATTTAGCTTAAGCCGGGGATAAGGAAGTTTAATCCATTTTACTGGATAGGTTTTGTGAATATTTACTACAGTAGAATTAGGGAGGAGGATTTTACACGCCTCTATACATGAAGGATTTTTATTTGGGTTAGAGTTGAAAGAGGATGAAACTTTTTGAATTCTGTTATTAATGTTGTTGACGATGATATTGTGACACCCCACCTAATTAAATACCAAGTAATCATGCCTTTATTAAATTAAAACTGGATTTACACATGGTTCATTCTTAGCATCACTCTTGAAAACTTTACTAACCACCTAGTATTCAAAAGCCGGTGCCAAATTTTATCTTTCATTAGACAAATAAATAACAAAGCGAAAAACTAAATAAATCATTCACCACAAGTAATATCTAAACCAACGCACAATAAAATGAATGAATTTAAAATCTTGCCAAATAAACCATCGGCTATAACCAAACCAAATAAAATCCAATAATAACAACCAAATCAAATACAATCCTGAACTGAGATAATAAATTTGAAAGGGGCGACACACCGAACTGAAACTTTAACTAAAATATATTCCTACACTAGGAATGAAGAATAGATGCGTCTAATCCAAAACTATGCAAGCATCCACCTGTGCCGCAACTGCGTATCCCTGAAGCAGAATATCAAGTCTGGCGTTCCTGTGACTGGACACCTAAAAGGTCTTGAAACTATTTTATAGCAAGAGTTAGTACTCAGAACATTTTGAAAATATTTGGCAAGAGTTAATCACTGTTCAAAATCGGTTATTGATTACACATGTTTGGTTCACGTACACTCTCTTGAGTTTTCTCACCCTTCAACTATTGTGCACGCCTACTGTTCTCTACTTAGCCTACCAAGCTGTACTACCCAAGCTAACTAGACATATGTAACTATATGGACTATCGACATCTCTAAGTCCCCATACCGCCCATACAGTACGTTATCCGAATTAACATTTCTCGTATGTTAAGAGTTGAAATTATCATTTCATTTATCTTCTCATTTATTCAATTAATTAAGTTCACTAAATAATTCATTCTTTAGATATACCTTATCTACGAGTTTACTGTGACACATAAGTAGAATAATCAGAATCGTATATATATATATATATATATATACGGTGTCTCTAAAAAGGGTAGCCGTAAAACAATAGGCATACTCTGCTATCAGTCCAAGTATCTCTCATACTAAATGGGGACTATTGGTTCCAAAATCTCCTCGAACCCAAAATCACATAACAAGCAGTGGAGGCGAACAAAGTTCTAAGCATTTGGGCTATGCACATACCTAACGTACCCAAATGATACGCCGGTCTCACCACTACACAGCACATAGTGAGCTGCTCTAAGTTCTATTTTCTGGGGCACAAATCCAAACCTCATTGGAATCGTCAAGGTAGGATCGCCCACTGCGTGAAATCCTCCGTTGATAGCAAGCAACATTGGTATGTTAACTAACAATAAATCATATAGGTACACACACAACCTATATATATACAAAATTTGTAGGTATTCACACAATCTAAATATCATTATTCGTACGTAGTATATATCACTCGAATACTTACCATACTTTTAAATTACGATTAATCTTGCTATCACAGTCAATTGAGTATTATTCCCAACTCTAAGGGCCTTAGTTACCCCTTTATAATTTCAGTTGCTAAGTCTTCCTCACCCTACTGGTTTATATAATTACGCTCACTCACGCTTTCCCATAATTTCATTATCATTCTCTCGAATTAATTACATTATAATTTACACCCCAAATAACTCTAGCCTTAACTTTCTCCATAAGACTACCACATACCCTTATCAAGGTCCTACTGTAATCCCACAAGTCCCTTATAATGATTTAAGTAGGCCCCAACGGTCATGGAAGTATTTATACGAATTTTTGGGGCTTAAATAAGTAAAACAGGCTAATCTCATAGGACTGAATCGATTTACCAAATACTGAATCGATTCTTCCCGAATCGATTTGCCAAAAACCGAATCGATTTGATTTGGTTCAGATCATATTCTTCCTTTATTTTCTACATTTTCACCATTGTTGTTCAACAAAACTTGCATGTTTCTTCACCAAACTCTTAACCAGTTATTCCTAACCATTACTAAATGCATTAGAATCAATTCCAACGTGATTTTTACACCAAATCATTACAAATTCTCCACAAGAACGGATTAAACCAAAATAATCATCAAAACCCTATTTTTGTGTTCTTCCCACATATTCAGTCATAAACTCAGATTTAATTCGTGATGGTAGGCCCTTATCACATGATTTTTACTTGTCTATCGAGAGTAATTCATTCTACATGCAAACCTACCCAATCATGCATCAAAATTCATTTTTTTTCTTCCAAGAAGGATAATTAAATCAAGTTTATTTTGATAACCCTACACATGGGTATTATAACTCAAGAACTTGCAAATAAACACTTGCCTTAATAGGTGTGGTCTGATTTCATGGTGGTGATGATGGATTGATGTTCTTCTCTTCTAATCTTCACTCCTTAGAATAGGATGCAAGAACAAAGTCCAATTCTTCAAGAACACCTCTTTAAGCTTTGAGAATGGTCTTTCCTTTTTCTCTAATGGGCTCCCTTAGGTTTTTGTATTTCTAACCCCAGCTCATGCCTCTTGACATATGATATAGGGTTGTAAATTTCATAGGACTCTAAACCTCCTTTTGCCAAATGACCAAAACGTTCTTAATAGGTGCCGATTTGGTCTAAAATTGACACAAGACCCAAACTATAGCCCCGAGTATACTATTCCGACTATTTCATCCCTTTAGAAATCATTCATGACCTCGAAATCATCATTCGAGTCACTCTAAATATATTTTCTAGCTCAACCCCAATTTAGTCTACACACGACTCTCAAGTTGAGATAAAATCAAATATGCCCATATCATTCGCTATGACGTAAATCAATAATCATCAATTATTTACAATTCACGCTTAGTAAATTTCCTTTCATAATATTAATAAGTATCTATCTCTTGATTATCACATTTATTATTTAATCACATTAAATTACGTCACTCGTGTAATTCAATTAAAACTAATTTCTCCCAATAAATTTTTGAATTGATTAAATTTCAAATACGCAGAAATACGGGGTATTACAGATATGAGACCTGATTTTTTTACCATCAAAGAGGGATTTCTTCCTGTTTTTCATATCTCCCAAAAAGAGCAGGAAATGATTGATTTTTAGATCCATTTAGACACCTGATCAGGCCCTATATATACCCACCAAGACAAAATAAGAGAGTCATGAGAAGAAGTACAAGAAGAAGAACTAAAAATCCCCAAAATTTACCCATAGTTGAGCCAAATTTGCTAAGAAACAAGACCGGTAATGAATCACAATTTCCTGTGACTTTAAGCAACACTGGCATCTTGAGGCAAGATGTGATGACCCGAATATGACTATGATAAACCATGTTTAAATCATGCTTACCTTATGGGATGGGGATAATGTGTTATTATAATATTTAATGTTAAGTTATTTTGTTTAGTCTAATCCTACCTTCATAACTTATGAAATATTGAATTAGTTACAAACACAAATTTGTGAAGAATTCGGTAGGAATGTTCGCGTTCAAGACTAGTTTTGGTCACTATAATATAATAATTGACTTGAGGTAAAAACTAAATAGTTGTATATATATGAGTTAAGTTTGTAACACAACAAACGATATGTAAAACAGAGGTCCGAGCAAGAAGTTATGCGGGAATTACAAAGCAGGGGCAAATTTGTCCATTTGTTAAATAATATTTCGTCTTATTAGGCTAACAAATGGTGGATTTTGATTGGTTAAGGAAGGAGGTGGGTTTTTTACGAATTTTATTTCTTGAAATAAGCTCTTCCTTCAGCATATTTCAGCCATCAAAGAGTTAGAAGTGGGAAGTCGAAGAAGAAGAATTGAGGAGAAAAAATGGAGAAAAATCCGTGGGAAATTACGGAAGAGTCCTTAAGGTAATTCCATATGTAAATCTCATTAATTTCTTGTATGAATGATTGAAAAGTTATAAATCATACATTGTTTATGTAAATTTCATGTTTTGGTTTATAAGTAGGAACAAATGCGAGTTTAAGCAAAGTGGAATGTGTAAATTATATATATTGCTTAGATTGGAAACCTTGTGTATTCAGGCTCCCATATCTTTTTGTATATTTATTAGAATGGAATAATTATAGTTGGATATAAAAACATACTCATATATGTACAACATATACGAAAATGATGTGAAAATACCAAGAAATGAATCTTTGGTGATAGTTTGAAGTTCAGGTATAAAATCTGCCCCAAAGGTATAAGTATGCATACCAGGTGTTCGATGTTTTGCTTCACATAGCAAATGAAACTTAAAAATTATGAAACTTTAATTTAATATTTTTAAATTTTTTATGGATATTGGGTATAATATAATAGGAATTTATGATGTAGAAAAATTATGAAAATTCCTGGAATTGACTGAACGATAAAAGAGCCTATAAGGCAGATTTGCTTTGTAATAAAGAAATGGACGCATCTTGCTCTAGGAAACTTGAAATGATGTGTTGTCTTTTATATTGGGAATCTAATATTATAATAATTGGATTACCAATAAGAAATTAAAGTATGTTTGGGCTATGGATTGGATATGTTAAATGTTTTAACATGAAATTGGATGATGCTTCATTTATGATAAATGATTTGACTAGGATCATATGATGCTTATGAATTGGGTTAAGTTTTAGTTATTCTTTGTATTATGAATATACTTATTATGATACTAATATTGTAAGTATTTATGTGTGAAAGGGAAGAAAAACCGGTTGAACAAGTGCCAGACAAAGGCAAGGGAAAAACACATAAAGTGGTCAAGGTGAATGTACTCACTGGAAAGAGATGTATTATACATGGTTATGTAGATGATTTGAATATCATTCACGGGTAAGATGCATTACCCATGGTTATGGATATGATCTTAATATCACTCACAAGTAATATGTATTACACATGGTTACTATCTGAATATCACTCACAGGTAAGATGTATTATACTTGGTTATGTATATGATCTAAATATCACTTATTGGTAAGATGTATTATACATGGTTATGGATATGATCAAAATAATATTGAATATGAATTTGTTCATTTCTATTTACCGAAATGGGAGGTTACTCCCTGACCCGGAATGGGGGTGATTTGTCTATTAAAGATAAGGGGTTACTCTTCAACCAGGAATGGGGGAGAATTGTCTATTGCAAACTGGATATGTGAATCATGATTCGGATAAGTTGGTCATTCTTTATGAATGAGCCGAATAAGTATATAATTGGTCATTCTTTTAGAATGAGCTGGATAAGTATATAATTGGTCATTTTTTTATGAATGAGTCGGATAAGTATATATTTGGTAATTCTTTATGAATGAGGTGGATAAGTATATAATTGGAAATTCTTTATGAATGGGCTGGATATGTATGCATATATCATCAAGGGGATATGATTTATTGTATTTAAATTTTATGCAATAGTGTAATAATGATGAATTTGGTGATCTATTTTACTCATGGTTCCTATGTTTATGTTTTTCAGGTATTGTGATATCACTACCAAATCTAGGAAGTCGGTGGGGTTTGCAATGGATGCATAAAACCATGATTTTGGTCAAACATAAATGGGGTAATTTAAGCCCACTTATCTTTTCAGTACGTTTGAATAAGCATAATTACCTTAAAGTTGTCAAAAGTTTTAGTTTTATTGGTTCATGTTAATAAATGGAAAAGGATAATCGTGTTTATGATTTGCTTAAGGTAATTATGATTTGACTCACTTTAACTTTCAAACTTAGTTATAAGTAACTGGGTCGGGGTGTGTCAACTTTGGAATTAGAGCCTAGGTTTTACGGGTTCTGGGGTGAGGAACGCCGAGATTTGGCAGTGGAAGTAGAAATTGTTTCGAGTCATAAGTAAATTGGCTTTTGTTGACTAACATTTGTTAGATATACATATCTATTATTGTACGAGATGTGAAATGCAAGGATCTTGCAGGAAAGGAAATGAGATGTTAAGGTTTATTCGGGGATGACAACGAATACAGGTATTTTAATATGAATTATTGCATTGTTTTAGTTGTGGTATGGACAAACATGTCAATTAAGGAAAAATTTTAAAGACAAAATGTGGTATACGGAAATTATGAAGTATTGAAAGTAATCTCTTCTTATGGTGGAATATGTATATTTGAGTTGTGTCACGTATTAAGCCATAGTTTGGTGTGTGCCCATTTACGTGGGAGAATAAGGTGTGGATATTCCGTTAAAGGATGAGATGATAAGTTATTAGAGTGTGAATAAAATTAATATTGACATGGTAAAGGTGAAGTGAGGATATTAATAGTTGTATATGTTTAAATTTAATATGTGAAATAGTCTGAAATTCAATTACTAGTCAACATATCACAATTGATCCGAATATGGTTTCATACTGAATTATGATAAGTAAAAGAAAAGAGTAATAAGAGTTAAGATGTACTTCTTTAATATTATGAGTATATGTAGTGGATATTACCCTTGTGATGTTTTGAAATTCTAATATGAATAATAAAGTTGAGACAAGGTGTTAAAGAGTTAGGAGTTTAAAATATTGGGGAGCCCCTTTAAGAATATGTGTTTTGTATAAGTATGGGAAAGGTGCTAGTCGGGTCGGAATATTAGTAACTAGTTGGGGGGATATTGAGTTGTATTCGTCATTGTACGTACATGTTATCATTAAGAGTATGGCATATAATGAAGATGATTGACATTGTACGGAGTCACCAAGAAGTCTATGTAAGGATAAGATGTTATGTGAGATACCATAATGGGATACATTAAGGTATTTGTTCAAGTTATTTGAAAGAAATACGACATATAATAGTTAAGGTAAGTATTATGGGGTTAGTATGTGTGGTTAAGGTTTCCAGTGGTGATGTTATGTTTAACGTTCATGTTACCAAACGGGTAAGGTGAGTGTACGAATAATGTTACATAAGACTATAATGTTAAGAAGGATTGGGGTACGATTATGATTATAAAGTTATTGTGCTAGATAAATGACTCGTTAAAGTCATTGTATGTTGAGTTAAATAAAAATCATACGATACTAAAAAGGGGAATATAGTGAGAAGTTATATTAAGTTCATAGTGCATGAGTGCACAATATTCATGAACGTGAATATGAAATTTTGGTAAGAATAAACATTTAGTGAAAGATTGTACAATTTCGATATATGAAAAGTAGTGAGGATATATTTAAATTAAGAAATTATAAGGACAAGATTTAACATACTCTTAAACATCAGAAATGATATGGATAGTAGTTAAAGTCAAACACGTGTATTTGGTGTTGACTGGAAGACGAAAATTTTCCATGTAATAAGCTAATCTGGTAATATGATATTTCTGATTTGAAATATTACACGATGATAAGGATAGACTATAGGAATGAAGTAATAAAGGTAAAGAATAATACAAGGTTTGTTAAGAATATTCACTCATTATGAATATACGATGATACAGCTGATAATCTAGTATGTGTGAATGTTTGACATACGTATATAAAGGTATGAAGTAACATATTAGTTCGGGATTGGTTTTCATTAATAAGAAATCATTATACATTATTCTTTCGTGTACTGATAAAGAAACTGAAGTTATTATGAAAGAAGATTTGCAGTACATCGAGGAACCAGTTGAAATTTTTGGTCGTAAGGAGCAAGTATTATGGAATAAAGTTAGTTTCGTAGTTAAAGTGTTGTGGAGGATCAATGAAATTAGATAAGAAACTTGGGAAAGGGAAGATAAAATGAGAAAATAGTATCCCCAATTGTTTGATAAGTGAAATTCATCCTAAATTTCGGGGGCAAAATTTTCTAAGGGGGAAGGTTGTGATGACCCGGATATAACTATGATAAACCATGTTTAAATCGTGCTTACCTTATGGCATGGGTATAATGTGTTATTATAATATTTAATGTTAAGTTATTTTGTTTAGTCTAATCCTACCTTCATAACTTATGAAATATTGAATTAGTCACACACACAAATTTGTGAAGTCTTCGGTAGGAATGTTCGCGTTTGAGACTAGTTTTAGCCAATATAATATAATAATTGACTTGAGGTGAAAACTATATAATTGTATATATATGAGTTAAGTTTGTAACACAACAAACGGTGTGTAAAACATAGGTTCGAGCAAGAAGTTATGAGGGAATTACAAAGCATGGGCAAATTTGTCCATTCGTTAAATGATATTTCGTCTTATTAGGCTAACAAATGGTGGATTTTGATTAGTTAAGGAAGGACGTGGGTTTTTCCGGCTTTAAAGGATTGAAATAAGATCTTCCTTCAACATATTTCATCCATTAAAGAGTTTGTCTTAAGAGGGAGAGAAGTGGGGAGTCGAAGAAGAAGAATTGCGGAGAAAAATTAGAGAAAAATCCGTGAGAAATTACGGAAGAGTCCTTAAGGTAATTCCATATGTAAATCTCGTTAATTTTATTGTATGACTGATTGAAAAGTTATAAATCATACATTGTTTATGTAACTTTCATGTCTTGGTTTATAAGTATGAACATATGCGAGTTTAAGCAAAGTGGAACGTGTAAATCATGTATAATGCTTCGATTGGAAACCTTGTGTATTCAAACTCCCATATCTTTATGTATATTGATTATAGTTGAATAATTCAAGTTGGAGATAAAAAAATACTCATATATGTACAACATATCCTAAAATTATGTGAAAATACGAAGAAATGAATCTTTGGTGATAGTTTGAAGTTCAGGTATAAAATCTGCCCCAAAGGTATTAGTATGCATACCAGGTGTTCGATGTTTTGCTTCACATAGAAAATGAACCTTAAAAATTATGAAACTTTAATTTTATAGTGTTAAATATGTTTATGTATATTGGGAATAATATCATAGGAAGTTATGATGTAGAAAAATTATGAAAATTTCTGGAAGTTGACTGAACGATAAAAGAGCCTATAGGGCAGATTTGCTTTGTAATAAATAAATGGACACATCTTGCTCTAGGAAACTTGAAATGATGTGTTTTATTTTATATTGGGAACCTAATATTATAAGAATTGTATTACCAATAAGAAATTAAAGTATGATTGGGCTATGGATTGGATATGTTAAATATTTTAACATGAAATTGGATGATGCTTCATTTATGATAAATGATTTGAATGGGATCATATGATGCTTATGAATTGGGTTAAGTTTTAGTTATTCTTTGGATTGTTAATATACTTATTATGATACTAATATTGTAAGTATATATGTGTGAAAGGGAAGAAGAACCGATTGAACAAGTGCCAGACAAAGGCAAGGGAAAAACACATGAAGTGGCCAAGGTGAATGTACTCACAGGAAAGAGATGTATTATACATGGTTATGTAGATGATTTGAATATCATTCACGGGTAAGATGCATTACCCATGGTTATGGATATGATCTTAATATCACTCACAAGTAATATGTATTACACATGGTTACTATCTGAATATCACTCACAGGTAAAATGTATTATACTTGGTTATGTATATGATCTAAATATCACTTATTGGTAAGATGTATTATACATGGTTATGGATATGATCAAAATAATATTGAATATGAATTTGTTCATTTCTATTTACCGAAATGGGAGGTTACTCCCTGACCCGGAATGAGGGTGATTTGTCTATTAAAGATAAGGGGTTACTCTTCAACCAGGAATGGGGGAAAATTGTCTATTGCAGACCGGATATGTGAATCATGATTCGGATAAGTTGGTCATTCTTTATGAATGAGCCGGATAAGTATATAATTGGTCATTCTTTTAGAATGAGCTGAATAAGTATATAATTGGTCATTTTTTTATGAATGAGTCGGATAAGTATATATTTGGTAATTCTTTATGAATGAGGTGGATAAGTATATAATTGGAAATTCTTTATGAATGGGCTGGATATGTATGCATATATCATCAAGGGGATATGATTTATTGCATTTAAATTTTATGCAATAGTGTAATAGTGATGAATTTGGTGATCTATTTTACTCATGGTTCCTATGTTTATGTTTTTCAGGTATTGTGATAACACTACCAAATCTAGGAAGTCGGTGGGGTTTGCAATGGATGCATAAAACCATGATTTTGGTCAAACATAAATGGTGTAATTTAAGCCCACTTATCTTTTCAGTACGTTTGAATAAGCATAATTACCTTAAAGTTGTCAAAAGTTTTAGTTTTATTGGTTCATGTTAATAACTGGAAAAGGATACTCGTGTTTATGATTTGCTTAAGGTAATTATGATTTGACTCACTTTAACTTTCAAACTTAGTTATAAGTAATTAGGATGGGGTGTGTCATAAGACTAATGCCTACTGTCTTGATGTTCATATCTAGGGGACAATATTGTTGAGTAATTTACAAGCAAAAGCAGAAACATTTATTGGAACATGGGGATCCTATTGTAACACATCGTAATTTTTTGGGGCTTTTATTTTAATTAATTAATTTGGTAAACAACTTGTAATTTTTGTGGCTTTTATTTTAATTAATTGATTCAGTAATTGTTAAATTACTAAGTGTCGTAAATTAATAAGAATTAATTAATTAATGTTATTTAAATCGTGAGTGAATTTAAATTAGTTAATGGGTGGAAGTTAACTTTTAAAAATAATTATCCGGATGGTGATTTTGAGCACTAGATTGAGTCCGGTAGGGTCGAAATAGTCCGAAATGAGTGGCCATAGGTATAATATGGGTTTTGAGACTTTCTTAGACACATTTGAGCTCCAAATTAGTGTTTGAGCCTTTTTTAGAAGGCCCATACGCCCAAAAACGAGATTTAAGTAAATAACCCTAATTGTGAGAGGGTGTGGGAACCTTAATTCAATTTTAGAAGACCAAATCAAGGAGAGCCAAAGAAGGGAGCAACTAGAAGAGATTTTAAGAGATTAAACCTAGAACAAGAGGGAGGATACCATTCAATCAAACCATCATCTTCATCAAAGAATCTGATTCTACAAACCCTAAGGCAAGTGGTTTAACTTGCATTTTGATTAATTGCTTTTTTCTGTAATACCCCGTATTTTTGACTATATTTATTTTTGGGATTAATTAATTAATTAGCGTATTAATTGGAAATTAATCCGGGTTAAAAAATACTAATGTGATGCGAATTGGTATTTGATTATGTACATATAAGATTATATATGTACTTGGTATTATGAAATTTGTCGTGGGATTTATATACGGCATTTTAGAAATTTTGTTGAGACGCGTGGGACCGCCGCGTCACGGGATAATATTTTGTTAATAAAAGTGAATTTAAAATCTATAATCCGTATGGTCGTTTTGAGTGCACCAACGCGTCCGGAAGGGTCGAGATAGTCAGAAAACACTAGCCGGGGGTATAGTTTGGGTTCCGGGGTATTTTTAGGCCATCCCGGCACCATAAAGGGTATTTTAGTAATTTGGTATTTTTGGGTAATTAAAAATGACGAAAATGGAGAGTTATAATCTGATAAGGATTGACCCAACCAACCCTTATTAACCCAACAAGCTACGGAGGTTTATTATATTAGGTTTTCATAAGTTTCCTTCAAACCAAACCCTAGCCACCTTGAGCCACCATTGAAGGAGAGCTTGGAGAAGGAGAGAGATAGAGGAAATCTGCAGAAAGAGATTACAAATCAACACCAGATTCGAAATCAAACCAAGGCAAGTGGTTTAATTATGTTTAACTTCAGCAAATGTTCTTTCCATGTTAGCAAATTGAAGATTTATAATTGTTATTGGAAGATGAATGAAAACCCATGTTTAATTGAACTTAGGTCTGAATTTTGAGGATAAATTGCATGTAGACTAGTTGGTGACGATTAATCTGATGTGAATACATGATTGGGTGAAAGAAAAACGAATTAAATTCCGGGATTTGATGATGATATTATGTTAGGGTTCATGTTCTTGAGAAAATCTGGAAAAACTAGGTTTTTATGAAGATTGATCCATAGGTAGCCTTTAGATGTTGAATTATTGATTAATGGACGTTAGTAATACTGTAGGATTGTTATATAGCATTACTATGACGTTATATCTGAGAATCATACGTTAGAAATTAGTTTTGGGATGGATTAAAATCTGCAAAACGAAGCAGTCCGTAGCCATACCTGTTCGATCGATCGATCGACATTCATCAGTCGATCGATCGACTAGATCGATCGAGCGACATTCATAGGTCGATCAATCGACCTTCCCAGAATGAGTGAAATATTCCTTAATTTGATTTTAATGGTGGAAACCCTCGGAGAATATGTTTGGAGACCTGATGAATACCCTCACCCTTAAGAAAGACCAGTAGGTGTGATTATTATAGTGAACTTTAATTAGAATGCAATTCGAAGAATTATTCTAGATTATAGAAATTTGTTAAGTGAGATAACGTTTGGGTTAATAGTGTAGAATTGAGTAATTTAATGAAATAAGGTTTAGGGCAGAAGTAAAGACCTTAAGAATAAAGATGTTATATTTGGGAATAATCGGAACTTAATAGTCTATTTAAGATAGATTTTAAGGATAAGGGATTACGGCGTGAGACGTGTCGGCAATTTAACCTTATATTAACGGGAGACTTGAAATATATAAGTTTGGTATAATGGTATAATGATGTAGAAAATACCTTATTAAAATGGTGATATCTAAGATGTGTGAATGCTTAGTATATAGTTTATGTGTATAACATACCTACCATACTTGCTATCACGGGGGAGGTTACGTTCGCTTAGGACCCTCTAATCCTTGTGTGCCTACGGGGGGGATATAGACTGGTACCTTGATGAACATAGATCATTGAAAGACTTATTGTGATATTAATAAGTCCGCTGATCATGGGAGCGTAGGTATGTGCGTGACCCATGTGATGGTGACTGTGTTCGCCTCCATTATTTGTGATGTTGTTATCGGTAAACTATTCCTGAGAGATTCGGAATAGGTAATCCTTATGTACGTGATGTACTGGGATGGATAGCAGAGTATGTGTGCGCCGCAGTTTAGTTCTCGGGGTGCTTGTGTCGTATATTTATGATGTGAATAATATACGCTTAATTTAATGGGAACCTTCATGTTAATGTTGTGAAAATAATTACGGTAATGTTCCGAGACTGATAATGAGTTAACTGATAGTTATATCTATGGCATACTTAGTAACTGAGTTTATGTTAAACCTCTATTTAATTACAAGCGTTGTTATGCTAAACGGAACCTAGTAATATGGGTAGGACCTTTGGCAGTCTAGCTAGTTATGTCGTCAGTTAGCTAGTAGTATGGGTCGATATAGATGGGTAATTACGTTAGGAGTGCACAGTTAGTCGAGAGGTGAGAATTTAATGTGAGTGCACGTCCTAACATGTACTTTGCATTTAATGTTTTAAATGTTTTTAAAGCACTTGCAGGTTTTTAAAATGATTTCCACTTTCGGGCTCTGACCCATTTGCTTTCAAATATATTTTCTTGTAAAACCATTTTAGGTGCCCAGCCACAGGGACACCAAGCATAGGATTCTCATTCAGGTGACGAGCTGTAGCTGTTTGTGGAAGCTACAGGGACTTGCTTTTAGACGCCTCTCTCATTTGGATTCCAGTCTCAGCATCTATCAGTTGTAGGGCATGTTGCCCAATTCTATTAGACATTTTTACATTTCAGTTTTCAGACTCTAGCATGTATTGCTCAGTATTCAGTTTTAGTTATTTATTTCAGTTTACTTATCAGTTGTGGGATTTGTATTGAGGAGTTTTTTCTCCAGAGTTTATTTACATTTTGTGATGGTTATTCGTTTTACTTCAGTATGGTGAATGGTGTTATTTAGTTATTCATTACTCTTGTTGCATGTTAATCAGATTTAATAAAATTTGGCACTTACTTTTTAAATACTAGGTGGTTAGAAATAATAAAACGTTTTCGACAGTGATGCTATTAACTGAGCCAACTTGGCATTTTGAATTAATTTTATAAAGGAGTAGCTACCCGGTGTTTAATTAGTCGGAGTGTCACAGGTGGTATCAGAGCATCAGGTTCTAGTGTCCTTTAGGATCTGTACGGCTATTATGTTTCCGCTACGTTTTCTTTGATATAGAGCCCTATATTTTAGGACTGTTGTGCTCTTATTGTGTACGTTTCGTTCTTCAGCTATTTTAAGTTTATAAACCGTGAACTTATAAACTTTGTTCTTATTTCAGATGCCTCCACGACGTGCACGACGAGTTCCCAGGAATGCAATGCCCGAACCCCAGCCCGCTCCAGTTCAGGGCATGTTGAACGCCACTGAGGTTGCAGCTATAGTAGCTCAAGCGGTAAATGCCGCGATTGCCGTTGTTCAGCAGGCACCACCTCAGGCGCCGGTTGACGCCCCAGTACAGGTTAATGCATTCCCGTCTGCTTGGGAGCGTGTACGTGACGCTTTTCAGAAAGCGCATCCGCCAGAGTTTGCAGGTGGCTCAGATGTGGTAGTCTCGAGCCAATGGAGGAAGGATATGCAGAGGCACTTGAGGATGCATGAGTGCACTGATGTTCAGAAACAGGTGCTAGCTACTTTCAAGCTAGTTGGATCTGCGCTGCAGTGGTGGGAGTCCATTACCACCGCGGAGGAGAGGGATACCCTCACCATTCAGGAGTTCTGGGTGCGGTTTGACCGCAAGTATTTTCCGTCCGCAGTTCATACAGAGATGAGGAGGAAACTGATGAGTTTGAAGCAGGAGAGCAAGACAGTGGCCGAGTATGAGGCCGAGTTCACTAACCTGTTGAATATCGTTCCAGACGAGATTCCAACAGAGAAGAAGAAGATAGAGAAGTTCACTGATGGGTTGAATTGGAGGATCCGTCAGCATCTGCTAGGGAACCTATCGTTGGCCACGTATTCTGATGTGGTTAACGCTGCACTATTGCACTGCCAGGACCACCGTTTTCATATGGCCGAGGGCAAGCGGTCAGGGGAGTCTAGCCATCAGGGCAGGACTGGAGGACACGGTGCCAGCGGGGCACAATCTGGTTAGGGGCAGAGACAGACTGAGCAGGGCACCCAGCAGGGGGATAATAAGAGGTTCCGGTCAGGGAACTACAGGCAGGGACAGGGAGGTTTCCGCCAGGGCCATCAGGGTCCAAACGGCCATCAGGGCCAACAGGGGCAGAACGGGAATCAGGGCCAGCAGGGCCAAGGGAGGAACGGTAACGGCCACCAGGGCCGGGGACAGCAGGGACAGAGGGGAGGGAACTTCCCAGGGAAGTGCTTCGTCTGTGGCAAGATTGGCCACAAGCGACAGGATTGTCCTGATAGGGGCAGGGCCCCACAGCAGCAGCAGCAGGGTGCTCGCCAGGAGCCACAGAGGCCTTTGTTTCCCGCCGCTCTCCCCGCACCACCGCAAATTATTCCAGCACCTCAGCAGGGGCAGCTACAGTATGGACGTGTCTACAACGTCAACCAGGCTACAGTTCCACAGGCACCGCCCGCGATCGAGGGTACGTTTCCTATCCATGGCACTATGGGTCGGGTGTTATTTGATACGGGTTCTACACACTGCTTTATTGCTACACACTTCGCGAAAGCTTTAGGATTGTTAGGTACGGCAGAGAGCACAGTGACGTGTGTCGACTCACCATTAGGGAGTGGGTCACTTATTTTCTTTATATGCCGGGGAGTGGGGGTAGAGGTTGGTGGTTTGGTATTGCCTGCGGACATGTTAGTGTTAGACATGCATGTTCACGATGTGATCATCGGTATGGATTGGCTCGTATCATATAGGGCCATGATTGATTGCTTCAGCGGGAGCATTGTTTTTGCCATTCCGGGGCAGGAGATGTTTATAGTGGCGATGCCTCGCCTAGAGGGAGGATCGACCGCTCATCTGTATTACATAGAGGAGGATACCTCTAAGGAGGTTGTTATTCCTTTAGATTCTATCCCGGTTGTCAGGGAGTATTCAGATGTGTTTCAGGAGATACCAGGCTTACCACCCAGTCGAGAGATAGACTTCGTTATAGATTTGCTACCAGGTACGAGACCTATAGCACGTGCACCGTACCGTATGGCTCCAGCTGAAATGCGAGAGTTACGGGATCAGATAGAGCAGCTGTTAGGGAAGGGCTTTATTCGCAGGAGTACCTCACCTTGGGGCACTCCAGTTTTGTTTGTAAAGAAGAGGGACGGTTCACTGAGGTTGTGTGTGGACTACCGAGAGTTGAATAAGGTCACGATACGGAATAAGTATCCGTTGCCTCGAATCGATGACTTATTCGACCAGTTGAGAGGAGCTTCTTTCTTCTCGAAGATTGACTTGAGGTCAGGATACCATCAGTTGCGTATCAGGGAGGAGGATGTCTCGAAGACTGCGTTCTTGTCGAGATATGGTTCTTACGAGTTTCGGGTTATGCCTTTCGGCTTGACCAACGCTCCAGCAGTGTTTATGGACTTGATGAACAGGGTGTTCAGAGATTTTCTCGATCAGTTTGTCATCGTCTTCATTGATGACATTCTGGTCTACTCTCAGACAGAGGAGGAGCACGCCGAGCATTTGAGGCAGGTTTTGCAGACACTTCGTCAGAACGAGCTGTATGCAAAATATGAAAAGTGCGGGTTTTGGCTGAAGGAAGTCCAGTTCTAGGGTCACATTATTTCCGACCAGGGAATATCTGTCGATCCGGGGAAGGTGTCAGCGGTGAGGGAGTGGGGACAGCCCACGACACCAACAGAGATTCGTAGTTTCTTGGGCTTAGCGGGATACTACAGGAGGTTTATTCGGGGTTTCTCGGAGATAGCAGGTCCTTTGACACATCTTACTCGTAAGGGTGTGCCATATATCTGGAGTGATGCCTGTCAGTTGGCATTCGATGAATTGAAGGACAAATTGACCTCAGCACCTGTGTTAGCATTGCCGAGACCGGGAGTTGAGTATTTGGTTTACACCGATGCGTCTTTGCAAGGGCTTGGAGGTGTTTTGCAGCAGGAGAGACAGGCCATAGCTTATGCTTCCCGTAAGCTTAAGCCTCATGAGAAGAATTACCCCACGCATGATTTAGAGTTGGCGGCAGTGGTATTTGCCTCACGGATTTGGAGGCACTATCTTTTGGGGGAGAAGTTTCAGCTGTTCACAGACCACAAGTCCCTACAGTATCTGTTCACGCAGAAAGAATTGAATATGCGGCAGCGTAGGTGGCTTGAATTTGTGAAGGACTACCAGTTCGACATCCAATACCACCCGGGTAAGGCTAACGTGGTAGCAGACGCGTTGAGCCGCAGGCCAGCAGATGAGGTGGCAGAGGTGTGGAAGGCTAAGTGGAAGGAATTGGGACACCAGGATGCAGTGGCCCGATCTTTCATGTCTGTGATGACCGTTACACCGCAGATTGTCACAAAGGTAGTACGGGCACAGGCCGATGACTCGTTCTGTCAGGAGCAGATAGTTCGATTACTAGCAGAGGGAGCCGAGTCCTATACCGTTAGCTCAGACGGGGGATTGCGCTTCAATGGGAGGTTGGTAGTTCCGGAAGGGGAAGAATTGCGACACGATGTTATGGCTGAGTCGCACGGCTCACGGTTCGCGGTACATCCCAGAGGGGACAAAATGTACCAAGACATGAGACGACAATATTGGTGGAGCGGTATAAAGAGAGATATCGCTGAGTTTGTCTCGAAATGCACCACTTGTCAGCTTGTAAAAGTGGATCATCAGAGACCAGCAGGATTGCTACAGCCGTTGGAGGTTCCGGTGTGGATGTGGGAGAGCATATCCATGGATTTTGTTACGGGGTTGCCTACGTCGCAGAGGGGTCACGACTCCGTTTGGGTAATTGTGGACAGGTTGTCCAAGGTCGCTCACTTCTTACCCGTAAGGACAGACTACACTATGGGACAGTATGCCCAGCTTTTCATTTCAGAGATTGTGAGACTTCACGGTGTGCCCCTGAATATCGTGTCTGACAGAGACAAGATATTTGTTTCGAGGTTTTGGGAGAGTTTCCAGGAGGCCATGGGCACGGAATTGCGGTTGAGTACGACTTATCACCCGCAGACCGATGGGCAGACAAAGCGCACCAACCAGATGTTGGAGGACATGCTACGCATGTGCATTATTGACTTCGGGGGTGGATGGGAGCAGTACCTTCCACTGGTGGAGTTTGCTTACAACAACTCCTATCAGTTCACGATTGGCATGGCTCCGTTTGAGGCATTGTACGGCAGGCCTTGTCGTTCCCCAGCATGTTGGTTGGAGGTGGGGGACAACAAATTACTTGGGCCAGAAGTGATCCAGGATACTTCGGCAAGGATTGAGTTGATTCGGAGTCGCATTCGGGTAGCTCAAGACAGGCAAAAGAGTTATGCTGATGCGAAGAGATTTTTCAGGGAGTTCCAAGTGGGGGACCAGGTTTTGCTCCGGGTTTCTCCGATGAAGGGGATTATGCGATTCAGGAAGAAGGGGAAGTTGGCACCGAGGTATGTGGGGCCGTTCCCTATTATAGAGCGGATCGGACCAGTCGCGTATAGACTTGGGTTACCGGAGCACTTGCATCGGATCCACGATGTGTTTCACATTTCCTCGCTGAGGAAATACCTTAGAGATAATTTGGCTCATTCGCACATTGCTGTGGAGGACATCGATCTCCAGCCGGATAGCTCCTACGAGGAGGGGCCAATTGCTATTTTGGACCGAAGCGAGAGGAAACTGCGGTCAAAGATAGTTCCGTTAGTGCGTGTTCAGTGGCGACATCACAATGTCGAGGAGTCCACATGGGAGCGCGAGGATGAGATGCGCGAACGTTATCCAGAGCTGTTTTTAGCAGGTACTTTCTAGTTTCGAATTTCGGGACGAAATTCAGTTATTAGGGGGGGAGTATGTAATACCCCGTATTTTTGACTATATTTATTTTTGGGATTAATTAATTAATTAGCGTATTAATTGGAAATTAATCCGGGTTAAAAAATACTAATGTGATGCGAATTGGTATTTGATTATGTACATATAAGATTATATATGTACTTGGTATTATGAAATTTGTCGTGGGATTTATATACGGCATTTTAGAAATTTTGTTGAGACGCGTAGGACCGCCGCGTCACGGGATAATATTTTGTTAATAAAAGTGAATTTAAAATCTATAATCCGTATGGTCGTTTTGAGTGCGCCAACGCGTCCGGAAGGGTCGAGATAGTCAGAAAACACTAGCCGGGGGTATAGTTTGGGTTCCGGGGTATTTTTAGGCCATCCCGGCACCATAAAGGGTATTTTAGTAATTTGGTATTTTTGGGTAATTAAAAGTGACGAAAATGGAGAGTTATAATCTGATAAGGATTGACCCAACCAACCCTTATTAACCCAACAAGCTACGGAGGTTTATTATATTAGGTTTTCATAAGTTTCCTTCAAACCAAACCCTAGCCACCTTGAGCCACCATTGAAGGAGAGCTTGGAGAAGGAGAGAGATAGAGGAAATCTGCAGAAAGAGATTACAAATCAACACCAGATTCGAAATCAAACCAAGGCAAGTGGTTTAATTATGTTTAACTTCAGCAAATGTTCTTTCCATGTTAGCAAATTGAAGATTTATAATTGTTATTGGAAGATGAATGAAAACCCATGTTTAATTGAACTTAGGTCTGAATTTTGAGGATAAATTGCATGTAGACTAGTTGGTGACGATTAATCTGATGTGAATACATGATTGGGTGAAAGAAAAACGAATTAAATTCCGGGATTTGATGATGATATTATGTTAGGGTTCATGTTCTTGAGAAAATCTGGAAAAACTAGGTTTTTATGAAGATTGATCCATAGGTAGCCTTTAGATGTTGAATTATTGATTAATGGACGTTAGTAATACTGTAGGATTGTTATATAGAATTACTATGACGTTATATCTGAGAATCATACGTTAGAAATTAGTTTTGGGATGGATTAAAATCTGCAAAACGAAGCAGTCCGTAGCCATACCTGTTCGATCGATCGATCGACATTCATCAGTCGATCGATCGACTAGATCGATCGAGCGACATTCATAGGTCGATCAATCGACCTTCCCAGAATGAGTGAAATATTCCTTAATTTGATTTTAATGGTGGAAACCCTCGGAGAATATGTTTGGAGACCTGATGAATACCCTCACCCTTAAGAAAGACCAGTAGGTGTGATTATTATAGTGAACTTTAATTAGAATGCAATTCGAAGAATTATTCTAGATTATAGAAATTTGTTAAGTGAGATAACGTTTGGGTTAATAGTGTAGAATTGAGTAATTTAATGAAATAAGGTTTAGGGCAGAAGTAAAGACCTTAAGAATAAAGATGTTATATTTGGGAATAATCGGAACTTAATAGTCTATTTAAGATAGATTTTAAGGATAAGGGATTACGGCGTGAGACGTGTCGGCAATTTAACCTTATATTAACGGGAGACTTGAAATATATAAGTTTGGTATAATGGTATAATGATGTAGAAAATACCTTATTAAAATGGTGATATCTAAGATGTGTGAATGCTTAGTATATAGTTTATGTGTATAACATACCTACCATACTTGCTATCACGGGGGAGGTTACGTTCGCTTAGGACCCTCTAATCCTTGTGTGCCTACGGGGGGGATATAGACTGGTACCTTGATGAACATAGATCATTGAAAGACTTATTGTGATATTAATAAGTCCACTGATCATGGGAGCGTAGGTATGTGCGTGACCCATGTGATGGTGACTGTGTTCGCCTCCATTATTTGTGATGTTGTTATCGGTAAACTATTCCTGAGAGATTCGGAATAGGTAATCCTTATGTACGTGATGTACCGGGATGGATAGCAGAGTATGTGTGCGCCGCAGCTTAGTTCTCGGGGTGCTTGTGTCGTATATTTATGATGTGAATAATATACGCTTAATTTAATGGGAACCTTCATGTTAATGTTGTGAAAATAATTACGGTAATGTTCCGAGACTGATAATGAGTTAACTGATAGTTATATCTATGGCATACTTAGTAACTGAGTTTATGTTAAACCTCTATTTAATTACAAGCGTTGTTATGCTAAACGGAACCTAGTAATATGGGTAGGACCTTTGGCAGTCTAGCTAGTTATGTCGTCAGTTAGCTAGTAGTATGGGTCGATATAGATGGGTAATTACGTTAGGAGTGCACAGTTAGTCGAGAGGTGAGAATTTAATGTGAGTGCACGTCCTAACATGTACTTTGCATTTAATGTTTTAAATGTTTTTAAAGCACTTGCAGGTTTTTAAAATGATTTCCACTTTCGGGCTCTGACCCATTTGCTTTCAAATATATTTTCTTGTAAAACCATTTTAGGTGCCCAGCCACAGGGACACCAAGCATAGGATTCTCATTCAGGTGACGAGCTGTAGCTGTTTGTGGAAGCTACAGGGACTTGCTTTTAGACGCCTCTCTCATTTGGATTCCAGTCTCAGCATCTATCAGTTGTAGGGCATGTTGCCCAATTCTATTAGACATTTTTACATTTCAGTTTTCAGACTCTAGCATGTATTGCTCAGTATTCAGTTTTAGTTATTTATTTCAGTTTACTTATCAGTTGTGGGATTTGTATTGAGGACTTTTTTTCTCCAGAGTTTATTTACATTTTGTGATGGTTATTCGTTTTACTTCAGTATGGTGAATGGTGTTATTTAGTTATTCATTACTCTTGTTGCATGTTAATCAGATTTAATAAAATTTGGCACTTACTTTTTAAATACTAGGTGGTTAGAAATAATAAAACGTTTTCGACAGTGATGCTATTAACTGAGCCAACTTGGCATTTTGAATTAATTTTATAAAGGAGTAGCTACCCGGTGTTTAATTAGTCGGGGTGTCACATTTTCCTATTCATATTATAGAAGGTGTGAATTGATTAAGATGTTAGGGTTAGTTATATAATTGAATTTGGGGAAATTTTTGAATAAACACTTGGGTGGCAATTGTGTATTAAACCGTAGAAACCCAGTTTTGGAGTTTGTGACTTCTTGAGAATTAATGACGTTAAAACAATTAGAGTATGATTAGAACTTGTTTTAATAGTGACCGGTTGATAAGGATGTTTGATTAGGGTTGGAATTTGAGGAAATAAAACCTTAAAAATTCGTTAATGATGGAAACAGGAAGTCTACGAAGAAGTGGTGATGTTCGATCAATCGATCAATGCCAGGGATCGATCGATTGATGGTCCTGGAAATTTGGCAGTGGAGCTTATTTTACTAACATGGGAGGTATTATTCTAGAATTTTTTTAGTCTCATTCATTAATGCAAATTTTAAATGGGGTTTGACTCTTAAAAATTATAGGTAAATATAATTGGGATTTGGGAGGAGTGAAGGGGGCGACACATTACGGATGAATTTTGGAGAAATAATTCATAAATATTATATTTTGGGCCAAGTGAGATAGTCCAGTTATTTTTGGTTGAGTGACCCCGAGTTAATAAAATTAATTAGCGTGTGATTTATTGATATTTGGGTCGGATTATAGACTTGAATGTGTTAGGCTAGTGTTACGGATATTTGTACAGGGGTAGCCTGGATTTATTTTATATATACGTGGTTGTGTAGTATATATATATATGATTTATAAATATTTGTCTGAATAATATTTATAGGAAAGCATACCTACTCTAGTAATACCATGGGAGGTTGCACGATGTGGGTGAATCCCCTAGCTAGAGAATATAGGGCAGGTATAGTTCCCAGGCCATAGTGTTCGGGTTCAAGAGTGAGATGCTTTGGGTATGATTCGGTCTCATTACCGTGTGAAACAATGACCACCTCCACAACATTTATTATTATTTTCTGATGCGGGGAGCTAATTGTGCCAGGGTTCCAGGTGGATGAGTATACCCGCGGATGATAGCATTTAGAGAACACCCGATGAATGACTACTCGGGAGGATGGTTATATATCTACCACATGAATGTGTGAATTGTAGTATGATATTACGTATATATGATATATTTATATATGGGTGAATACATGATGAGGATTGTATAAATTATATAACTCGTGGGAATGTTATATGGTATTAATTGAGAAAAGATTTAAATAAGTTACTGTGGTAATAACTTAAAACTTGTATATTAAACTCACTCGGGGTAGAGTAGTGGGAAGAGTAGGATATGTGTGTGTGTGTGTGTGTGTGTGTGTATATATATATATATATATATATATATGTGTGTGTGTGTGTGTGTGTGTGACAAGACTAGTTACGGGGTAGATAGCTAGATGGGTCATATATAGGTACGTTAGGCGTGCACATTAGTTGAGGGGTGAGGTGGTCCTCAAGAGAGTGTGTCACTAACTTAAATATGAAGAGCATTCATGCATTTAATTTACATCAATTAAATTCACTTGCTAAATATTTTCAAATGTTTTGGGTTCTAACCCTTGCTATAAAATGTTTTCTAAACCTTTTAGGTGTCCTACCTCAGGGGCATCAGGCTTGATCTTCATGCAGGTGACGTAGCTGCGGTACATGTGGGTGCTGCAGGAATTTGTATTAGATGCTTATTTCATTCTCATCTAGATAGCGATGGTCCCAGTTTTACTTTGGGGCATGTTGCCCTGGCTTATGTACTCTGGTTTAGCATGTATTAACTACACTTTTCATACTTTGGACTTATGTTGGTTTGCTTATCTTGGTCGATGTTGTTCGTTTAACACTGTTATTAGATATTTGTGGGGTGATTAGATTCTCTTATATTGTGTTGGTTATTGGAATTATTCTTACACTTGTTGGTATTGGATTAAATTATAAGATAAAATTTGGCTCCGGCTTAATTAAAGATTTGATGGTTAGTAATTAATAATGTTGTGATAATGATGCTAAGAATGAACCATATGTAAATCCTCATTTTATTTGATAAAGGCCTGATCAATCGAAATTTAATTAAGCAGGGTGTAATAGATGGTATCAGAGCATCAAGTTCTAGTGTCCCTAGGATCTGTACGACTTTCTTTAGTTTCAGCGTCGCGTCATTTATTATAGAGCCCTATTATTAGGATTGTTGACTCATCATTTATTAGTTATCACACTTCTGCTATTTTAAGAATTTTATTAATCGTGAACTAAAAAACCTTGATGATGATAAGATTTACTCCACTAGATAATAGATGATGAGATAAAACAGTAATAGCAATAGCATCAATAGATTTATGTACATGTATAAGTATATAGAAGGGGATAAGGATAAGAGGAACGAAGGCAGCGATGTATAGTGGTTCAGCCAATCAAGCCTACATCCACTGTGAGTGTGTGATCCACTAAGTATGGGCACTGATGGCCTTGGATACAATGCTAATAAGCTCACTCTCTATTTAATATGTGTACAAGCAGAGTTTTCACTAGGGTTTTTATGATCGATCCTTTACAAGGTTGAATAAGACAAGTATATATAGGACTTGGGGGGGAGTAGTGTACCCCTAAGCATGCATTGTGCATGTGAATGGTGATCTAGCTAATTCCCTATTGACACTTGGCGGTGCCACTTGTGGTTAATGATGACATAATATTCCCTCACGTGAGGGGATGATGTTGTTATAATGGTCTGGTCCACGTGCTATATGAGTCCCACGCGCACTGTCCCACGCATCTCCCAAATTACGCGCCATGATGATGTCACCCTCGAATTATGATGGTAGGCCGAGGCTGAGGTTGATGCTGGCATACTAGGACTTGACTGCTGGATGCAGGCTTCGCGTTGTCATCCCTTCCTAGGGTCGGATTATCGCTTAGTCACCCCAAAAGATGAGGCTTCTATCTCCATGAGCTTGGGTTCTATTCAAAGTAAATAATGGGGTCAGCCTCTTCATGGTCGTCCTGTCGTACTCTCGTACTCTCGTACGAAGGGATCTCAGATGATTAGGTTGGCTTGTCTGACCCCCTTTCTTTAGTAAGACCATCGGGGTAGTAGAGTTAGGACCTCGTCCTGGACGAGCTTACCCTCGGCCTGGCCGAGGGTGTATTTTGGTATATCAATCACCCCTAGCCCTTTGCCATCGATAATGTTGAGGTGGATGAGGGGTAATTTTGTCCTTGGATGTCAAAGGTTATCAGGTTGATGAGTGACATGTGTCAAGTTGATTGACGTCTTGTCAGGTGTCAATCATCATTTTTGTTCCCCCCCCCCCAAAATGACTGCTACACACTATCTTTGGGACTTTGTGCCCTAGTAATGATTCTTCTCGTGGGCTGTGCATTACTTTGGTTAGTGGGCCCACTAATGACAAAGTATTTAAACCCCTTTTTCAAATAATTCTCTCTCTTCTTCTTCTTTTTCTTCGCACGCACGCTCTCTCTCTAGCTTCTAGCAGCTCAAACGTCATTTCTATAATTTCTTCCTTTTCTCTGGCATTCTAATCTTTGATCAATTTCAATATTCAGCCTCAGGTAATTTCTCTACCCTAAATTCCCTTTTATCCTCCATCTTCTTTGATTTTTTGCTTTGGGTATATCTTGCGCACTTTCTTGGTTGTTTTACACTTTTTCGGCGTGAGAATCCGCCATCCTGTGGCTATTATAGGGCTAGATATTTGGTAATAGACTTTCCATGATTCCTCTTCCACCGTTTAATGGTGGTCCTTCTTTGAGTTTTAGCGCTTTGAGGTTCTTTGGTGAAATTTTGATTTTCTTCTCTGATGAATCTTGTTCTTCCTGTTCGTAGGCGTTCATTCAGAAAAACCTTTCATTTCCTCTAGGTTTAATCCAAAATTCAACTTGGTCAACTGTTTAACTTGTTTGTAGGTTGTTTGAGGAAATTTCTATAAGTGTAGGGTCTCCCTTTTAATGCTTAAAAGTCTTTATAATTTAGCCGAGGAGTTTCCAACTTTTAGAGAGAGGTGCTTTACAGAGATTAGGCGAATAGAGGAAGAGAACGAACCTAGACGAGGGGCTAACCCTGTTTGGGTATGACCCATTTTCCTAATTTCATTAGCCACAATTTCACCCTCTGAGCCCTTTGGGTCTTCCTATCGTTCAACCGAGTGTCAGACGCAAGAGGGAGAAATGAACGAAAGAGCATCATCACCAATAGGTGTTGGGACTTCTGGGAGAAGAGAGATATCAACACTTAGCCCAAATTGACAGGCCGAGGGAATGATTCATTCTGAGGCTGTCCCTATAATAGCCATGTCTCCCCTTACCTTCCAAGATGCTTTTTTGGATGGCCCTCAATAAATGACGAGGATGAGAGACCTGGGGATGAGAGAGCTGAGGTCGAGCGAAATGGTGCTGAGGATGATAGTGAGGATTCCAATACTGATCAGTTTAATACCTCATGGGCCTCAGCTTTCGTCTCATCTGTTAGGGATCGTGACCTCTTACTAAGGAGGCACCTCTTTGGTATAAAGCCCAATATAAAAATGAGGGTCTTGAATGAAGATGAGAGGGTCTTCTAGGGGGAAGAAGGAGAAGTTGTTGTTTATGAGCAGATGCTTAGGGTCGGCGCTAGGTTCCCTCTGTACCCCGCAATAGTTGACATACTTTCTGCCCTCGGGGTTGCTCCTTCCTAACTTCCTCCTAACTCCTGGAGGACCATCATCGACTACATCTCCCTCTGGAAGAACACGTTTACTGATGAGCCCTCAGATGATTTATTCTTGGCCTGCTATAACATAACCTCGTCGTCCAAGAAACCTAAATATTTCCATCTAGGGTCTAGAAGGTCTGACAAAAAACTTCTCCACATAGCACAAACTTCCAACCATGATTGGAATAAGAGGTTCTTCTTCATCTCTGGGGACTGAGAATTCCCCGCCGAGGTTGAGCCTCTTGAAGACAGTCCGAGGGTCCCAAGGGAATGGTCTAACCCTTCCATTAGAGCAAGGTCAGACCCTGAACTTAGCTTGGATGAAAGGGCAATAGCCGACTACCTGAGGGAACAAGGGAAAGAGGGTGAAATTGCCAAGTTTGAAGATTTAATGACCCCTCATTTCCTCAAAGAAGCTGGTCTGAGGGTCGGCCCATTGATAGAATTATGTGAGTTGCTTTTGTTTCATTTCTTTCAAAGTGTTTCCTCATTATTCTTATTTCTGATGTATCTTCTCATTTTTTTCAGGTCGGCCTCCAAACATATCCGTTCAACTTTGGGAAATGACTGCCCCTATCTTGATGTCAGGCCTGAATAAGAAGAAGGGTAAGGAGCCTTAGCTGACCCATAAAAAGTCAAAGGCTGTGGGGCCGACCTTAGTGGATCTGACCATTGAGACTCGTAAGTGGAAGGATCTAGAAGCCCCTGTTGACACTCAGCATGATTCGCATGCGAGGGCAAGGGTAGAGGTCCCACAGACGAACACTGAGGGGACTAGCTCTTCCTCGTGCATGGGATCCTACTGGTTGTCTAATCGAAACTTCTTAAAGGCCGACCCTTCCTTTCTAATTGGCAACCTGAGAGCCATCAAGGCCTCCATGTTCTCAGCACCATCGACTGCAGATTATGAATTTTTAGCCAAGAGGCCCTGGTCAAGTTTTATGACTATGGGCTTCATACTCTGGCTAAGGTATTTCATTCATCTATTTAATTTTGATTCATCAATATTTTATAAACTGTTCCCTCCTCCATTTAATATGACCTTTTTCTTGTCTTTTATAGTCTGTCTGTGCCTTCATCTCTGCCACCAAGTGGATGGCTGAGAACCAATAGAAATTTTATGAGGTCGAGAGAGCTATAAAACATGAGGCCGACTTGAAGACTAAGTTGGATACTATGAAGGCTGAGTTGGAGAACGTGAAAGTCGAGTATACGAGGGTTCTAAATGATCTTATAAAGGATCATGCTGCTCAGCTGAAATTGAAGGATGACCTCATAGTAGCCAAGGACGAGGCTTTGACCAACTAGGGCATCCAATTTGAAAATGATCTTGCCGTAGTTGTTCAGAGGGTCGAGGATGATACTGTGGAGGCCTTCAAACTCTCCGACAAATTCCAAGGATTCGGTCCTGAATATTTAGAGAGGGGAATCAAGACGACGTGTCGGTGGGTCGTCTTGAAGTTTGCTGATGCAGTATCATCTATCCATCCTTCTTTGGAAGCAGTGGATCTAGATAACCCCTTGATCTCTGAGGATCTAGACCACGTGGAATCTCATGTACATTATGAAGGCACCGGTACGTCCGAGGATCAGCCATCTACCATGGTAGTCGAGGGGACTCTGTCGGACGACTCTAGGCATCTGATTTCTGATGTTTCTCGTTAGGGTGGTCGTCTGTGGCGTACCCTCTTCTTGTAAAACTTTTCTTTTGGACATGTATTGTAACTCTTGATTTTTATAATAAAAGTTCCCTTCTTTTCCTTTAGTCCTATATATTACCACTTTTATTGATTTGTGTTGACGTGGCTCGACTAGGGTGAGAGTGAATGGAGGGTCATCCCTACCATTCACCCTCCTCTTAGCCGAGGGTAGTTATCCATTAAACAACGTTTTTAAACATGTACTCCCTCGTCTTTCTTGAGAGTGAATGGAGGGTCATCCCTACCATTCACCCTCATCCTAGCCGAGGGTAGTTTCCACCCAACTAATGATGTTATTAAATATAAGTCCACCCTCGTCTTTCTTGAGAGTGAATGGAGGGTCGTCCCTACCATTCACCCTCATCTTATCCGAATGTGGTTATCCACCAAACTAATGATGTTTTTAAGTATAAGTCCACCCTCATCTTTCTTGAGAGTATATGGAGGGTCGTCCCTCCCATTCACCCTCATCCTAAGCGAGGGTGTTTATCCACCAAACTAATGATGTTTTTAAATATAAGTCCACCCTTCTCTTTTTTGAGAGTGAATGGAGGGTCGTCCCTACAATTCAGCCTCATCCTAGCCAAGAGTGGTTATACACTAAATTAATGATGTTTTTGAATACAAGTCCACCCTCGTCTTTCTTGAGAGTGAATGGAGGGTCGTCCCTACCATTCACCCTCATCCTAGACGATGGTGGTTATCCACCAAACTAATGATGTTTTTACATACAAGTCCACCCTCGTCTTTCTTGAGAGTATATGGAGGGTCGTCCCTCCCATTCACCGTCATCCTATCCGAGGGTGGTTATCCGCCAAACTAATGATGTTTTTAAATATAAGTCCACCCTCGTCTTTCTTGAGAGTGAATCCCTACCATTCACCCTCATCCTAGCCGAGGGTGGTTATCCACCAAATTAATGATGTTTTTAAATACAAGTCCACCCTCATCTTTCTTGAGAGTGAATGGAGGGTTGTCTATACCATTCACCCTCATCCTAGCCGAGGGTGGTTATCCACCAAACTAATGATGTTTTTAAATATAAGTCCACCCTCATCTTTCTTGAGAGTATATGGAGGGTCGTCCCTCCCATTCACCCTCATCCTAGCAGAGGGTGTTTATCCACCAAACTAATGATGTTTTTAAATATAAGTCCTCCCCCATATTTCTTCAGAGTGAATGGAGGTCCGTCCCTACCATTCACCCTCATCCTAGCCGAGGGTGGTTATCCACCAAACTAATGATGTTTTTAAATATAAGTCCACCCTCGTCTTTTTTTAAAGTGAATGGAGGGTCGTCCCTACCATTCATCCTCATCCTATCCGAGGGAGGTTATCCACCAAATTAATGATATTTTTAAATATAAGTCCACCCTCGTCTTTCTTGAGAGTGAATGGAGAGTCGTCCCTACCATTCACCCTCATCCTAGCCGAGGGTGGTTATCTACCAATTTAATGATGTTTTTAAATATAAGTCCACCCTCGTCTTTCTTGAGAGTGAATGGAGGGTCATTCCTACCATTTACCCTCATCCTAGCTGAGGGTGGTTATCCACCAAATTAATGATGTTTTGTGGCTTATCATGAATTATCCCAACAGATATCTAAATTGACAAACATAAGATGAGGGGCCAATAGAATATTCTCATTAACACTAAGTGTTCTATGAAGCAACATATTCATTACAACCGTGCTCCGATAGGACATTAACTACAACATTATTGATAGTATTTCTTCTAATGATCTGCGTTCCAGGGGTTCGAAAAGTGTTCTCCTTCAAGGTTCTCTAGTCTATAGGTTCCAAGGATAACTTCATCAATGATCCTATATGGGCCATGCCAATTTGGGTGGAGATTGTTTGGTTTCTGCCATGTCTTTTTGAGGACTAGGTCCCCCACAACGATTGGACTTTGCTTTACCCTCTGATTATAAAACCTGGTAGTCCTATGCTTGTAGACTGCTTGTCTTATCTTAGTGTCTTCTCTTCTATCCTCGCTCAATTCTAGATCAAGTCTCCTTTCTTCCATATTTCGCTAGGGGTCATACATTTGAACTCTGTGAGTAGGAAACCTAATTTCACTGGGGATGACGGCTTCTGAGCCATATGCCAACATAAAGGGGGTTTCCCCGGTAGGAGTTTTTGTTATTGTCCTATAGACCCATAGCACAGCGTGTACTTCCTCAACCCATCTTCCTTTTACCTCCTCGCGTTTTTTTTATCCCGTCTAGGATTTTTCTATTTGTAACCTCAGTTTTCCCATTAGCCTGAGGTCGGCCTGGAGTAGAGAAGAATTATTTAACCCCCACTCTTTTGTAGTATTTATCCAAGGAGACATTCTTGAACTGAGTTCCGTTATCTGAGATGAGGGTGTTGGGGAGACCATACCTACATATGATGTTCTTTCAGATGAACTGCAAGGTCTTCTGCTCGGTGATTGTGACCATTGGCTCTGCCTCCACCCATTTTAAAAAATAATTAATTGCTACAATCAAGTTTCGGTAGTTATTGATAGCCCTAGGTAGGGGGCCTACCAAATCGATTCCCCATACTGCAAATGGCTATGGGGATGTGATGGAGGTAAGAGGCTGATGGGGATGATGAGGGATGGTGGCGAACCTCTGACATTTATCACACTTCTTTACGTATACCGTAGCATCCTTTGCCAAGGTCGGCCACTAGTATCCCTGGGTGACTATCCTCTTTGCTAACAACCTACCCCCAATATGACATGAATAAGACCCTTCGTGCACAACCTTCAAGATATACGGGACCTCTAACGGGTGCACACATCTAAGCAAAGGGAGCAAGAATCCCTTTTTGTACAAGGTGTCTCCGATGGCAGTGAATTTCGCAGCTCTGTACCTCAACTTTTTTCTTTCTTATTTTGCTTATGGCATCTCCCTCTCTTTAATGTATCTAACTAGAGGGTCCATCCATGAAGCTTCCCTGCTTATATTTAAGAAAGGGCTAAGTGTTCCATCTGCATCTTCAATCGTTGGTCAAAGCAAAATTTCCACTGGAATTGTTCTCCTGATATCTATCCTAGTTGCTGAGGATAACCTAGCAAGTGCATCGGCTCGACCATTATCCATCCTAGGTACCTTCTTCAACTTTACTTCTCTAAAGCTCTTCAATAGTAATTTTACTTTTTCAAGATATTTGGTCATTCTTTCATCTTTCGCCTCGTATGCTCCTAGTATCTGATTCACCACCAGTCTTGAATCACTATAGACCAAGATCTGGCCAACACTAAGAGACCTAGCCAAGGAGAGGCCTTCTATCAAGGCCTCATATTCAGACTCGTTGTTGGAGGCTTTAAAGTTGAACCTCAGAGCGTACTCAATGTTCGGGCCATCAGGTACTGATACTATTAATCTAGCTCCACTTCTGCTGTCGCAAGAGGACCCATCAATAAAGAGATTCCACACAGTGTGTTCCTCTGAGAAATTTCCCTTGGTGAGGGATCCCTGTCTAAAGAGGTATCTTCCTTCCTTGTTCTCAATAACGTTTCCTCTAGCTGTGCTTATCTCAGCCTTATCTTTGGACGGGTCAACAATTCTACCTTGCTGGATATCTGTCTTCTCGAGGTTCTCGTTTTTTGCCTCATCCTCTTCCCAAGTAAATTTAGCCATAAAATCTGGTAATACTTGACCCTTGATAGCCACCCTAGGTTAATACACAATATCAAACTCTCTCAGCTCTATAGCCCAGACCATTAGCCTTCCTGATTTTTCTGGGTTATGTATGACTTGCCTAAGAGGGGAATCGGTGAGTATGGGACTGGAAGTACAGTTTCATCTTCCTTGAGGCGTGAATCAAAGTATAGGCCAACTTCTCCATCCTGGTGTACCTTTTCTATATCCCTTGGAGCGCCTTACTAATGAAATACACCGGCTTTTGCTCTCCGTCTTCTTCTTTCACTATAGTAGCGTTGATGGTTGAATCCAAGACGGCTAAGTACACATACAATCTTTCGCCTTGCACTGGACGTGATAAGAGTAAGGGGACCCTAGGTAGGACTTTAGATTTTGGAAAGCCTTATCACACTCTTTGCTCCATTTAAAAGAATTTCTGAGAACTTTAAAGAACGGTAGACATTTATCTGTGGCTTTGGATATGAACCTATTCAAAGCTTACACTCGTCCTGTGAGCCTCTGAACTTTTTGAATGGTTTTGGGGGTCTTCATTTCTAACAAAGCCTTTATCTTATCAGGATTGGCCTCGATGCCTCTTTGATTGACGATGAACCCCAAGAACTTTCCTGCTCCGACCCCAAAGACACACTTGGTTAGGTTGAGCTTCATCTGGTACCTGTCCATCGTATCAAAGGTTCTCTCAAGGTCAGCCACATGATCCCCGACCTTCAAGATCTTGGTCGATATGTCATCTACATAGACCTCCATAGATTTCTCGATTTGGTCTTCGAACATTTTATTCACAAGGAGATGATACGTTGGCCCCTCATTCTTTAGGCTAAAGGGCATGACCCTGTAACAGTATGTCCCCTTGTCGGTAATGAAATCCAATTTTTTTGAGTCCTCAGGGTTCATAAAGATCTGGTTGTAGCTCGAATATGCATCCATGAAGCTCATTAGCTCATATCCTGTAGTAGCGTCCACCATCTAATCAATGCGGGGAAGAGGGAAACTGTCTTTGGAGCAATGTTTGTTGAGGTCAGTGAAGTCTACGAACATCCTCCATTTCCCATTGGCTTTAGGGACTATGATCGTGTTAGAAAACCATTCGGGATAGATGACCTCCCTGATAAACTTAGCCTCTTCCATTTTCTTGACCTCATACCTTATGACCTCATATTTTTCTCAAGAATAAATTCTCCTCTTCTACTTTATTGGCTTCGCATCCTCCACCACGTGGAGCTTGTGACACATGATCTCAGGGTCAATTCTTAGCATGTCTTTATAACTCCATGCAAAGACGTTTTGTCTTCTCCTTAGCAGCTTAATGAGGTCTTCTTTTATATCTGTCTTCAAAGCTTTGCCAACTTGGATGGTTTTTTTTTGGCTCATCCTCATTGAGGATGATGGATTCTACCTCTTTTGCAGCTTCTCCTTTTTTCATCTTTGTTTTATCCCTATGTTCCAGGGTATCAATATTGTAAGTTGTAGCTTCCTTCTTGTGTGCCTCTCCTTCCTCGACAAAGTTGAAGTAGCATTCCCTTACCGTCATCTGGTCTCCCTGAAATTCCCCTACCTTATAAGGGGTTGGTAATTCTATCATCTGATGGATCGTGGAGGGCATGACCTCAAATTCCTTGAGGGCTACTCGTCCCAGTATGATATTTTAAGCTGAGAAGACGTGTTCGTCCATCATAAAAAAGTTGACCCTCTTGGTAAGCTATCTTGGCCACTCGTCTCCCATTCTTACATCAGCCTCATACACTCCTAGGGGATGTACTCTTTCCCCACTGAACCTAATCAAGGGATGATGGTATGGGACCAGTCTAGAACGACTGAGTCCTAAGGCTTTAAAACACGACCAAAACATCACATCTGCAGAATTACCCCCATCTATCAAGATCCTTGGAACCTTGCATCCATGTAACCTGGTGGTGATGATAAGAGGGTCATCATGCAGGGCTAAGAGGCCCTTGAAGTCCATACTTGAGAAACCCACGATCAAGTTTTCCATGTCAACCTTCTTCCTCTTTTCTGGCTTTGCTTCTATAGAGGTTGAATGCTCAACTTTCATTACTACCTTGGCTTCAGCTACATGGGCCTTCTTGTCGGTGACTTCTGACCCTCCTCCTTCCAGGCCCCCAAAGATCATTCCAACACCGAATGAGATCATATTGAGTGTTTTCACAGGGCCGTGGTCATCTCTTGGTGAGAGGTCAGGATCATCATCATCCTATGAAGGGTCATCTCTTCTGTTGGGGGACTTTCTCTGCATTCATCGCTTTTCTTCTTCCTAGGGTCGTCCCCTCTTGAGGGGACCCTTATCCACGTATTTTCTTAACTTACCTTCTTTTTGCATTTTTTCAATTATATCTTTCAAGGTAAAACACTTATCGATCAAGTGTCCATGGCCTTGGTGAAACTCACACTACAAGTTTTTGTTCCTCTTGTGAGGAGGTGCCCTCAACTTCTCTGGCCATTTTAAGGACCGGTCGCTCTTTATCTCATTTGGAATATGTTCGCATCTTACTGGTAAAGGGGCGTAATCAGCGAATTTTTCATCTGCTAGCCTTTTCTTCCCCTCCTTATTCTTTTTTTGGTACATACCCCCACTAGTGCCTCATTTTTCATCTTCGTATTTGGCGGCCATCGCCTTTTCGGTGTTCATCACCTTCCCCGTTGTTTCCAGCAACTCAGCCATCGTTTTTGGGGGGGCTTCAGCAAGCTTCCATAATAGCTTTCCCTTTTGGAGTCCTCCAATGAGGGCTGTCATGGATATACTTTCCTCATAGTCTTTGACCTCTAACTTCTCTTTGTTAAACCTCTCTATGTAGTCTCTTAAGCTCTCATTCTTCCCCTGCTTAACTTAGAGCAGGTGTGTGGTCTTCTTTTGTGGCCTCACTTCGAAGCAAAAGTTGTGGATGAACCGGTCTGCTACCTGCTTAAAGCTTTCAATAGAGTTCTTTGGAAGATAGGTATACCAGACATGTGCGACCCCGATCAAAGTAATGGAAAAAGCACGACACCTCATCTCATCTAAGATGGACTATATATCTGTCGCTGATTAGTACATCTCAATATGATGGACGGGGTTGGTACTCCCGTCATACCTTGGAGTGACCACAGGTGGCTTAAACTTGGATAGGTTAGGAAGTTAACTATCTTCTCCACAAAGGGTTAACCTATGTAGTATCCTCTTTGAATAGGGTCTCGGCTTTTCAACATATCACTAATTTTATCCTCCAGCCTTTGGATCGAGTCATTCCATGGCCTCATAGGGTCGGCTTGGCCAATGTTATCCCCTACCACTTCTTTGGGGTGAACTGAGGGTTCTGCTGCTGTCGGTCTGTGTCGACTATTCACTTCCCCCTAACTGTCGTCCTATCCATGGGGTCGTCCATCTATTACCTCTTTTTTGGACCTTGCAAGATTTCTCGATCTGTAAAATCTTTCCCTCAGGTCATTTACTGGGCCCAGGCTCTCGAAGGCCGACCCTCAGCTTAGACGATCAAAAGATAAGCCTCTCGGGCGATCATCAAGATTTTGCCTCCCACACTTCCCTCTGCTCTTATGGATAGGTCGTACTGTATTATTGGAGACCTCATACGGCTCCCAGAATTCTATGGGAGCCTCTTCCACTTCCACATCATTATATCTATCCCCTGGGCAAGGGTTTTCGTGCCTCCCCAGGCATAGATGACAAGGGTCAGCAACATCCCTCCACAGTTGTGGAGGTGGCAAGTCTTTGCGTGGAGCCTGGGGTGGTCCTCTAGCGTCATATTGTCCTGGCGCAGCTGTCGGAGTAATCATCTCCGGTGAGACTCCGGGGGGTCTCAGCATGTTTTAGCTAAGAGCTGCAAATTGCTCTTTCATAACTTGTTAGCTTGCTGCCAAAGATTTTAGGGCGGCAGCCGCCTCAGTCATCTCAGACTGGGGTGGTACCTGGCTAGAACTAGGTCCTACTCCGCTAGCTGGTGGAGGAGGAGGTGGTAACCCCGGTGCCATATGTTTGAGCTGCGAAGAGATGAATGATCGAGTGACTGATAAGCTTGAGAACCGTAATGGATCTCTTTCAATGGTGAAACATCTCCACACGAAGGGGGAGAACTTGTTCACCACCAGAGTTTCCTGTGAGGTCAAGCTGTATAAAGGAAGTGATATCTTCTCGTTCCCACAGACTGCGCCAAACTTATGATGCTCATATTTAGCTCCACCAGATAAGATATGATGAGCTCAAATAGTAATAACAATGGCAATAATAAAGTTATGTAAAGTATATAAAAGGGGATGAGGATAAAGGAACGAAGATAGTGATGTGTAGTGGTTCAACCAATCAGGCCTACATCCACTGTGAGTGTGTGATCCACTAAGTATGGGCACTAATGACCTTCGATACAATTCTCACAAGCTCACTCTCTATTTACTGTGTGTACAAGTAGAGTTTTTACTAGGTTTTTTATGATCGATCCTTTACAAGGTTGAAGAAGACAAGTATATATAGGACTTGGGGGGAGTAGTTTACCCCCAACCATGCATTGTGCATGTGAATGATGATCTAACCAATTCCCTGTTGACACCTCGCGGTGCCACTTGTAATTAATGATGCCATAATATTCCCTCACGTGAGGGGATGATGTTGTTATAACGGTCTGGTCCACGTACTATATGAGTCCTACGCGCACTATCCTACACATCTACCAAATCACGCGCCATGATGATGTCACCCTCGGATTATGATGGAAGGCCGAGGCTGAGGTTGATGTTGGCATACTAGGTCTTGAATGCTGGATGTAAGCTTCAAACCGTCATCCCCTCCTAGGGTCAGCTTATCGCTTAGTCACACCAAAAGACGAGGCTTCTATCTCCATGATCTTGGGTTCTATTCAAAGAAAATAATGGGGTCGGCCTCTTCATGGTCATCCTGTCGTACTATCGTACTGTCATCCGAAGGGATCTCAGATGATTAGGTCGGTTTCTGACCCCTTTTCTTCAGTAAGACCCTCGGGGTAGTAGAATTGGGCCCTCGTCCTGGACGAGGATACCTTCGGCCTGGCCAAGGGTGTATTTTGGTATATCAAACCTCATTATACATTTTAGATGCCTCCTAAGAGAGGTAGGTAGGTTCTTGAGAGCATCCGCTAGAGGCGGAGAGGGAGAGGCACTTAAGGAGCCCGATGTTCCATAGCCCCAGGCCCCACAGGGATTCGTATCCACAGAGAAGGTAGTTGGTATCGTGGACCAGGAGGTCAATGACTCAATGGAAGCTATGGCATCCCACTTTCTTCAGCCTCAACCACAACTGCCTATGGCTCTAGGAGTGCAGGCCCACCTGGGTCGTCCGAGTGGAAACTTGTTCGGGAGGACTTTCAGAAGGTCCATCCCCCAGAGTTTCAAGGAGGTGTTGACATGATTTTAGCCTACCAGTGGAGGAGGGATATGTAGATACACTTGCATATTATTGATTGTAGAAAGGTTCAGAAGCAAATGCTAGCGACATTCAGGCTGACTGGGGCTGCCTTACAGTGGTGGGACTCCATGACCACTATTGTAGAGAGAGATTCCATGACTGTTACAGCATTTTGGGCGGGGTTTGACCGCAAGTACTTTCCTCCAGATGTTGAGACTTAGATGAGGAGGAGGTTTTGATAGGTGGTTCAAGGTGACTGATCCGTTATCGAGTACGAGGAGGAGTTCACCCGTTTGTCAAATCTAGTGCCAAATGACGTGAGCAATGAAGAGCGAAAGAAAGCTAAGTTTGTGGACGGGTTGACCTAGAGGATCAGGCAACATCTGATTGGGAATCCTACTTTGGTGACTTACATTGATGTGGTCAATACTGCTTTACTTCATTGTCAGGATCATCGTTCCATCTTAAGGGAATCAAGAGGAGTGGTGAGCCAAGCCAGCATGGCAAGGCTAATAGGGGAGATACTAGCAAAGCACGACAGGGGTAGGATACCCGTTAGGGAAATCCTTCTAAGAGATTTTGGTTTGGAGGATAGGGGTTCAGGTAGGGCCAGTAGTGCCCAAATCAACAGATGGTTCTTCAAGGCTGCCAGGGCCAGGGGAACAATGGGGGTGGACATCATGTCCCACACCAAGGATAGCCTCGTCAGGGCTAGCATGGCCACCACCAGGGGCAGCCACATTAGGGTCAGCAGGGCCAGTGTCAGGGAGACGGGCTGAGGCACTATTATATTTGTGGCCAGCCAGACCACTTAAAGAGAGACTATCCACAGAGAGGTAGGGGCCAGTAGCAAGGTGCCCCGCAGGTCTGTCAGATAGATGGACCTCCAGCAGCACCGGATCCCCAGGTTCCATAGCAGTTGGGACAATTACAATACAAGCATATGTACAAAGTCCAAGATGTTTCTATTACTCCAGCACTCCAGGCGCCACCAGTAGTCGAAGGTGCATTCCTTATCCATGGACATGAGGGTAGAATCCTTTTTGATATCGGTGCATCACATTCACTTGTTATGACCATATTTTCTAGAGTCGTTGGGTTATTCGATACGGTCGAGAGTCTACTCATGTGTGTAGAGTCACCGATAAGGTGGTGGGTCACTCATTCAGTCGATCTGTAGGGGGTGGACATTGTGATTATGGGACTGAGTTTTATGACAAACCTCTTTATATTAAATTGAAGGTTTTTGATGTTATCTTGGGTAGAGAATAGTTAGCCGGTTATAGGGTGATGGTGGATTGTTATGAGAGAGCCATAGTAATTGGCATCCCGGGGTAGGAGATGTTTTTAGTGGTGATGCCCCTTTCCGAAGGAGGATTGCTCACTCATTTATATTACCTTGAGGAGGAGACCCCACAGAAGGTGGTGATCCCTACACACTTGATTCCAGTCCTAAGGGACTTTGAGGACATATTCCAGGATATACTGAGGTTACCACCCATTAAGGAGATCGAGTTTGTCATTGATTTAGCGTCGGGTACTAGGTCGATAGCCCGAGCGCCTTACCGCATGGCCCCTTCGGAGACACATGAGTTTAAGGGAACAAATTTAATAACTCTTAGGCTAGGGATTCATTCTACGGAGCACATCTCCATGGGGTGCTCCTGTATAAAGAGGGCTCGTTACGCTGATGTGTCGAATATCGGGAGTTGAATAAGGTTACGATCAGAAATAAGTATCCACTTTCCAGAATTGATGATCTTTTTGACCAGTTGTGTGGGGTAGCATATTTCTCCAATATTGATTTTCAGGGTACCATCAGTTGCAAATTCTAGAGGAAGACGTTCCAAAAACTACTTTTCTGTCGCGGTATGGTTCTTATCAGTTTCGGGTGATGCCATTCGAGCTCACCAATGCACCGATGATATTCATGGACCCTATGAATTGAGTTTTAGAGAGTTTCTTGATCCATTCATCATAGTGTTTATAGACAACATTCTGGTCTATTCGCGCACGGAGGAGGAGCATGTCAAGCATCTCTGTATGGTCTTACAGACATTGCGTGATCACCGGCTGTATGCTAAATTTGAGAAATGTGGGTTTTGGCTTCGGGAAGTGTGGTTCCTTGGCCATATTATTTTAGAGGAGGGTATTCTGTGGACCCAAGCAATGTATGATTTTGGGGGTTAACTGGTGTAAGAGGGTAGTTTAGATAAGATGGAGGCGTAACCCCTATTTGAGTATGGTAATGATAAGCTAATTTAGCCAAATCTTTATATTAATGAGAGGACACACAAACACAAACCCAATGCAGGAAAAATCAGTTTAAACTCACAAAACTCTCGTGTATAACTCAGGAAATAGTAATGAACTTCAGAAGTAACTTAGCTAGAGGGAGAGAGAAGTAAGAACCCTAGATACACCTTGGTAGGCAGGTAGAAACATACCTAACACCCTCAATAATCTCTATCAAGCATTAAAAGCTTCGTAATAAGTAACAATGGTGAGTGGGAAAACCCTCTGGTTTGCAATAACTCCCTCTTTTTTTTGTATTCTCTCTAGTAATAACTCCTTCAACTCTCAAAAGATCATCCGAACTCTCTAAAAAGATCCCCCTCCTCAAAGGTGGTTGGGGTCCTTAAATAGGCCCCCACACCACCCCCGAGGCAAATTAGTCATTAAAGACTATATAAGACGTCCCTTATACTTTATGTCACGACATTAAATGCCTAATGCATTAGTTGTCTCCACGTTATAAACATTAAATGCCAAGACATTGCCTTTTGCGCAACCACTGTGTGTCAGGGGGCTGTTGTCGCAGAGGTGGCTCACCTACTGCCTGACAGCCCAAAATACCACGGTGGTTTGCTCAAGTGCATGTATGACATTGTTTAGCTGGCTAGTGACATCACCTACAGTAGATGTGACATTAAGTAGAGGGCTGTTTGGTTCATAACTCCACGCCCGATGGAACTCCAAGATGCCCCACCTGAGGTTCCACGGTCAGGATCCTTTGGTGTTTTATCAGGTATAGCTAAGATGTCCAGGACAAGCCCCAACGGTGCCTCACTTCTCAATCCTCCAAGCCAAGCCCCTCTAAAGTTCCCACGATGAGGTCATTCGATAGAGCGTGAAAGCTCTCCCAGGCCCTGCCAAGCCTGGTCTCTCTCGAGTACCGTTTAACCTCACACAAACTCATTATTATTCTCGTTACAACATTACAACCATTATAGCTTATAGTCACTATAAACAAAGATACAATCTGACTAACACAACAAGCTAAAGTATGAGTTTCCACGCCAAGATGCCTCGCTGAGTTTCCACGCTTGAGCTACCTCGGTTGCTTAATCTCAAACAATATTTCCAATTAAGGAATTATCCCTAATCTCAGGATTACCTTCAATCCCCCTCTACATTTGCCCCTTCATGAAGAGATTTGTTGGAACAAGAAATTTTTTCACGAAACTTCTCAATCCGATGAATCTTCTCTGTGTGAAAAAATTCTGGCATTCTTTCCCTCGTTAGAACCACAACGATATAATCTCCTGGTAAAAGTAAAACACTTTCCTATGTACCTGAGCCGAAGTGCCATTCTCATTGGGGCTTGGGTGAAGGGACATCGCCACTTTTTCCTCATACTGAGCCTCAACCGTTCTAGCTTTTTATTATTTAAAATTCTTCCAAAGGCCTGCTAACCTTCTCAAATACTCATTTTGATTCTTGGTAATTGAAATTCTCCCTTGTAATGCTTCATTATGTTCGAAATAGCAAAAATTCTCCCCGATGCAGCCGAGTCACCATTTAAACAACGTTTGGACTTGTGGCGAGGGGATATCGTAGCTTTTTTGAACCGTTGGGACATCTTTTTCGTTGGAAGTTTATTGGATATGTCTGATAAAACTTCTGGCACCAAAACTCAAACTTGCTGAAGAAGGCAACCCTTTCTATTCCCCATGCATTACTTCATAAACGACGTGGCACTGTCTTTTCAGCTGTCAAAACACTTCGTAACAACATTAACACTTGTTAAGGTTGTTCATAAACTCCACCTATATCGGTGACTTAACAGCAAAAACACTTGTTAAGTATTTTTTTTCATAAACTCCACTTATATCGGTGACTTAATAACGAAAATATTTGTTAAGATTTTCATAAACTCCACCTATATCGGTGACTTAACAACGAAAACACTTGTTAAGATTTTTTGTAAACTCCACCTATATCGGTGACTTAACAACGAAAACACTTGTTTAATATTTTTTTCATAAACTGCACCTATATCGGTGACTTAATAACGAAAACACTTGTTAAGATTTTCATAAACTCTACCTATATCGGTGACTTAACAAAAACACTTGTTAAGATTTTTTATAAACTCCACCTATATCGGTGACTTAACAACGAAAACACTTGTTAAGATTTTCATAAACTCCACTTATATCGGTGACTTAACAACGAAAACATTTGTTAAGATTTTCATAAACTCCACCTATATCGGCGACTTAACAATGAAAACATTTGTTAAGATTTTCATAAACTCCACCTATATCGGTGACTTAACAATGAAAACACTTGTTAAGGTTTTTCATAAGATCCACCTATATCGGTGACTTAACAACAAAAACACTTGTTAAGATTTTTCATAAGCTCCACCTATATCGGTGACTTAACAACGAAAACACTTGTTAAGTTTTTTTCATAAACTCCACCTATATCGGTGACTTAACAACGAAAACACTTGTTAAGATTTTCATAAACTCCACCTATATCGGTGACTTAACAACGAAAACACTTGTTAAGGTTTTTCATAAGCTCCACCTATACCAGTGACTTAACAACGAAAACACTTGTTAAGATTTTCATAAATTTCACCTATATCGGTGACTTAACAACGAAAACACTTATTAAGATTTTCATAAACTCCACCTATATCGGTGAATTAACAATGAAAACACTTGTTAAGATTTTCATAAACTCATTATTTCCTCTAACTGTCCTTCTTCGGCGCCTTGTCCCCATCTGCTGCATCGGTGTACCCTACTCGTTGGGGCTGAGACCTTCCTCTCACAGGTTGTATCGGCTGTCTAAACATCATGGGCACCACCACCGGATTTGGTCGCACCACCAAGGAGATATTTCTTGCTGCTTTTAAGAACGCCAAAAAAGTCCCCTCGCGCGTTTCATTAATGAGATGACAGATGTACTCAGGAAGCAGCCCCTCCACACAGATCTGTAATAACTTGGATTCTTTGGCCTCCTCCCTCACATCGAGGGATCTTTCCCTGAACCTTCGAACGTATGCCACCACTTCTTCCCCGGGTCGTTGCTTCTGCCTCCCCAGTTGGGTCAAAGTAAACTCATCTTCCGCTAGAAAGAACTTCTGGACGAACAAAACATGTATCTCCTCCCATGTAGAAACGCTCTTGGGAGAATGGGAATACCAGGTATATGCTTTATCGATTAAGGATTTAGAAAAATCCCTCAACCTGAGCTTCTTATTATTACAATGCTCCCCCAAATGTTCAACAAAGCACTTAATGTGCTCCTTCGGGTTCCCACCTTTCCCTGTGTATTTTTCAAAAATAGGAGAAATATAGTCCTTTGGATAGGGCTCATCGTTGTAATCCTGGAGATACGGTGTTCAAAAGTCATCATAAATCGAAGCCACCTTACCAGCAGATTGCGAGGAAGCCTGCATGAACTTCAGCATCTCCTTTCTCATTTCTTCCATGGGTGATGCCACTGGGGCAACAACCAATGGCACAATGGGCTGGGTGCCTGTTGCAGCTGGCACCAACGTCACAGTGGGGGCCGTTGAAACTCCTGAGGTTCCCACTGCTGGATTCATAATAGAGGTTATTTTTGCTGGGACCGTTCCCGTAACACCTGCACCTGGTGGGGCCATTGGAGCTACCCCTGGTGTTACAAAGGCATTAGCCTCCAATCCTCCCAGCATAGTTAAAGCTACTAGAGTTTGCAAAAACTCCTAAAACTTGCTCATGAGGAGCGCGGCCTGAGTGGGTCCCAACCCCGCAATCGTGGAAGCTTATGTAACCCCCAGAACGCCTGACGTTGCCGGAAACGGAGGGACCTCCACTCGGGGAGCCCCATCCCTTAGGGCCTCCAGTTCCCTCGCAGCTTGTTCTTCATTATGCTCGATGTCATCAAAGTTGAGCCTTCCATTAGCATTATCCTGCGCCATACTCCTTACTTAGAAGAATGCCTCCCCAGCGGAGTCGCCAAATGTAAGAGGTTAGTTTAGATAAGATGGAGGCGTAACCCCTATTTGAGTATGGTAATGATAAGCTAATTTGGCCAAAGCTTTGGATTAATGAGAGGACACACAAACACAAACCCAATGCAGACAAACTCAGTTTAAACTCACAAAACTCTCGTGTATAACTCAGGAAATAGTAATGAACTTTAGAAGTAACTTAGCTAGAGGCAGAGAGAAGTAAGAACCCTAGATACACCTTGGTAGGCAGGTAGAAACACATCTAACACCCTCAAGAATCATTGTCAAGCATTAAAAGCTTCGTAATAAGTAACACTGGTGAGTGGGTAAACCCTCTGGTTTGCAATAACTCCCTATTTTTCTGTATTCTCTCTAGTAATAACTCCTTCAACTCTCAAAAGATCATCTGAACCCTCTAAAATATCCCCCCTCATCAAAGGTGGTTGAGGTCCTTAAATAGCCCCCGCACCACCCCCGAGGCAACTCAGTCATTAAAGACTATATAAGACATCCCTCATACTTTATGTCACGACATTAAATGCCTGATGAACTAGTTATCTCCACATCATAAACATTAAATGCCAAGACATGCCTTTTGCCCAACCACTGTGTGTCAGGGGGCTGTTGTCGCAGAGGTGGCTCACCTACTGCCTGACAACCCCAAATACCATGGTGGTTTGCTCAAGTGCAGGTGTGACACTATTTAGCTGGATAGTAATATCACCTACAATGGATGTGACATTAAGTAGAGGGTTGTTTGGTTCATAACTCAACGCCCGATGGAACTCCAAGCTGCCCCGCCTAAGGTTCCACGGTCAGGGTCCTTTGGTGTTTTACCAGGTGTATCTAAGATGGCCAAGACAAGCCCCAATAGTGCCTCACTTCTCAATCCTCCAAGCCAAGTCCCTCTAAAGTTCCCACGGCGAGGTCATTCGATAAAGCATCAAAGCACTCTCAGGCCCTGCTAAGCATAGTCTCTCTCGAGTACCGTTTAACCTCACACAAACTTGTTATTATTCTCGTTACAACATTACAACTGTTATAGCTTACAGTCAATATAAACAAAGATACAATCTGACTAACACAATAAGCTAAAGTATGAGTTGCCATGCCAAGCTGCCTCGCTGAGTTGCCACGCTTGAGCTACCTAGGTTGCGTAATCTCAAACAATATTGCCAATTAAGGAATTATCCCTAATCTCAGGATTACCTTCAAGCCCCCTCTATAACTGGATACTATTGCCATTTTATTAAGGGGTTCTCCAAGATTACTGGACCGTTGACAAATTTGACTCGTAAGGGGGTGCCCTTCCTATGGAGTGATCAATGTCAGTTGGCGTTCAACGAGTTAAAGGAAAAGCTAACATTCACACCTATATTGGCATTACCGAGGGGAGCCTTGGATTATAGGGTCTATACATATGTGTCCTTACAGGGACTCAGAGGTGTGCTACAATAAGAAGAGCGGGCCATAACTTATGTATCCCAAAAGCTTAATCCCCACGAGAGGAATTACCCCCACCCATGATCTTGAGTTGGTAGCTGTTATTTTTTCCTTGAGGATTTAGAGGCACTACCTTTTGGGAGATAGGTTCACCTTATTCACTGATCACAAGTCACTCTAGTATCCGTTCACACAGAAGGACTTGAACATGAGACAGAGGAGGTGGCTGGAGTTCGTGAAGGATTACCAGTTTGATATTAAATATCATCCTGGTAAGGCTAACGTGGTGGCAAATGCATTGAGCTAGTGACCTAAGGAGAACTTGGCGACTGTTTGGAAGGCGAAATGGAGCGAACTCCGACATGTGAATGAGATTGCTAGGGAATGTATGGCGGTTTTAGAAGTCATGATCGAGAGTTTCATACGGGTGTTGAGGGCTTAGGCAGATGATCTATTTTATCAGGACAGGGAGAGGCAGTTACTAGCAGAGGGTGCGGAGTCCTACTCCATTGGCTTCGATGGAGGTTACGCTTTAATAGGAGGTTGGTCATTCTAAAGGAAGAGGACGTAAGACACGCTGTTTTGACGGAGGCCCATGGATCTAGGTTTGTGGTACATCCCGGTGGGAACAAGATGCACCAAGATATGAGGAGGCAATACTGGTGGATGGGGATGAAACGAGACATCACGAGTTTGTCTCAAAGTGTGCCACATGTCAGCTTGTGAAGGTGGATCACCAAAGGCCGTCAGGGATATTGTAGCCACTTGAGATCTCGGTATGGAAGTGGGAGAGCATCTTTATGGATTTCATTACGCAGTTACCTGCATTACAGAGAGTCATGATTCTATATGGGTCATAGTAGATCGGTTAACCAAGGTGACCCACTTCTTGTCGGTTCGCACAGACTTTGAGGATATGCAGTATGTAAAACTATTCATAGTGGAGATAGTTAGGTTTCATGGGGTCCCAATCAATATAGTTTCCAATAGGATAATATTTTCTTATCGCACTTGTGACAGAGCCTTCATGAGGCGATGGGTACCGAGTTACGATTGAGCACCGCCTATCAACCCCATACAGATGGGCAGAAGAAGAGGGAGAATAAGATGATTGAAGACATGTTACGGATGTGTATCCTTGATTTTTGGGGATGTTAGGAACAATACCTACATTAATAGAGTTTGTGTATAACAACTCGTACCAATTCACGATTGGCATGGATCCATTTGAGGCATTGTACTGGTGACCTTGTTACTCACTAGCTTGTTGGTTAGAGGTGGGGAATAATAAGATATTGGGGCCGAAGATGATTCGGGACATGTCCAATAAGATTGAGTTAATCCGAGGGTGTGTCCTCACAGCCCAAGATAAAGAAAAGAGCTATGCGGATGCGAATAAGAGGCATGTAGAGTTGGAGATCGGAGATCATGTATTAGTGGGGGTATCCCCTATGAAAGGGGTAATGAGATTTGCCAAGAAGGGGAAATTATCGCCAAGGTACGTGGGCCCATACCCCATCATTGAGAGAATCTGGACGATAACTTATCGATTTGGTTTGCCTGATCACCTTCAGCGTATCCACGACGTGTTCCATGTAGCGTCGCTAAAGAAATATAAGAGCAGTCCTAGGGCGTTATGGAATGTCCCACTTGAGGAGATAGACTTACAACCCGATGTTTCATATAAGGAGAGACAAGTAGCTATCTTAGATCGCAGCGAGCGCCAGTTATGATCTAAAGTTGTACCGATAGTCCATGTTCAGTGGGGTCATTATAGTGCCGACGAATCCACTTGAGAGAATGAGGAGGACATGCAAAAGCAGTATCCAGAGTTATTTACTGTAGGTACGTCCTAATTTCAAGGACGAAATTCACTTGTAATGGGGGAGTATGTAACACCTCGTAGATTTTGGGGCTTTGTTTTAATTAATTGATTTAGTAAACACCTCATAACTTTTGGGCTTTTATTTTAATTTTTTTTATTTTTTATTTTTAAAACAAGGATATTTATTGAAACTATAGAGAGAAAAGCCCTCTCACATGGCTTACAAGCAAATCAAACAAAGACCTTTTCTGAAACTACAAAAATAGACGCTCTAATCTCTCTAGGGAGATCACTATAATTTTGAAAGCTAAAAGAACTTTGATGATAGGATCCATGATTGGAAAGCAACTCTGCAGAATGATTGGCTTCTGATGAACATAACTTGATGAAGCAATGATTAGTTTGGAGAAATTCATTGATTTCAGAAATTTCAGTCCTTATACGCCACTGAGCTGTAGAAGAAGAAATAAAACATTGAAGAATATTTTCTGAATCTACTTCTATGTCTATGTTAGAAATACCCTTCTCCTTGCAATACTTGATCCCAACCAAAATAGCTTGAACTTGAGCTTCAATCGGTGACTTTATGGATAAAGCATTTGAGAAAGCCCAAATGAATTGACCTGTATAATTTCGAATAATAGAGCCAATACTCATATTGTTCCCTGTCTTGGCAGCACAGTTGAGTTTTAATCTACCTTTTGGAGGACATTTCCAAGGCATAAATATAAAAGAAGAATTGGAAATCTTGAAATTAAGAGAAAAGATATTGATAACCTCCTTGCATACATCATTTTTCCCACCTTTGATTTTGGAATGTTGGAATACCTCTATAATTCTAGATATCACTCTAGATGAAATCATGTTAGCTCTCATAGTTATACCTTCAAAAAGAGCTTTGTTTCTAGCAAGCCAAATTTCCCAGATAATAGTGACTGGAATGATCTTATAAAGCCACTGAGATATATGAGAATTTCCTGAATGTAGCCACCATTGAATTATCGATCTATGAATATTGGATGGTCTAGGAGTAACTCCCAGTAAGCAACAAAAATGATTCCAAACTTCTGCAGCTATAGGACCTGATATAAAGAGATGGTTCAGAGATTCCCCTTCCTTATGGCAACATTGACACCTTGATGCTAATTTCACTCCCACCTTTTGAATAAGATCTTCAACAGGAACACATTTAGATAATGTTTTCCACATAAAAGTAGATATGTTAGGAGGAATATTAGGATCCCATATATAGTTAAATGCTAAAGATGACAATTTATGCTTTCTAATAATCTCATAAGCTGATGAAAATGTGAACTTTCCACTAAAAGAAGGCTGCCAAATCAGACCATTATCTAACCATAGAGAATTAGCCTCCATTATATTCCAAGCAGACTTGATTCTTCTAAAAGTCATTGATCCACTTCCAGTAGGAACATTAGAGTATTTAGCATTCATAAACTTAGCCCATAAGCTAGTATTCTTCTTCATATTCCAGGCTAATTTGATGTTAGAAGCTTCTTTGATATACTCTAAATTTTTTATGCCTAATCCACCTTCTTTTATAGGAAAACAAATAGAATCCCACTTGATCCAATGAAATTTTTTCCCATAATCTTTATTTATTCCCCAAAAGAATGAACTAATCAATTGAATAATTGATTTAATCGCCAATTTAGGAGGCTGTAAAGCAAATAAAGTAAAGATAGGGATTGAATTGAAAACATATTGGATCAGAGTAACTCTACCAGCTAAAGAAAGAAATTTAGACTTCCAACTCTGAATTTTGGATGCAATAGAATGAATTAGAGATTCAAAGTACATAGCTTTCATTCTTCCTTTGAACAGAGGGCAACCAAGATAGCTCATAAAGCCATTAGAAAATTTGAAACCTGTGCAGGCTGCAATACTGCATCTGACAGTCACAGAAGCTTTAGAGCTTAAAGAGAAGCAACATTTCTCTTTATTAAAGAGTTGACCTGATTCCTTCTCATAACATTCAATAAATTTCATAAGGTTTTTAAGATTGTGCTTTGTACCTCTAGAAAAAATAATTAAATCATCAGCATACCCAAGATGGCTAATTAATGGACATCCTCTAGGGTGAGAGAAAGGAACAATAGAACCTGCCAACATCTGCTTATTCAATCCTCTGCTATAAGCTTCTGCCATGAAAATGAAAAGACTTGGGGAAATAGTATACCCTTGCCTAATTCCTCTGGAAGGTTGAAAGAATCCCATAGGCTACCCATTGATAATTATAGAAAACCAGGTGGAAGAAATGCATCTCCAAATTAAATCAATAAAAGTCTCTGAGAATCCGAAAGCTCTTAGGGATTTCATTAAGAAATGCCATGAGGTTCTATCATAAGCTTTAGCCAAGTCAAGTTTCAAAACCACATTACCTCCAGTAGATTTTCTATCAATAAATTGCATCATCTCTTGAGCTAACATAATGTTATTAAGAATGTTTCTCCCTGGTACAAATCCTGATTGATTGCAAGAAATAATAGATGGAAGCTTAGGGCTAAGTCTGGAGTTAATAATCTTGGTGATTATCTTGTAACTAAAGTTACAAAGACTGATAGGTCTGTAGTCCTTGCAGAACATAGGTCTATGAACTTTAGGAATAAGACAAATCATAGTAGAACTCCATGATTTGGGAATGTCAGCTCCTAAGAAAAATGCTTGGATAACATTCACAAGATCCTGCTTGATTATATCCCAACACTGCACATAGAAATAACCATTATAGCCATCACATCCAGCTGAGCTATTCTGATTCATAATTTTTATTTATTTTAATGAATTAATTCGGTAATTGTTAAATTACTAAGTGTCGTAAATTGATAAGAATGAATTAATTAGTATTATTTAAATAGTGAGTGAATTTAAATTAGTTAATGGGTGGAAGTTAATTTTAAAAATAATTATCCATATGGCAATTTTGAGTGCACGGTTGAGTCCGGTATGGTCAAAATAGTCTGAAATGAGTGGCCATAGGTATAATATGGGTTTCAGGACTTTTCTAGACACATTTGATCTCCCAAATAAGTGTTTGAACCCTTTTTAGAAGGCCCATAAGCCTAAAAACGAGATTTAAGTAAATAACCCTAATTGTGAGAGGGTGTGGAACCTTAATTCAATTTTAGAAGACCAAATCAAGTAGAGCCAAAGAAGGGAGCAACTATAAGAGATTTTAAGAGATTAAACCAAGAACAAGAGGGAGGATACCATTCAATCAATCCATCATCTTCATCAAAGAATCTGATTCTACAAACCCTAAGGCAAGTGGTTTAACTTGCATTTTGATTAATTGCATTTTTCCTATTCATATTATAGAAGGTGTGAATTGATTAAGATGTTAGGGTTAGTTATATAATTGAATTTGGGGAAATTGTTGAATAAACACTTGGGTGACAATTGTGTATTAAATCGTAGAAACCCAGTTTTGGAGTTTGTGACTTCTTGAGAATTAATGATGTTATAACAGTTAGAGTATGATTAGAACTTGTTTTAATAGTGACTGGTTGATAAAGATGTTTGATTAGGGTTGGAATTTGGGAAAATAAAACCTTAAAAATTCGTTAATGATGGAAACAGGAAGTCTAAGAAGAAGTGGTGATGTTCAATCAATCGATCAATGCCAGGGATCGATCGATCGATAGTCTAAGAAATTTGGCGGTGGCGCTTATTTTTATTGACATGGGAGGTATTATTCAAGAATTATTTTAGTCTCATTCATTAAGGCAAATTTAAAATGGGGTTTGACTCCTAGAAATTATAGGTAAATATAATTGGGATTTGGGAGGAGTAAAGGGGGCGACACATTAGGGATGAATTTTGGAGAAATAATTCATAAATATTATATTTCGGGCCAAGTGAGATAGTCCGGTTATTTTTGGTTGAGTGACACCGAGTTAATGAAATTAATTAGCGTATGATTTATTGAGATTTGGGTCAGATTATAGACTTGAATGCGTTAGGCTAGTGTTATGGATATTTGTACACGAGTAGCCTGGATTTATTATATATATACATAGTTGTGTAGTATTTATATATGATTTATAAATATTTGTGTGAATAATATTTATAGGAAATCATACCTACTTTAGTGCTATCATGGGAGGTTGCGCGATGTGGGTGAATCCCCTTTCTAGAGAATGCAGGGCGAGTATAGTCCCCAGGTCATAGAGTCCGAGTTCAGGATTGAGACGCTTTGGGTATGATTTGGTCTCATTACCGTGAGAAACTATGACCGCCTCCACAAGGTTTATTATATTTTTTCGATGCGGGGCACTAACTGTGTCAGGGTTTCGGGTGGATGAACATACCCGCGGATGATAGCATTTAGAGAACACCCGATGCGTGCCTTCTCAGGAGGATGGTTATATATCTACGACATGTATGTGTGAATTTTGTAGTATGATATTACATATATATGGCACATTTATGTACTGGTGAATACATAATGAGAATTGCATAAATTACATAACTCGTGAGAATGTTATATGGTATCAATTGAGAAAAGATTTAAATAAGTTAGTGTGGTTAATAACTTATAACTCGTATAAACTCACTCGGGATAGAGTAGTAGGAAGAGTAGGATATATATATATATATATATATGGGAGAGGGGTGTTTGAACAGTAAAACGATCTAACGGTTGGGATCGAATTTTTTAGGGTGATCTAAAGGTGTGAGGTTTTGCTATGTCACCACTTAGCATTATGACATGGAAAATGAAGGGAAAAATCTTAATCACAAACCCTATCCCCCCTCTCTATTTATTCGGCTTTCCACTCCCCCCTCATTCTCTCCCCTCCCCTCATTCTCTCCCTGTCCCCGTAACCCTATCCGTCGCTGCTTCCACCGCCGCTTCCAGCTCTGCTAACTTCAGGTAATCTCTCTACACATACACACACACATACATACGCACACATACACACTCACATGCACACACACACACACACACACACACACACACAGAGATCTGGGGCTTAAATTTTTCACATTTATGATGTTTTGTTTGCAGATCTAATGTTTTTGGGTAGTATAAAATCGATTTGTGATTTTGAAGTGTGAACATGAGCCAAAATCAAAGGTAAGTGTTTTTTACATTCAGATCTAGGGTTGTATGAGTTGTAATCAAGCTCAATCTTGGTTTCTTGACATAATTTTTGAGTTTTACATGTTTGTTTCTATTTGATTAGTTTTTGGTATGAATTTACATTTAGGTGTGTGCTCTCTCCAATTTACATTCAGGTGTGTTCTTTCTCCAAAATTTGTTCGAGTGTGATTTTGTTTGGGGGTTTCAATTTTATTTTTATTTCGTTGACAATAGTTTTTTGTTAAATAAGGTTTTTGGGACTATTTTGCGTTTGAATTGGGGCTTTATTTGGGTTTTTCAGCCATATTTAATTTTCGTTAATTGTATTAGAACAATGTGAAATTTGTCATATTATGTGGTTTTGTTTGGGTTGTGATTTTATTTGGGGCTTTATTTTATGTTTTTACTCATCTATAATTGAAATGCAATTGCTTACTTGCACTGGCTAAAGGTCTTGCAGTAGCCTGTTTGTGAACATGATAATAATTGTATATATTTCATGTACTTTGTGTGACATTCTAATTTAATAGTATGTTTTATTCTTAATATTTTCTTGATTGGTCACTAGATTTAATGTTTGTTGATAGTATGTTATGGAAGATAGGAAATCTCATAACGATCAATTTGGTGTATCAGTTTATGGCCAACAATGGTAAATAAATTTTATAAAAGAAATATTATAGTGGAAGAGAAGTGTATGGCAAAATTTGTGGCTATCATTAAAGAACTCAGTTGGTATTATTATAATTTCATTTATCAAGGAGGTCTGATGGATTTACATTGAGCAAGTCTTTATTTGTCAAGGAGGTCTTTATTCGAAACCTTTGTTTCATAGGCATTCCAATCATCCTAGGTATAACACGGAAACTCATCCATATAAGAAACTTGAAACCTAGACCATTCAGTTATCTCTAATAAAATGGAAGTTTACTTTTCAAAATTTGGACAAGATCTAAACTCATCAATATTTTGTTAGGTCTGCTCTTCTCTTTTCTTAGTTGTTTTTTTTATTTTAATTTATATATTTAAATCTTAAATATTTTATCGATGCATGAGAGTTTGTGTATTGAATACTAGATGTCCGGATCTGTCAATGTTTGTCTATTGAATTTTCTCATCAGTGTTTATACCGTTAGATGAAATGCATTCTTATTTGATGTTGATTTGAGTTTGGTACCTTTTGTGATAATTTAATTGGTACGATGAAGCATTCCTTTGTGATGTGATTATAAGTAATCTAAATTAATTTCTATTTGAATTGCCACTCTGGCTCACACAACTTTCCTTCATTAGATTACTGATTTAATTAATGGACCCTATGATACACAACCTTTATTATTCATCACAGCGATATTTTTATTATCCTTTATATAGTTCATTTGTAGTGTTAATAGTTCATTTTTATTTTGCGTTTGTTACTGTTCTATATAAATTTTTACTATTCTCTCTTTGTCTGTGCAGTAGTGGACTGTAAGCAATGCTCCATCCCATTTGGATGATGCATATGAGAAATCATTGTTTTTACAGCGTTCTTAAATCTGAGAAATCTGCGTTTTTACATTTGAGAAATTTGTAGCCTCCATATTCCATATTCCATTTGAGACAAACTTTTAGGTATGATTTATTATGTTTTAGATATTTGTTAAAGCTATTAGAAATCTGCGTTTTCATTTTTGTTTAATAGGTTGCTGATAAAAGGCCTAACTAATTGTTTTACATTGTTTAGGACTTTTTTCTTATTAGATTACTTCTCTGTTATAGAATAGAAGAATCAGATGATGTTTTTAAGATTATAAGATCACACAGGAAGTTTTTCTCTGATTAATTTTATACCATTTTCATTTGTCCATGTCATATTGGTTTCAACTTCAATAAAATAGCTATCTACCGACAACGGTAGTATCAGGTACATAATTCAAACTAATAAAATAATTATCTTACGTGAAGAGACCTATGATTGACCTTATTTTAGTATATGATATTCATTGATATAACTTGTGTGCTAAATTGCATGAAGAGCCCTCGAATTCTTGAGGTGATGTCCAATATAAAAAATCGGAGAGAAAGGTTTCAATTTCAAACGGTTGCTATATGCAGTTTCAATTTTCTGATTCAACCAGTTTTAATTTTCTTATTACGATTTAAAATACAATTTGCTAAAATTATATATCATTTTTAGCATCTTACCTGTTTGATTCTTTCTTACTTCGTGAAAGATGCTAAAATTGTATGTGGTCAACGCCAGAATTTACTAAGATTGAGAGCAATTGTATATACATGCAGAACTTGAGGAAGCTATAAGTTATTATATTACGACAACAATGTCAATTATCCTCCTGAGTTATTATCTATTGGTGATTTATAGTTTTTGTAATGACTTAACTACTACTGATTTATTTACAACTAATTATTGAATGGATCGGTAGTGATATTATCTATAGCTTATGTCAAATTTTGTATTTGTTAGCTTATGTCAAATTTTGTATTTTTCAGTTTTAAGTAGTTTTTCTTTTCATTTTGGGGTATTTTAGAAGTTTGAAAATTTCATCTTCCATATCTTTATTCTTTTTTTGTTCTTTTTTTTTTTTAATTTTGTACATGAATTGCAGATGTTTTGTACAATCAAGGAAAACTCTATGCAATAAGCTTCATCATCAGGTGTGAAAGTGCCCAAAAGTTATTAAAGGTGGATAAAGATATTACTTCTGTTCAATGGATGTTGGGCTAACACAGAGGTATGAATTTTTCGTCTATTGAGGAGGTATTACCTGACTACATTTTCTTTGCCTATTTTTCCCATTTATTTCCCATTTGAACATATCGTTTGACCACTAGAATTTCAGTGTATTGATTTAATTTTATTTACGCAACTTGAAACATTGGAGTGCTTTTTACTAAAAGATAAACACCTGTTGGGTATCATTTTTTTTTTGATAAAATATAGCATCAACTGAAATGGTAAAAATACTCGCACCGACTAAGTACTAAAAAGTAAGCAACAGATTTTGGTTCAGACGGGACATTCTCTTGCTTCGTTCAGATTTTAAAAAAAATTGATTTTGGTTTAGATATGTTTTTTTGTTCTTTTGTACCACCTTTGATTTGGTTCGGTTTTACCACTAGGTAGATGATGATGAGTAAGATGAAGGTGATAGTGAAAATTAACTTTTTGGCCCAGGTTTGGAGGCTTGATGACTCACATGAAGAATGGCATCGACCTGTACCTCATTTCTTAACAATCTTTCCCTTTTCATATATTTATAATCAGTTGTTGTGCTTTGTAGTCATTCATCGACTCTCGAGTAGTTTGTGTAATTTATCATCTCTACTTCTTTGTCATCTGTATAATCAGTTGCCGTGCTTTGTCATCATCTATTCTGCTTTGTCATATGTACTGCTTTGTAATTTATAATCAGTTGCGGTGCTTTGTCATCTCTGCTGCTTGGATCTGTGCACCGTTGTTTGATAATTTTGTCATCTGTGCGGGATCTTAGCTATTTTTCCCATCTGTGCAGGTTCATTTCTCGATAATTTTATAGGTCTTGCACCTGGAGTGGGTCCCAGTGGTGTTATGACCGCAAGTTCATATTAAATTTCACACAGTGTGTATGCTAATTTATGCTTTTTTACTTAGAAGTTGAGCATTCACATAATGTGTATGCTAATTTTATTTTCTCTTAAAATAGGAGCATTCACACAATGTGTTGCATATTTGATAGCATAGATTTCAAACATCAGATGCTTTTCTTTAAAATTAGTGGCCGAGTCCAAGGATGTATTTGATCAAAAAGCGAGCAACAAGTACTGGATAGATGTTCAACTCCGATGGGGTGATTATGACTCCCGTTATATTGAGTGTTACACTAGGGGTGTCATATGTCCAACGGGTATGTCATAACTCCAATATCATTTCATTTGATTTTGATTTTGTCTATATTGTAATAATGTTTAATACATATTATGGTTTCTTTTATCTATACAGTATAATCTATAAAGATGAGACTCATTGCCTCTAGAGATTCATGACCAAATACCTTCTCTTTTGTTTTTTCATCATTCACTTCCTGGATATATACTCGAAAATGTTCTATGGATCCTTGAAATTACTATAGTTATAAAAATTGCATATACATTGAATAACATTAATCATGATTCATTTTTGGTCGTTTATTAATCTCCGTTTTAGGTGTGCCTACCCTTTAATCTATCATGTTCTGTTAGTGTTTAGAAAATATCCTAACTTTCATGTTCTGTTAGTGTTTAGATATTAAAATACAAGTTATGTGTTGGTAGTTCTGTTTAGATATGAGTTTTGTGATGGCAGTTCTGTTACGATAGGGTGTTTAACAACATTTTTATATGTGATGGCAGTTCTTAATAATGATTTTGTTTTCATGGTTTTCCATTATGATGGTATTGTTGATGAATGGAAGGACTTAAAATGGCGTTGTTGGTGCCACCGCTGCTCCAACTGCAGCAGAGGCTATGAAAGAGATGTGTACTTCTTTAAATTTAAGTGCTTGTAAATAAACACTCCCCATTTTGTATTTATGTTAAAAAATCATCATGGTGTTTAAAATTCTCATTTTGCAAACAATATTTACAAACGTATAGGTATTTTGAGAACATAATGATGCTAGAGTTTAGCATAATGCCACTCACTTTGTATAAATAGTAGTTTGTTGGGGTTGGTTTTTATATAGATTTTGTTAATCTAGTAAGATATTTCTATTGCAAGTTGATTTGCATAGTATATTGATTTAATATTAGAATTATCATTAACATTGGAACCGTTGAAAATGCAGGCATTGAACACATAAAGACCACGTGAGGAATCAAGGAAACAATGACCAAATTTAAATTTACTTGGTATGATTTGTCTCCTTATAACACTCTTAACTGTACTTTATTGTAAATTTATGTATCTTTCTCTTTCTTTTTGTAAATTGTATTCTATTATAATTGTAAAATTCATATCTTCTCAAAACACGACTTTCAACACTCGTTCTGTTTTTAATTTTGTAAATGACGCTATGAAGTAAGGGTGGAACGAGGTGAAGATAGGAGTGCAGAGCATCAATGTGGAAATTCAGAAAAATAACTCACGGGATCGGGGATTCAATGCTTAGCTGATCCTACAATCACTTCAAGATAAGAGCCCAGATCATCAATGTCCAATCCTTTGGTTTTGTAGGACTTGGTTTGTCAAGATAATGTGACAAAGAACTGATGATTTAATGGTGCCGGTAGTATCGATATATCACATTTTGACTTATCGATGGACCCATAAGGGCGACACATAACAAACTGTGAATATTTGATTTTGATTGATAAAATGTGTTTCTTTGAATATTGTTGTTTTATTTTCTATTTCTTAAACAGGGCGGTTAGTCCTATATATAGAGGGAACTCTTCCCACTTTTCTTTCAATTATTTATATTATATAATAAATATTTTCCTCTGTACATAGTAGGAAGTATTAGTGCCCCACGTGTTATTCGTGTATGATGTAAATATATCATTTGTTTTAAAATTATGCTTTCTTTTGCAGGGGAATGTAATTTTACCTCAAGAGAGTGTTCGGCACTAACTTAAATATGAAGAGCATTCATGCATTTTAATTTATTGCAATTAAATTCATTTGCTAAATATTTTCAAAAATTTTGGGTTCTAACCCTTGCTATAAAATATTTTCAAAACCTTTTAGGTGTCCTACCACAGGGGCGTCAGGCTTAATCTTCATTAAGGTGACGTAGATGCGGTACATATGGGTGCTGCAGGATTTTGTATTAGACATATGTTTCATTCTCATCTAGATAGGGATGGTTCCAGTTGTACTACGGGGCATGTTTCCCAGGCTTATGTACTATTTACTTTTGGTTTTGCATGTATTAGCTACACTTTGCATACTTTGGACTTATGCTGGTTTGCTTGTCTTAGTCGATGTTGTTCGGCTAACACTCTTATTAGATATTTGTGGCATGATTAGATTCTCTTATATTATGTTGGTTATTCAAATTCTTCTTACACTTGTTGGTATTGGATTAAATTATAAGATAAAATTTGGCACCAGTTTAATTAAAGATTAGGTGGTTAGACATTAATAATGTTGTAACAGTGATGCTAAGAATCAACCATATGTAAATCCTAATTTAATTTGGTAAAAGCCTAATCAATCGGAATTTAATTAAGCAGTGTGTCACACCCAGATGAAATTTTGAGATATATACATTATCCTTTCCTTGCTGACCAATTTTATAGCATAATAGAAAGAAAATTTTCCTGATTCGGTTGGAGTCCACACTAGATTTCCCATAGATATGATTGAATTAGCTTCCAAACATTCCCATACTGAACTTATTCTTTTAGCAACCTTTGAACTTGCTTTAAATGGCATTGATTGATATTTTTATCTCATAAAAACTGACCACAAAGAGTTGTCTGATTTGAAACTCCAAGCCATTTTCAAATTAGAAGCTTTCACAATTGACTCCGTTGATCCAATTCCTAGACCTGTTTAAAATTTTGGGAAACATAAATCACTCCATTTCACCCAATGATATTTTCTACCAAATTCTTTATTGGAGTACCATAATAAAGAGCCACATATTTGATCAATCAGTCTCAATGTTAGTTTAGGAGGATTTAGGGATAATAGAGTATATACGGGCATGGAACCTTGACCACCATCAAACTAATGCAACACCCTATATGATCTTAAATCTTACTATACGATTCACATAGCACACATTTTTTTTAAATCCTTACTATAAATATATGATTATTAATCTTCTTCAATACTACAAAAGCATATTATAATACATACATCTATATAAAATCTTTTATCCCATACCATCACTATAACTCAAAATCCAGTTGCAATATTCTAACTATATGATTTCATATTATTCTTTTAATTTTATTAGTAACAACACTTTATTTGATAAAATACCACCCATTCTCTCCATACTCGTCCAAATTAAAATTACATATTCACATCATTTCCTATTTTATATTCACAACAATTTAAAACATCTTTGAACATGCAATTTAAGATATTATTTACCTAAAAAACATTTCATCTCTCTATAATAAAGATAAATCTTATCATTTACCATTCACATCCTTGAACAATCACAATATTTCTAATTCACAATTCTCAATTCTCAATTTTAACAATAATTTATGAAACTATTTCTTAATATACATTGATACCATCCCCTGCGTATTTCCTAACGTGTATCTTTAATTAACATAGATATATTCAATTATATATTCAATGTTATATAACATTACTAATCTTAGAAATTACACAATTCATTTATATTGAATATTAGCCACAAAAATTGGTCTGTACTCATATTCTCCACGAAAATAATCATCTAACATTTTCACATTACTCAAAATAATACTGAAGATAACATCGTTTTCAATACCTACACATTATTTTGTCTTAAGTTTCTTACATATCTTATGCTCACAATCATGCATAGATTTAGTTAATTGTTCCATTATATTTCATCATACATATCATGTGATTTAATTGTTAACAATAATACTCATTCACATGCTCAATTTATATAATCCATTATACAATAATACAACCCTATTTCATAATATGATTTCACTATCTTAACATAATTCACATTCTATTATTATATGAAGTTGAATCATATTATTCCATATTCTTCCTAATATTAATAACCTTTCATACATCATACCAACTTCGATTCAAATCAATCCTCCTTTCTAATCTAGACTCACACAATTCTATACAAATCACGCATTGATGTCATAATACATTTTAATTTATGTATAAGTAATACATCTACTTATAACTCATTAGTTATAACTAACACTATTTATAATCATATTACAATTCATATTTACTTCTAGACACACCATACTAACATATTCATATTAACAATAACTCAAAATCAAAACATCATGCCTTTCACTTTTGAAACAAAATTCGTTTCATTACCAATCACATGTTCAATAGTTATGCATGCACACATCCTTTTACATTCATACCTTGTCATGTATTCCTATTAGGAATCTTTTTTTCTCACTTTTTATTTTCTTCACTAAATATCTTCTTTAACCATGTACATAATTAATCACGCTGAATATAATATTCATTTTCACATTTCAATTAATATTATCCACTTCAATTTATGAAACTCTCATTATCTAATCAATATCATACATACTATTCCAACTTATAATAAGACCATATTCTCCCACTTATAACTTAAATCCATTCATATTTTCATAGTTTCATCACACGAATTTTGTAAACCATATATTCATGTTATATGTTCCACTCATACATAACACATATTATATCATAATGACTAACCAAATTATAATTATCAAATCTCTCTTTACCACCATAACTTTTTCCTCAAAGTATGGTTTAAGAAATTAAATCTTTCATTACCTTACTATGATATCCATCATAAAGAATCAAAACTCATTAACTATTAAATAATACAAATAACCATCACAGTAAATATACTATTCCCGAAATTTATGGATAATAAATCTCATTAGAATAAGATAATATCAACATATAATACATTTCTACTTCTTGCATTTTATGCAAATTAAGCCTCGTTGCTTTATATTTATAACACGCCTTACTCTCTCTCAGACCTTAACTTTAACATTTAAATGATATTTAACGACTTGTAACTATACATAGTTTCACGTATACCCATTTCATTCAATTCATAATTGAATACACATAAAACATTTATCAATTAAAATCTATTTCTTTACTCATTACTCGATTCATCCTTTATCAATACTAATTTATTGAACACATATTTCTTTTAATCCTTTCATCCAATTGATTGCATTTTTTTTACATTTATATCTGTATATAACTTATATTCAATCACATGTCATAAATATCTTTACTTAAATATGAGACAATGTACCTGTAAATGAATACCGTACAATCTTCTCACTTCAGCCATATCCCATGGGTACTCAAAATCCATTTTTTTCCCTGCATATCTCATGTAACCTTTTTTTTCACACAACATTTATATTTGTATATGTGTTAATCAAAACTCACGAATACACTCCATCACTCTCTCGATACCCTGACTCTTGATTCCCAAATACAGTCTCTAATGTCTATTGCTAATCTAAATTCACACACACTTCCCACACCTTACAAAATCTAACAATTCCTATTAGAAACCTAGGCTCTCATTACCAAAGTTATCACACCTGCCTCCAATAATATACTAATATATAATACAATAACTCGACGAGTGTGATTTAACTATAATTAACCCCACAATGCACTAACTAATGCATTAGTATCATATAAATATCAGGATGCAAAATTTAAACTATTTACAAAATCAACCCAAGAAGTCTACTAGCATATACATCAAAGTAAGTACTTATGAATCATTACTAATTCTATATAACATACATAATTCAAATCCCGAAATGAGACTCTATAGTCTCCCATCATCTCTACTTCTCCCTTTCGACATGACACTTGTAGTGTACATCAATAACCTGAATGTTATACATAAACTACATTAGGCAATTTCATAGTGAATGTACTCATCCATACACAGCTCATTATCAGTTATGCATGATTTCAAAAAATGTAAATATGCATACACAATATCATTCTCTTTCTCGGTCATTTTGTAATTTCTTATATCACTTAACTCCATGACCTTAAAGTTTGAATTTCCCGACTTAACCCCCGGTGAGGGATTAGTCATAAATTCTTCCGAATTTATCCCCTTAAGTTAGTAGATTTTAGCACCTCGGATAATGTAATTCGTATTGATTTATCTCATTTATATGCTACTGACAATTCCCACATAGTGCCTCGAGTGTTGGGTATTTTCATGCTTTTTACAGGTATATAATGCAAGTGAAGAGAAGAGGAATCCAAAGTTGAGAAATAAACAAAGGAAGAAAAGTCAGAGGGAAAAATAGTCATTTCACATCTAGAGTTTGAACGAGGGACCAACGTGAAAAATGAAGACCTCACGTCTACAAGTGCGTAGGAAGAAACGACATCTAAAATCGAGCCATGGATCAAAAGTTACGAAGATTCAAAGATGAGAGGAAATTTAAGAGAAAAGAAGAAATAAAGAGATCCACACTCTGAATAAATTTCACCATCGGACCGGGGTTGGTTTAAAAACAAACTAATCCAGAAAGACTAAAGACTCTGAATAAAATAGCCACCGGACCGATCCGGGTACAGGAGAAAATGAACCGGTACGTTGTCTTAAGATATCTGAATAAAATTGAGTACCGGACCGATCTGATTTCAGAAGAAAACGAATCGATCCGATGTCTTGAAGATCCTTGAACAAAATTGGATACCGAACTGAAGAAGACCCGCTGGACCGGTTCGGTTTTGATTTCCCCAGATTTTTTGTTTCTAATTTAGAGTTTTACTTGGGTTCAAACTCTTGTAAATTGCGAAGTGTATTTAGTTTAACTTATTGTCAGACATTAAGGAGGTTCAAATATTATTAGTTTTATAGGGCTCTTGCATAAAAGAACCCCAGTTTTGAAGATTTGTTGCAATTAATTCAAGATTCAAAGTTTATTTCTAGATTTCCTCATTGCAAGTAACATTTAATTTCTGCTTTCAATTTCTTTCATAGTTAGTTAGATTGATTCTTAATTCCTAGATTTTAATTTTTAATTCAAAAATTTTCTTCTCAAAATTTCCAAAATAGTCATGAATTCCTGCACTTTAAAAATTTATGTTTTCATTTAATTTAATCATGTCTGGTTAAATTTTTAAGGGTTGAGATGCATGAACCTAACCCGATGTAATTTACCCATGTAGAAAATAGGGTCTGAATTGAATATTAAGTGAATCATGTTGTGTAGTATACACAACCGTCCTAGACCTTTTAACCCCCGTTTGCCCTAGGTAATCGGGGTGTTTAAGGATGCGATGCGCGTGTAGCTATTCATCACCGCTTTATTTTTACCTTTGATTATGTATGATGCAGACTCGCATCCTCATATATGTAATGCTTAGGATTACTAAAGACCGGGTTTAATTAAATTTTTAATTCAAAATCCAGCATTCTATACGATAAATGTACTAGGGTTTGGGAGATTGTAACCCGATCTATTTTTCCTTATTCATAGTTAATTCATTTAGTAGATTTGTTCCTTTGCACTTAATTTAGTTGTTAGTTAATTTGAATTCATATTTAGTCAGTAGATTTTCTATTCATCTTAATCACCTTTTTCATTTCTTTCGAGAGTCAATTTTAGGGTTAGTCATCTATTCCGTGTCGTTTCGATTCTTCGTCCTACTTCCCTACGGAGACGATCCCTACTTACTGGGTTTATTACTAACGCAATAGGCTTGCACTTGAGCCTATATCATCACGTACACTAGATACACATTTGTGGTCGCATTAGTGAGGTCACCCATAAGGGAATTTACCATCAACCGCATTCTCATATTAATATGCAATTAAAACACATATATACACTCACCTCGGGATTTGTGAATAATACTCACTATTCAATCGGTCTCCTTCCTTCTTGTCCTTATCTTTCTTTGTTAATTTATACATTTCAATATTCCTAGAATGGAGAATAAATACAATTTCATAACTTATAACTCATTTCACAAGAATTTAGCTTACTTCATTCACTAAAACTAATAATTTACGCATAATCATTTCATATGAATCAACTAACATATATATAAATACTCTATTCATTTTTTAACATCATTTATAATTCTAGCATAACCATAAGGAGTAATGCTAAGCAATCCATTAATAAAACAAGACTAAAATCAATTTTTTGTTAGGACAACACTTATATTTTGAATCCAAAAATTCACTTATACCGAACTATAATGAACTAAGGTCTCATATTTGGGAAAAATATATATTATGCGTCTAGTTTATAACCCAAATTGAATTAGGTCAATTGGATTTGCAGTTTAGGATATATTTATTTTTCAGTACAGTAGAGTCAGACTGTCTAGAAAATACACATGGGTTAGCCTCATAGATTAAACTGCACTAATCTAGAAAGAAGGAAATTCTTAGCTTTAAATTTTTGGAAACATTAATGAGTATCTATCTAATGCAACTGACGGTTTGTCATTTCGATTTTCAAAATGGATTTACGGCCATTTTCTTATAAGACATCAAATCTGTTTTGTAAATACCTCTACCGATAAACCCATTTCCACAAATTTTCTCAATTTTTCCACATCATAACTTTCATTGAAACTTTTACATTTTGTTAATAAAATAACTAACATCACTCGGTTAAAGTTTTGTAATTTTTGGAGATTTTTACTATTTTTAGAATTTATTCAAACTCAAGTCTCGTGCGAAGGAAATCAGCACACAATAGAGGTGCATTAACTTCAAACTCTCTCCTAGGTCAAACCAAAATGTCTATAACCCTTATATTGGAATATGATTTATACATATTTGTATATATTCATATCCAATTATAATCAACTGATTTACACCAGCATAAAAGATATTATGCAGATTTTAACATGAAAAGGTTCAATACAACATATCAAAAACAACTTACATAGCTTGTTAAACATACACACTCACACACCCACATATTCATATATACATATATTCAACAATTGATTCTTGTACATAGCTCATATATAAAATCATAATAGTAGGGGAAAACAATAATAATAAACATTTAAATAACATACTTGTCGATTAGAACAAATTTTCTCTTCCAATTCTTCATCTCTTTCTCTTTCTCTTTCTCTTTCTCTTTCTCTCTCTATTTATATGAAAGAATTGGGTTTTCTCACACAATTCTTATAAAATACTAAGTTAAACTCCAATTTCACTATTTAACCTCCCAAGTTTCATAAATTAGAGATGCTACCACATGACTTTTTTTAGGTAATTACATATCGGTCCTTTGACATTTTAAACTAAAGTGCATAAGCACATAAAATAAAATTCTAATCATGCCATATAATATAAATCATTTCAATTAATTAATGACATAATTTTTTTGTTTAAAATGCACTACCTCGGGAAGAGATGTCACATTTAACTTTTTTTATTTCTTCTTCAATTTTGTCATTCCAACTTCCTAGACGTGTTAACTTCAATTAATAGAATTAACTTGCTTATTATTCTAAATGGCAGGCCAACGTAGTTAATTACAAATTATCACTATGGCAAGCCCATCATCGTTATAAATTTGTTCAAAATTTTTGGATTAAGTTTTGATCGCCCCCTTTCAATGCCTTAGTAGGATTACACTTAATCATATTTTAAGGTCATATATTTTTATCACTTACAAACACAAAAATATTAAGAATTTATGAAGAAAGAAAAAGATCTTTGGGGAATACCTTAGGAACATTGACTTTCGTCGGTTAAAATCCTGAACATGTGGATGACCCTATGACTAAGTGCATTTTCTCCAAAGTTTGTCTTTAAGACTAAAGAGGAGTGACGATCTTATCCTCAAAGGTAAGACAAACAATAAAAACGTTGTCAGAATAAAAAAATGAAAAAATTCAAAACATGGAATTATGCGATAATTTTATATAACATTGACTTAATTATAAGTAGCCAGATCGACAGAATTACAAAATGAATATACAAGAGATTACAAAATTGTAAAGTCAGCCATCATTTTCGATGAGTCACCAGTTTGGCTATAGCAGCTTAGCGACCATCGTCAAGATTTTGTTGGAGTTCATCATAGCTTTCATAGGTTAAAAGATAATTCTTCACAAGATAAAGAGGAATGGAATCAACTGGTTTCCAACACTAATCATTCCCAAGGGATGAAGTTGAATAAATGGACAAACTACCTGATACTAATACAAAAACTGAAAGACTTTGGGATCTTGTAGACGGCCAAGGCATTAAACCAACCATGCTTATAAGCCACATGCCTGGCTTCATCCAAGTGGATGGGATGTCCATCTAGCCTTCGTCATATCCAGTAACCCAAATAGTGTGAGGAACCTTCCTAAAGTGATACCTTAGCTTCATAATTTGGAGATGAAAACTTTGCTTGATCGCCTCATTCTTCTCAAAATCTTATTCGACCTTGTCGAGTTTCTCCCTAGGTAATTATTTTCATTCTTCAACAAAATGCTAATATATTTGATGTATTTAGTCTCTACCTTAAGAGAAGTAACCATGCCAGTCTAGTCTCTGTAAGCACTTGTCATCTTTGTAAGTGCTTGTTGAACAAAGGGAAAGGCTTCTCGACCTCATCCAGAAGCATTATGGACAAGAATGAAGTCCAGATCTTCATCCTCCTGAAGTATTGGTACCAAGGCCTAGTTAATCTAAAAAATTAAAAAGAAATAATATTTATAAATAAGAGATAAACAAGCATGAAAATGTAAACGAATGATCAATAAGAATACAATGGGGACAAATGATAATTCATTTTATTAAGATGAAAAATTTGGGCAAGCCCTTACAAAGAGAACATAAAAAAGAGAGTAAGTACAGAATATAAGAAAGTCCTAGACTAATCTAATTAGATGGACCCTCATTCTCAGTTTTCACCCCCTCTTGATTGACCACGGCCTTATATTGATTCATGGTCTCCTTCGATTTTTTGGCACCCTCTTTCTCTTTCTTAATGCCCTCGGCTTCACCCTCCTCATCAAAGTTTGGGGTATAACAAATATCATACTCTCCAAAGATCTTAGACTCATGAGGAACTCTGGCCTTCACCAAGGCTTCATCCCTATTCTCAAAGAACGACTTAAGGATATAGTCAGGTTATTTTTTTGAAATACCAAAGGCTTCATCCCGAACTTGATCATAAGTTTTTTCCTTGGCCTCTAATCAACGACTAATGATTGAGAAAACTCTTTAGTATCTTTCTCCATCTGCTCAATCTTGGACTTCATAGTGGCAAGCTTCAGATCTTTAGACCTCATTTCGATGTCTAAGTTCTTTGCCTTCTGTTGGTCAGCCTTCAAGGCCTTTTAAGCCTCATTAAGAGCTTGGCCAATGTCGACATTTGTCTTGTACTGGTTATCTCTCCTTCTAAAGAGGTCAATAAAGTCCACTAAAAGCTACAAGTTAATGTCTGGGTAAAAAGTTAGTACAGAAAATAATTTAAAGGCAGGGAAATTTGAACATAAGTTGCAAAAAATTACCAGTGAAAGTGTTGGGAAAAATGAGCAACAAGATTATCGATCTGTAAGCTCCCTACCATCACTTGGTCAACAGAAAGATAAGAACCTTCAGTAATGAATGAGATATGTTGGCATTCTTAGCCATTGACGCATCAACAGGGCTCTTCCCCTTAATGGAGGCATCCACCCTCTTCTTGGTGGGCACAGTTGTTGTAAGACTTAGGTCAGTCTTTTTCTTCTTCTTCTTCATGTTTGGCTTGCAATTTACCAGGGTAATCCCATACAGTAACAGGGTTAAAAAAGAACTACTTCCTTCGTCTTAGAAAGTCGAGCACTTGGAGAACTGGGGGAAAAGGCCCCTTCCAATAGATTTAGGATCCTCTTCTTTGGAGGCATTTTTTCCTCAAAAGTAGAAATAGTTAAGACATGGATAGAAGTAACGTTTAAAAACTCAAAGTAGCTCATGGTTCTCATAGATGAATACTCTTGCTCATCACATAATATAGGGATCTCAGGTTCCCTAACGATTGGTCAGGCGATGAAGGAAGTGGCAGTGTATGTATAGTTCAGCAGCAATAATGCCAGCTTAGGATGTTTGACACCAACAGACAGAGGTTGCTTAAGCTTACAGACTTTGATCATATCGTAAATGCTGATGTGTGCTTTATCGATATCTCTTTACTTGGATTTATCTGCACCAACAAAGAACGACAACATTAGAAAAATTGAACAAGTGGTGGTCAAATAGAAAATAACACAGTAATCGGTATTATACATATATCATATCACCTATCCGGGTACCTACGACCCTTATAAGGTTCATCACCCTTTCGAATGGGTAAGTATTACCACTTCTTTATGGCAAAGTCGTGCGACCAGTAATCCTTATTGCAATCTGGTAGTTTTACGATGAGGACTCTCTCATCCTTCCCCTCCTTCGATAATATATGTTCTTGTTTGACATAACCCATATATAACGATGTTGAATCTCTCTGATCCCTCACCTAGTACCATACAAAATGTTTATCTTATTGACCCCTGAAAATCTGTTACTAAAGCCGTTTAATATAAAATTAAACTATTTAAGTAACTCCGTCCTGTTTTTTGAAGAAACTCTTTTCTTTAAAACCAAAACTAATTAATCACAAGATGTGTTTAAAAAATATGTACGAGATCTGTTCAAGATTTGTTAACAGGTTTAATAAATCAGTTTAAAAAACTTTAGACTCAGCACAACCAAGAATTAGATGAGGAGATGTAGAAAGATTAAGAACAAGGATTTTTTACGTGGTAAAACTTCACCCTACTGAGGAAACATCCACGACTCCCTCTACGGAGTAAACCAAAAATTCCACTAAAACAAATTTTAACAGTTACAAACTATATAACAAACATGCATACAACTCAGACCTATACAAGTTTAGGAATGTACCCACTGGTGTCCTTATAACTTCTCTGTAGTTCTGATTGTTGATGTTGTTCTCCCAGTTTTCTAACTTCCAATTTGTTCAAGTTCTTTACGTCGACTCTTGTTCTTGAGATATTATTACCAACACTTTTAGTGTGGTAGGGTGATAGTGTTTGTGGAGGTTCTTTCTAACACATGCATGCACACACACACACACACTTATTTCATACAAATATTCCTAACAAATTACATATAAGATCTATATGCTGTGATTTTCTATTTCTCTCTTCTCACAAAACTTAACCTTATTTGACCTTTACAATAATCCCAAAATCCACGGCTATCTTACTCAGAAGACGTATCAAGATCTTAATCAATCTCAGGTTTTGAAAATATTTTTGAGATTGAAAATCACCAAGTACGATTCCAAACTAGGTCAAAGGTCTTGTTTCAAAAGAACTAGAAATAGAAAAGGATTTTGTTGATTTCGAAGTTAAAAACATTTACAGAACCAAATCAACAAATATTTTCTCAAGATGAGAAACTAAAAATGTAGATCTATGTGTAATATAACATGCAACGTTTTAGATCTAAGGTTTCTATAAAAGAAGAAACACAGTTTTAAAAAATATATTTAAGTTAATAACAAGATCTGGGAACGAAGAGGTTACAGCAACAAAACTAACAAATCAATCACTCAAAATCTCTCAAACACACAAGGTTGTGTTTGGTATATACTGGTTTTGAAAGAGGTTAAGATTTGAAAATAGTTTTGGACGAATTAGGGTTAGGGTTAGGGTTAGGGTTAGGGTTAGGGTTAGGGTTAGGGTTAGGGTTAGGGTTTCCTAACTCTGGTTTCTCTCTCTCTCCTATCTTCGCTCTTCTCTCTATTCTCTCTTTCTCACTCGAATGAACAAAGTGGCAAAAGTCTCAGATGGCTGAGGGTAGGGGTCCTTATATAGGGGGCTGAGAAGATTCGAGAACACAGACCAAGATCAAGGGCTAGGATCTGGTCTTGTATAATAGACTTTGATCCAATGGTTTAAACAGAGGCGGTGATTATAACTCTCCTGATTGGCTCAAATGAGGTTCACATGGATTATGTAAAAGCGCATGTAGATCGTTGATAAAAATGATCAAAGGGATATTAATATACAGAGGTTTACTCTCTTTGAAGAAACACAAGTTCAACCAATCAGAATGCAACAGATGTTGGGCAAAAAGGGGTTAACAAACCCGCGTCCAAAAATAATTATAAATGCACCCTGAAGTCTCTGCCGCTTTCGGATTCTACCCAAGGGAACTTTCAGTCAATATAACCAACAATCCATAATTTCAGAATGAACCCAAAAATTTTTTAAATCAAATTTTAATTAATAAAAACCTTATTTTAAAAGTTTATAAAATTCCCAAAAATTATTAAAAAACAATTTTAGGGATTTAAACACACTCAACATATATATATATATATATATATATATATATATACTTATATGCAATATGAAATGTATGAATGCAATTCTAAAGAGTGTGAGTGTTGGTAAAAGTATCTAGATTAATCAAGCAAGAGGAATAAAATAGAAAACCAAATTCTGAGGTTCTTTGGTTTCTAGGATAGACACAATTTTGTCACAATTTCCAAACTAGATGAACAGTTATACAATACAGACTCAAGTGAGTCAAAAGTATAAGGTGCTTCAACCCCATTCACCATTCTCCAAGTGTTCAGAGAACATTGGGCTAGAACTACACCAAAGAATTCATAAAACTCTAAAAAGATTTAGTTTGGGGGAAAAGTAACACCGTCATTAATAATGAACTAGGAGAACATCCAGTGTCCACCCTCAAGGTTGTAATAATATTTAGGATGCTCTCCTAATTCCACCTAATAAGGACTGGAAAAATATCTTTTGAAATCCACAATCGAACCCTCACAATTGAGTAAATCATTTTTAAAACAAATAAATAGAAATAATAGAAGAATCAAAGATGATACTTGAAGAAAAAAATGTCAAAAATGAAATAAGGAGAAGGAACGAACTTACAATGAGAATGGAAGGCATATGGCGCTAAAGTTGTTTTTGAAATGGAACGAGGGTGCAATGGTGCTCCAATTGAGGAAAAAAGAGTCATTAAGAGGGAAACGTAACTTCAAAGGACGGTTCCATCATTACTGGCACGTCCTTAAAAGATGGGAAACACACTCTACCACCTATTGGCTAGATCATGCATAATTACCAGCAAATCCCTCAGATACCGGGGCAACTTGCAAGCATGCCCTTTAATTAGAATGGTCAAAATTAAGGAAGTTCATAACTCAAAAACACTAAGTGTCAGTACACTCTTATCGTATCTCTTATGGACGATCATATCTTACTATTGATCACGATCAAGAATAAATTTAACAAATGAGAAAACTTCTACATCGTAGATCAATTCGTAAAGCTCTGGGGACAATTGTAGGGGAATTATCCGGCCAAACAGGAGAAATTAGAACGTGTTCGACATATCTAAAAATGATCGCAACTTAAAGGGATAAGGACGAATTGATGTCGATTAACAAAAATCTCAGAATTAGATTCCTCTCATCAACTCAAGATAGCTATCTAAGGTCATGGAGTCCCATACGACTCTACATCTTTATGTTCTCTATAAATATAACCGACACCCTTGGGAAAAGGGACATGCAATGTTTGTTATCAAGAATTGATCAATAAAGAGATACAAATACCCTATGGGCATAGCACATTCTCGAACCACATACACAATACGTTATTATATGATTGTGATTATTTACTTTGCTCAGCTTAATTGTGTTGATTCCATAACCTTAGGATTTTATCACCTACACAAAGAGTCACCAATTCAGCACAAGTATCCAACCCATAAAAAAATTTCAACACATAAGGACAAATTATGTGAGAAACACATCCACCCATCATATTTTCACCACAAGGTCTACGAGCAACCCTCAAAAGATATCTTTGCTCCAAGGTGTACCTGACTGGTGTATGATTCAAGATCCATAGATAACATAAAAAATGAATGATTTTTCTAATATGAAAAATAAACTAAAGATAATGAAATAACCAGAAGTGGCTCATGGGATATGGAATATCTTATAAGTACCATATCAAAAAATAAGAGAAGATAAGGTTGAGATGGTCAAGGCTCAACATATATGCATCCAAAGGAAGTTTAGGGCATGAAAGGAGGCATCACAGGTGCTCCATCCAAATAAATCAAAGATAATCAAGACTCAACATATATGCATACCAAGGAAGTTCAAGGCATGGTAGGAGGCATCACAGGTGTTCCATTCAAATAAATAAAAGGAACACACTTCCTCCTCTTGAAAACACAATCCAATATTTGATAAAGACGAGGGGGAAAAGATTAATCTTCATTAGGGATGTTGAATTAATATATCAAGGAGTCAGAAATAGCTATGAGTTTTGATGATGATAATGCATTGTAACACCCCGCCTAATTAAATACCGGGTGGCCAGTCCCATACCAAATTAAAACAGAATATACAGTTGGCTCATTCTTAGCATCACTGTCGAAAACATTTACGAATCACCCAATACCCAATTAAGCTGGTGTTAAAAACTTTCCAAATTTTAATTTCAACAAAAACCATTTTTAGTTTATGAATAAAACTACACATATTATTCTACAGCACTAATAACCGAACAGATAACACAAAAGAATTTAAATGCAATTGGAATAAACATTCCCAAATAATTATCCAATATAGTAATCCCAACAATAGTAAATGTATTAAAATGACAGGAATACAAGAGCATTTGACTCCGATAGGAAAGAGATAACTGAATTCCTTTGGGCGACATGCCCTAACTAAAAGATTACTGTGAATCAAATGAAGATAGGCATATAAGAAATACTCCATAGCTCCATACCTCGTCATAATCCACTAAGGTTGGCGTCCCTGCTATTGGACACCTGATATAGAAGATACAATAGAAAAGAAAAATATGCAAGGAAACGGGTCAAAACCCGATGTGAAAATGATTTTGAAAACAACAAGTATTTAACAAGTGCAATAAAGCATTTATTATGTACATGTTAGTATCCAGACTCTCACTTGCTATTCTCACCTCTCATCTAGAGGGCACACTTAATGTTTCCTACTAACCTCCTAGTTAATGGTTCCTCTTCACAAATTTCCATAATATGATTCCATCCCATATCATAACCCCGTATGTCCCATACCATACGTCATATAATCATTCATATACGTTTTTCATTTATATGAATCGTTTCTCATTAAGATGAATTAAGATTTTCAATTCTATAAGAATAAATATTCATTAACTTAATTCAATTCTTTTTCTCAATTCTCCGTCATCTACAATCATCATACAGTATATTAATTAAACCGCTATATACATTCATTTAATTCATTATATATATATATATATATATATATATATATATATATATATATATATATATATATATATATATATATATATATATATACTTATATAATAGGGCACCCTGAGTCACAGCTGCGGTGCAATGCATTACTCTGCTATCACGTCCCAATATCGCTGGTCACCGAATAGGGGACTAAAGGTTCGGTAAGGATTCATCGACCCACAAACAACAACACAAAAATTGGAGGCGAACATAGTTCTCCTACCCACGGGCCACGCACATACCTATGTTCCCATTGTCAGCGGACTTATCAACTCCCCAATAAGTCTTTCATAGACCTATGTTCTTGAGCGACAAATCAAAGATCCCATGGATTCATCAAGATATGACTGCCCTCACGCGCAAACCTCCCACTGATAGCAAGTAAGCTAGGTATGTCATACACATAAATTATCAATAAATCAAATAGGCATTATCATACCTATAATATAATATCAACAAGGTACTCACACTACCCTTCGATAATTTCCATACGTAGCATTATATCTCTCAAATCCTACGTATTAAAATATTATGACTTTACTTCCTTAATTTAATTATCCCTGAGCCTCACTCATTACTCAAGGTTCAAATAGGTTTTTCCTCAACATTTTATTCAGTAAGAAATCACTAATATCCTACTGGTCCATATCATCTTATCTCCCGAATTACCACGGATTGAACTCCCCTTAATAAGGGTTATAACTGACAGTTTCTAATCTCTCATAAACACATCCTCTATCACATAGGATTAAACCTTCTTGTAAACTTAAGGCTACCCAGGTGGTTTATTAAATCTCCCCTACTGGACCTATCCTTAATCCTCATGCATACAAATTAAAATCCAACACATGCATCTTAGCAACCGAAATTTCTTTTAAATTTAATTATCATAGTTCTAATCAATTAAATCTCAATCACATTACTTAGGTTCTTGTCTAGGGCTTACTGATCTTCCCTAAGTCCCGTTATATCCAAGGTACATTCTCTCTATACCGAAATAATTAAAGTATGAATTTTCACCTACTTTTCCCAAAATTCTTTCCTATCTGAATTTACAATTTGGTAGTTTCTCTCACTCCAATACTCTGACAAACTCAAAACTGGACTCTAAGAAAATCCCCAAAAATTCTCTCAGTCGCTCGAACCAGAAGGGTTGTCGTTTGAACGACTTCCACATGTCGTTTGACCCACTTCGCGCGAGATGCCATCTTGCTCGAACTACTTCACGCGAGATCGCGCGAGATGTCATTGTTCGTCTTCTTCACTAAATTTCAGCGTTTCCACCATTTTTGAACCTAAAACACTCTAAGATTCAACACCTAACAACTCATCATCAATATCCATCAACTCCTAACAGGTTATAAATCATTCCTGACCTCCTAGGATCATCAAGAGTTTGAATTAACAGCATATATTTATCCTCTTTTTCCAGAAAATTATATACATGATATCTTCAAGAACAGACCATTGATTCTCAGAATTTCTTCCACAGATTTATGATTATTTCGTGGATTACTATCTACCTACAACATTAGTTTGATTCCTACATAGTTCCATTTTCCAGAAATCAATTAACAATTCCATCTTTATCTTCCAAACATGAAAAATCTCATCTTTTTATAACTATCCTAACATGGACAATATACAAACTTAGATTGCAATTATCACACAGTTGCCTCTAATGAAGATCTGATCCTTTGGAGTTGAATAACACAGGTGGTTCTCCCTTTCTCCGGCCAACTTTCGATGGTGGTGACCTTTGATTCTTTTGTTCTCCTCCTTTCCAAGCAAGCTTTTCTTTTCCCAAGCAACTTTTCACTCTCTCTAAGAAGATGACCTCTCAATTTTTGTGTATAATAGATGAATAACCCACGTACAACTAATCTCCAAATACTTATAATAAGACAAAATCCGAAATCACTATTCATCCCCCTTGTAAAAATGACCAAAATGCCCTTTTTGGTTGTCTTTTCATTTCTAAATGACCCGAGACCCAAAATCAACATCCAAATAGACTTTTCTCTCTATTTCAACCCTTCCGGACGCAACGACGCACTCAAAATGACTATAAGGTCGATATAAAAATAAGTCTCTATTTAATTTAACAAATTAGTCCCGACACATCCTATATCGCGTCTGACTAAAAATTCAAATTATTGAATTAATAACTCACAGCAATATCAATAACATCCCATTCATATATACCTACATATCTTTAAGTAATATACAGAATCATACATTTTAATATCCACAATTCGGATAAAACCCAAAAGAATTAATTTATAATAAAATTAAATTAATCCACTAATTTAATATATAACCCATTTTAAAAGTTATTAAAATCACGAGGTATTACATGCATATAATGAGATGCAGTTTGTTAAAGTGAATAAATAACCGACGAATTGATGGATGTAGACACTATTGGATCTCTAGGAGAGCGATATCATCAACACTATGTGCAATTTAAAACTTTTCCCGATAAAGTGCCAGTAAATTTGGCTTTTATATTGCCAAAGATGTTCAAAGAAGAAGGAGAAAAAGAAGTACTAGAACCAAAAAATGATGAAAATAATGATTCAAAGGTAATTTGTTTAGATTTATTTATCTATACTCTTGATTTTTGTTACGAGTTTGAGGCACCCACTCAAGACATGACTAATAAAATCAAACACTTATCCATAAATTTGTATATGAATGGAGTTTTAATAAATAGAATCATGGTAGAAAATGGAGCTACAATTAATATTATTCCATACTCAATGTTGGAAAAGATAAAAAGAATAATAGGTTGGCTCAAACTCAAATAGTGACTTCAAGTTTCGCTGAAGATAAAAAATATACAAAAGGGGTTTTACCAGTAGATAAAGAAGTTATAACTACAAAATTTAAAACAACTTCGTTTATAATTAATGCAAAACAAAGTTTTAATACTTTACTAAGAATATGTTGGATTCATGCTAACAATTGTATTCCTTCCTTCATGCATCGGAGTTTACTTTTGATGAAAGAAGATGGGAATATTGAGTAAGTGGAGGCTGATCCCTTCTCCATCCATGTAATCTCAAACTGTGTTGAAGCTTAGTTTTACAAGGAAATGTTAGGTTAGTTAAAGTAGATGACATACCCAATGAAACACCAACTAAAGACTGGGATGAGATGTCTTTTATTTTAATGGGACCATTTAAAGATGAAAAAAAAGTTGCCTGGTGGATCAATTCCATGCGTAAATGGAATAAATAAATAAGACCATGACATTGGTCGTGTATAAATTCAGAGATAGAAATATAATTAATGATGAAAGAACTGTTAATCGGGTCGACAATGTCTTCAAAGAAGAAAAAGGGAAGAAAAAACTATGAACATTGATGAATTCCCATTGAATATAAAGAGCTAAAGGTAGAAGAACCAGACCCATTGGTGGAAGTGAGGAACTGAGCATAGTAAAAGGATAGTGATACGACGCAAATATTGCGTATTTCACCCGTTAACCTACGCGTTATTAGCCCCCTCGGGTATCTTAATCCCTATATTTATGCTCGTTAACCAGACAACCTCGAATTTCTATGTTAACATGTTTTGCAGGGGTTAATTGAGCTTTTGTAGGTATTTGGATGCTTAGTATGAAGTTTGGATGCATTCCGGTGAAGTTCCGTACACAACCGCACGCGCAAGGGCATTTTAGTCTTTTCACAGCTTGGGTACCTGGCCCGACATCTCACGAAAGTTGTAGCCCTTCTCGCTAGATTCGTATGGCCGTGAACGGTGCACGATTCCGATTCATAACGAAGAAGTTACGGCGATTTCAGCGGAGGAAATACAAGGAAGAAAAAAAGGAGAAGGGAGAAGAAGAAAAGAGGAATACAGTGTCCTGCTGCAATCTGCCCTGCTTGATCGATTGATCGACCCATCTGGTCGATCGATCGACCATTCTGGATTGTCAAATTTTTGCCTAGGTCGATCGATCGACCAAAGGGGTCGATGATCGATGCTCTGTTTTCTGCAGATATTTTGCCTTCTTTTCTTTCTTCTTTATTTTTATTCCTACTTACTATATAAGCCAATTTTTGTTGTAATAAGATAGATATCAGTGGGTGAACGATTTTAGGTTAGAATAGTTAGGGTTTTGAGGGTTTTGGATGGTTCTTCTTCATTTCTCTTTGGATTGACAATCTAATTGGTTTGTAAGTTGACTATTCATCTCCTCTACCATTAATATAGCTTGTTTTCCATTTATTCTTTCTTTCTAGATAACTTACATGCTTTGTTAATTAGGTTTTGTTGCTTTAATTCTTGCTTTCTTAGTTTAATTTAGTTTAATTCATTATGCACCCTTAGATAAATAGGGTCGGGATTGCGTTTCCGCCATTTATGGTTTGAACCTCGAAAGTTAGGGTTTCGTGTAAAATTGCATTTAATTGAAACGTCGCGTATTAAAGTCGGATTATTATGCGTTTAACTTTCTTTGTCATGCAACGTTAGTGTTTATAGCGATTATCCGAATTTAATCCGCGTGTGACCATTTTTGATTAAATGTTTAATCTCGCAACTTTGGCTTAAATTCCTTATTGCGTGATGTTTATGCTTAATTGAAAATGATCGATTAAATGTTTTCGAATCAAAATTCTAATTAGTAGTTGTTTAGCCCGTGAATGCATGTATGTGATCCCGATCCTCTCCTTCCTTTAATTTAGCGATAACTTATTCTTTTCTTTTGTCACCATAATCACCCATCACCTTTTCTTATTTCTTTTACACCACTTTTATTCCTGAAGTAATTAAAACAATTAACATCTAAAATTCAATCACTCCCTATGGATTTCTTACGATACCCGACTTACCGCTGTGCTTGCTTGTCAAGTGTAGTAGTAGCTTAGGTTTTCTTTTGTATCGTGGCGGCAAAACACACAACGATTGTGTCCTCACACGAACACACTTTTTTTGCCCGGTCACAAAATGGCGCCGTTGCGGGGGAGTGTGTTTTAGATAGTAATTGCTTTATTATTTCGTAGTATTTTTCCTTTTGTATTTGTATTCTTTGTTTTAACCTTTTTTGCAGGATAGCATAATTGAGCACTAAGAAACTTTGATTCGCGGTTGCTCACTTTCTTTCTCGGATTCTCCATCTGCAAACAACGAGGTAATCATGTCCTACTATTATAGTTATTACGGTTATTCTAATGATTCATACTTTGGGGATAGTTTTCAAGTTTTCCATTTTCAAGATTTTCTTGAAAATGAAAGACTGGAAAACATTTATCGGAATGAAAATCGTTATTGGGAGCTTGAGTTGGATTCATTATTCGAATCAAATGACGATTCTTATTTCATTACTTTCGAAGACGAGTTTCAACCAAATGAGGAGTCTGAGGCTCTTGAGCCGAGGAAGCCTACTTTGGAAGAAACTTTGCTTCTTTACTCCCAAGGTTTGGAAAGCCTAAATGATGCTGGAATGAGACTTGGAGCACTTTGCGATGAGATTAATTCTTATGAACAAAACAACGAGGAGGTGGAATCTTATGTTTCACCTAAATTTTTCAAAGAATTTCTCATCGAGTGTGCATCCTTCTCCCCCGAAATTCAATCTCCTTCCGACGATGAGTCGATTGAGATTGAATTTATTTCATCACCATATTCGTTTTCCGTGATCGAACCATTAGAATTACTGGTTGATTCCTATGAGTCGGTAGAAACTTTTAAAACTTCTACACTTTTTGCCGATGAGGACTCTTTACCGGTCTTGTTTTCGATGGATGTTATCCCGATGTGTGCACCATCTCCCATTCCATTTGAAAAATCTTTGGGAGATGAGTCGATTTTTCTTGGTCCTCTAGTGTTCTTGTCCCCCTTATTATCCAAATCCCCCATCGTCCGCCCAAAATTTCAAATTGACGATGGTTCACTTTTTTCACCACCCACATGCCTTCCGTTGTTCAAACGGAATTCTTATTTTTCGGGAGGCATGTTTGCTTTGGAGGGTCCACCGTTGATCTTTCAAAGTCAAATCCCTTTTGGGTGGACCCTCAATTATTTAGACTTCTAGTGTATAGTTAGTGTGAAGCCTAAATAGTAGGTTGTAAATAGTTAGCTTTTTAATTTTCTTTCTTTCCTTTTTTTCTTTCCTTTTAATTTAGTCTAGTGTAATTAGTTAACTTTTTGTTATTTGTTTTTGCTATGCTCGGTACTAACTTGTTTTGTAGATTCATTTGGACTCGCGCTTATGGAGATCGCTCCAATTTTGGGTAATATCGTTCTTTTCCTCTCTTTGTGTTGTGTTCTTAATGCGCATTGAGGACAATGCAACATTTAAGTTAGGGGGTGTAGGATATTCTATCCGTTTCATGTGTAGTCCATGGATTTGCTCACATTTAGTTACTGAGTATGCCTTTTTGTGAAAAATTTGAAAATTTTCAAAAATATTTTCTTTCTTTTTTCTCCTTTGTTGGGCATTTTGCCTTGTTTGCAGTGATAAATTTCAATAATTGCCCGATCCAATAGACAACTCAATGATGCATGTTCTCGACCTTAGAAGTTATTAGACTGTAGTCCTCAAATCATTGATATTGTGAATAACTTCATGAATTAAACTTTATCCCATGAGCATATGTACTTTCCTTGTTATATTGATTTGGTTTAAGATTTTTATAACTCGGTAATCTTTTGTTGCATTGTATATACTTACACCGAGTAAGCTTTGTACCTTTCATCGTTTGTGAGTGTTATACACTATTCTTTCCTCTTTGAAAATGTTGAGTTCGTTGATAATCTCTCTAATCTTTCATTTGACCGTTCATTAATTGAGTTCATACTTGAAATGTATTACTTGAGCATGATTTTCAAAGTTTGTTTTGACTCAAGAATTGCGTAAACTTTATGAAATGATCATAGGCCATCTTTGTTATATCACCCATATTAGCCTTGACCTCACCTTATATGTCTCCCTAGTCAACCCCTTTGAGCCGAAATATAGCCTTTCGTTTCATAACCCCATTACCATAACCAACTCCAAATTGGAGTTTTAGCCTATACATACACTTTCCATACCTTTGTTTGGAATGTTACTTGGGATTGAATGTTGTTGTTATGATGTCGGTTGCAATTTAGGCATACGAGAGTTTGAAAAGTAAAGAGAGAAGAAAAGAAAGTGTAGTAAAAAAGAGAAAGCAAAAAGCAAAAGAAAACAAAAGAAAACATGAGAAAAAGAAGAAAAGAAAAAGAAAAGAGAAAGTTATATATGTTGTGTATATAGTTCAATAAGCTTTGATTACTCTCCAAATGATACATTTAATGCTTGTTTTGGAACTTGTTTTCCAATTTTGTAATTGCCCACATTTTCCCCATTATTCCAAGTTTTCATCTCCGAACACTTTGAATCCGTACATATACCTTTCATTTCATACCTTAACCCCAAACTTACATTACAACCCTATAAAGTCCTATGTGATCTTAGGGTGCATTTAATTTAAAAGTCATAATAGTTTTGATAATCTGTGAAAATGCATTTCGCCTCTTTTAGTGTGCGGTATCCTTTCATTGAGATTGCAAGTTTTTCATTTCCTATATAGCGTTCCTCATTTGTGACATGTGCGCGGCCTAGTTTCCATTTACATTTACTCTTAAGCCCACATGTTCCGTGTGTTACCTCTCTGTTTCGAGTGAATTTGCTTGATGAGTGTAATGCCCATGAGGATTGAATATATGCTTTCTTTAATGTAGTATCCGGTTTATATAAGTTTTTTGCCAAATCACACTTTGCATGTGCTCTCTCCCCTCCCACATTTCAAGGTTTCAATTCTATGAGGTGCATTCTATAATGTTAATGATTTGGACTTCTGTGTGAATTCATTCACTTTGCTAATAATGCGTATGAAATCCTTTTTGCCATTATTGGGCTTGTCGCATGTTGGGTTGGGCATATTTTGAGGAAACCATGTGATGTTTGTGGGTACCATCTCTGAAAACCCTCACGAGACGACACTCGTCCACTAGGGTAACCTAGGGGTTTAACGGCTTATTGCATATGCTAAATGCAATCGAATCGCCCGCGAAAGTCGCCTTTTGCTTTTATACCATACTTTTGTACTTTCTCCTGCTTTTGGTTTGTTTGTAGTTCTTGTTGTTTCCTATTTCATTGCTAGGGACTAGCAATGTGTAAGTTAGGGGGGGTGATATGACGCAAATATTGCGTATTTTACCCGTTAACCTACGCGTTATTAGCCCCCTCGGGTATCTTAATCCCTATATTTATGCTCGTTAACCAGACAACCTCGTATTTCTATGTTAACATGTTTTGCAGGGGTTAATTAAGCATTTTTAGGTATTTGGATGCTTAGTATGAAGTTTGGATGCATTTCGGTGAAGTTCCGTACACAATCGCACGCGCAAGGGCATTTTAGTCTTTTCACAGCTTGGGTACCTGGCCCGACATCTCACGGAAGTTTTAGCCCTTCTCTCTAGCTTCGCGTGGCCGCGAACAGTGCGCGATTTCTATTCATAACGAAGAAGTTACGGCGATTTCAGCGGAGGAAATACAAGGAAGCAAAAGAGGAGAAGGGAGAAGAAGAAGAAAAGAGGAATGCAGTGTGCTGCTACAATCTGCCCTGCTTGATCGATCGATCGACCCATCTGGTCGATCGATCGACCATTCTGTATTGTCGAATTTTTGCCTAGGTCGATCGATCGACCAAAGGGGTCGATCGATCGATGCTCTGTTTTCTACAGATATTTTGCCTTCTTTTCTTTCTTCTTTATTTTTATTCCAATTTACTATATAAGCCAATTTTTGTTGTAATAAGATAGATATCAGTGGGTGAATGATTTTAGGTTAGAATAGTTAGGGTTTTGAGGGTTTTGGATGGTTCTTCTTCATTTCTCTTTGGATTGACAATCTAATTGGTTTGTAAGTTGACTATTCATCTCCGCTACCATTAATATAGCTTGTTTTCCATTTATTCTTTCTTTCTAGATAATTTATATGCTTTGTTAATTAGGTTTTCTTTCTTTAATTCTTGCTTTCTTAGTTTAATTAGTTTAATTTAGTTTAATTCATTATGCACCCTTAGATAAATAGGGTCGGGATTGCGTTTCTGCCATTTATGGTTTGAACCTCGAAAGTTAGGGTTTCGTGTAAAATTGCATTTAATTGAAACCTCGCGTATTAAAGTCGGATTATTATGCGTTTAACTTTCTTTGTCATGCAACGTTAGTGTTTATAGCGATTATCCAAATTTAATCCGCGTGTGACCATTTTTGATTAAATGTTTAATCTCGCAACTTTGGCTTAAATTCCTTATTGCGTGATGTTTATGCTTAATTGAAAATGATCGATTAAATGTTTTTGAATCGAAATTCTAATTAGTAGTTGTTTAGCCCGTGAATGCGTGTATGCGATCCCGATCCTCGCCTTCCTTTAATTTAGCGTTAACTTATTCTTTTCTTTTGTCACCACAATCACCCATCACCTTTTCTTATTTATTTTACACCACTTTTATTCCTGAAGTAATTAAAACAATTAACATCTAAAATTCAATCACTCCCTGTGGATTTCTTACGATACCCGACTTACCGCTGTGCTTGCTTGTCAAGTGTAGTAGTAGCTTAGGTTTTCTTTTGTATCACGACGGAGAAACACACAACGATTGTGTCCTCACACGAACACACTTTTTCCACCCGGTCAGATAGCTTACAAAAGTGCTAACTTTGATAAGGAAGACGAAACACTGGTCACATAATTATTGCACAATTATTAGGACTATTCTTCTTAGGAATATGATGAGCTGTCAGTATTGGAAGGGAACTTGGTACAACATAGATTGCCTATTAAAGAAGGGTGTAAACCTATGAAAAAACTACCTTGATAGATGACCCTAAAGGTTACAATATAAATAAAATAAGATATTGAGAGATTATTGAAGGATGGATTCAATCGAAATGCTAGGTATGTTGAATGGCTATCAATTATGCAATTAAACCAAATGGTAAATTAAGTGTGTGCACTGATTTTTAAAATTTAAATGCAACTTCACCCAAGGATGAATATCCCATGTATGTAGTTGACCTACTTGTCGACAAGTCTGTTGTCCATGATATCATGTCCATGATGGATTGACATTTCGGGTGTAACCAAATATGAATTATTGAAGAAGATATGAATAAAAATGTATTTAGATGTCCAAGGAATCTTGGATCCTTTGAATGGGAAAAAAATTATTTTGGTATGATAAATGCATGAGCTACCTATCGAAAGGTAGTGAACACCATTTTCCATAATATGGCTGGTACCATTTTGTAATGTCACATTGATGATATAATTTTAAAATTCAAAACAATATCAGACCATATGAAATATTTAGAAAAATATTTTGAGAGAATAAGTCTTTACCAATTAAAATTAAATCCCTTTAAATGTGCTTTGGAGTTTTCGATGGAAATTTCCTAGGAAACCTGGTGCAAAAAAAAGGGGATTCAAGGGGAAAAAAATAAAGTCAACGATATAATTGAAAACAAGTCTCCTAAAACCAATAAATAATAACAAACGTTTTTATGGAAAGTTAGCTTTCTTCGAAGATTTAATTTTAAAGATGTTGGTAAAACTAATATCTTTTATCCCTTTTTAAAGATGAAAGATCAGGAGAAATTGTAATGGAAGGAAGATAATGGGGGAGAATTTTAAGTAATTAAATAGTATTTGGATAATCCCCCTATATTAGAACCACCAAGGGATGACAAGCCTTTGAAGATTTACAAATCCATTATTAACTCTTCAATTGGGATACTTTTAGCTAAAGACAACGAAGTAAATAAATAACATGATTTTCATTATCTTATTATATTGCCAAACACTTGTGAATGTAAATATTCTTTAATAAAAAACTATGTTTAACTTTGTACTTCATAATAATTAAATTAATATATATAACCTATTTCCTAGAGAAGTATTTATTATATCAAAGTTTAATTTACCTAAATATATGCTTACCAAACCTATTCTAAGGAATATAATTGGCCCTATACAAGTTTTATTTACAATATATTCCCCGAAAGTCTATAAAAGGCCAAGTCTTAGATTACTTTGTATCAGACCATCCTTATAAGGATCAATATGAAAGAGAGTTAAAAGTAGATTTTGCATCTCTATGCCTTTGAAGATTTTGTTTTGATGGTTATTGACTGGACATATGTCAGGCATAGAAGTAGTAATAGAGTTTCATAATAAGTATAAAAAATAAACATGGGTTTACACTAGAAAGCAATTCATGTTCAAGGCCTCCGTAATTGAAATGTGTGAAGATTCTCGATTGGGTTGGAAGAGGTTGTTTATATATTTAGGGGAGGGAGAAAAATATATTAAAAAGAGTGGAGAACTATTTGATGAAAGGAACTCTTTTATTAGAACTCACTAAATTTTGCTTGATACAAAATGTGGAGATAACACCCCTATTTATACTATCCTCCAACTCAAATGAATGGTGGAGATTAAATTTACATCAAAGGTCGAGATTGAATCTCTAGAACCTTCTACATCTATCTCCACTAATCTACTATTTCTTACACTCTCCAAAATACACAAGAGGGATCTAGAATGTTCTTTGGAAAATATCACTCTTAAATGGATCTAACTTTATGGAGGCCCAATACTAACTAATTAGTCAACCCAAACATTAACCCAAAAATTACAAACTAATAAAGCCCAATTATTTTAATTGCAAAAAACAAGTTTAATTTTCAACACCCACTCTTAAACTTGGTTTTGCAACTCCAAGTAGTCTTCGTAGCTTGTGGAACACTTCATGCTTGAGTGGCTTGGTAAAGATGTCGGCAACTTGATCATGAGACTTTACGTACTTCAATTGTACCTCCTTCTTTTCCATACATTCACGAAGGTAGTGATACCTTGTGTTAATGAGCTTGCTTCTGTCATGGAAAACTGGATTCTTTGCTAATGCAATCGTCGATTTATTGTCGATGCATATCTCAACTGTATCTTCAGGTATGTTAAGCTCTTTAAATAAATTCTTCAACCAAATTGCATGACATACACAATTTGTTGTGGCGACGTATTCAGCTTCACAAGTGGAAAGAGTGACAATAGGTTGCTTCTTTAAACTCCATGTGAATGCAATGTCTCCCATGTAGAACACGAACCCACTTGTGCTTTTTCGATCATCTAAGTCTCCTCCACAATCACTATCACTGTAGCCAACAAGCTTGAAACTGTTAGAGACTGAATAAAATAATCCATAGTCAATTTTACCTTTGACTTAGCGAAGGATCCTTCTTGCAGCCTTCAAGTGTGTTGTTGTTGGAGTTTCCATATAACGATTGATAAGTCCAACTCCAAAGAGGATATTGGGCCTTGTGCATGTTAAGTATCGCAAGCTTCCAATGAGGCTCTTAAACTATGTTGGATCCACTGTTTCTCCTTCTTCATGCTTTGACAACTTGGTTCCACATTCCACGGGAGTGCTTACGGGCTGACATTCATTCATCTTGAATTTCTTGAGAACTTCCTTTGCATAGCTTTCTTGAGAAATAAATATTCCTTCTTTCTCTTGCTTTACTTCTATGCCAAGATAGTAGGACATGAGCCCAATATCGGTCATCTCGAATTCTCTTGTCATCACCTTCTTAAACTCCTCGATCATCTTTGCATCATTTCATGTAAAGATTAAATCATCCACATACAAGCAAACAATTAAAATATCTTTATTTCCATTCACCTTTGTGTATAGGGCATGCTCATAAGGGCATTTTTTGAAACCATTTTTATGAAGATATTGATCAATTCTACTATTCCATGCCCATGGTGCTTGTTTTAGGCCGTATAATGCCTTGTTCAATTTTAACACCTTATCTTCGTTGCCTTTCACAACATACCCCATGGGTTGCTCTACATATACTTCTTCTTCAAGATGGCCATTTAAGAAAGCAGACTTCACATCCATTTGATGGATTTTCCATCTATTTTGAGCTGCTAAAGAGATAATTAATCTTATAGTTTCAAGACGGGCAACTGGAGAAAATACCTCTTCATAGTCAATTCCATACCGTTGCTTAAATCCTTTGGCGACTAGTCTTGCTTTATACCTCTCCACTTCTCCTTTAGCATTCTTCTTAGCTTTATACACCCATTTGACTCCAATAGCTTTGTGCCCTTTGGGAAGACTTGTCAAATCCCATGTGTCATTCTTCTCAATCGCTTTTATCTCATCATCCATTGCATCCTTCCATCTCTTGCTTTGTATGGCCTCTTCAAAACCTATAGGTTCACAATCGACAAAAAGACAAAAGAGAGTTATATCATTTTGATTTTCAGTTACCTCATATATTTCATCCAAGCTTCTCAACCGTGGGGCTCTTTCATGTGAACTTTGACTTGATGATGATGATGATGATGGATCTCCATGAGTGGATGATGGTGGTGATGTAGGTGGCGTAACAGGCTCTTCTATATCTCCATTGCTTCTATCTTCATCTTCTTCTTCAAATAAAGGAAGAAAGTCATAGTTTTCCTCCTGGGCATCCCAGTTCCATGATCCTTCTTCATCAAAGTTGACATCTCTACTCGTGATGACTTTTCCACTGATTGGATTGTACAACTTGTAGCCTTTGGAGCGTGAATCGTAGCCAACAAATACATATTTTTCACTCTTATCATCAAGCTTTGTCCGCTTTTGATCCGGCACATGAGCATATGCAATGCTCCCAAATACTCTCAAATGAGAAATTCCAGGCTTTCTCCCGCTCCATGCTTCTTATGGAGTTTTATTCCACACACTTTTAGTGGGGCTTCTATTTGACAGATAAACGGCACAATCCACAGCTTCGGCCCAAAATTCTTTTGGCATTCTTTTGCTTTTCAACATGCTTCGAGTCATATTTAAAATGGATCTATATTTTCTTTCAGCAACTCCATTTTGTTGAGGTGAGTATGCAACCGTTAAAGGACGGCGTATCCCATTTTCTTCACAAAACTTTTCAAACTCTTTAGAAGTGAATTCGCCTCCTCTATCGGATCGCATAGATTTTATTTCATAACCACTTTCTTTTTCCACAAGTGCTTTACATTTCTTAAAAGAACAAAATACTTCTGATTTTTCTTTTAAGAAATAAACCCATGTCTTCCTACTAAAATCATCAATGAAAAGTAGAAAGTATTTATTTTTGCCAAAAGAACAAGGAGTAATAGGGTCACACACATTGATATGAATGAGTTCTAGGGGCTTCTTTGCTCTTGTAATTTACTCTTTTGGAAAAATCATTCTAGAATGTTTCCCAAGTAAGCATCCTTCACATAATTGATCCAGATGATTAATGGAAGGCAACCCATTAACCATTCTTTTGTTATGCAGCAATTTTAAGCCACCAAAATTTTGATGCCCAAACCTTAAGTGCCAAAGCCAAGACATGTCTTTAAAGCAAGCTTTTAAACACATTGCACCTTCACTTTGAATGTTTAGTAAAAACATTATATTTCTTGCCATAGGTACTTTAGCAATTAAATTCATTTTTTGGTCTCTTAAAGAAAGACTATGATCTTTCATGTGGATATCATAACCTTTCTCTAAGAGTTGCCCCAGACTCAAGATACTTGTTTTCATGTTTGGCACATAGTAGACATTTGAAATAAATTGGTGCTTCCCATTTTTCATACGAATCAATATCTTACCTTTTCCTTTCACCGGCACTTTTGATTCATCTCCAAAAGTAACATTGCCCTTTACCGATTCATCAAGTTCCACAAACATGTCCTTTTTTCCACACATATGGTTGCTTGCTCCCATGTCAAGATACCACGTCTTTCTTTCTCCATTATGTTCTCCTTTGTATGCTAATAACAATGTCGAATCCTTGTGCTTTTCCTTTTCATCATAATTAGCCTTCTCCTACACAATATTCGAATTACTTCTGCATTCCGAAGCATAAGGACCGAATTTTTTACAATTATAACACTTAATTTGAGATTTTTTGTACCTTGGTCTCGTGTTGCACCCTCTTCCACGTCCTCTTGCTGGATATGAGTTTTGCCTTTCATTGTTGAAAAACTTCACGCCGTCTCTTCCTCGAAATTGACATCCGCCTCTTCCTCTTTGGCTCCGTTCGTTGTTGTATTCTCTTCCTTCTTTTAGAGTAATCTTTGTTTGAAGAGCTTGCTCTAAAGTCTCCTGACTTTTCCTCTTAAGTCTCTCTTCATGGGATTTTAAGGAACCCATGAGTTCATCAATTCCCATAGAATCTGTATCTTTGGATTCTTCAATTGCAACAACAACATAGTCAAACTTGGAACTTAAAGAGCGGAGGATTTTTTTCTACCACCCATGTGTCGCTCATATTTTCACCATTAGTTTTCAGTTGATTGACAATAGCCAAAACTCTAGCAAAATAATCTGAAAGTAACTCGGAATCTTTCATATGTAAAGACTTGAACTCACCTCTAAGTGTTTGGAGACGAACCTTCTTTACCTTCTCAATCCCCTTATGAGAATTTTGTAGAGTCTCCCATGCTTCTTTGGCGGTTATGGCAGACGCAATTTTCTCAAACGTACCTTCATCCAATGCTTGGTGAATAAGAGTGAGAGCCTTTTGACCTGTCATCCTTGCTTCTTTTAATCTATCCTTTTGAGCTTGGGACAGAGTGGCTTCATCTTGAGGCTCATTGTATCCTTTTTCAACGATCTCCCAAACATCTTTGGAAGCGAGTAAAACCTTCATCTTGATACTCCAATGGTTGTAGTTGTCTTTGGTGAGTTGAGGGATTTGGAAAGGAACCATACCATTAGCCATTTTAGAACCTTGGCTCTGATACCACTTTGTTAGAAGAGGTTGTTTATATATTTAAGGGAGGGAGAAAAATATATGAAAAAGAGTGGAGAACTATTTGATGAAAGGAACTCTTTTATTAGAACTCACTAAATTTTGCTTGATACAAAATTCGGAGATAACACCCCTATTTATACTATCCTCCAACTCAAATGAATGGTGGAGATTAAATTTACATCAAGGGTCAAGATTGAATCTCTAGAACCTTCTACATCTATCTCCACTAATCTATTATTTCTTACACTCTCCAAAATACACAAGAGGGATCTAGAATGTTCTTTGGAAAATATTAATCTTAAATGGATCTAACTTTATGGAGGCCCAATACTAACTAATTAGTCAACCCAAACATTAACCCAAAAATTAGAAACTAATAAAGCCCAATTGTTTTAATTGCAAAAAACAAGTTTTATTTTCAACAGATTGGTCATAAAATAACTAACTGGTGAGTACGTGTGCTTTAGTGAGAAATTAACCTTATATAAGCAAACAACCTTGGAGTCGATGTCCATATTAGATGAAGTCACTTTGAATTATTACTCAAGAACCCTGAATGAAGAGGCCAATGAAATAACTCAAAAGGCTTTAGGGTTGAAGCCCATTGAGAGCTTTGAAGGAAAGTGAAAGTTGAATTATGTCATTAAATTATCATCTTTGCTCCAAAATAGATTGCCAATGATGTAAATCGATAATTTTTATTTTCATAATGACTGGAGAAAACTATAATTGAATATCTAATATAGCTTGACATTAAGGCTGACAAAATTGTTAAATAGAGAAGCATAAACTGTATTTTATATGCTCGAAAACTATTCAAGAGGAGTGTTTATGGCATGTTATTGGAATGCTTGAGTAGGGAAAATGTCCTAATAATTAATGATGAATTCAATGAAGGTTTGTGTGTAGCACATCTGAGGAATAAAAATGAGGTGGTTACTAAGAAGGCATGGCTAGTTTTAGGCAACTGTTCTAAAATCTTGTACAGAATTTTCCAAAGGGTGACAAAAATGTCAATAAAAGGACCCCTTAAATCATTTACCAATAATAGATGTTGTTAAAGCTTATCCATTTCAAGGATGGTCAATATATGTGATAGAAAAAATATACGCTTATTCCTTAAAATGACATGATTTGATAAACTATTTACTGAATGGGTAGAAGCCAAGCCTTTGAGGTTGGTACCTTATAGTGCACTACCTGACTTTCTACAATACATTGCTTATAGGTTTGGGATTCCCCAAACCATAACCACAAATAATGCAAGCATTCTTAAGCCACTATCGTACTAAAATTTAATTTGAGGTTATGGATTTCGCGGACTAAATATGCTCCATACTATGCCCAATCAAATGCATAAGCATTAGCCACAAATAAATTCATAAAATACATTTTGTGCAAAGTCATTGAAAATAATCCTAGGGATTAGCATAATTTGTTTCCAAAAGTATCGTGGGCATGTATGACCTCCAAAAGGTTAAGTATATGTGTGACCCCTTATGCTTTGACATATATGCATGGTGTTGTACTTCTAGTTGAAATTATATTGAATATACCAAGGGTTGTGGATCAAAACAAATTGACAATTGAGGGATATGGCAAATCAATGTAAATAGAACTGGAAAATATAGATAAAGATAAGATCAAAGCTTTAAAAAATATCTTAGTTTAAAAAAATAGCTGAAAGTTATAACAAAAGAGTGAAAAGGTGAACTTTAAATGAAGGGGCCCAGGCGTGGAAAATAGTGCTCAACAGGGTCAAAAGACCCAACTTTTAGAAAGTGGTATCCTGAATGGGAACGACCGTTTTAAATTCATAAAGTATTTAAAGATGGATCATACCATCTCAAGAACTTGAATGACAACATTCATATCGGAAAGACTAATGGAAGATTTCTAAAACCATATTACCTTATAATATGGGAGGTAGTGAAATAAAAAAAACACAACAAAATAAAACTTTCATTCATTCATAATTAAAATATTGGATTACAAAGGACCTAAAATTGGCCCCAAATTTTTTATACACAGATCTTTATTCTATAATTCGAAGTTGCTTATCAACAAAAAAAAGGAATTTGAGTGCTGATATTTGGATCTCTGATACCATGAAATCGAATTTACAATAAAGGTCACCAACTTCCTCCTTAGTGTTAGCCAATTCAAAACTAACCTTGGCTAGTTGTTCTTCTAAAACTTTCCTATCCTCGAGTAAGGTAGTCCTTCGATCCTTCTTTAATTTTATAGACTCAATCAAAGAATAATCTTCAAACTGTTGAAAATATACCAACTCTTGGTCTTCTGCCAAGTAAGACTCCTCCCTCTCAGCTGTAGCCAATGAAGACAAAAAGATAGGAAGTGAGGAGTCGAGCTTCCTTATTCCTTAACCAATCTGTGCATTAATGTTTTCAGTTATTGGCAAGTTTTGGCAAATTAATCGAAATCCAAGTTAAAATGTGAAATCAATTAGTGCCTTAAAATGGATCCCAATGAAGCTTTGAAGGATCTTTGAAGATTGAGTAGGGACCAATTTACTTATAGGCTCTATAGGTTATTTTTAAGTAGGGCATTTATTTTCTTCTCCAAGTCAATAGGAGAAGTCACTTCTATAGAGAATGATGAACCTTCAAAAATGAGTTGTTGCAATCTCTCTTGGAAAAGACTAAACTTTTCGAATAAATAAAGCCAGAAATTGGAACATCAACTATAAGAGCATGTGAATAAAAGATTTTAAGACTGGATGAATTGGGTAGAGGATTAAATTGCTCCACTAGCTCAATCTTGTCAAGATTTGTGGAATGAGGCATGGTATCATCAGTGGACTCTTCCATATGTCTGGGATTAATATCATTGTCAATACCAGGAAGTAATAAAACCACAATAGGTTCCGTGACATGTAAAGAGGGCCTTAGAGATTATGAAATCCCTACAATCGTGATTGCCTCAACTCTGGAAACACTCGCCCTAAATAAAAAAAAACATACTCAACAAACTATTAAAATAAGAGCATAAAATAAGACACGAAGATTAAAGTACCTTCAATAGTTCCTGGAGATGAAATATGAGCAGTTTCTAATGCCTTGAGGGAATAACTCTAGTATTCCTTCTACCAAATATTTGAAACATTTGGTTCAAGGGGCTATTAACATCAAGATTAGGAGAATGAGTGGGCATATGAGGAATGGATGAAAAAGTGAGAGGTCGAAGGGTTCTGTAAATAAGAGTTATTTCTTCTTTTTACTCCTCCTCTGGTATGTTCTCCCCAATTTTGGTCTCATCGAATGGGGTTTAACTCTTGTAGAAAGCTTCCTATTCCTTTATATTCATTATCCTCTGATAACATAATTTTTCTTCTCCTCAAAGGAGGATATTTTTCTGGGACACTAGTCCCTTTGATGAAGTCCTAAAGGCCAGGTGTAATGGCCACTCTTTTGGGCTTTCCCACATATGCAACACTTGTAGTTAGAAGAATATTATCAACCTACACATGCTTAAAATAATTAACACGATGAAGGGTGTTTAAAATTTTAAATTAATCCTTACTAAGAGTGGGAGGGGAATTTTCAAAGCAGACAAGGTGGGAGGCTTCATTATGAAATCTACATGGTTGAAGCACCGATTTCCAAAGGAATTTGTTATCTTGAAAAATAATGTAGAGATCGTAGGCTAAAAGTTTGAATTACTTCTTGGTAACTCTCCAAACCGACTAGAATTATTTCTCCAGTCATAAAAGAAAAACTGGTGAAGATAAGTGGATTGGATAAACTCCTCTTAGGGACAAGGATAACTTAAACCAAGCCAAACTGTCGAGAAAATTGAGCTGAAAGATAGAGCTCACCTATTGATTTGACTATCATACTTTTTTGGGGTTTTCGATGAACAAAATAAATCTCTAGTAATAAAAAAAAAACTCCCTTAATAATCATTGATGTGTTTCTCACGACAAAACTAATTCAGGATAGGAACTGTCCAATAAGAATATGATCAGAGAAAACCACCATCATTAGCTTCAGAAATCCAGGGGCTCGAAATCTATGATGTCTCTTAAACACGACCAAATATTATTCGAAGGACTTGTTAGCTAGAAGATAGATATAATACCTTTGTTCATGGAAACGGGTGATAATCTCCGTGATACGATGGGAACTTTTAAGGAAATAGTCATGAATCTACATTTTCAAAGCCCAAAGTGGGCCACCCTAATTACTGTTGAAAGAATTTTCACACAATTCATAACATTCCTATAGATACTTCCTTTTAGAACTAGATGGGTGATCAGAATTGGCCAAATGAATAGCCTCGAAAAGATTTTGGGGACAACAAACGAAATCATAAGAGCTTAAGGCATAGTCAACATCTCTAGAAGAAGAATAAGGTAGAACATGAATGTATGCATCATCCCTGGAGTTCATGGCAACTAAAGATGGCGAGATAGAGCAGAGAAATGAAATGGAAAGAGAAAATTTGTAAAGAAAATGAGAAGATTAAGGATATGAATTAATGTTATCATTAGAGGATCAATATAAAGGGGTGGCGTCCGGAGCATGATCGTAGGTATAAATTCCAAGACATGGGAATCCCAATCACCCGTTAGTTGGTAAGAAACAAAGGGAGTTGGTAGTTATTTGCATGAGAAGAAAAATATTTTAAAATTTAACCAGTGTGGGGGGTAATTTTACACCATATCTAACGAGCCAATCAATGAAATATAAGTGATCGTAGAATAATGTCCTGGAGGATGTAAGAGACGAACTTCGTTTAGATAGCACATGGCACTGTATAAAGGATGCACATGTGCGCATGCAAATAGTTATTAAAGAGAGAGGTTGATGCGTATAATAATAGCTCACCGTTATTGGGTAATTTATAATTAGGTTTTTACGGTCTAGTCCTTGGACTAACAATTTTAGACAAAAAAACCGGTGAACTAAATTTTAAACGATTAGGTCCAACATATAAATACCCCCAATTTAAAAAAATCATAAACCTAATCGGCTATTGGAGTTTTCTCTGCAACTAACGACTATTCTCCGAAATCAAAAATAACATCAATCTTATGCTTTGATCGTCTTTCCTATAATCGATTACAGTGTTCTTATTCGATTCTACCTGTATCACTTGGCTCTATCATTTGTAAGTTTATCTTTATCAGCAGTTGATTTTTCTATTTTCGATCAATAACAATAAGTATATGTCCTTTGTTTTAATTCAAGAGACTCATTGTAATATTCATTCATGTGATTGAATAGCTTTTTATACGTTATATATGTATATATTTTTAATTTGTGTTTTTTATGCATTTATGTTTGGATTCTTAATAAATAAGTTATATTTATCAATATTTGTAATTCTTAGTTGAATGTGCTGAATGAATATTATTGATGTTTCATTCTAATTTTAAGAGTCCTTGATTTTCATTTGGTATTGAATCACTTATTGATATAGGTCCGCGCCAGCGGAAATAACCAGTTCGATTTCAGTTTTCAAAGTACACGCAATGTTTATAAAGTACACGTGATTGATTATTTGATAATATGTGTGTGGTTTATTGCTTCATGTATAGGTTTCTAAAAAGTTCCTGTAAGTTTATATTAATTATAAATAAATATTTTGATATTTCATGCATTAAATTATTGCACACATTTTTAGAATTGTTGACCTTGAAGTAAATGTTTTTCGTCTCTGTTTTACTGCAGGACATTATGGTAAGTAGTGTAATAGCAAGGTGTTGTTATTTGGATAATATGGCTTATATTGAAATATTTGAAGATAGCTCATTAGATTTCATATGCAATGAGTTGTGTATTAGGTTTACTAATTTGAGAAGTGGGATTTTTTCATTGAGGTATTCATTTGGTGACGAATGTCGGTTCATGTTGGTTTGTGACAACGATGTTTGTTGTATGTTGCAGTCCCAATTGATCGTGAAAGCTAATTTCATTTGGATATATGTCATTGATTCATTACCATTTCCATGTAATACATGTCGTGAACGGGTTGACTGCTCTAATCGAATTTTTGAAGGGGTTGACTGCAGTAATACAATGTCTGAGAGGGTTGACAGTGGTGATACAAATACACAGAGGTTAGAGTCTTTATCATCAGGAAATAAAAATGATTTTAATAGTTGCATTGAGAATGACTTTTATCTTGGAGGTGTGGAGTCAAGTAAGTCGAAATTCTATCTTTCGAATGATTGGAAGACTTATATGTAATACCCCGTACTTTTGGCTATATTTATTTTTGGGATTTATTAATTAAATGCGTATTAATTGGAAATTAATCCGGGTTATAAATACTGATGTGATGCGAATTGGTATTTAATTATGTGCATATATGATTATATATGTATTTGGTATTATAAAATTTGTCGTGGGATTTATATACGGCATTTTAGAAATTTTGTTGAGACGCGTGGGACCGCCGCGTCACGGTATAATATTTTGATATTAAAAGTAAATTTAAAATCGATAATCCGTATGGTCGTTTTGAGCGCGCCAACGCGTCCGGAAGGGTCGAGATAGTCAGAAAACACTAGCCGGGGGTATAGTTTGGATCCCGGGGTAATTTTAGACCGTACCGGTAACTTAAAGGGTATTTTAGTAATTTGGTATTTTTGGGTAATTAAAAGTGACGAAAATTGAGAGTTGTAATCTGATAAGGATTGACCCCAACCAACCCTTATTAACCCAACAAGCTACGGAGGTTTATTGAAATTAGGTTTCATAAGTTTCCCCAAAGCAAACCCTAGCCACCATAGCCTTTTGGAGAAGAAAGCTTGGAGAAGGAGAGAGAGAGAGAGATTCTGCAGAAATTCTACACCGAATCCACACCAAATTCAGAAATCAAACCAAGGCAAGTGACTTTATTTCCATTTAATTACTGAGAATGTCTTTTCCATGTTAGAAATTGAAGAATCTTAATTGTTCTTGAAAGATTAAAAGAAAACCCATGAAATTTGAAGTTATTATTGAATGTTGGGATAGGTTTGCATGTAGAAACATTGTTGGGAGATTTAATTTCGGATATTTCATATCTAGGTGATGTATAAACGAATTAAAATCTGGGAATTTATGATGAGAAAAAGTTAGGGTTTATGTTCTTGAAGAAAATTGGGAATTAGTGTAGAAATTGTGATTTAATGATGTTTAGATGATATCAAACCCTTTAATGATGTTAGTATAACCCCTTAACATGTTTGAGGATGTTTAGAGAACTCAATATATTGTGGGAACGAATTTTAGAAGAGGTTTGAGGAGTAAAAATGGTGAAAAACGATTTTTGGGAAGTTCTGGGCCGAAACTGGCATCTCGTTAGAAGCAACCCCCAGGTCGTTCGAACGAGCTCGTTCGAACGAGCTTCTAACGAGTTGACCAGTCGTTATTAACGAGTAGGATTTTCGTTCGATATCTCGTTCGAACGAGATATCGTTAGAAGGGTCAGTTCGTTCGAACGAACTGGGATCTCGTTCGAACAGCCTCGTTCGAACGAGACTTCTAACGACCTGACAGTCCAAACTCGTTCGAAGCCTCGTTCGAACGAGACTTCTAACGAGTTGACAGTTTGCCCCTTTTTGGACTGTTTTGACTTTTGGAGTTCCGGGAGATGGTTCAAGGGTAGAGTTAGCATCCCTTTGATGATATAGTGATTGATTTGGGACTTTTGGGTTGCTGGGATGAGTAAAGCATATACGAGAATTATATTCAATGAATCATTTGGGTTGAGACGTGAGTGACTACTACGATGTGAGGATGAATTATAGCGCGTATAATTATGAACCGGAATAAAATAAGTTGTGATAATTAGTTAGTACAAGAATGCGATATGTACTACGATTAAAATACGGTATTACTAAGATGTGTGTTTACTTAGTATTAGTATATGGATTGTTTGTATGACATACCTACCATACTTGCTATCACGGGAGGTTTCGTTCGCTTAGGACCCTCTAATCCTTGTGTGCCTACGGGGGGGATATAGACTGGTACCTTGATGAACATAGGTCATAGAAAGACTTATTGTGATATTAATAAGTCCGCTGACCATGGGAGCGTAGGTATGTGCGTGACCCATGTGATGGTGACTATGTTCGCCTCCACTATTTGTGATTTGTGTTATCTGAACTATTCCTGAGAGATTCGGAATATGTGATCCTTATGTACGTGATGTACCGGGATGGATAGCAGAGTATGTGTGCACTACAGCTTAGATTGCGGGGTGCTTGTATCGTATATTTATGATGTGAATAATATACATTAAATTTATGGAAATCCTCATGTTAATGTTGTAAAAATATTACGGTATTGTTTCGAGGTATATAATGAGTTAGCTGATAGTTATATCAATGGCATATTTAATAACTGAGTTTACGTGAAACCTCTATTAAATGACGAGCGTTGTTATGTTAAATTAACCGAGTAAAATGGGTAGAACCTTTGGTTGTCTAGCTAGTTTACGTTGTCACTTAGCTAGTGGAAAGGGTAGTTATAAATGGGTACTTACGTTAGGAGTGCACAGTTAGACGAGAGGTGAGAATATCATGCGAGTGTACGTCCTAACATGTACTTTGCATTTAATGTTTTAAATGTTTTTAAAGCACTTGCAGGTTTTTAAAATGATTTCCACTTTCGGGCTCTGACCCATTTGCTTTCAAATATATTTTCTTGTAAAACCATTTTAGGTGCCCAGCCACAAGGACACCAAGCATAGGATTCTCATTCAGGTGACGTGCTGTAGCTGGTTGTGGAAGCTACAGGGATTTGCTCATAGACGCTTCTATCTTTTGGATTCCAGAGTCACTATCTATCAGTTGTAGGGCATGTTGCCCATTCCTATTTAGAGCATTTTTACATTTCAGTTTTCAGACTCTAGCATGTATTGCTCAGTATTCAGTTTTAGTTATTTATTTCAGTTTACATATCAGTCGTGGGATTTGTATTGAGGAGTTTTCCTCCAGGTTTTATTTACATATTGTGATGGTTATTCTTGTTACTTCAGTATGGTGAATGGTGTTATTTAGTTATTCATTACTCTTGTTGCATGTTAATCAGATTTAATAAAATTTGGCACTTACTTTTTAAATACTAGGTGGTTAGTAATAATAAAACGTTTTCGACAGTGATGCTATTAACTGAGCCAACTTGGCATTTTGAATTAATTTTATAAAGGAGTAGCTACCCGGTGTTTAATTAGTCGGGGTGTCACAGGTGGTATCAGAGCATCAGGTTCTAGTGTCCTTTAGGATCTGTACGGCTATTATGTTTCCGCTACGTTTCTTTGATATAGAGCCCTATATTTTAGGACTGTTGTATTCTTTTGTGTATGCTTCGTTCTTCAGCTATATTAAGTTTATAAACCGTGAACTTATAAACTTTGTTCTTATTTCAGATGCCTCCACGACGTGCACGACGAGTTCCCAGGAATGCTACGCCCGAACCACAGCCCGCTCCAGTTCAGGGCATGTTGAACGCCGCTGAGGTTGCTGCTATAGTAGCCCAAGCGGTAAATGCCGCGATTGCCGTGATTCAGCAGGCACCACCGCAGGCGCCGGTTGCCGCGCCAGTACAGGTTAATGCATTCCCGTCTGCTTGGGAGCATGTACGTGACGCTTTTCAGAAAGCGCATCCACCAGAGTTTGCTGGAAGCTCAGATGTGGTTATCTCGAGCCAATGGAGGAAGGACATGCAGAGGCATTTGAGGATGCATGAGTGCACTGATGTTCAGAAACAGGTGCTAGCTACTTTCAAGCTAGTTGGATCTGCGCTACAGTGGTGGGAGTCCATTACCACCGCGGAGGAGAGGGATACCCTCACGATACAGGAGTTCTGGGTGCGGTTCGACCGCAAGTATTTTCCGTCCGCAGTTCATACAGAGATGAGGAGGAAGCTGATGAGTTTGAAGCAGGAGGGCAAGACAGTGGCCGAGTATGAGGCCGAGTTCACTAACTTGTTGAATATCGTTCCAGACGAGATTCCAACAGAGAAGAAGAAGATAGAGAAGTTCACCGACGGGTTGAATTGGAGAATCCGGCAGCATCTGCTTGGGAACCTATCGTTGGCCACGTATTCTGATGTGGTTAACGCTGCATTACTACACTGCCAGGACCACCGTTTTCATATGGCCGAGGGCAAGCGGTCAGGGGAGTCTAGCCATCAGGGCAGGACTGGAGGACATGGTGCCAGCGGGGCACAAACCGGTCAGGGGCAGAGACAGACTGAGAAGGGTACCCAGCAGGGGGACAATAAGAGGTTCCGATCAGGGAACTACAGGCAGGGACAGGGAGGTTTCCGCCAGGGCCATCAGGGTCCAAACGGCCAGCAGGGCCAGCAGGGGCAGAATGGGCAGCAGTTCCATCAGGGCCAGCAGGGCCAAGGGAGGAATGGTAACGGCCACCAGGGCCGGGGACAGCAGGGGCAGAGGGGAGGAAACTTCCCAGGGAAGTGCTTTACTTGTGGCAAAACTGGCCATAAGAAGCAGGATTGTCCTGATAAGGGCAGGGCCCCACAGCAGCAGCAGCAGGGTGCTCGCCAGGAGCCACAGAGACCTATGTTTCCCGCCGCTCTTCCCGCACCGCCACAGATGGCAGCATTGCCACCCATTCCAGCAGTCCCAGCTCAACAGGGGCAACTACAGTATGGACGTGTCTACAACGTTCACCAGGCTGCAGTTCCACAGGCACCGCCCGCGATCGAGGGTACGTTTCCTATCCATGGCACTATGGGTCGGGTGTTATTTGATACGGGTGCTACACACTGTTTTATTGCTACACACTTCGCGAAAGCTTTAGGATTGTTAGCTACGGCATAGAGCACAGTGACGTGTGTCGACTCACCATTAGGGAGTGGGTCACTTATTTTCTTTATATGCCGGGGAGTCGGGGTAGAGGTTGGTGGTTTGGTATTGCCTGCGGACATGTTAGTGTTAGACATGCATGTTCACGATGTGATCATCGGGATGGATTGGCTCGTAGCATATAGGGCCATGATTGATTGCTTCAGCGGGAGCATTGTTTTTGCCATTCCGGGGCAGGAGATGTTTATAGTGGCGATGCCTCGCCCAGAGGGAGAATCGACCGCTCATCTGTATTACATAGAGGAGGATACCTCTAAGGAGGTTGTGATTTCTTTAGATTCGATCCCGGTTGTCAGGGAGTATTCGGATGTGTTTCAGGAGATACCAGGCTTACCACCCAGTCGAGAGATAGACTTCGTTATTGATCTGCTACCGGGTACGAGACCTATAGCACGTGCACCGTACCGTATGGCTCCAGCTGAGATGCGAGAGTTACGGGATCAGATAGAGCAGCTGTTAGGGCAGGGCTTTATTCGCAGGAGTACCTCACCTTGGGGCGCTCCAGTTTTGTTTGTGAAGAAGAGGGATGGTTCACTGAGATTGTGCGTGGACTACCGAGAGTTGAATAAGGTCACGATACGGAATAAGTATCCGTTGCCTCGAATCGATGACTTATTCGACCAGTTGAGAGGAGCTTCTTTCTTCTCGAAGATTGACTTGAGGTCGGGATACCATCAGTTGCATATCAGGGAGGAGGATGTCTCGAAGACTGCGTTCTTGTCGAGATATGGTTCTTATGAGTTTCGGGTTATGCCTTTCGGCTTGACCAACGCTCCAGCAGTGTTTATGGACTTGATGAATAGGGTGTTCAGAGATTTCCTAGATCAATTTGTCATTGTCTTCATTGATGACATTCTGGTTTACTCTCAGACAGAGGAGGAGCACGCCGAGCATTTGAGGATGGTTTTGCAGACACTTCGTCAGAACGAGCTGTATGCAAAATATGAGAAGTGCGGGTTTTGGCTGAAGGAAGTCCAGTTCTTGGGTCACATTATTTCCGACCAGGGAATATCTGTCGATCCGGGGAAGGTGTCAGCGGTGAGGGAGTGGGGACAGCCCACGACACCAACGGAGATTCGTAGTTTCTTGGGTTTAGCAGGATACTACAGGAAGTTTATTCGGGGTTTCTCAGAGATAGCAGGTCCTTTGACACATCTTACTCGTAAGGGTGTGCCATATATCTGGAGTGATGCCTGTCAGTTGGCATTCGATGAGTTGAAGGACAAATTGACCTCAGCACCTGTGTTAGCATTGCCGAGACCGGTAGTTGAGTATTTGGTTTACACCGATGCGTCTTTGCAAGGGCTTGGAGGTGTTTTGCAGCAGGAGAGACAGGCCATAGCTTATGCTTCCCGTAAGCTTAAGCCTCATGAGAAGAATTACCCCACGCATGATTTGGAATTGGCAGCAGTAGTATTTGCCTTACGGATTTGGAGGCACTATCTTTTGGGGGAGAAGTTTCAGCTGTTCACGGACCACAAGTCACTACAGTATCTGTTCACGCAGAAGGAATTAAATATGCGGCAGCGTAGGTGGCTTGAATTTGTGAAAGACTACCAGTTCGACATTCAGTACCACCCGGGTAAGGCTAACGTGGTAGCAGACGCGTTGAGCCGCAGGCCAGCAGATGAGGTGGCAGAAGTGTGGAAAGCGAAGTGGAAGGAATTGGGACACCAGGATGCAGTGGCCCGATCTTTCATGGCTGTGATGACCGTTACACCGCAGATTGTCACGAAGGTTGTACGGGCACAGGCAAATGATTCGTTCTGTCAGGAGCAGATAGTTCGATTACTCGCTGAGGGAGCTGAATCCTATACCGTTAGCTCAGACGGGGGATTACGCTTCAATGGGAGATTGGTAGTTCCGGAAGGAGAGGAACTGCGACACGATGTGATGGCAGAGTCGCACGGCTCACGGTTCGCGGTACATCCCGGAGGGGACAAAATGTACCAAGATATGAGACGGCAGTATTGGTGGAGCGGTATGAAGAGAGATATCGCAGAGTTTGTCTCGAAATGCGCCACTTGTCAGCTTATAAAAGTGGATCATCAGAGACCAACAGGATTGCTACAGCCATTGGAGGTTCCGGTGCGGATGTGGGAGAGCATATCCATGGACTTTATCACGGGGTTGCCTACGTCGCAGAGGGGTCACGACTCCGTTTGGGTAATTGTGGACAGATTGTCCAAGGTCGCTCACTTTTTACCCGTTAGGACTGATTACACTGCGGGTCAGTATGCCCAACTCTTCATTTCAGAGATTGTGAGACTTCACGGTGTGCCCCTAAATATCGTGTCTGACAGAGACAAGATATTTGTTTCGAGGTTTTGGGAGAGTTTCCAGGAGGCCATGGGCACGGAATTGCGGTTGAGTACGGCTTATCATCCGCAGACTGATGGGCAGACCGAGCGCACCAATCAGATGTTGGAAGACATGCTACGCATGTGTATTATTGACTTCGGGGGTGGATGGGAGCAGTACCTTCCACTGGTGGAGTTTGCTTACAACAACTCCTATCAGTTCACGATTGGCATGGCTCCGTTTGAGGCATTGTACGGTAGGCCTTGTCGTTCCCCAGCATGTTGGTTGGAAGTGGGGGACAACAAACTACTTGGGCCGGAAGTAATTCAGGATACTTCGGCAAGGATTGAGTTGATTCGGAGTCGCATTCGGGTAGCTCAAGACAGGCAGAAGAGTTATGCTGATGCGAAGAGATTTTTTAGGGAGTTCCAAGTGGGGGACCAGGTTTTGCTCAGGGTTTCTCCGATGAAGGGGATTATGCGATTCGGGAAGAAGGGGAAGTTGGCACCGAGGTATGTGGGGCCGTTTCCTATTATTGAGCGGATCGGACCGGTTGCGTATAGACTCGGGTTACCGGAGCATTTGCATCGGATTCACGACGTGTTCCATATTTCCTCGCTGAGGAAATACCTTAGGGATGATTTGGCTCATTCTCACATTGCTGTGGAGGACATCGATCTCCAGCCGGATAGCTCTTATGAGGAGGGGCCAATTGCTATTTTGGACCGAAGCGAGAGGAAACTGCGGTCAAAGATAGTCCCGTTAGTACGTGTTCAGTGGCGACATCACAATGTCGAGGAGTCCACATGGGAGCGCGAGGATGAGATGCGCGAACGTTATCCAGAGCTGTTTTTAGCAGGTACTTTCTAGTTTCGAATTTCGGGACGAAATTCAGTTATTAGGGGGGGAGTATGTAATACCCCGTACTTTTGGCTATATTTATTTTTGGGATTTATTAATTAAATGCGTATTAATTGGAAATTAATCCGGGTTATAAATACTGATGTGATGCGAATTGGTATTTGATTATGTGCATATATGATTATATATGTATTTGGTATTATAAAATTTGTCGTGGGATTTATATACGGCATTTTAGAAATTTTGTTGAGACGCGTGGGACCGCCGCGTCACGGTATAATATTTTGATATTAAAAGTAAATTTAAAATCGATAATCCGTATGGTCGTTTTGAGCACGCCAACGCGTCCGGAAGGGTCGAGATAGTCAGAAAACACTAGCCGGGGGTATAGTTTGGATCCCGGGGTAATTTTAGACCGTACCGGTAACTTAAAGGGTATTTTAGTAATTTGGTATTTTTGGGTAATTAAAAGTGACGAAAATTGAGAGTTGTAATCTGATAAGGATTGACCCCAACCAACCCTTATTAACCCAACAAGCTACGGAGGTTTATTGAAATTAGGTTTCATAAGTTTCCCCAAAGCAAACCCTAGCCACCATAGCCTTTTGGAGAAGAAAGCTTGGAGAAGGAGAGAGAGAGAGAGATTCTGCAGAAATTCTACACCGAATCCACACCAAATTCAGAAATCAAACCAAGGCAAGTGACTTTATTTCCATTTAATTACTGAGAATGTCTTTTCCATGTTAGAAATTGAAGAATCTTAATTGTTCTTGAAAGATTAAAAGAAAACCCATGAAATTTGAAGTTATTATTGAATGTTGGGATAGGTTTGCATGTAGAAACATTGTTGGGAGATTTAATTTCGGATATTTCATATCTAGGTGATGTATAAACGAATTAAAATCTGGGAATTTATGATGAGAAAAAGTTAGGGTTTATGTTCTTGAAGAAAATTGGGAATTAGTGTAGAAATTGTGATTTAATGATGTTTAGATGATATCAAACCCTTTAATGATGTTAGTATAACCCCTTAACATGTTTGAGGATGTTTAGAGAACTCAATATATTGTGGGAACGAATTTTAGAAGAGGTTTGAGGAGTAAAAATGGTGAAAAACGATTTTTGGGAAGTTCTGGGCCGAAACTGGCATCTCGTTAGAAGCAACCCCCAGGTCGTTCGAACGAGCTCGTTCGAACGAGCTTCTAACGAGTTGACCAGTCGTTATTAACGAGTAGGATTTTCGTTCGATATCTCGTTCGAACGAGATATCGTTAGAAGGGTCAGTTCGTTCGAACGAACTGGGATCTCGTTCGAACAGCCTCGTTCGAACGAGACTTCTAACGACCTGACAGTCCAAACTCGTTCGAAGCCTCGTTCGAACGAGACTTCTAACGAGTTGACAGTTTGCCCATTTTTGGACTGTTTTGACTTTTGGAGTTCCGGGAGATGGTTCAAGGGTAGAGTTAGCATCCCTTTGATGATATAGTGATTGATTTGGGACTTTTGGGTTGCTGGGATGAGTAAAGCATATACGAGAATTATATTCAATGAATCATTTGGGTTGAGACGTGAGTGACTACTACGATGTGAGGATGAATTATAGCGCGTATAATTATGAACCGGAATAAAATAAGTTGTGATAATTAGTTAGTACAAGAATGCGATATGTACTACGATTAAAATACGGTATTACTAAGATGTGTGTTTACTTAGTATTAGTATATGGATTGTTTGTATGACATACCTACCATACTTGCTATCACGGGAGGTTTCGTTCGCTTAGGACCCTCTAATCCTTGTGTGCCTACGGGGGGGATATAGACTGGTACCTTGATGAACATAGGTCATAGAAAGACTTATTGTGATATTAATAAGTCCGCTGACCATGGGAGCGTAGGTATGTGCGTGACCCATGTGATGGTGACTATGTTCGCCTCCACTATTTGTGATTTGTGTTATCTGAACTATTCCTGAGAGATTCGGAATATGTGATCCTTATGTACGTGATGTACCGGGATGGATAGCAGAGTATGTGTGCACTACAGCTTAGATTGCGGGGTGCTTGTATCGTATATTTATGATGTGAATAATATACATTAAATTTATGGAAATCCTCATGTTAATGTTGTAAAAATATTACGGTATTGTTTCGAGGTATATAATGAGTTAGCTGATAGTTATATCAATGGCATATTTAATAACTGAGTTTACGTGAAACCTCTATTAAATGACGAGCGTTGTTATGTTAAATTAACCGAGTAAAATGGGTAGAACCTTTGGTTGTCTAGCTAGTTTACGTTGTCACTTAGCTAGTGGAAAGGGTAGTTATAAATGGGTACTTACGTTAGGAGTGCACAGTTAGACGAGAGGTGAGAATATCATGCGAGTGTACGTCCTAACATGTACTTTGCATTTAATGTTTTAAATGTTTTTAAAGCACTTGCAGGTTTTTAAAATGATTTCCACTTTCGGGCTCTGACCCATTTGCTTTCAAATATATTTTCTTGTAAAACCATTTTAGGTGCCCAGCCACAAGGACACCAAGCATAGGATTCTCATTCAGGTGACGTGCTGTAGCTGGTTGTGGAAGCTACAGGGATTTGCTCATAGACGCTTCTATCTTTTGGATTCCAGAGTCACTATCTATCAGTTGTAGGGCATGTTGCCCATTCCTATTTAGAGCATTTTTACATTTCAGTTTTCAGACTCTAGCATGTATTGCTCAGTATTCAGTTTTAGTTATTTATTTCAGTTTACATATCAGTCGTGGGATTTGTATTGAGGAGTTTTCCTCCAGGTTTTATTTACATATTGTGATGGTTATTCTTGTTACTTCAGTATGGTGAATGGTGTTATTTAGTTATTCATTACTCTTGTTGCATGTTAATCAGATTTAATAAAATTTGGCACTTACTTTTTAAATACTAGGTGGTTAGTAATAATAAAACGTTTTCGACAGTGATGCTATTAACTGAGTCAACTTGGCATTTTGAATTAATTTTATAAAGGAGTAGCTACCCGGTGTTTAATTAGTCGGGGTGTCACATTATATAAGTCATGAGCAGCAGTGTTTTGAAGGAGGTGTAGTGGAATTTCGGGATAAATCGCGAAAGTATGCCGTTGAGGTTGGGTTCAAGTATGTGTATTTGAAGAATGATAAAACTCGAGTGACGGCTGAATGCTCTAAAAAGACTACTGAGAATTGCATGTGGAGAATTCATGCTTCATTATCTACAATAAATGAATACTTTTACATACGTTCAATGAATAATGAGCATACATGTAGAGGTGTCTTTCGTAGTCCGTCAGCCAAAATGATAGCCTCCAAGTTGGTTTCAACATTGGTAGCTGATGATCTTAGAGATAACCCGCTATTGAGACCAATTGATGTAGTTAGAGATATGAAGAAGAATTATGGTCTTGATATAGCTTATCAACATGCATGGCATGCGAAAGAGATGGCTGCTGTTGATATACATGGTGATGAAAAGGTTTCTTATGTATTAATGAATAATTATCGTGACCTTCTATTGCAGTATAATCCTGGGTCGCATTGCATCCTTGACGTGGAACATGAGAGTAAAAAATTCAAGAGAATATTTGTAATATTTAGAGGATGTATTTATGGATTTCAATACTGCAGACCTGTTTTATTTCTTGATGGTACCTTTTTGAAGAGCCGTTACCGTGGAACAATACTATCAGCTACTGCAAGGAATGGGAACAATGGTAAATGAATTTTAAATATTTTATTTTGTGTATTTCATTGAAATTTTGTTTGTTCCATTCCATAACATCAAAATACAAGCATAAAAATATAAAATACCTTTGAAGGTGTTTGTTTTAGTTCACGTGTACTTTTCATTTTTCTGCATGTATTGTCATGATATGTCTTATTATGTGTAATACTAAGGAAAGTACACGCATAGTGCATGTAAAGTACACGTGAATGTTTTTGTTAATGTCAAGTGTACTTTTCATTTTTCTGCGTGTATTGTCATGATATGTCTTATTATGTGTAATACTAAGTAAAGTACACGCATAGTGCATGTAAAGTACACGTGAATGTTTTTGTTAATGTCACGTGTACTTTTCATTTTTATGCGTGTACTTTGATGATGATGACTTTATGTGTAGTAATAAGTAAAGTACACGCATTTTACATGTCAAGTACACGTGAATGTTTTTCTTAATTTCACGTGTACTTTTCATTTTTATGCGTGTACTTTGATGATGATGTTATGTTGAATACAAACTAAAGTACACGCATTTTACATGTCAAGTACACGTGAATGTTTTTCTTTATTTCACGTGTACTTTTCATTTTTATGCGTGTACTTTGATGATAGGTGTTGTTATTTAGAAATAATAAAGCAAAGTAAATGTTAAAAATGTAAAGTACCTTTGAATGTTTTTGTTTAGTTCACCTGTACTTTACATTTTTATGCGTGTATGTTGATGTTAGTCTTGTTAATAATAAAGCCAAGCAAAAGATTGGAAAGTAAACGTTCATTTATCATGTGTACGGTACATTTTTATGCTTTGTCTTGTTATTTACAAACAATTTAGATTAAACACAACATATTTCCCATGTGTTTTAGGGTCTGCGCCAGCAGCATCAATATACAAAGTATTGTACATGGATATGTTATTTATTTTAATTTTAATATATTTTTATATTTCAGGACTTTTTCCTGTTGCATATGCTGTTGTTGATTCCGAAACCGAAGATAACTGGATGTGGTTTCTAGTCAATTTGCATAGTGCAGTAGTTGAGCAATATCGAAACATAACATTTATATCAGATCGAAATAATGGATTACTTGAAGCTGTTTCGAGGGCCTTCCCGTTGTCTGCACATTCCTACTGTATACATCATTTAACAGGGAATATAAAAAAGAAAATTCGTGGGAATTGTGCTGGATTTCGAAAGAAAATTGTTAAAGATTTTGTCTTGTGCATATGCTGTCTCAGTAGATGTATTTCACAAGAATATTGAAGCATTGAAGAAGGAAGGAGGAGCTGCTATTGCCGATTTCATTGATAGTTTGCCTCCCAAGAATTGGTCCTGTGCATATTTACCTGGTAAACGGTATGGTGACATGGCATCTAGTGTTGCGGAGTCATTCAATTCATGGATATTGGAGGAAAGGCATTTACCAGTAATGAATATTCTTGATAAATTGAGATTGAAGATTATGAATTTCAATGCAAACAAACTTGTTGAGTCTGACACTTGGGCAAATGAGCTATGTCCTTTTTTTCAAAAGTTACAGAATGAAAATTGGAATAAAATTCGACATTGGACTATTAGTCGCTCAAGTCAAAATCTATTGAAGTTCATTCAGAAGTGCGAGCAACAGTTGACTTAGGAGAAAGGACTTGTTCTTGTAAGAGTTGGCAGATTAGATGTTTTCCATGTTCTCATGCTGTTTGTGTTGTGCGGAGGAAAGGGACCAGTATTTATGATTATATTGAGGAGTACTATAAGGTATATTTCTACAGAAAATCATACTCGATACCTATAGTTCCTCTTCCTGATTTGATTTCCTTAAATATTCCTATTCCTGAAAATCCATCTATCCTTCCACCAATGACTAAGAGACCGACAGGCAGGTCAAGAAATAAGAGAATAAAGTCTTCTGGTGAGATCACAGTAAGGGAAGTTACTTGCTCGAGGTGTAGTAAAACGAGTCATTACAGGTCTACTTGTAAGGAACCCATTTGACTATTTTTAAAATTATTGAATTCATTCATTTTAACCATTTGATTGAATAAATTAATTAATAAACCATTTGTTTCACATAAATGAATGTAATTTATTTTTAAGTCTCATTCTTTAGTTTTTTTTGTGTGTTGTTGTACACATATTTTTCATAAAACATACATGATCATTATTCCTTGTGTTCACGTGTACTTTACCTTTGTATACGCATGTTATGTACAGTACACGCGCATTTTGATGTCCAAAGAAATTTTAGGTATTTTAGCAATAGTCCCATTTGTGAAAGTTTTGTTTGTCCTAATCCCATTTGACTTTTATATTCATAATTGGTCCCATTTAGCAGTTGTGGATGGTCAGTTCAATATGCGTGTACTTTATAAAGCATGCGTGTACTTTATTTAATGTACATGCATGAAGTACACGCATAATAAAAATATAATGTGCGTGTACTTTATGAAGTACACGCATTGATAATTAAAGTACACGCATTTAAATATAATTGTACATGCATGTTTTAGAAAACTACACGCATATTGATATGACAAAAATCTAATTCAATATACGTGTATTTTATGTATTCTGCATGTAATTTTATCAAGTAGACGTATATAAATGCATGTACTATTTCGAAAATGGTTTTTGACATTACAATCTGCTTGTACTTTATAAAAGATATTTGGGTCACTCATATTCTTAAACTCCTATGGGTATTATGGTCCGCGCCAGCGTCATTATTATACAAGTATTTCAATCTGCTTGTACTTTATAGACTATGCATGTACTTTATAAAGTACACGTGTAATATATAGAGTACACGCATTTATATAATGTCTTGAGTACACGCATTATTATACCAGTATTTCAATAGGCGTGTACTTTATAGACTATGCGTGTACTTTATATTGTACACGTGTAATATATAGAGTACACGCATTTATATAATTTTTTTTGATGAAATGTTATTAATGTTAAACTTTTTAACAAAACACGTGATCATGTTTATAAGGGTTCATGTGTACTTTACCATATTGGGTGTATGACATAACTCATAACACATTCATGAAAGAAATAAAATTTTTATTAAAAACAAAAAAATAAAGTACAATTTTTCAAATAAAGAAAACTGAAAAAACTAAACAGGGCTTCTAGTAGGGATGTTTGTCAAAGGCATCCAGAGTGTTAGGGAGAGAGTCAATGAAATTCGACCAGTGTCGAATTTCTTCTTCTATGACAGCTACAAGGCCTTCATGGAGAGCCTTCTTTTCCTTCAGCTTTGCGATTTTCAGGGGAACTTCTTGTGTATAGAAATAAATGAGTTCTTCATGTGTTTAAGGAGGGTTCTCATCCACATCAAATAAATCTATGGGATTGGGTGGAAGTCCATAATAGCCTTCCCTCACATATGTTTGAAACTGCTCAAAGGCAGTTTCATATGAGGAAATATTTTCCTCAATTTGCCTTATTTTTTTTATTTCTTTCATCTCTCTCAAGAGTTTCTCGCAAGTTTTCTGCTGGAATAACCATTATGTAATCTTTACCCTAGATGTAATGGTTAAGAAATGAACAAATATTACTCTTTTATAGGAAAAAGTGAAAGTTATTTATTTCTTGACCAGAAGTAGTTGGGAAGTGAGTAGTTGAGCTTAATAAATTGATTTTGGTTATTGTGTCCTTAATGAATTCTTCAAAGTAGTTTTCAATTAAAATAATAAATAATTATTATATTAACCACTGCGTGTACTTTAGTGAAAATGCGTGTACTTTAGTGAAAATGCGTGTACTTTGGATAATTAATTGTACTTAGTAATTATGACTTGTATTTTTCGTGAAAACTAATTTTGCATTGTTTCATAACAATCAGATGCATTGTTTGTCTAAACCTTACGTGGATTGTGGTCCGCGCCAGCGAGAAAAAATCATTTTGGTGTAATAAATATTGTAAACAATAACCAATATAACACAAAACAAATTACAAATATATGTTTTGAATTTGAATCACAATTTATAGATGTTTTTTCCCATTTCGGGGGAAGAAATATTTTGACAGAAGAATTTCCCTGAGTACATATGCTCTTTGTTTTAGCATGTCAGGGTCTTGAAAGAATTTTTGCATTTCTTTGTTTCTGCTTATTTGCTCAATATAGTACATGCTGAACACCCCACAGTCAACCCTGAAATTACAATAAAACAAATATAAAAATTAGAATGATGTGATGAAATTTTTTGAAAGGATACAAATTAGTAATTTTTAGAAATGAAGTTTTTCTTACCCATTATATTGTTTAGGGCATTCGTGATCTCTTATTAGTTCAAATTTGAGATCACTTTGCAGCAAGAAATCTACAGTCCTTCTTTCTTGCTCTGTCAATGGATCATCATCCATTGTAAACTCATTTGGGGTGCCTTCCTCAAATTTCCTCTGAATTTTGTAACCATTGTTTTTCATTGTTTCTGCTTCAGTCTTCAATTCGGACAGTGATTTTTGGAAGACAGAAAACTGTTAAGAAGACAATTATTTAGTGTATACAAATAAAAGAGTATATGAAGATGAAAGAGTGAAAAGTACACGCATAATATAAAAGTACACGCATATTTTATTTTTTCATATCACGTGTATTTTAAAATATGATGGGTGTACTTTGCCTAATGTGTTAAAAGTACACGCATAATATTAAAGTACACGTAACTTGTATTGGTTAATTTCACGTGTATTTTAAAATATGATGCGTGTACTTTGATAATCTAGGTAATTATGTACAACTAATACAAAGTACACGCATTATATAATGCACGTGTACAAGTATATAATATAAGTACAAGTAACATTACTAATTAAGTTTAGGCACTAACCAATTTTTTTGCATCATCGAAGAATGTTGTGTTCTTTTCCGTGTCATTCGGTCGGAGGGGATCCATGTGGACCACTTTATTTTCTTTAGTGTATATCACAAATAATGTGAAATGTCCTATACTATGTCTAAGTACAATGAACAAATTATTACAACTGCCTAAGTATTCAAATAAATCCTTGTATAATTCCCCCTTCTTATTGACTCCGTTTGTTCTACAAGCTTCTATCTGAATAAAAATTATAGACAAGTGTTAATAAAAAAAACTGAAATATTGTTTATCAAAACTTTCATTTTATTTGTACTTACCCAACAATAATCAGAAAAAGTGTGTGAGTAGGAGAGCCCTTCCTCTGACAATTTTAATCTCAATACTTCGCAAAAGGCAAGTATTATCTGTTTCACACAATATAAAATGGTGAGGAAATAATAATGTTGAAATTTAATGATGTCTAATATTTGGACTACATACTTGGCTTGAAATTTCTTGATTTTTGAGGACTTCAAGTAAATCTTCCCATGGGACATACGAAACCATCCCTTGGAAAATAAACTCCCTGCATTTTATATAATCAATAAACATTAGTATAATAATAATAACCTTATTCTTTTGCACCAAAAAAAATATAAATTAGCGAAGTGATAAATCATAAAACAATAAACTTTACCCTGGCTCAGTAATTTTAATAAACTCTTCAATCTTTTTCTTCGAAGCTTCATCGAGATATTTATATGCTTCGATTGCTTCAAGCTTGACGCGAGTTTCCTTCATTTTTTCAGCTATTGTTGTAGGGCCTTTTCTAAGCTTTGACTCTTTTAGTTTCTTCATTGGTTCAAGCTTTTCTGTTTCGCCGTCAGCTTTTCTTTTCTTCTGACCTCTAGTAAGAGGTCCTTTGCTTTTGGATATTTTGGGGCTGCCCTCAACTTTCTTTGAGGCTAATTCAATCTTTAAACTCGAAATTTCGTCAAGGAGTTGTTTATTAATGTTTTCCTGATATATTTAACAAGGAATGTTGGATTGTTAGCATTTTTTGAAACAATGATTGATTTTCTCTTACGTGTATTTTATATAATACACGCGTGTATTATATAAAAGTGCGTGTATTTTATAAAGTACACGCGTGTATTATAAAATACGTGTACTTTATAAAATTTATAATATACATAAAATTTATAATAAAATTAAGAAAGTGTAGCGTGTAATAAATATCTATTGTATTTTATAGATACCTGGTCAGTTTTTTTCAATTCTGATTCTTCAAGCATTTTCTTCAACTCCGAAATTTCGTCATTAAGGATTTTATTATTGTTTTCCTGTAATACAAAAAAAATGTTACATTTTAAACAATGCATTATTTTTAATAAAATAATGCATGTACTCTTGATTATATCTAATATCAAATAAAACTGCATTAAAATATTATGAAATAAAACTACGTGTACTTTGAGAAAACTGCGTGTATTTTAAACGTGTACTTTAGGAAAACTACGTGTACTTTAGAAAAACTGCGTGTACTCTGCATTCAAAAGTACCTGTTGAGTTCTTTTCCACTCTGACTCCTCAAGATTCTGCCTCAAAGTCATCTTTTCTAAGTCAGCATCTTTCCATTGTTTCAATGTATCATCATACTTTCTTTTTAGATCTTCATTAGTCAGAGACAGATATCCATTCTTTTGTTCCAAAATTCGTGTTGATTCTGCCTGTTTTTTAAATAATTCATCCAATTCTTTAATTCTATCTGAGTCACTCATTGCGACTTGATCAAGCTTTTCTTTTAAAGAATTGTTTAACTCAACTAGTTGGGCATTTTCTACCTCCAACTTATTTAATAACTCTTTTTCCTTCAAAAGGTTGGAATTCTCCACCTTTAAGTTCTTCACTTCCTCATGGGCTTCAAAAAGTGAATCATGATCTACCTGTAACTGTACATTCAAAATGGCACTCTCCACCTCCAAAGAGGTCACCTTCTCAAGTGCAACATTAATGTCTTCAGCTGCTTTAGATAGTTGGTTATTTTTTTCTAACAACTCCCTTTTCAAAACAACAATTTGTTCCTCCAAATTAACCTTTGGTTGATCTTTTCCCTTCTTTTTCTTTGGAGTCACAATGTTTTTAAGGGGAATATTCCAACCATGTGAAAACTCATTGTCATCAATATCTTCAGCAACATTGTCTGATGATGAATCAGCATGTATAGGACTTTTTGTAGATATGTTCAAAGAGTAACTTGGCCCTTCAAACTGAGATTCCTTTTGTACAGGACAGTCCTTAGAAGCTGGTTTACTTGTAGCCTGCTTCAAAGTTGTTGTTGCGATGTCATTCTTCACAAACCATTATTTCAAAGACGACAACTTCCACTTCAGGAATTTTGGAGTATTTTCTTTATGTTCTTGAACAGGAGAAATGATTTCAAATTTCTCACATGCCCAATACTGAGATCATACAAAAAACAAAATGAATTTAATACGTGTACTTGACAGAAGATATAACAAGAGTATTTTGAGAGTACACTGGTTATATTTACAAAACATAGTACACGTGTACTTTGTAAAATACAAGTGTCCTTTCACATGATATAAGACGTGTATTTTCAAAATACAATTGATATTTAACGTGTATTTTCAAAATAAACGTGATATAAGACGTGTATTTTCAAAATACATGTTAAATATCAATTGTATTTTGAAAGAACAAAAGAAAATATCACATGTATTTTGAAAATACACGTAATATTTTCAAAGTACAGTTAAGTATTGGTATGTAAATTTTGAAATATCAGGAATATCAAGTGTACTTTCAAAATACACTTGAAAATACACGTGAAAATAAACGTGTACTTTCAAAATACACGTGAATTTTTCACGTGTATTTTGATAATACACGTTTATTTTCAAGTGTATTTTGAAAGTACACGTTTATTTTCACGTGTATTTTCAAAATACACGTGAAAAATTCACGTGTATTTTGAAACTACACGTGAGTATTGCTATGCAAATTTTAAAATATCAAAATGTTTTTTTGCTCACCAGTAGGAAAATGACACATCCAGTAACTGTGCTAGGTTTTGAACTTGCTGATTTGTCAAGTGAATGTATAAGAAACTCTTGCACAACAGATGCCCAATCATATTTATTCATTTCCTCAATATTTTCAATGTATTTCATCCAAAATTCTCCAAGGGTGAAGTTTGAGTTGGAGAAAAATAATGTGTTCAAGAAGTGGAGACACACAATTTTAACAAAATCAGCAATTCCTTCATCTGTCTCCAATTCAACTGATTTTTTCAAACCATTCAAAATTTTGGACTTTCCTATTCTTTTTGAGAAGTATCGTGCTTGTAATCCATATTTTTGAGCAGTATTCGGTCGCTTTTTCAGTTCTATTGATATTAAACCCTCAGCCAGGGGTATGCCAAATATTTCACTTATATCTATTGGCATTATTGGAATACTACTCTTCATACGGAAACTTTTGGTTTTCTGTATTGTACAACTCGATAATTGACAAAATATTTTTATCCGTCTTCTTGTGGTCCACTTCTACTACTTTCTCACTGTAGTAGGCATTGAAAAGCTCCCAAAATGGAGTCTTCTTAAGAAGTTCAATATGGTTATTGTTTATTTTATCTTTAATCTGATGAAAATCATGGAGAAAGCTAACAATATTTGACTGATATTGGTCATTCTTCTTTGCAGGACGTTTAGCTTTCAATGCCACCCTAGAACTGGAACTGGATGAAGAACTATCATCAGAACTACTCTTTTTTTGTTTATTTCCTCTTCTTGCCTTCATCTTCATCCCCATTATATTGATCTATAAACAAAATTTAAATTACTAACCTATAATGATATGTACAAAAAATAAATAAATGCGAATTAGAATAAAACATAGACTAAAACAATAAAATACAAGCGTATTTAACAAAAGTACATGCAATATTCTCACAAACAATTTATACAAGTCTCATCAAAATACATGCTAAAGGCGATAATATATATCGTCAGTTTCATGGTAATACCTAACAGAGGTTGTTCGACAAGTCAAAAACCAAGATTCTCTACTCCTAACATATTCAGTAAAGAAGTGATACAATAGCTGAATGCTAAAAGCTCCAACATTATCAAAACCCCTTAAGCAATACTTCTCAATTCGTTTAGCTAAATCCTTCGCTTTGGATTCAGTTTCTTGAAGCTGTTGAACATCAAAAGTGCAGTAAATGTCTTCATAGTAGTAGTAGAAACCAAGTAACCTTTTAGCTCTATCATTGATGCGAAGGAGAAAATGAATTTCGTCATCATTAGTACTATTCACTGTCAATGTGAAAGGTTTTGTATTGTTAAGATCTTTGAACGTGCAAGCAGCAGTTTTGTAGTTGAACATGCTTGATCATACGATTCCTAAACAATAACACAACAATACAAAATAGTACACTCATAATACACATTAGTACATGGACATTGGATTGAACAAATTGAATTTCAATGTGCGTGTACTTTCTGAATTTTTTGCATGTACTTTCAACAAAATACACGCAAAAAATGAAAAAAGTACACGCAATAAACTAATTATTACCTAATAACATATCATTCAAATGCAGCTGGCTATTGGACAAAAAACACTCCTCAATATTAACAAAATAATAATACTTCTTAAAAACTCATGGAATATCATTCAAATGCCGCTGGCGCGGACCAAAATAACATATGATTGATCAAATATGGATTTGAAATTAATATTTTATAGAGTACACGTATAAAACATAAAAGTACACGCATAATGAATTGAGAAATACAATTTCAATGTGCGTGTACTCTGTGTATTTTGCGTGTACTTTTGAAAAGTACATGTAAAATACACATAGTACACGCAAAACAGGGCTTGTAGATGTACATATTCTATAGAGTACACGTATAAAACATAAAAGTAAACGCATAATGAATTGAGAAATTCATTTTCAATGTGCATGTACTCTGTTTATTTTGTGTGTACTTTTGAAAAGTACACGCAAAATACACATAGTACACGCAACACAGGGCTTGTAGATGTACATATTCCAATCATGTATATATTATCCTAGTCCTTGATAAATCCTCGATGAATGATGTATACAGGAGGAAAAGTACAATGATGAAATACATATATCTAACATGGAAAAAGTGTGTTTTGGAATTAAAATGAGGGAAACAAATATATGATGAAATACATATCATGAAAAAGAAGAATGTGATTTCATCAGTCAATATGTCTACAAATTTATACATATGAGAACACAAAATACACAAGGACAAAAAGGTGATAATAGAATGTATACATACTTGTTAGTGCTATTTGGAAGAATTTGATTTGGAATGTAAAATGTAGAACTTCAACGATTAAGGTTTGAAAGAAGAGAGTTAGGGTTTTGATCTAAGAGAGTTAGGGTTTTGATCGAAGAGAGTTAGGGTTTTGATCGAACAGAGTTTCTAGAGCTTCGATTAGGAGTATTTATATGTTGTTCTTGACCAAAATTTGATTGAGAAATAAATTCGTTTTGGGGTTTTGATCGAAGAGATTGTACGATTAAGGTTTTGATTCAAGAGAGAATACAGTGTTTTTGGCGCTTCGATTTCTGAATAGTGCGTGTTTGTTTTAATTTCGGGGTATTTATATGTTGGACCTAATCGTTTAAAATTAGTTGGGCCGGGTTTTTTTGTTCAAAATTGCTAGTCTAAGGACTAGACCATTAAAGCCCCATTTATAATTTCAAAGAGGTAAATACCTAACGGTCTTTCCATCAAAGCAGTTACATTTAGGACGTTATATATCAGAAATTCGGGATAAAAAATGGAGGAGGACTCTCTAATAAAAAAATGCGTTACTTATTTATATTTTATTTATTTTCTTTCTTCTTCGAAGTAGTTCGTAGGTTTAGGTTTTAACTCTATTTTTAGTTATATTACAATAAATTTCCATTAAGTAATTTATTCTTCAATTTCCATTTATTTTAAATAGTCACATTAATTTCTTTACATTTGTTGCACCTAAATTCCTTTATCGCACTTAATTTCCTTTACATTAATTACAACCTCATTTTCTCTTCTCTAAATTGATTTTAATTCCCATTAGTTTTCAATCTCTTGACAGTTAAAATTAGTTTAATTTCGTAGATATATCACTTCGCAAAAATTCTTCCTAATTAAATCGTTCGAATAAGCACAATCACTTAATAAAAATTTATTTGAGAACATTTCGTTGGAAAGACCCACAAACTTTGCCTTGCACTCTTGCAAAATTATATTTGGCCCTAAAAAGTTAAATCCAACCAGAACTTAGTTTAGGATAAATATAATATAACATTAAGTTTTATTTATAGATAAGAGAAAATAAAGGAAAGTTGATAAGAGATAAGAGAAAAAAAGATAAATTAGTATCCCTTCCTCTTTTGGGGAGTTTAGGAGATAAGAGGAAATAAATTTTTTTCTTGTTATTTTGGAGTTGGGAGAAAAATAATTTTTTAAGAGAAAGAAGGTAAAATTCATTAATAAACTTTCCCTCCATCCCTTTCTTTTCTATTTGGAGAGATTTTTTACGGAAAAAAAATCACTTATTTTCTCTTCTTTTAAACTCCTAAACAAGAGAACGTGTATCCTGTCTTTTCAATTGTGTATTAGTTAATTTTAAAACTTATATAAGGTACGAAAATATCAGATAATGCATACTCCACACCAAAGCTTCGAACAAAACCACTTTGTATGGGATTCGCGGGAGGCTAGAAAAGGACAAGGGAGCTCAAGTGGATGAACTATTCCATATTCTTTGGGGCTATAGGAGGACCCCAAGAAGTTCAGCTAGGAAGACACCCTTCACCCTACCCTATGGATGTTAAAGAGTTATCCCATTATAATAAGGATTTTCGACCGTGAAAGCCTCCTTGGTGGCGAAGGCATGGACGATTCTAAGATCTAGGTACCCTTGGATTTTGTAAAAGAAAAAATGGAACAAACCCTTATCGTGCTTGAATCTTACCAATAACAAACTGATATGTAATACAATCTCAATGTAAAACATATAGAATTCCAGGTCGACGACTTCGTTCTATGGAAAAGTTGGGCTTGGGCCCCAACTAAGAAGGGCCATTTTGGGTCATGAATGCCTATTTAAGTAGTGCTTACCACTTCAAAACTATGGAGATACTAAGGTCCCCTGATTATGGAACACAACGAATCTGAAGAAGTTTTATTCTTAATTTAGTTTCTCAAGAATATTTAACTTAATCATTTTATTATAGTAAAAAATAATGTATTCATTGTTTTAAGTGGTAGACAACTGTTCACCTCCGAGGACATGTATTTTAATAACAAGTTTCATTTACAAATGCATATTATTGAAATGTGTCATTTTTTAAATAACACAAAACTATTGACCTGCCTAGGCAATACGAAAATATCTACAAGGGATCCCTAGGCACAAGAATGAAGTCGACGAGTTTGGTCGGCCCAAAATCCTTGGATGGGGTAAAGCCCCACAAATATGTGCATTTTCACTAATTGTCGCTAAACTTAAGGTTTTGTGTGACAACATCACATGCAAGATAAGTAAATGACCCAAACAAACACAAAAGGATAGTTAAATATTCATATATAATATATAAATGAGTATTAAATTTTCTTTCATCATTTATAATTATAGACAACATATATTTTCTTTACAAAATTACATCAACATAAAAAATGACACACAACATAAATTACATCATCTATCGGTGCCCAAGAGTTTTGATGACTAAAAAGGGACAACCGATATAATTTCATGTCCAAGGCATAACATTACTTGAGCTCAGAGTCTTTGGACACCTTTAGGACACAGAGGAATTTCATCCAATCATGTCTGTGTGCCTAAAAATTGATATCTTTGAGGTTACGGAGCCACCCAACAAGCCCACATCATAACCATGTCACTAAACTTGGCGAGGACCCTTGTAAAATTGTTACATTAAATGGTGGTGTCTAGTTCAAAACCTTTTTGATATGTTTGGCCTCATTAATATCAAATTTGATCATTTCCATTTCAAGCCAAAAAGACAATTATTGGAAAAATGGGACTTAATTTGAATACTTAAAAGTTGTCCAGAATTTCCTGGACATAATTTTGAGCAACTTTGAGCTCAAATTTAGGTGGGACCCACACCACAATAATTGTGGGACCATATACGAACGCGTTCTCTATCGAAAGGAGATTAACGTAGTATATTCACATGTCCAATTTCATTAAGATATGAATGATAAATATGTTCCCAAAGTGACTCATAAAGCAATGAAAGTTAATGAATTGGGTATGTTTTAACTCTTGTCCCACATTGAAAGAGTAGTAGAAAATTGATGAGTTAATAAAATCCAATTGATGGACTAAGGCTTGGCTGCCTTTGGGGCATCCCAACTTTTTGAAGGGGAGATGGCCTACACTATGCATGTGTTAGAATTGGGTCAAAAGCCCACACGCACGTGCGCGTGTCGTCCGTCCGTCCGACTCGATCTTGGGCTTGGGCTTGGACTTGCACTTATAAAAATCTCTTAAATTTTTTGTTCGAATTTTAATTGACTTTCTGGGCTTTAATTATTAATTAATTATGAAATTAATTAATTAATAAACTGTTGGACAGTCAATAGTTAAATTCGTTTAACTATTTTGACAGTTATTTTGAACAGTCACTTGCTTCACTATAAATACAAATGCTTCCCTCTGTTTTTAAACTAATGAAAAATTCCCCTATCCTAATTTCTTCCAACCCAAAATATTGTTATTCCCAGAAAATAAATTCTGCATTCATTTGATTACCATTAGTCGTACTGTTTGGTTGAGTAAACACACTAATTTGTGTTAGATGGAATTAATTCATTGGTTTGCTCCTTGACTTAATTCGAAAATCCGTTCTATCTTGTGAGACAATTATTCGTTAACCTACAACACTTGGTAGGGAATAAAATTTTCTTAAGAAAACGGTGGTATCACACAGGGCTCAGATTCATTTCTTTATTCTTCTGTAATTACTTCTGTTGTACCAAGTAAGTAATTCTCATTTTCTGTAATTTCGTTTCTTAATTTTTCTGTTATATATATTTTATTATTTATGTACTATAGTTTTGATTAAATAGTAGACATAACAATCTTAAGACAATTTTAATTTTGTTCTACTATTTATATTGTGTACAGAAATTTATTAAAACACTCAGTGTTACAGAAAAATTAATTTCTGCACTTATTTATATATATTTTTTTAGAAAATAAAATTTTATTTGAATTTTTTTAAAATCTATTATATAAGTTTTTAATCTTAAAATTTTATTCTGTTTTGTACGGAATATTTTTAATATTAAAAAAGAGTGTGACACGGATCTTTTTAACTTAGACAAGTATAAACTAGTGTTTAATATTTTTGTTTAATTTTGTGACATAGAATTCTAAATAGTGTAGAAATTTTACTTTAATTCCATGTGATATAATTCAGAAATTATTTAGAACTCTTGTAAGAATTCAGTTAATCTTAATTCTTTAGAGGAAATTGGTGTACAGAATTTTGTATTCTGTTTTGATAATTTCATTACAAATGAATACTATTATTGATAAAAATTTTGTTTTTGTAACAAAAATAGAATCAGAAAATGCAATCACAGTTCCACCACCTATCGTGAACATTCCACCTACCGTGAATGTGACACATGCACCTGTTGTTGCCCCATAACCATGCCACATGGGGAGAAACCGAAAAAATTTACCGGGGCTAATTTTAAACGTTGGCAAGGACAGATGTACTTTTACCTCACAACTTTCCAATTGGCAAGGTTCATGTATGACGATTGTCCACCTTTGAAAGAATGAGATGAGACTGAAAAAGTTACTTTTGTTGAAGCATGGAAACATTCTCATTATTTGTGTCGTAACTACATCCTGGCGTACTTGGACAAGACGTTGTATCACGTGTATAGCACTATGAAACCAGCAAAAGAATTACGGAATTCTTTAGAGAAGAAGTACGAAATTGAAGACGCTGGCATAAAGAAATTCATCGTGGGTCGTTTTCTAAACTTCAAGATGATTGACTCCAAGCCGATAATAGCACAAGTTCAAGAACTTCAGGTTATTCTTCATAACATTCATGCTGAAGGAATTTCAGTCAGTGACATTTTTTAAGTGGATGCAATAATTAAAAAATTGCATAAATTATCTCAAGCATAAATGCAAGGAGATGAATGTTGAAGAATTGGTAGTTCGATTACGGATTGAAAAATACAACTGTGAATCTCAAAAGAATAGTGGGAAGAACATCATGGAGTCTAAGGCTCATGTGGTTGAAGGTCCTAAATACAAACATAAGCATGATGGGGAAGGAATATCGAAGCAAAGAAAGAAGTTCAAAGGCAAATGCTACAATTGCGCCAGGCCAGGACACCACTCAAGCGAGTGTCGCAAACCAAAGAACGCTAAAAAGAAAAATGCTCAAGAAAATATCACAGAGGGTGAGAACATTTCTGATGGTATCGCAGACTTAAATCTTTCTGATGTTGTCTCTGAATGCAATTTGGTATGAAATACCAAGGAATGGTGAGTAGATACTGGGGCTACTCGCCGCATTTGTGCAAACAAATGGATGTTCACTAATTATAAAACTTTGAAAAATGAGGAGACTCTCTTTATGGGAAACTCTTTAAGTTATAAAGTTGTGGGATAAGGAAAGATTATTCTGAAGATGACTTTGGGAAAGGAGCTTACCCTGAACAATGTGTTGCATGTGCCTGACATTCGTAAAAATTTGATTTTCGAATCACTTCTAAGCAAGAATGGTTTTAAGCTTGTGTTTGTTTCTGATAAGTTTGTATTGTCTAAAAAAGATGTGTATGTGGGAAAGGACTACCTGTCTGAGGGGCTCTTTAAAATGAATGTAATGACATTGATGCCTAAGGCATCCCCTATGAATGAAAATTTTAGTTCTACTTATATGGTTGAGTAATCTAATATTTGGCATACTAGATTAGGACATGTTAATTTTGATACCTTGTGTAGATTAATTAACTTGGAATTTTTGCCAAAATTTAATATTGATAAAAATCATAAATGTGATATTTGTGTGGAATCAAAATTAGCTAGATTACCTTTTCATTCTATTGAAAGGATAACCGAACCACTCGATTTAATTCACACGAATATTTGTGATTTAAAATTTATACAAACTAGAGGTGGGAAAAAGTATTTTATTACTTTTATTGATGATTGCACAAAATATTGCTATGTATATTTATTACATAGTAAAGATAAGGCTATTAATGCATTTAAACAAGATAAGAATGAAGTTGGCAATCAATTAAGTAAAAAGATAAAGTCTATTAGGAGTGATAAAGGAGGTGAATATGAATATCTGTTTGAGCAATTTTGTTCTGAAAATGGGATTATTCATCAAACCACAGCTCCATATTCTCCTCAATCGAATGGCATTGTTGAACGTAAAAACCATACATTGAAGGAGATGATGAAATCTATGTTAATAAGTTCCCCAGAATTTGTCGGGGGGGGGGGGGGGGGGGGGGGCTTATTATCTCCTAGTTATATTCTTAACAAAATACCACACAAGAAAACTCATAATACAGCTTATGAGTTATGAAAAGGTCGAAGACCTTACTATAAATATTTACGAGTGTGGGGGCACCTAGCTAAGGTAATGGTTCCTAAACCTAAAAAGGTAAAATAGGGTAAAAGACCGTTGACTGTGTATTTATTGATTATGCTACTAATAGCAGTGCATATAATTTCTCAGTTTGTAAATCTAAGATTTCGAATACTCATGTAAATACAGTTATTGAATCGAGGGACGCTTCATTTTTTGAAAATGAATTCCCATATAACATGACCTGAGAATCTGGTCCTTCTAAAAGGACAAATCAAGCAATTACAAGTGGTACTCATCAACCTATTGAACCAATAGAGGATGAACCAAGACATAGTAAAAGAGCAAGAACCTCGACTTCTTTCGGTTCGAATTTTCTAACATATCTGCTAGAAAATAAACCTCAATCGTACAAAGAAGTAATATCCTTACCTGATGCTTCTAATTGGAAAGAAGCAATTAATAGTGAAATTGAATCCATATTACAAAATCACACGTGGGAACTAGTGGATCTTCCACCATGTTCAAAACTGTTAGGTTATAAATGGATCTTCAAAAAGAAGTTGAAGGCCGATGGATCAATTGATAAATATAAAGCTAGACTTGTAGATAAAGGCTATAGGCAAAAAGAAGGGTTGGATTACTTCGACACATATTCACCGGTAACAAGAATTACGTCCATTCAAATGTTAATAGTAATAGCTACTATTAACGGACTTGAAATAATCAAATGGATGTAAAATCTGCATTCTTAAACGGTGAATTAGACGAGAAAATTTATATGGAGAAACCTGAAGGGTTTAAGGCTCCCGGACAAGAAGGAAAACTATGTAAGCTTGTTAAATCACTCTATGGATTGAAACCAGCACCTAAGCAATGGCATGAAAAATTTGATAATGCAATGTTATCAAATGGCTTCAAAATTAATGAATGCGATAAATGAGTTTATTTTAAATACATTCAAAATGGATATGTCATTGTGTGCCTTTATCTTGAGGATATGCTTATCATGGGTACTAACCTGGAAATTGTCAAAACTACAAAACAAATATTGAGTAGTCGATTTGACATGAAAGATTTGGGTATTGCCGGTGTTATATTAGGAATTAAAATTTCTAAAACATCGAACGGACTTATATTATCTCAATCTCACTACATAGAAAAAGTACTTGAAAAATTCAAGAAGTATTATATCAGTCCTACCAAGACACCAGTAGATGTAAATTTACATCTAGCAAGAAATATGGTGAAAACATATCTCAACTAGAATACTCTCGTATTGTCGACAGTTTAATGTATATCATGAACTGTACACGACCAGACATAACATACTCAATAAGTAAGCTAAGTGGATTTACGAGTATTCTGGAGAGAGATCACTCGAAGGAAATATTAAGAGTTTTGGTTTATTTGAAATACACTCAAAACTATGGACTGCACTACTCAAAATATCTAGCAGTTCTTGAAGCACATTATGATGCAAATTGGATATCTGATACAAAAGACTGTAAGTCTACGAGTGGGTATGTGTTTACCCTTGGAGGTGCAGTCGTATCTTGGAAATCCTCAAAACAAACATGCATTGCTAGATCGACAGTGGAATTCGAATTCATTGCACTAGACAAAGCTGAAAAAGAAGCTTAATGGCTTCGAAATTTCTTAGAGGATGTTTCAAATTGGTCAAAACCCATGCTCGCAATTTGTATACATTGCGATTGTCAATCGATGATTGGAAGGGCACAAAATCACATGTATAACAGAAAGTCACGACATATTCATCGTCGACACAATACCGTTAGACAACTTCTCTCAAACGGAATTATCTCAATTGACTATGTAAAGTCAAAAGATAATATAACGGATCCACTAACGAAAGGCTTAAACCGAGATTAAGTTGAAAGATCATTGAGAGGAATGGGTCTAAAGCCTATAAATAAATAAGAATCCATATAGTGGAAACCCAACCTAGCTGACTGGAGATCCCAAGATCTAAGTTCAATAGGCAAAACAAACTACATTGTATTCAGTAAGCACTGGAGGATATTTAATCCCATCAATTCCAAAGATGAGACAATGCACATCTGCCGTGAAATTAGGATAAGTTATTATTTTAATGGCATCTATATCTTAGTATGTCTAAGTGGGGTATTGCAGGATACTCTTTGTGGAAGTCACCTACGTGAGTAAGAAGGAGGTTTCTTCTATGAGAATAATGAAAGGCAAATTCTCTAAAATACTCATGGAACCAAGTGGTGTTCATGGCCAAAATGAACACAAACATGAGAACCAACTGTGTTGAAGAATTATTGTATGAATATTGTTATCTAGGTTTACAAAAACAGTTGACGGTTCAAAGACGTGAGGTCTACCGCTTAACCAAGTAAATCCGATGGTATATCACTAAGGATATTTCAAGGCCACTAGGCTACTTCTACCGATGCAATAAATCTTCATTTTACTCAACTTGTGTCTGCATTTGCATTAACATCTGTTCTATTTTATTTATAGTGACATATCATTCATGTGGGCGATTGTTGGAAAAATGGGACTTAATGTGAATACTTAAAAGTTGTCCAGAATTTCCTGAACAGAATTTTGAGCAACTTTGTGCTCAAATTTAGGTGGGACCCACACCACGATAATTGTGGGGCCATATACGAACACATTCACTATCGAAAGGAGATTAACGCAGTATATTCACATGACCAATTTCATTAAGATATGAATGATAAATATATTCCCAAAGTGACTCATAAAGCAATGAAAGTTAATGAATTGGGTATGTTTTAACTCTTGTCCCACATTGGAAGAGTAGTGACAAATTGATGAGTTAATAAAACTCAAATGATGGACTAAGGCTTAGATGCCTTTAGGGTATCCCAACTCTTTGAAGTGGAGATGGCCTACACTATGCATGTGTTCGGCTTGGGCCAAAAGCCCACACGCATGCGCGCGCACCATCCGTCTGTCCGGCTGACTCGGTCTTAGGCTTGGACTTGGGTTTATAAAAATCTCTTAAATTTTTTGTTCGAATTTAAATTGACTTTCTGGGCTTTAATTATTAATTAATTATGAAATTAATAAACTGTTGGACAGTCAACAATTAAATTCGTTTAAATATTTTGACAGTTATTTTGAACAGTCACTTGTTTCACTATAAATACAAATGCTTCCCTCCGTTTTTAAACTAATGAAAATTTTCCCTCTCCTAATTTCTTCCAACCCGGAATATTGTTATTCCCAGAAAATAAATTATGCATTCCTGCATTCATTTGATTACCATTAGTTGTACTGTTTGGTTGAGTAAACACACTGATTTGTGTTCGATGGAGTTAATTCATTGGTGTGCTACTTGAATTAATTCGTAAATCCGTTCTATCTTGGGAGACAATTATTCGTTAACCTACAACACTTGGGAGGGAATAAAATTGTCTTAAGGAAGTCGTGGTATCACAAAGGGCTCGTATTCAATTTCTTTATTCTTCTGTAATTACTTCTGTTGTACCAAGTAAGTAATTCTCATTTTTTGTAAATTTGTTTCTTAATTTTTCTGTTATATATATTTTATTATTTATGTACTATAGTTTTGATTAAATAGTAGACATAACAATCTTAAGACAATTTTAATTTTGTTCTATTATTTATATGGTGTACATAAATTTTTTATATTACAGAAATTTATTACAACACATAGTGTTACAGAAAATTAATTTCCGCACTTATTTATATATTTTGTTTTAGAAAATAAAATTTTATTTGATTTTTTTTAAATATGTTATTGTAACACCCCGCCTAATTAAATACCGGGTGGCCAATCCCATACTAAATTAAAACAGAATATACAGTTGGCTCATTCTTAGCATCACTGTCGAAAACATTTACAACTCACCCAATACCCAATTAAGCTGGTGTTAAAAACTTTCCAAATTTTAATTACAACAAAAACCCATTTTTAGTTTAAGAATAACACTACACATTTTCTACAACACGAATAACCAAATAGATAACACAAAATAATTTAGATGCATTTGGAATAAACATTCCCACATAATAACCCAATACAGTAATCCCAACAATAGTAAATGTATTAAAATGACACGAACACTATAGTATTTGACTCTGATAGAAAAGAGATAACTGAGTTCCTTTTGGGCGACATGCCCTAACTAAGAGAATACTATGAATCAAATGAAGATAGGCGTCTAATCAATACTCCATAGCTCGTCATAATCCGCTAAGGTTGGCGTCCCTTTGCTGGACACCTGATATAGAAGATACAATAGGAAAGAAAATATGCAAGAAAACGGGTCAGAGCCCGATTGTGAAAATGATTTTGAAAACAACAAGTATTTAACAAGTGCAATAAAGCATTTATTATGTACATGTTAGTATCCAACTCTCACTTGCTATTCTCACCTCTCATCTAGAGTGCACACTTAACGCTTCCTATTAACCTCCTAGTTAATGATTCCTCTTAACTAATTTTCATAATATGATTCTATCCCATATCATAACCCCGTATGTCCCATACCATACGTTATATAATCATTCTTATACATTTCTCATTTATATGAATCGTTTCTCATTAACATGAATCATTTCTCATTAATATGAATTAAGCTCTTCAATAAATATTCATTAACTTACTTCAATTCTTTTCTCAATTCACCGTTATCTACAATTATCACGCAGTAGATGATTTAACCACAATATAACCATTCATTCATTTAATTATATATATATATATATATATATATATATATATATATATATATATATATATATATATATATATATATATATATAATACGGCACCCCGAGTCACAGCTGCGGTGCAATGCATTACTCTGATATCATGTCCCATCATCGCTGGTCACCGAATAGGGGACTAAAGGTTCGGTAAGGATTCCTCGAACCACAAACATCAACATAAAAATTGGAGGCGAACATAGTTCTCGTATACATGGGTCACGCACATACCTACGTACCCACAGTCAGCGGACTTATCAACTCCCCGATAAGTCTTTCATAGACCTATGTTCTCGAGTGACAAATCAATGATCCCATGGATTCATCAGGATATGACCGCCCTCACGCGCAAACCTCCCCATTGATAGCAAGTAAGCTAGGTATGTCATACACATAAATCATCAATAAATCAAATAGGCATTATCATACCCATAATATAATATCAACAAGGTACTCACATTACCCTTAGATTATTCCCATATGTAGCATTATATCTCTTTAAATCCCACGTATTAAAATATCATAACTTTACTTCTTAATTTAATTATCCCCGAGCCTCACTCAATACTCAAGGTTCAAATAGGTTTCCTCATAATAAATTCAGTAAGAAATCACTAGAATCCTACTGGTCCATATCATCATGTCTCCCGAATTACCACGAATTAAACTCTCCTTTAATTAGGATTATAACTGATTGTTTCTAATCTCTTATAAACACATCTTCTATCAACTATGATTGAATACCATCATCACATGACTCATAGTCTATAGTGTTTCATTCACACTATAAGACTTATCAACAAAACCAACATCCTCGCATCCTATAACATCTCTCCACTCCCGATGTGGTTAAGGTTCATGCGCGGAACGTCTCGCAAAGAGAAATCCAAACAAGGAACCCCTCCAATACACTACTACTTAAATTTTTCGATCGTGAAGGTTCGTCAACTTCAAATACGCAAACGGAATAACCTAACCCCCTCTGTGGTCCGAACTCCCATCTCTATCCAGGAGCTATACCACTAAATGCTTATACTACACTCAGTCCTTGCGAAATCAATAATGAGCTTAAACTTAGTCCTTTATGTTCCAATTGTAACCCTAAGGCTACCCAGATGTTATATTAAATCTCCCCTACTGGACCTATCCTTAATCCTCATACAAATAGATTAGAATCCAACACATGAATCTAGCAACCGAAATCTCTTTAACTTTAATTATCATAATTCTAATCAATTAAATCCCAATCAAATAAATTCGAATCTTAACTAGGGCTTACTGATCTTCTCTAAGTCCCATAATATCCAATTAATAATCACCAAAGATCTACAAAAGTTTTGGGATAAGAAACAACATTAAAAAGAAACAACATCATGAATTCTCATATTTTAAATACTCAGAAAAATCAGATCCAAAAATTATTCGAATCATCAATCCGACTTCAGATTTGGATTCTACACGAAAAATTGAGTCAGGTATGTGTTTTGAGTTTTTCTTAAATCTCATCCAAATGCATTCAAAAAGAAGATCTAAACATTCCAAATTGGCTCTTCTCATTCCACTCGTTTTTGCCTCTTTTTTCAGAAAATTATCAACATATTATCTTCAAGAACACAAAAATGATTTTCAGAATTTCTTCCACGGATTGATGAATATTTCGTGGATTACTAACTACCTACAAGATGAGTTTAATTCCTATATATTTTTATATTCCAAAAATCCATTAACATCTTTATCTTTTCATCTTCCAAACATGAAAAATCTCATCTTTTTATAACTATTCTAAGATGGACAATATACAAACTTAGATTGCAAATATCAAACACTTGCCTCTAATGAAGATCTGATCCTTTGGTGTTGTATATCACAGGTGGTTCTCCCTTCTCCGGTCAACCTCCGGTGGTGGTTGGTGGTTGGTGGTTGGTGGTGGTGACCTTTGGTCTTTGGTTTTCCTCCTTTTTCCAAGCAAGCTTTTCTCTTCCCAAGCAACCTTTCACTCTCTCTAAGAAGATGACTTCCCTATTTTGTGCAGAGGATATGAATAACCCACGTACACTTAATCTCCAAATACTTATAATAGGTCAAAATCCGAAATCACTATTCATCCCCCTTGTAAAAATGACCAAAATGCCCTTTTGGGTTGTCTTTTCATTTTCAAATGACCCGAGACCCAAATCCAACATCCAAATAGACTTTTCTGACTATTTCAAACATTCCGGACGCAACGACGCAGTCCAAACGACTATAAGGTCGATAGAAAATAAATTTCCTTTTTAATTTAACAAATTAGTCCCGACACGTCCCATACCGCGTCTGACTAAAAATTCAAATTACTGAATTAATATCACACAGTCATATTAATGACATCACATTCATATATTACCTAAATATCTTTAAGCAATATTCAGAATCATACATTTTAATATCCAAAATTCGGATAAAATCCAAATGAATTAATTTATAATAAAATCCAATTAATCCATTAATTTAAAATATAACCCATTTTAAAAGTCATTAAAATTATGGGGTATTACAGTTATATAAGTTTTTAATCTTAAAATTTTATGAGGTTTTGTAAATTTAGGACATTTTGTAATATTTATTTTGAAAATAGGACAACAAACATTTTATTTATAGTTTTAGTCCCTATTTTTGAAAAAAGTCGTTGCCGCGGACCCATATTCATAAAATGTCAATCAATCACAGCATGCCACATGTCCCTTTAATTTGAAAATAGGGACTAAAAATGAAAACGAAATGTTTGTTGTCCTATATCCATAATCAATATTATTTTAAGTCTGAAAAGTACATAATCTAAAATTTTATTCTGTTTTGTACGGAATATTTTTAATATTAAAAAACAGTGTGACACAGATTTTTTAAACTTAGACTAGTATAAACCAGTGTTTAATATTTTAGTTTAATTTTTGTGACATATAATTCTGAATATTGTGTAGAAATTTTACTTTAATTCCATATGATATAATTCTAAAATTATTTAGAACTCTTGTAAGAATTCAGTTAATCTGTATTCTTTGGAGGAAATTGTTGTACAAAATTTTGTATTCTGTTTTGATAATTTCATTACAAATGAATACTATCATTGATAAAAATTCTATTTTTGTAACAGAAATAGAATCAGAAAATGCAATCACAGTTCCACCACCTATCGTGAACATCCCACCTACCGTGAATGTGACACATGCACCTGTTATTACCCCCGTAACCATGCCACCGTCCTTTGTCTCTACCTCAAAAATGGCCTACATGATTGTCTTCATGTTTTAAATCGACGACCTAAACCACTGCTCTAGTTCGGCCATAGTTTCAGATGAGACTTCTCCTTCTTGTCGAGCTTCTCCTTTACCTGAGTCAAGGAGCCTTAAAGTTCCCAATGGAGTTACCGAATTCAGAGGCATTCTTATTCTAGTCAACCCTTACCTCCATCATGATACTGAAGTCTAGGGAAAACTACAAAATCGCAAACAAATAAGACTCGACAAGATCAAGTAGCTAAAACAAATGACGTGCGTTTATAATAAATTCTTATTAAGGAAAGTGCCTCGGTGGCTCAAAGGGCCCACTCGTGGGCATTCAAGTCGGCAACTGTGGCCTAGACCAAACTTTCACATACAAGACATTGATTACCACCACGCAATATCAATTTGTGCATTTTGATCTAATGTCTTTACCCGTGCTAGCAATTACCTGCTTCACAATAGGACTCATTACGCATATCCCGTAGGCCTCGGTATCCACCGATCTCTAACTGGTGAGATCTTCCCACACGTATCGTCACATGTTAATCACCCGATCACCAAGGATGGAGCTAGGAGTACTCGAAGGGGTTGGCTAATAACAAATTAAAATTTATAAAAAATAAATAAAAAATAAAAAAATTCGTGACAAAACGTAGTTTAACAATAGAATTAATTCACAACAAAATAAAAAAAATTTATCGAAATTGTTCCCCGGTCTTAAATTGTTTCCATTTAGGCCTGTCAATGGGTCGGGTCCCGACCCGGACCCAATCCGTATAATAGGGTCTGGGCATATTTTTTTGGCCCCGAAGACCCGTTTATTACACGGGTAGGGTTTGGATCTTATACAAAACCCGAACACGAAGACCCGACACGAATTGTACATTATTATTTTTTAAATATATATATATATATATTTTTTATTTTTTATTTTTTATTTTATCACTTTTCTTTATTTTTAATCTTAGGTTAAAATATTTTGTAATGTATTATAGTATATGATTAGTATAAATAAAGCATATATTACTTATATTTATTATATACATAAATAAATATTTTTATATATAATACTTACATGCTATATTGATAAGATATATATATATATATATGGTCGGACCTGAACCCGAAGACCCGTCGGATTCGGATCTGGATCCAATATTATAGACCCGAATCCGATGAAGACCCGATTAAACGGATTTGGATCTCCTTAAACCCGACCCGTTGACAGGCCTATTCCCATTCATTGATTATAAATGAGTCTTTAACGATTAAATTCATCGATTACCGAATCATAAATGGGAATTAATCTAAAAAGTTCAAACCCAAAATTCTTATAGTTTAGGAAAAAAATATCTACCTAAATCAAATAATCAATTATTTTATTTGTCGCATAAATCTGATGCTTAAAAAAATCCACTAATCTAATCTTGAAACAAAAAAAAGCAATAAAGAAAGGGAAAAAGTGCAGGACATAATCGAAATTAAAACAAATAGTGTTCGTTCATACCGGCGTTGGAGGGAGAAGAACTTGTTGGGTCGGCTGATTGCTGGCTGATATGGTAAGGTGTACATTACAAAGTAGATAACTTTTGGGGGGTATTATAATGTCAATTGGTTTGTTGTGATATAGAGAAAAGTTTGTTTGGTTTTCTAGGATAGAAATTTGATATCTTTGAGACATCAAACTATTTGATGTCTTGGATTCTGATTGGTCAATGCTGCTGGCGCGGACCCATTTCCATAAATGATGTGAGTCCTCATCAATACTATTGACCAATCAGAATCCAAGACTTCAAATAGTTTGATGTCTCAAAGACATCAAACTTTTTTCGGTTTTCTATGTCGCTTTTTTTGTCAAATCAATTATTGTACAGTTGTGCACATGTCAACTTTTGTTTTTACTTTTGTTCCTTTAACACTGGACATGGGTTTTGTATTGGATTGGGTGGGCTAATATGGGATAGGCTACATCTTCATGCTTAATCTGCATCAATAGTTATTAACAAAAATACATTTTTGGATTGGGCTACAACCCTAATGAGCCTAGGCCCAGCTCCACCCAAGCCGATCACTCATATTGAAATATTTTGCTAATGAAGATTATAGAGAATTTATAAAGAAAAAGCTTACTTTTAAAGCATGGATTTAACAATATTACACTCTCTAAAAAAATCTTTCTAAAAAATAATTAGGGTTTTGTAAAAAAAGTGGGCTTCATTATATATAAAACACATATACAAAGTTATTTATACATTGCAGCATGTAGATAACAACAAAAGCACGTTTCTAAAACATCAGCCTCTCGTTTGAACCAATAATCCCTTATTCGAACGAGGTCTTTCGTATGAGAGGGTCCTAGTGTGATATTGTTATCCTAGAGGGTTTTTGTGAAAAAAAACAGGGTCCTCGTGCGAAACTATTTTCTCACGAGATGTTCTCATGTGAAGTTGGTTTCATATGAACACTTATGTTTGTCAAAAAGTCTCTCATACGAAGCCATCTTCATACAAGTGAAGCAGTTCAAATTACAGTCAAAATTAATACCCCTTATAAAATATGAGTTTAAAAATTAAGATCCCTTCCTTTAAATAAAAATGATCTTGTCATGTCAACTCCTTACTTCTAAAATAAACTTAAGGAAATAAACATCATAAAAGCTTACCAAATTATTTGGTCCGATAGTGTTTGTCTCTGCGCTTTGTCTTTATCTTGAATTTTTTTTAATTCACAACTCGAGACTCAAAAGACACCTATATCTAGTTTTGTTATATTTCGAAAAAAATCGAAACTAAAAAGTGAAGTCCTCGATGGTGGAGGCGTCACTTATTTATATATTGATGAAGAAAGATGAAAAGAAATGCAAGAATTCTAAAGAGAAAGCGTTAGGACTTGATAACTTATAGAGAGAAGATGTCAAGGCTGATAAGGGAGCTTTGTACTTCACTCAAGGTTTATAAAAATGATTAGTTAAGAGATTGCGATTCATTTTTAGGGGAAGGTATTGGCTCGACTCTTAATGCACCCATCATTATTTATCACGACTCCCAAGTGATAGTTAACTATAAACTCAAAAATGATCCCTTCCACACCTAGGGAAAATGACAGAAAGACCCCTAACCATTTCAAGACTTCGGTTGCGTTTGTTTTTTCATCTGAATATGAAGTCTTAATCTGAAATCTGAAGACTGAATTTGAAGTCTGGAATCTGAATCTGAAAAATATGTTTGTTTGTATATCTGAATATACCTCTGAATGAATGTATTTAGACTGATTCAGACTTCAGCTGTAACTTTACCTCTTAACCATTAAGAGCTAAATATAGTCGTTAACCTCTTAATCATTTTAAAAAAACAAACACTTTTTGGTACCTCTTAAGTCTGAGTGGTTCAGATTCAGACTTAAGAGGTAAAAACAAACAGAACCTTAGACATGCACAATGTGTGTGGGGTTGGGGGGGACGAGATTTGGGGATTGTGAAAAACAATTTTACCACTCATGATTCATGGGACCCAACAGGGGCATGATATCCATATCATCTATATTAATAAGCACACCTCCATAAAGATAAATTGAAGGAGATATCCTAGGGGAAAGCCCACTTGTAGAAAGGCTATCTTTTGATTGTGTAAATAGCCGACACCCCTAGGGAGTCCACGTGGAAAAAATGATGAGAAATCTATGGCAAAATGTACCTCTCTCTCTCTCTCTATATATATATATATATATATATATATGATATACCCAAGTATGACCTCGGCTAGGGACACTTACCTCGGCCGAAATAAGAGCCGAGACAATGACCGACCCACCAGTGGGTGGGGGCCCGCGATATCATCCCTAGGCCAGGACTACCTCGGCCTCGGCTGACACTACTGTATGCACCTCCCCAAGGACACTTCACACGTTGCAGATATCAACATCGACCTCATGTACCAAGGAATAGTAACCTCGGCCAACAGTAGGACGAGATAACAAGAAGCTCCGCGTTCTTCAACATGGACCCTACCTCGGCTTAGGCCGAGGTTGCCAGAGGTTAATAATCATCAGCATACCCAGCCTCGGCTTAGGCCGACGACGACATGTACCTCGGCTGATATCAGGCCGAGACTCCTCATGACACTCCGCGGATTGAGCGGACGACTAACCTTTATAGCTCGGCCTCATCTAGGCCGAGGCCATTCACCAACATGACTGCCGAGCATCTGTTGACATTTGGATAAGGACACCTGGGCATAAATCAGTTATAACAATATTATTCTCCACATGTGGGGGAATATTTCATCATCATTGCCTACATGAGGCCATGACAAGTGGCACGCCCCCATTGGTGAGGAAATCACACACATGCACATTACATGCATAGGGGGTACATTACACCCCCTAGGCATTATATAAAGGGATCATCCCCTACCTTGCAAAGGGATCCAGATATAAAAACCCTAGCTGAAACTCTGTCTAAAGACACACAGTAGAGAGAGAGCTTGAGTGAATTATACCCATGGCCATTAGTGCCATTGTTCAGTGATATTATTCACACACACACACTCACAGTGGACGTAGGTCAGATTGGCTGAACCACTTATATTCGGGTGTCATTCCTCTTATCCTCACCTCACTCTTATCTTATGTATATAGCTGTGATGCCATTGTTATACCAATACTGAGCTTGCAAACACCTCACCTGGTGGTGCTGATTCCCAGCATCATCATTTTGGCGCCGTCTGTGGGAAATCGAGAGGCTATCTCTTCCTCTTTTTCTGCTTTACCTCACCGGAGACTCTGGTGGTGAACCAGAAACCACCCCTTGTGTGGAGCTATTTCACCATTGAAAGAGGTCCTTTCAGGTATTAAGCTCACCTACAACTAAAGCTCTATACAGTTTTAACACATGGCACCAGACTTGCCGCCGCCTCTTCCGCCGCCCGGAGGTGGAGGAGCTAGCTCCAGTCAGGCTCCTCCCCAGTCCTAAATGGCGGAGGTGGAAGCTGCCTTGAAGTCTTTGGCTGCAACACAATAAGCGATGAAGGAGCAATTTGTACAGCTCAGTCAAACCATGATGATGAGACCGCTTGGGGCCTCACCGGATATGATCACTCCGGCGGCGGTTCATCCACAGCCAGACGCCAGGGGACCACCCCAGGCACCGATGAAGGACCAACCTGCACCTCAGCGGAGGAGGGACGTTGCTGACCCTAGGCGCTTGCTCCTGGGGAGGCAAGGAAACCCTTGCCCGGAGGACAGGTATAATGACCTAGGAGCAGAAGAGGCCCCGGAAGACTGCTGGGAGCCATATGAGGTGTCAGATAACACCGTACGACCTCTTAGGCAAAGCCAAGGATGTATCGGACGAAGAAGAGATGAGGCCCAACAGAGAGGGTCGGCCGTTGATAGGCAGAGCCAAGGATGTGTCGACCGAAGAAGAGATGAGGCCCAGCAGAGGGGGTCGGCCTTCAACAGGTTGAGCAGAGGCTCGGCCTTCGAGAGGCTGGGACCAGTTAATGACCTAAGAGACAGGCTATCAAGGTCAAGGAGTGCAGCAGGCTCCCAAAGAGGGGATAGGCAGGCTCGGCCAGATCAAGGCCGACCCATGGAGAGAAGAGCCAAGGAGCAGGAAGAGGTCAACAGTCAGCGGGTCGCGGCTGGGGAACCCTCTGTCCACCGCAGAGAGGTGGCAGGGGATAACCTCGGCCAAGTTGATGGTAGAAGACCCTGGAATGACTCAATCCAAAGTCTCGAGGAGAAGATAGGGGACCTCATGAAGAGTAGGAACCCATTACAAAGGGGCTACTCAGAGGGCTCCCCGTTTGTAGCAAGGATAGTGGGGTTCCCAACCCCGGCTAAGTTCAAGCCTCCTACGGTGACTCCTAAATATGATGGCAGCACTAACCCAGTCCACCATATCGAGATGTATCAGTCAGCCGCAGATATTTACTCGATACCTGATGAGATGAAGTGCAGGGCCTTCTCAGGGACCTTAACAGGGGTCGCGCATAGCTGGTTCACCTCTCTTCCAAAGAATTCAATCGAAAACTTCAAGGGGTTGGCCGAGCAGTTCATACATAACTTCTTCTTTGGGGTAAGACCTCAGAAGAAGACTACCCACCTCCTATATGTCAAACAGGCTAAGGGTGAAAGCCTGAGAGACTACATAGCAAGATTCAACAAGGAGAAGTTAGAGGTGGAGGACTATGAAGAGAGCATAGCCATGACCGCCCTTATAGGAGGCCTCCAGAAGGGAAAGCTACTATGGAAGCTGGCGGAAGACCCCCCCAAGTCTATGGCAGAGCTGTTGTCCACTGCAGGAAAAGTGATGAATGCGGAAGAAGCGATGGCCGCCAAATACGAGGAGGAGAACCGTGGTAGTGCTGGGAGGTCCCAGGGCAAGAAAGAAGGGAAGAAGCGGTCAGCAGATGACAAGTTCGCTCATTACACTCCTCTGACTGTGAGCTGTGAACACATTCTTAATGAGATCAAGAGTGACCGGGCCCTGAGGTGGCCAGAGAAGTTGAAGGCTCCGCCACATAAGAGGAATAAAAACCTCTGGTGTGAGTTCCATCAGGATCACGGCCATGTCACAGACAGATGCTTTGCCCTGAAGGACGAGATTGAGAAGATGCTGAAATCTGGGAAGCTAAGAAAGTATGTGGATGTCAAGGCCCCAAAAGGTGGCAGAGAAGACACTAGGAAGAGAAGAGACGACAGGTGCCGTGGTGATGTCCCGGCTAGAAGGCATGATGATTCAGAGGGTGATGATGGAGATGACCCAGATCTCCCACCTAGGGATGACAACACCCCAGTGAAGAGGGTAGGAATGATCTCCTTTGGTGTTAGCACCATATGTGGGGGATTCGCAGGGGGTGGCTCTGAGGTAGCCGATAGAAAGGCTCATGTAGCGGAGGCCAAGTCGGTGGTCAAGCCTGAGATTATGAACCTGACGTCTTCTGACGCTGGACAGAAGAGAACAAAGGTGGACATGGACACCCTAGTGGTGGGGTTCTCCCGGCGCGACTTCAAGGGCATCTTAGTCCCCCATGATGACCCCTTGGTCATCACGACAAGGGTGCACGGGTGCGATGTAGGGAGAATCCTCATAGATGGGGGAAGCTCAGCAAATGTGATGTTCTGGCCTTGTTTCAAGAGTTTGGGTCTTAGCAGATCAAGATTAGTGCCATACCACCACCCCTTGATAGGATTTAGTGGTGAGAAAGTGCACCCATTGGGCATGTATGAGATGGATGTGCGCATGGGGGATGAGTGGCCTAAGAGGCTGACTAAGAAGATAAACTTTTTTGTTATGGACGAGAATGTCTTCTCGGCCTACAACCTCATCATCGGAAGAGTAGCCCTCAAAGAGTTTGAAGCCGTGCCGCCAACGGTCCATCAAATGCTAAAATTCCCGACCCCTTATGGGGTAGGGGAAGTGCAGGGGGATCAGACCACGGCACGGGAATGTTACTTCAACTCAGCTGAAGAGAGGGAGGCCCATAAGAGAGCAACCGTCACCTACAGCATAGACACTCTTGACCCGAGAGATGAAACAAAGCTAAAGAAGGGAGAGGCCGCGGAAGAGGTAGAATCCATCGTCCTCAATGAGGACGAGCCAGAAAAAACCATCCAGGTCGGCAAGGACCTAGAACCAAAGATTAAGGAAGGGCTGGTAAGCCTTCTCAGGAAGAGGCAGAATGTATTTGCCTGGAGCCACACCGACATGCCTGGTATAGACCCTGAGGTCATGACCCACAAACTTAACGTGGACACGGATGCCAGGCCAATCAAGCAGAGGAGAAGAATTTACTCCAGAGAGAAGTATGAGGTCATTCGGGAAGAGGTGAAGAAGTTGGAAGAAGCCGAGTTCATACGAGAGGTCACCTATCCAGAGTGGCTCTCAAATGCAGTGATCGTTCCTAAGGCCAATGGAAAGTGGCGGATGTGTATAGATTTCATAGACCTGAATAGGTCTTGCCCGAAGGACAGCTATCCCCTACCTAGGATAGACCAGATGGTGGACGCAACAGCAGGGCACGAGCTCATGAGCTTCATGGATGCTTATTCGGGTTATAACCAAATCTTCATGGACGCCGAAGACTCTAAGAAGACAGCCTTCATCACTGACAAGGGGACATACTGTTACAAGGTAATGCCCTTTGGTCTGAAAAATACGGGGGCAACATATCAGCGTCTCGTCAATAGGATGTTTGAGGAATAGATAGGTAAGACCATGGAGGTGTACGTGGACGATATGCTAACGAAGAGTCTGAAGGCATGTACTCACGTGGCAGACCTCGAGAAGACCTTTGATGTCATGGACCAATACAGAATGAAGCTCAACCCGGCAAAATGTGTCTTCGGGGTAGGAGCTGGGAAGTTCCTGGGGTTCATCGTTAATCAAAGGGGGATTGAGGCAAACCCTGAGAAAATCAAGGCATTGCTCGATATGAAGACTCCTAGGAGTATCAAGGATGTCCAGAGACTCACGGGAAGAGTGGCAGCCCTAAACAGGTTTGTTTCCAGGGCAACGGATAAGTGTCTTCCGTTCTTCAAAGTTCTAAGGAAGGCCTTCCAGTGGGATGAAGAGTGTGAAAAAGCTTTTGATCAACTCAAGTCCTACTTAGGGTCTCCCTTGCTGCTGTCCCGGCCCATCACGGGAGAAAGGTTGTTTGTGTATCTAGCAGTCTCTGAGTCGGCCATTAGCGCGGCCATCATACGAGAAGAGGATGGAGTTCAGAGGCCTGTGTACTTTAACAGTAAAGCCCTACAAGGGTCTGAACAGAACTACCCCCGGATGGAGAAGTTGGCTTATGCTCTTATCCATGCTTCAAGGAAAATGAAACCCTATTTTCAAGCTCACTCTATGACAGTCCTCACGGACTCCCCACTAAGGCAGGTCCTGCACAAGCCTGAGAAGTCCGGAAGATTGATGACCTGGGCCATTGAACTAGGAGAGTATGATCTTACTTACTAGCCCAGGACAGCCATTAAGGGACAGGCCCTTGCTGACTTTGTCGCAGAGTTCACTTGGGAAGAGACTGAGTCAGAGAATAGCTTGGAAAGCGGCGAAGAGAAGGGCCAAGGTGTCTCCCGAGATTCGGAAGAGATAGACCCGTACGTCTTCCGGGGCCGAGAAGAGGTTGTATCAGGCAAGGCTCGAAGGAGAGTAGAAGAAAATGAAGAGGATCGATACCTCTTCGAAAAAGGAGTGATGAGAGAAGGGGTCTTCTCTTCAGATGAAGACGTGTGGAGCCTCTTCGTGGATGGATCCTCCTGCGACGGTGGAAGGGGCGCGGGGCTAGTACTCTCAGCTCCAGATGGCGCCAACATTGAGTATGCCTTAAGATTCAACTTCCAAGCTTCAAACAACGAGTCTGAGTATGAGGCCATGATAGCGGGCCTCCTATTGGCAACAACTCTGCGGGTAAAACGATTTCTACTCCACAGCGACTCAAGGTTGGTTGTTAACCAAGTATTGGGGGCGTACGAGGCCAAGGATGAGAGGATGGCCAGGTACTTAAAAAAGGTAAGAGGATTGCTAGAATTTTTTGAAGAGGCCAAACTGAAGAGAGTGCCTAGACTGAGCAATAACCACGCTGATGCATTGGCAAGACTGGCCTCAGTAATGAAGACAGAATTGGGAAGAACCATCCCAATTGAAGTTCTGGGAAAAGCAAGCATCGAGGAGGACGAGGTATGTAACCCTTGTCACAATATAAACCCGGGAGACTCGTGGATTGACCCGATTGTCAGATACCTAAGGGAGCGGGAGTTACCTGAGTCCAAGATAGAAAGGAAAAAGTTGAGATACAGGGCCGCCAGGTTCTCATTGATAGGAGATGTCTTGTACAAAAAAGGTTTCCTCTTGCCCCTCCTCAGATGTGTTCACCCCTTGGAGGTACCCCGAATCTTACAGGAGGTCCATGAAGGCTCTTGCTCCAGCCATATAGGAGGAAGACCCTTAGCCAAGAGAATCATCACTCAGGGATACTGGTGGCCAACCTTGTCTAGGGACTCTGTTGATTATGTGAAGAGGTGCGACACATGTCAGAGGTTCGCCACTATCCCTCATCAACCCCATCAGCCCATGACGTCAATCTCTTCTCCATGGCCATTCGCGGTATGGGGAATTGACTTGGTAGGACCTTTGCCAAGAGCAGTCAACAACTATAGATTCTTGATAGTTGCCATTGACTACTTTTCAAAATAGGTAGAAGTCGAACCCATGATAACAATTACGGAGCAGAAGACCTTTCAATTCATCTGGAAGAACATCATATGTAGGTATGGCCTCCCAAACACGCTCATCTCAGATAATGGGACCCAGTTCAAGAACGCCTCCTTGGAGAAGTATTGCCAAAGTGTGGGGATTAAACAGTTCTTCTCATCCCCTGGTCGACCTCAGGCTAATGGCCAGACTGAGGTTATAAATAGGACTATCCTGGATGGAATCAAGAAGAGGTTAGAAGACGCGAAGGGGAGATGGATAGAAGAGGTTTACGCTGTGCTATGGGCTTACAGGACCACAGCAAGGACACCTACGGGAGAAACCCCATTCATGCTGGCACACGATTCAGAAGCCGTCATACCAACGGAGATAGGCCTACCAACTCATCGGATTCAGACCTATGATAATGACAGCAATGGGGAAAGGAGGAGGTTAGACCTGGACCTTATTGAAGAAAGAAGGGAAGATGCAGAGGTCAGGAAAGCAGCCTACCAGCAGAGGGCAGCAAAATTCTACAATCAACGGGTGAAGACAAGACCCATTACGATAGGAGACCTAGTGCTTTAGAAGACCCTACAGAAAACAAACAAGCTACACCCGAACTGGCATGGCCCCTACAGAGTAATGGAAGAGGTTGTACCTGGCACGTATAGGTTAGAGAACCTAGAGGGAGAACCCTTCACCAACCCGTGGAATGCCGACCACCTAAAGAGATATTTCATATAATGTTGCACCTATTTTGTCAATTGTAAATGTACCATCTTATTGAGAAGAGGTTGCGAATAAAGATCAGTTTCCATGGCAAATTCTTGTTTCATCTTAACATCATTAATTTGGTGACATTACGAGGCTAACCTCTTAGGTGAGGACCTCAGACCTTTAACATCATTAATTTGGTGACATTATGAGGCTAACCTCTTAGGTGAGGAGCTCAGACCTTTAACATAATTAATTTGGTGACATTATGAGGCTTACCTCGTCCTAGGTGATGACCTCAGACCCTCATAACATCACTCGGTGGTGACGAGGTCCGAGCTCAGACACCTCGGCTAGAGGACCTCAGACCCTTAACATCATTAATTTGGTGACATTATGAGGCTAACGTCTTAGGTGAGGACCTCAGACCTTTAACATCATTAATTTGGTGACATTATGAGGCTTACCTCGGCCTAGGTGATGACCTCAGACCCTCATAACATCACTCGGTGGTGACGAGGTCTGAGCTCAGACAGCTCGGCTAGAGGACCTCAGACCCTTAACATCATTCATTTGGTGACATTATGAGGCTAACCTCTTAGGTGAGGACCTCAGACCTTTAACATCATTAATTTGGTGACATTATGAGGCTAACCTCTTAGGTGAGGACCTCAGACCTTTAACATCATTAATTTGGTGACATTATGAGGCTTACCTCGGCCTAGGTGATGACCTCAGACCCTCATAACATCACTCGGTGGTGACGAGGTCTGAGCTCAGACACCTCGGCTAGAGGACCTCAGACCCTTAACATCATTCATTTGGTGACATTATGAGGCTAACCTCTTAGGTGAGGACCTCAGACCTTTAACATCATTAATTTGGTGACATTATGAGGCTAACCTCTTAGGTGAGGATCTCAGACCTTTAACATCATTAATTTGGTGACATTATGAGGCTAACCTCTTAGGTGAGGATCTCAGACCTTTAACATCATTAATTTGGTGACATTATGAGGCTTACCTCGACCTAGGTGATGACCTCAGACCCTCATAACATCACTCGGTGGTGACGAGGTCTGAGCTCAGACACCTCGGCTAGAGGACCTCAGACTCTTAAGTAATGGTTATGGCATCATATTCAGTAATGACTTCAGAGAGTGCATAGCATTCATATACATTCACAGATCGAGATAAAGGGAAACCTTGGCATTCAATAGAAGAAATTACATAATTGATTAATGTCACTGAGAAAACAGAGGTACATAACAATTACAAGATTACAAGTCAAAACAAATTAATGCAAAATGCAAGGCCAAGTCAAGCATCGGAAGGAGGAACATTGGAGGTCTCTTCTATGTTGGCCTGCTCAGTGTTGGTCACCTCAGCCACTTCATTTGCAGGGTCATCCCCTTCTAGATCAGTCCCTCCCAGGGTGACAGTCTGACCAGGAGCAGCAACCTCGTCCTCTATCTCCTGCAAGGCCTGGGCAAACTGGGCGTCTGCAAGGCCGAGTCCCACAAAGTCTGAAGCCTTAATAGTGCCAACCTCGGCCTCCTTTACCTCTGCCCATTTGGTGGTGGCCTTGATACCCCTTTCAAGGTACTCAAGACCAAAACCTACAAACTCCTCGGAGACCTTGTAGTCAGCAATTATTGTCTCCGAGGCATCTGCAAGAGAAGCCTTCACCGCAGCATCAACCTTCCTCTGCAAAGCATCGTCCTTGTCCTTCAGAGCCTTGGTATGGCTCTGAACGAGAGCAGAGATGTCCTTCTCTAGAGCTTGGGCCTTATTTTCAGAGGTCTGGGCCTTGGTCTCAGCCTCCTGTAACTCTGACCTCAGACGAGCAACCTCGGCCTTCGGGGTGCCCTCAACTTTCTCAGCCTCCTGCCCCTTCTGAATGAGAGGCAATTTCCTCAGGGCCCAGTTAGATAGCTGATACATGGCAGCCGCACCCTGCACAGTAAATGAAAAAGTTAGATGAGAGCAAAATCAGACGTTGCACTTTGGACGAAGGAACAAGTTATACCTGGACTACTCTGTGAAGGCCGAATTCAACCATCGTAGGGGTTTCCATGGCCCTGAGAAAACGTTTGTCGGCCTCGGTCATCATGTTATTAAGAGCGTCCATGGCCTGTCGGCTGTGGCCGAGCACACTATCGAAAAGTTTTAACTGGTCCAAACGAGCCGATAATGTGTCGGCTGTGATAGGGATCGCAGCGTCTGAAGTCCTCTTTGTCCTGGAGCTCGGCCTCTGCTCCTCAGGAGGATGGACCTCAGGTGCCCTATTCTTAGACTTGGATGTCGAGGGAGCAGGTGGAAGATCATTTATGCCAGTCTTCTTGACAAGTCTAGACAAGCTTGGAGCTGCCATCTCCCACAACTCATCTGAAATATCTGGTGGTTTCTCTGCAAAAGTGAAAAGATATGAGTCAGAAATAAAGTACGTAAGATAAGAGGCTACACTTAGGGTCAAAATAAAAACCCTTACCAAAGTCAGCTAGGGGACTTCCGCCCAGGCTCGTCCCCGAGAGATACTGGGGGGTCAGCAGATGCTCAAACTTGACAAACATCCTATGGGCCCCTTGGTCCTGCAGGGCCTTCACCCTTTTGCTATGTTGCACACTTAGTCCAGGGTCGGCCCTGGCAGACATGGTGACTTTCCGCCATTTCATGGGTATTCTCGGCTCATAGATGGAAGAGGGAATGGAAGAACCAAATTCCCATGGCCCTGAGACAAAAAAGTACCTGGGTTTCCAGTTATGGTTGGAGGTCTGAGTGACCAGGAGAATCTTTTTCTCAGGCCTCCGAGCCACAAAGTGGTAGTAGCTCGGATGATTTTTGGCCGAGGTGGGGACGTAACAACCAGCAAAGGCCTGCACTGGGAGGTCAGAGTGGTGAACCTCCCTCCACAAGATGATGGCCCTTATAATAACCCTCCAAGCATTGGGAGAGAGCTGCGAGGAGGCCAAGTTAATGAATGATAGAATGGACCTAATGACGGGGTGGAAGGGAAGACGAAAACCTAACTTGAACATCTGCTCGTACAGGCAGATTTCACCATCCCTGCCGTGGTAGGCCCTCTCTTCCCTCAGAGGTCTCCTTAAGTGGATAGAGGGGCTAATGGAGTATAAGTACCTAAAGTGCAGTAGATCCACCTCAGTAATTGTGCTCTCATACTCGGCCGCCTCAGATGTGTCTACATCACTTTCTACATCCTCATCATCGTCAGACTCAACGTCGGCTGGAGCAGACGTAGACGGGTTACCGGGGAACCTCTGAGAAAACTCGGCCTCGGTGACGACCGACAGGGGAATAGAATTTAGAATGGGAGGCACAGCCACACTTGGCTCTACAAGTTCAACCCCTGAAGAAGAACTTGAGGTACTTGTGCCATTTTGGGACGAGGCCCGGCTGGAAACCTCGGCCTGGTCAGGGTCCTGACCAGCCTGAGGAGTGAAGTCCATGGCCTCTTGGAAAGAGTCCACAGACATCGGGTCGGAGGTGGAAGACTCAGACTCAGACATCGGCAAGATATTGGCAGAGGCGTCTGTCTGATAGAAATTCTCAGGTGGACGAGGGTATACCACCCTGAGAGGTGGAGGAAAGAGAGGTCTGACAGGGAACTCTTGTGACCTATGAGCTTCTTCCTGAGCTCTCTCTATCTGCCTGATTTTCTCTAAGGTCTTTTCTTTTAGAGATGGAAAGTCTTCAAGAAGTTGGTACAGGGGTCTGAGCATCTGGGGACGACCCAAGGCTTTGGCAAATCCTAAACTTGGAGAAATATCCTAAAAACTACAAGGAAATGTGGCTGGAAAAGTTAAGGGAATCAAAGATCAAATCAAGGAACCTATGCAGGAAACCTGGCTCACCGGAAAACTCAAGTGCTCACCGAAAAATTCAAGTGCTCGCCGAAAAATTCAAAGTAAAAAGTATCAAAAATGAAGGGAATGAAGAGGGAGGATACCTGGGGGTGAGTTGATGAGTGAGGTAGAAGAAATCGCGCAGGAAGTGATGTATTCCCCTGCAGAACAATCACTGGAGCAAAGGCTAACTTCGAAGAGAAAAAGAAAGTTGCAGAAAACAGTTGAGCGCTTGAACAGGAGAGAAATGAAGAAGAAGAAGAAGAAGAAGAAGAAGAAGAAGAAGGGTTTTAACCTTTATATACTTGGGCACGATTCCCAAGACTCATCATTGCCTTGGGAAGCCCAAGGGACAACTGACAGCTGGTACCAACCAAACGGGCACGCCTTGGCTTAGGACAAGTGTCATGCAGGTGTTGGCCTTGGGGTGGATAGGCCTCGGAAGCAAGAATCCCATAGCCACCAGCTCTCGCAAATGACTAGGGGCTGGGGGGTGATTGATATACCCAAGTATGACCTCGGCCTAGGGACACTTACCTCGGCCGAAATAAGAGCCGAGACAATGACCGACCCACCAGTGGGTGGGGGCCCGCGATATCATCCCTCGGCCAGGACTACCTCGGCCTCGGCCGACACTACTGTATGCACCTCCCCAAGGACACTTCACACGTCGCAGATATCAACATCGACCTCATGTACCAAGGAATAGTAACCTCGGCCAACAGTAGCACGAGATAACAAGAAGCTCCGCGTTCTTCAACATGGACCCTACCTCGGCTTAGGCCGAGGTTGCCAGAGGTTAATAATCATCAGCATACCCAGCCTCGGCTCAGGCCGACGACGACATGTACCTCGGCTGATATCAGGCCGAGACTCCTCATGACACTCCGCGGATTGAGCGGACGACTAACCTTTATAGCTCGGCCTCATCTAGGCCGAGGCCATTCACCAACATGACTGCCGAGCATCTGTTGACATTTGGATAAGGACACCTGGGCATAAATCAGTTATAACAATATTATTCTCCACATGTGGGGGAATATTTCATCATCATTACCTACATGAGGCCATGACAAGTGGCACGCCCCCATTGGTGAGGAAATCACACACATGCACATTACATGCATAGGGGGTACATTACACCCCCTAGGCATTATATAAAGGGATCATCCCCTACCTTGCAAAGGGATCCAGATATAAAAACCCTAGCTGAAACTCTGTCTAAAGACACACAGTAGAGAGAGAGCTTGAGTGAATTATACCCATGGCCATTAGTGCCATTGTTCAGTGATATTATTCACACACACACACTCACAGTGGACGTAGGCCAGATTGGCTGAACCACTTATATTCGGGTGTCATTCCTCTTATCCTCACCTCACTCTTATCTTATGTATATAGCTGTGATGCCATTGTTATACCGATACTGAGCTTGCAAACACCTCACCTGGTGGTGCTGATTCCCATCATCATCAATATATATATATATATAATGCTCTTGTGCAAACCAGTTCGCATTGTAAGAATGCAGACCGGACACGTGTCACCATGTGGTGAGCCTAGAAATTATCGGCTAAATTATAAGCACATTCTCTCTCTTTTTTGGGTCACCGCCAGGTGACACATGTCCGATCCGCACTCTTAAAATGCAGACTGGTCCGCACAAGAGCAGTACTATATATATATATATATATATATATCTTTTTCTCCTCCGTGGACTTAGGTAATTTGTCGAACAACATATATACTTTATGTTCTCTTTATGTGATTGACTATAGTTATTATCCTTTTATTTTCCATCTTAGCTTGTGGATTATTCATTCCGAATCAATGAGTTTATGCACTTACACTTCTCATTTAAGAAACAACACAACATTACTAAGACGATGGATAATTTTTACACCGAACTAGACACAATAGCAAATGAAAAACGAGCGAACACATGGATACCACGCTACATGACTCCGTGTCAAAAATCCAAACACAAAACATGACATATTGTGTTAATTTTAGGTCAATTTTGCATCGTTTCTTGTCATGTTATTGTGTCATGTATAAGATTATCACCCCAATGTACATATGGATATGAAGTGAAATCTAAAAAGAAATCACATAGTTTATTTTGTGTTTTGAGTTTTTTTCTTGAACCTTAAAATACTAACCCGTTAAACAAGTTTGTTTTTAATAAACTTAATGTTTTAAAAATTATGGAGATCTAAAATTAATATCAATATTTTATTTAAATTATATATAAAAAAAAAAACTAATGAATAGAACAAAAGACCACCATTAACATTACCCTTTGAGATACCAACTATTGTGAATGAGGAAGAAGAATGAAAGTGGATAACAACCGCAAAAGAATTGTTGGTTGCCCTCCCTTGTAGATAGGACTTACCTAACTCAGTCTCCCGCGCCAATTTAGTAACATGAAAACTTACCTCTCAAGCAAAACAACCACACCTCCCAAAATGGAAGATAAACATCTGTACCTCAAAATATTTGATTGGACTCAACCACAAGTGTTTTTCTTAAACGACCCTCCAACCATTTTCATTGAAACATCTACCATTAAAAAATGCATTCATCTTCTTCCCAATCCTCCATATACTTTAGATCATTGGCATTCATTTGTGTGATATTCATCTCTGTCTTGGATGTTGTTAATGGCATATCCCAAAAACCAGTTATTGATGCTCCTCTGCTAACACAGAAGCTTGCCACCAACAGAACCATAAAGGTTGATATTAATGGACAAGGAGATTTCAAATCTGTTCAAGCTGCAATTGATTCTGTTCCTCAAGGGAATTCTAACTGGGTTATCATCCATATTCGCAAAGGGCTTTACAGGTGAGAACTCTATTACTAATGAATATCTTAAAAATGTAATCGTTCTCATGTAATAGTTATCTTATTTATTGAATTATGATTGTAGAGAAAAGGTCCACATACCACAGAACAAGCCTTACATATTTATGAGAGGGAATGGAAAAGGCAGGACAGCAATTGTGTGGTCCCAAAGCTCTAATGATGCCACACAGAGTGCAACTTTTACAGTGGAAGCTCCTCACTTCATTGCGTTTGGTATTAGCTTCAAGGTTCATTAATTCTCTCTCAATATCTTTCTTTATAGTACAAATTTATTCCCTCAAGAGTTTGCTTATATATATATTTTCACAACAAGTTTCATTGCTAGAGACAAGATATTATTTCCACCCAACTTAATCGAAAAATTCAATCGGGAAATGGATGAAATGCAAATTTGTTATATGTCCAAAATTGACGGTTGCATTTTTTAAAGATCAATGATTTTTTTGATAAAATTTGGTTGAGATGATGTCCAATCTCCATAGGGAATCGTCTCCTCCACATTTAATAGAAAAACTCGTTTATTTAGCCCCTAAATAGAGAATAAATCACTATTTGTGAACTTTAATGACACTTTTTGAGGTGTAACAAACTGTCACTAAATGTGTGTGGAGTTGGGGATGATTTGTGTGGACTTCGAATAACCATTTTCTCTATTTTCAGTATTCATGTAATCATCATGGTTTTCCAATATATTGAACTTAACCCCATTTGTAATAGATTATGAGTTTAAACTAATTACAAAACTACAGTTAAATCGACTTCCAAACTGCATGTATAATTCTTAAATATTATAGATATTAAGTATTAGGTCCCTGAAACTTGGTCAGTCAGTCTAGTAAAAATATCTGTGTATTTTTTTTAAATTATAGCGTGCGACGCCTGTGCTTTTTAAAATCTAGTCCCTATTAAACCATGTAAAATATTAGCTCTTGTGAAACATCAATGCAAATCATGTATATCTCTGCTGCAATATTTTCCCGGTTTATAAGATGTGAATTATTTACTAAAATATCTTGGCATTGTGACAGAGAACTATAGCCCCCAATTTTTATCAATTGATATAGTTATTCGTTTTAGTAATTATGATACAATTTTGCAGAATGAGGCTCCAACTGGGATGGCTAATACCGCTCAAAATCAATCAGTGGCAGCATTGGTGAGTGGAGACATGGCCGCCTTCTACCATTGTGCATTCTTCAGCTCTCACAACACTCTTTTTGATCATATGGGCAGACATTACTACGACACTTGTTACATTCAGGGCGCTGTTGACTTTATATTTGGTCGTGGCCAATCCATCTTTCATGTGAGTGATTTTTATAATTCCATTAATAATTTCAAGTAAACCCATCATATTTTGGATTCTTTTTATAAAAATATGAATGGGTGAGCTTACTTAAAATTTGAATGGGTTTATATAACAACTCTCAACGTCAATCAGTTAAACATATTTATTAAACAATGTTGTTTTTGCTGCATTGCGTGTGTGGATGCAGAGCTGTGAAATATTTGTGGTTCCAGAAAGAAGGATTGAGATTCGTGGGTCAGTGACAGCTCAAAGCAGGAACAGTGCGAGCGAAAACAGTGGATTTGTGTTTGTTAATGGGAAGGTATTTGGTGTTGGAGAAGTGTACTTGGGTAGAGCTGAAGGAGCCTACTCTAGGGTAGTTTTTGCAAACACATATATGTCGAAGACGATTGCACCTCAAGGATGGACCAAATGGAACTATACAGGAACTACAGAGTAAGTAAAACTATTACAATCCGCTCTAAAACCCTTTAAAAGATTATATTTTTTGTTGACAACTATCAAATGAACTGTTTTGTGATAAAGATGTTTCTATTTCTGTCCCCTTATTTCTTTTCCTCATGTGAAATATGTTTTGAATTGAAACAGACATTTATACCAAGCGGAATACAAGTGCCACGGACCTGGATCTGCTGCAAACGATCGTGCCACCTGGTCAAAGCAACTCAATGACAAAGAGGTTGCCCCTTTCCTCTCTGTAGATTTCGTCAACGGCAAACAGTGGTTGCCCGCATGGCTGTGAAGTGTCCTCAATTGTATTTGTATTGCATTACTTGAAGAAGCTCTAATTAATATCTGAGTTAGTAATGTAAATTACTAGTGCAGTACCATATCATGAAGTTCGCAAGTATAGGTCACAGTGTAAAAAATATTATCATTGTATTTTTGGGACTACCAGACAGACTGGTCCTGTTTGTGTATATTTGTTTCATACGTTTTCCTCAAGCAAAGGGAATTATAGAAGATAAATGAGATTTTGGGTTCAGTAAATTATGATGGGAAGAGTTCTACAAGCTCAAGGCATAGAAAATAGAGAAAGATTCACGTCACTTTTGAGGTATTTCTCATGTGCAAAGCCATGGTTCATTCTGATAGATACATACTATATGAGTAATGCTATGAGTTCCAACATATGATATGAGATGCAAGACAGATGATATGAGTAAATTTACCAGTGTTCTAAAAGGCCCGCCTAGGCTCCGCCTAGGCCCGCCTAGGCTTGAGGCTTGGGAGAAACGCATCGCCCACGCCTTATTACGCCTTATTCTTGGTAAAAGGCTTAAGGCACACTTTTTTAAAAAAAAACGAAGGATTAGTTAACAAATATTGGTTATGGAGCATGAATATGAGAAAGATGGCTACCAAACATATGAATATATTTTCAAAATTCAAGGTATGTATTATTTTATTATATTACTAGCCTTAGAATAATTAAAATAATAAAAAAAGGAAAAACGCCTTTTTACGCCTAGGCTCCGCCTAGGCGCGCCTAGGCTCCTAAGGCTTGAGGCTTGACCTCTACGCCTCGACCACGCCTCGCGCCTTTTAGAACCTTGAAATTTACTCTAATGTTACATCCAAGTTGATATGAGTAATGCTATAAATTTACTCTAATGTTACATCCAAGTTGAGGCACCCAACAATGAACTTAATGACATGAATTCAATAACACACCACTAATTAGTGAATTTGATGACCCAAACTCAATAAATGAGAATGAGGACATTGCACTAAATAAAAAGGGATGGAGAAATAAAATTCATGTAGCCAACTTAAAGTGATTGGGAAAATACTATGTTGGGTTAAGTCGGTAAAAAAATAATCACTGATGGAATACATCATGATATCAATAAATAACAAATAGGACATGAATACAATAGTTGTGCCTTCAATATCTCTCTACATCTGTCATCACATGATGAGAGATGTTAGTCCAATGCAGATACAATTGTCGCACTCAATATTTTTCTTAACACTTTTTTTTTCACGAGATCTCTCATAGATGATAGCCACTCATTTATCGATCCAAATCTTTACATTGCGATGATGAGCTCGGCCCTGCATTCAAATTTGTGGGTCCAACATTGCAAACAATTCTGGCTAACCTGTGGTCCTCGTCAACCCGGCGGTAGCAGGTCCAGAATTCGGAATGAGACACATTTTCCATCACAATTCTTTTTGGCTGCTATCAGGTGTGGTGGAACGGGCTGCCTGAAATTGTTTCGCATATTGCTTTTGCAGATCTTTAAGCTTTTCCATCAATTCTTGGAATGTTGGGCGGCTTCGTGGTTCCCTGAATTTAAGAAACTGAATTATTTGCATATAGGTTGTGGGATATACTTATAAATTGGAGGGTATCATGTGTTGTGTACACGTCATGTTAAATAGGATGTGTGGGGACACGCAAGACAGATGAGATGTGGACCCTATGGCATGTTGGCTTTGTGTCTATAGTGGGAGACACGAGGGACATGTAACGCTTAATAGATGAGCATCACATATATACGAAATATGTTGCCCTCTATGCGCCCGACTCCTTGTCCACTAGACTATACACCTTTTCACTCAAAAATATTTATAATGAAGAGTAGGAGTGTAAAAAAAATGTCCGAACCAAGCCGAAGCCGACGTTTTTTTTAGCCCGGTTCGGCCTATGATTGAAAGATTTAGAATACCGACCATGTCGGTTCGGTTGACGGTTTAGACAAGGAAAAACCGATTCGAACCGAACCGACATCGATTCAATTTTTAAATGGCTAACAGTTACCAAGTCCCATTCACTTGATTAATGAGGCCAGAGATCCTTTTAGTGAGTCAATGGTGTCAAAGGTCCTATTTGGTCAACTCAGCACATTGAAATGACAAATACACCCTCAAAATATTTTTTATAACTGTTTGGTTGTTTTTTTCAAAAAAAAAAAAACGTCAAATCTTTGCAAGTCCATAACTTTAAATCTACAAATCCAAAATTCATAAAATTTATATATTTGGAATCTACTCGTCAAGATCTATCAAACAACACCCATATTCGATATTTTTTGACGAAAAAATAGAAACAAATAAATTTACTCTGTTTCGGTAAAATCTCCATTTTTCCTGGCAAAAACTATTCTTCTCCAACTCGGGGGATGGTGTCGCTGGTGCGGACTAGAAAAAATAAAGAAATAGACGAAGAGAGAAAGAGAAACGAGGAGAGAGAAACATTCCGGCGAGAATTCCGACGGCCTCCGTTGAGATTTTCTGGTGGGCTGTTTCCGACGAGTCTCCAATGGGGTGGGGTGGGGTGGGGTGGGGGTGGAGATGGGGCTGCTAGAGAGAGAGAGTGTGAGAATATGTGTTTGCTTTTAGAGAGAGTAAGTGTGTTTAAAATGGGTATATGTGAGGATACATTTGTCTAAATATATATAGTCTATAATGAAAAAGGACTTGGTGCATAAAAAAAAAGTCAATGGGATTTGATGCATCTTTGACTCAACAAATGGGACTGGCCTTGAATTATCCCATTTTTATATCCAAAAACCATTAACCGACTTCAATAAGCGACCAAAACCAACCCGAAACTAATGTGGCCCAAAACCGACGGTTTTCTCATTCTCGGTTTGACCGGAAAATATGGTCCAAAACCGAACTGACCGGCCTGTGAACACCTCCCTATTGAAGAGTTATAAAAAGCCTCATTCTAACTACTTAGGGAGTCTATTATGCTAAAATCATATTAATCATGTGTGTACATAACTCCCATACAAATTTTAAATATCCAGCTAAAAAAAGAAAATGTAGGCAATATATCAGTGGAATTGGTCCCCTTTTTCTTGCCAAGGGGGGTGAGGGTGTTTCAGTTAGATTGGTAGTGCCATTAGACAAGCAGTTAATGTAGTGGATGCTGAAATTGCTGCTATGAAAAGCTTATTCAGATTTGGAGAAAGAAATTAAATTCTGTAACAAGTTAGAACAAGATATGAACCTGCACCAGCAGCTCTCAATTATAGAAGCCCAATGCGAATCCACGTCTTGTGGGATCTCTAGTCGTTGGTCCATGAAACCTACAGCTCCAATCACCTGCAAGTATCCTGACCACATTCTTTTCATACATGCAGAGCCACTACACAACATACAACCTGATGGGAATCCGTTGTTATTTTCCTTTTATTTATATTTTCTATTTTTAGTTCTTTTATGCATTTTATCCTTAATTAGTCTCCAAGTATGTTTGGGACTAATTAGGCATTCTTTTGTTAATAGTTATCATTTTCAGTCATTTTAGCTAATTACTTAATTAGCAAGTAATAACTCACCTATAAATATCCTTGTAGTCTTCATTTGAAGATACTTTCCATTCTTGAAATATAAGACGTCTTTTGATTCTCTCTCCAAAAGTTAAGGTTTGATTTATTTCTTATGGCCATTGATGTGTAGTTTACGTCAAATTGGTATCAGGTGTCGCTCCAAACATTGGTGTATTGGTGTGTGTAGATTATCAAATTCGTACGCTACTTTCTCGATGGCTCTAAAGAAATCCAAGCCACGAGTGGAAGAGATTCAATAATTGAATAAAAAATTAAAAAGAATGGAAGAATTGAACAACCGGAGAATGGAAGAGGTAGTACGACGACAACAAGAACAATTTGAAGTCCTAATGCAAAAATTCTCCAAATTTCAAAAGCCTAGCCCCACAAATGAACCCCTGGAGTCAAATTTTCGAAGATCCTGAAAACAACCCATCGAAGTTCTTGAATTTCCTAACCAAGTCGTCGGACCTGCGTTGACAGCCGAGCTGCTCGACCCAAGAAGGGCTGCCTAGCTGCTCAAAATTTCAGAGAAACCCGGAGGTTTCAGCCCTGATCTCGTAAATCCCGACTTCGGCAAGATGGCCGAGTCTCTCGGCGAAACCCCTAAATCCGATCTCCTCAGAAAAGAAAAGAAAAACGAGGTTCTTGGTACTGATCAAGATCCTGAATTCCTTGGCCGGCACGCAAATTCAGAACCCATCGCCGGCAAGAGCCATGAAAGTCTTAGCAGGAAATCCAAATCACGTGGGAATTTCGACAAAAACTCCTTACTTGGAAATTCCGAGTCTCCTAGAGGTGCCATAGGAGTTCAAAATCCTGAAATAATTGGTCGGAATTTCCATCCCACCACTAGCGGAGATGTTGATCCCCTCGGCAACAGACTTCCTACACTCCTGAGAACTTCCACAATCCTCGGCCCTGGAGGACAATCTGAATTCTGAATTCCTGTAACCGGCCATCCGAGCCTCACCCGAACCCACCCTCAAACTGACCCATCCTACCCCTTCTCCCTCGAAAATCCGAGGCTCTTCGAAAATTCCGAGTATCTCGGTGGAATCACCCATCCCAAGGCCTTCAATCCCCTTACCCATGGCCTTCAATCCCCTTCCCCCCGGACGCGCATTCATTTCCCCATCCACCGCTATTTATATCACCATCCTCCCACACACCTTCCCATCATGATCTCTCCCTATTTTACACCGATTCTTTTTCATCCACCGATGCTGCAGATACCCACCATAGTGTCCTGGATTGGATTCCCCCACCCCCACCTGGTGGCCCTTGCTTTGTACCACTACGCGACCACCAATGCTTTTATTGCAGAGAGCATGGTCATTTGATTGTTACATGTCCCCACGCGATTCCCCAAAACCTCCCATGGCCCCACATGTTCATCCTCCTCATCCACCACCTGTCTAGATGCCACCGATTCCGGTTGATCCTGTTGCACCTGCGTTGGGTGATATGATGGGTCTGGGAGCTCATCAGGATGGAGACCCACTTTCATTAGCGCTTCAGTTACTTTCTTGGAGTTTCCATGGGGATGTACGTATAGACGTTCCTATGTTCGACGATCGATTCTCCCCAGATGATATATGATTGATTGGTTGGCCGCTATGGAGACAGTTTTTTGCTACAAGCGGGTCCAAGGCTGCTCTTGTGTTCTCCTCGCCGCCACCAAATTTCAGGGATTTACCCGAATTTGGTGGAGCGATTTTTGCTACCGTTGAACAGCTGCCGAATTTCCACCCATCCAGGACTGGCTTAACCTAAAGGTCACTCTTCAGGCCTCATTCATTCCCCCGACATATGAACGCAACCTCTTTGCTCGCATTTCGTCCCTTCGGAAGGATACGTCTTCAGTGGTGGAGTATACGGAGCATTTCTAGCTCCTTTGCATTAGAGCTCACCTTTCTGAGACCGAAGATCAGCAGACCAACCGCTATGTTTTGGGGCTCCAGCCATATATTCACCATAATCTTGAATTGAGAGAGATACCGACCTTTCTGAAGGCGGTAGAGTATGCTACCAAGGTTAAGGCCTATTATGCAGTATCTACAGCTCATCCAGCACCTTGGCCTTCGCCACCATTGGTTTCCGCTCCTCCTGCAGTATCGGTGTAGGCATCTTCTACTACTACTCCAGCCACCCCTACTTCCGCTGCGACACATTCGAGTCCCCCTACATTCCAGTGCTATAATTGCGGTAACGTGGGATACCGAGCTTCAGATTGCTCCTCCCGCGTCGTCGTGCCCTCTTAGCGATGAATCGTCCACCGGAGTATTTTGATGAGACTAAGGAGCATCCGGCCATGCACTGATTACAGTTTTGGAGGGTGACTATGTAGGCCTTCCCCTTTGAATTCATGGACGAACTCTTTTTCAGGGGGGGGAGTGATGGGAATCTGTTGTTATTTTCCTTTTATTTATATTTTCTATTTTTAGTTCTTTTATGCATTTTATCCTTAATTAGTCTCCAAGCATATTTGAGACTAATTAGTCATTCTTTTGTTAATAAATGTCATTTTTAGTCATTTTAGCTAATTACTTGATTAGCAAGTGATAACCCTGATTAGAATTAGGGTTTATTTTAGGATTTTCTTTCATTTTATTGTAATTTTCCTTTATTTTTAGAGCTTTATTAGTTTTTAAGTATGTTTGGGACTAATTTGTCATTTTTAGATATTAGTTACCTTTTTTAGTCTTTTAGGGTATTAGCTTGATTAGTAAGCTAACTCTTCCTATAAATAGGCGCCTTGTTCTTCATTTGTAATCAACTTTGAATATTGAGAATAGAGAAGAGAGAGAGAAAGAAACACATTTCATTTCTTTAGTTGTTGTTGTTGTTGTGTAGTTAGTTGTTGTGTAGATAACTTCTTTTTTTACGCTTCCGCAAACTAAATTTACATCAAATTAGTATCAGAGCATAGTTTGTTCTTGGATCAATCATGTTCATTAAAGATTGGGATTCGAATTGGGACCATCCTAATGATACCCGTACCAGCCCTAGTGACGACGAAAGTCCACATCCATCACGTTCTACCTCTGGCCGTGCCGGAATTGATAACCTCTTTGTTCTGCCGAAAGTAGTTATACAACCCAAACGTACCACCGCTGCGATGGTGGGCAATCGCAGCCCTAGGGAAGCAGCCAGCCTGCCTCGGTCAGCGTCGGTAAGTATCCACGCAGCCCCTAGGGCGTTCGATCACAGTCGAGCCAGAGTATCTTGAAATCCTCACAAGCAATCCATCCAGTGACCACCGTAGCCCAAAGATCACAGGAATTCCGGGCAGCAACCCCTGCCAAACATTCTGCCGAGAAGTCCTACAGCGTTTTGGATACCGTCCGACATCAATCCAACTTGGGTTTTCTCAAGGTCTGCCCAGATCAGTCACCGACACCTCCAACACAAAAAATCAAGACAAGAATCAACCTCGAGCAACTCAAAAACCACCGGAATTTCAAGAAGTTGCTACCATCGTTCAAGAACTGGTGTTTTTTACCCCCGATTCATCCAAGATCCACCCGAAACTAGTCAAGAATCATTCCCCCACTAACCCAACCCAATTTCAACAAAAAAAATTAAATTTCAAAACCTAACTTCCCCATCCTCAAGAAACCCTAAAACTCACTCCATCTATAAACCCCAACCCTAATAGACATTCATATTCAACCCTGGCAATCTCCCACCACATCATAAACCCTAATCAACTTTTCCCACCATCCGGACCTCAACACACTAATCCCCAACCAATTTCTGAAAATTACCATTCAGTCCCAGCATTTTCTAATAATTACAAATCTGCCCCAAATCTATCAAGACCCTACGATTTCATCCCTCCCCCACCCGAAGAATACCTTTCTTCCAAATTATTGTGGGATGGTACCAAATACGGGCTCAATTTGAATGCATGTGTCGATTTCAATGAGGTTAGTTGTGCCATCATCAAGAAACTCCAAAGTCTTCAAGATTCTTGGGCCGCGACGGATTCATATCTATCTCAAAAGCTTCACACATTCGCACATAGTGCTTACTCTATCGGGGAGTATGAGATGTACCTTCAACACCTAAATAGGTGTCGAGCCGAGTATTTTGAGATGGAGATGGCACGTGAACAATGGGTACGCGCACGAGCAAGATATTTGGTCCCATATTTCGAGTACTTGTCCATTGGAGTACTTCCTCCTACATCCGATGTCATTCCTGCGCACACCGATGCTACTATCTCTTCGAATATGCTTCACGATGATGTCTCCGAGGTTGTTGTGACCCAGATGATACTTGTTAGTGACTCCGAGTTCCTTCTTTGTGACTTTTTTGTCATATTCGAGAAGGATGGATGGATCACTCGTACTCGATATAGAGATTTGGAGACATTTGAGATTATGGACTTCATTCCTATCTTTGGGGTAGAAAATAATGGGCACTTTTGATGTGATTTTTTGTATTTATTTGTTGAAGATGGTTGGGAGATTCATACTCACTATCGCGAGGTGGAAATAATTTATTTGATGGATTTTTTTCCCATTTTGGGTCACGATGATGAGTTTTGTGATGATGGTTTGGTGGCTGTTTCTTATAAGGAGTATATGTTGCGTGGGGTGATCACGATTGATGCGGGATTTGTGGACCCCTTTTGGGTTACTTATGAGGCGCGCTCCATGATGCATTTACATAGTTTGATGCTACGGAGGCTCATCACGAGCAATTTGGATGACATTTGGCATCAATGGCCCTCTCCGCGTCGATCTTGCGTTTGCTCTTTCGTTGGACGGATTAGAGGTCAACTTCCTATTCATCGTCCATGGTGTAAATTTGTGGTTCCTCTTCGAGGATATTTTGCGAGTTGTTATGCGGGACGTTTCAAAGGACGACTTCTCTTTCAAGTAGGGGAGCCCGCGGATGATGCCCTACCACACATTTTTTTCGCTCGGAACGAGCTCTCTCAAGTAGGGGAGAATGATGAGAATTCGGGTTTATTTTAGTAATTTCTTGCATTTTATTGTAATTTTCCTTTATTTTTAGAGCTTTATTAGTTTCCAAGTATGTTTGAGACTAATTTGTCATTTTTAGATATTAGTTACATTTTTTAGTCTTTTTGGGTATTAGCTTGATTAGCAAGCTAACTCTTCCTATAAATAGGTCCCTTGGCCCTCATTTGTAATCAACTTTGAATATTGAGAATAGAGAAGAGAGAGAGAAAGAAACCCATTTCATTTCTTTAGTTGTTGTTGTTGTTGTTGTTGTTGTTGTTGTGTAGTGTAGATGTTGTGTAGATAACTTCTTTTTTTTTAAGTTTCCGCACCCAAATTTACATCAAACTCACCTATAAATACCCCTGTAATCTTCTTTTGAAGATACTTTCCATTCTTGAAATATAAGACATCTTTTGATTTTCTCTCCAAAAGTTAGGGTTTGATTTATTTTTTTTGGCCATTGACGTGTAGTTTACGTCACAACCGTTCCTTTTACACACACACACATAAATGCTACACAATCCGATAGACTCCACTCAGCGCCCACCCCTGCTTTTCTATAGCAATGTTGAAATTTTTTTGAGGGTGGTGGCGTGGGTGGGTGGGGGTGGGGTGAACAATACCTGCATTGAGTTGAGACTATCCCAAGGGATCTTCTCAGTGGCGAGTTCCCATAATACCACCCCAAAGCTGTATACATCAGACCTAAATGTTTCCAAACAACAAGAGATCAAACAAAGGTGCATTGGTATGTGTTCCTGTGTGTAAACGCGTGACTTTAAAACACACATAAAAAGAGAAGTCAGTGCCCATATCGAAGAGAAGTCAGTGCCCAACGAGAGATCAAACAAATGTTGTATGTTTTAAACATACTTCTCATCTGAGGGTTCATTACGAAGAACTTCTGGAGCCATCCATTGAGGCTGTAACAAAAGAAAACAAAGGAGTTTCTAAGGCAACCAAGAATTTGAATTTTATGCAGCACAAGGAAAAATAAAGATAGAAAAGTTTCATGAGTTAAGAGACGAGCATATGGAACATATTAAGGACTATAGTCCTCCTAAAGGAACAAATAAGCCTCGTAAGAGAGAATGTAGCTCCCTTCTTGTGAAGGCTACAAGACCTGACTTTTGTTCTTTTGGTTTTTACGGTTTGTCTGTTTGTTATCTTTTTCCATTTTTAATTTTTTTTTAAAAATTCAGATTAGGAAATGAATTACAGTCAATGTACCGTTCCTTTCCCCGTCTTTGTTTCCAGAAATGTTGTATGTTTGAGACGCGACAGACCAAAGTCACCGACCTGTCGAATTGCAAATATCTCAAACCTCAATGAAATGTAAGCAAAGCAAAGAGATTGAGAAGGAAATCAGGACAATCAAATAGGGGATAATTTTTACAATGAACTAAAAGCAGACCTTCACGGTCCAGTTCTTATCAACAAGAAGATTGGAAGACTTCAAATCACGATGAACAATAGGTGGGTTGTAATGATGAAGATAGTTCATACCTCGTGCCTGTAGAAAGGCCAGAAAAAGATCATGCATGGTGAATAACCATGAGAGATAAATTGCACAAGAAGTTCCAAACACCAAAGCATAAAAAACTAAAATAAAATGCTATAATTACACCAAATTATCCTCCGCTATTTCAGGTACCTCGATTGCATCATTAAAAAAAATTGACAACGAACTCCCTCAACTTTTATCCATTAAGGCTTATCTACAACTTGTCAAAATTCTGTCAGAAAAATTTATGGTCATTTGGTGCATAATGTGATACAATAAAAATAAAAAGTCCGTTAAAACTAAAACCCAAAGTACCTCCAAAAATATATTCAAACAACCCAATTATAAATCTTAAACAATCTCAAGTCAACACCAAACCATACAACCCTCATTTACAACCAACATCCTAACCCAAATACCAAATAACAAAATTAAAGCCCTAATTTTGTTCTCTATCCTTTCTTGGCCGTAACCATCACTCCGCCCCTCACCATAACCACTTCCCCAACCGAACTATCACCGTTGAGGCCCCTATCAGACCTCTACATTGTGAAGGAAAAATCTCACTTCCATGGTTTTACCCCATGAACGGAATTTTTCCACAACTCTCTCCCTCTCCCTCTCTCTCCTCCCCCCCCCCCCCCCCCCCCCCTCGATGTCATTGTCTTATAAAGAAACAAAGAACGATATATACAGAAAAAATCTCTCATTTCCTTGTTTAAGAGATAAATTAGTTGATGATAGTTACGATAGTGGTATATATAGATTCATATGTATACATAATTTCAAAATTGTTGGCTTTGAGACTCTATATGGATGGTTTGAAACAATATTGTATATATATACACACACACACATGACTGCTCGATGGTAAATGTTCGACTTTGTAAACACACACATATGACTTGTAAAGGTTTATATGTAGATTTTAGAGTTATTTATTATGAGTTGTGTATCAATTTTGCACAAATTTGCAGCTTTGATTTTGGTCAGTAGGGTTGTGGGTGGTGGTGCTAAATATGTACCCCGTCCTAAATCCCAATTAAGGTTGTGTTCTGAAGTTTGAAATCTGAAAAGTATGTTTTAATGTCTGAATCAACCTCCAAATGGACGTATTTAGTTAGATTCAGTGTTCGGAAAGTTAATTTTAACTCTTAACCATTCAGAGGCAAATATAGTAGTTAGCTTCTTAATCTTTCAAAAAAAAAAAAATACTATTTGGTACATCTCAAGTCTGAATACACCATTCAGACTTGAGAGCCAAAAATAAACAACCCTAAGAGTCCATTCTTGAAAGTCAAAAAAATTAAGAAAAAATTACTTTCCAAATTTATCCTCTATAAAATTATGAGAACATGCAACATGCACTTGGATCATTGCTCTCCCATTGACACTATTGTAGTTGGATAACTTTGAAATCTCCATTATTTTATATACTATTTTTAGAAGCACGATTCTTAATATGGGACGGGCCAAAAAGGAAACTCTTAATTTTGGGACGAAGGGAGTACATTGTTTATTGTTTATTTTATAAAATTTTAATAGTCATTTTCTGAAAACTTTTTGTCTAAATATGAATTTTAATGTTGAGGGTAATTTTGGTATTTTTTAAAATTGCGTTTGGTCAAATAATATGCTTTAACTAGTGAGGAGAATATTCGTACTGGCATTAATCTTTTATAACTGTGAACATTTGTTGGATCTAATAGATGAAGGGATCATAATGTCTATTTTTTTAGTTCAGGGGGCAACCCGTAACCCGAAATAGTTTAGTTGCACAACCAGGGAGGAAAATTGAAAATTAGACGAGAGAAAACAAAACAATCACAAATCAATACTTCAACAAATGGTGTCCTGCGTCTGTACCAAGCATGCATACTGATCAAAATAGATGAAATGATCTATTCAACATGTAGAGTAGACGTCATGATACTCACTATATCCAAAGCCATGTTAACACGCCGTCTCCAGTCTATTTTGGTAGCATTCCTCTGTAGCAACCGGAACAAACTTCCACTACATTCAAGATATATACATGTCAGTATGGAAGGATTTGTTTTTTTGTTGGGTTATTTTGACTATTTATTTACACTTACTTTGTTTGAACCCCCAAAGTTTTCCCTTATTGGGAAAAATGACTTTTAACAACACTTTGTAAGATTTCTTGTGACGCATTGTGAGATACAAAGTGGTGCAAAAAAATCATTTTTGGGGCCAAAAGCGAAGTAGTGAAACTTTTGGGGGGTGGGGGGCAAGACATATTGCCAAACTAGAGAAGTATATCCAAACATAAAATAACCCATTGTTCAGATCACTGAAGAATTGTGCTAAATATTCCTGGGTATTATTAAACATGCAAGACACAGAGACAATGGCAGAATGTTCGCAAAATTAACATATTCAAAACACAAAAGTGTAGAATGTACCGGGGAAGGAATTCTGTAACAATGCAGAGACGCTGAGATGAAGCTACTGCTCCCATAAAGAGCAAAATATTTGGATGTCGAAGCCTCTTCATAAGAGAAACCTTCAAAGGAAAAACACAATCTAGTGTCAGCGGATGCTTTTTCATGTAAGAAATTTTATCCCTCATTTTAAATAGCTTTGCGTTAAAAACGATTAAGCCTCCTGGGCAGGTAAGGTTCTTTCAAGATATCTTATAAATAACCCTTCTACAAGTATATTCATTGTGAGTGAAGAAGAGGTTATGCGTTCTTCAACTACAGTCCCAAAGAAACAGGAGCGTGGATCGCTTCAGTGCATGGTAAGGGTGGAGGTACATGGTATGCTAGTACGAGGTACACGGGGTGAGTTGGGGCACTGTTTCAGTTTGCGGTTTGCTTAGAACTATTATATAGATCATTATGGGTGTTGTATAGAGTGCATATATATATATATATATATATATATATATATATATATATATATATATATATATATATATATATATATATAGTATATCCAATCACACACGTATTAAATTTATTTATTTATTTAACTTAGGTGTTTGTAAGGGGTGAACCTGGAGCAACAATAAGGTTGCCCCATTGTGACCTAGAGGTCACAGGTTCGAGTTGCGGAAATAGCCTCTTTACATATACAGGGTAAGGCTGCGTACATCTAACCCCCAATACCCCGTAGTGACCAGAGCCTCGTGCACTGGGTTTGCCCCTTTTTACTTTACTTAGGTGCTTGTATTAGGCTCTTAGTATTGGAGTATGTCGATTTTTGTACATGTTCTTAGGATGGAGAAAGTCGAGGAACTTAGTATCAAATGTTACCTTCCTCGTTTCTTTAGCATCTTCCTATTCCATTAAAATAGGGGCACACAAGATTTGGAGATTTGGGAATGCTAAAGTATTCTAAAAGGGTGCACAAAAACTGTAATGTGATACTCAATGAGATGGAGGGTGTCTGGTAACATTGGTCAGTCTCTTATTATGAAGTTTTACAAGACAGTATCTCATGTGTGTGAATGTCTAGCATGGCAAAAGAAAAAAAAATGATGAATCAAATTCAGTGGCTTAGGTGCTCCAAAAAGAAAATTTGCATTCCCACTATTTAAATTGAAGTACATAACGAAATCTTCGAACAATGCGTTGGCGAACAATGTGTTGGCAAATAAAAGTAGTCACCTCTTGTCTGAAGGAAAATATCACATCGTCTGAATATTCTTGTTTGGCAAATACTTTGACGGCGACATCCTGCACAGCATGAGGAAAGAATTTAATGAGAAATTAAGAAATCAGACACAAGGGCATCATATCATTCTATCATGAAAATAACATGCCGCCCCTGTATAGAGGTCGAGGCAGAAAAACTTCCTACAATGAACATTTTCACTCATAATTTTGAATTCGTTTGAAATAGTTACCAAATTAAGAAATTTTAATAAGTTACATAATGGATGCTTTAATAATATTGTTTTGTTTTGTTTTCTTAGGATTTTATGTAGTTTTCCTATTCAAAATTTTGACTAAACAAATAAATACTAAAGATGGTGAAACTATAATTTTCTTTGACTCCCATCTTCCACACACAAAAAAAGATTTAGGGTTATTTTGTGTTTACCCCTCACTTTTATATTTGGTTTTGTGTTACTGCCCAGAGGCAAAGCATATTAACTGTCTTTCATATTTCGTCTCATAATTGTGAATTCTCATTTTATATAGCTAAAGGTGGAGCTGGTGAATTCCTTCAGGCACTCTCATGCAGTAACATTATTAAAAAGGAAGAGCAAAAGAACATACTGATCCATACCACAGAGCATGATATACATTCCCACAAGAACCTGCTCCAACATATTCAAAAAAATAAATATCAGAACACTACATGAGTACAAATAATTCCACAGCACAGACCTTTGCAAAAAGCAATGTTAGACAATATGCAAAATAAGCAGTTAATATATCATTATGTAGGCAATGGGTTTTATTCATGTCCATAACTCTTCTGTAAAACTCAACAATAGTGAACAGTGGAATATTATAAAATCATGTATTGGATTATGAATGTCGGATAATAACTGCAAACAGTAGTAGACTAAGTCAATATGGGATACTCGTACGTAAGTCCACCAAATGATGCCTTTGCAAATCTCAGAAGCTAATCTTCCAAATTTTATTAAATGAACTAAAAAATACATGTTAATAATCCATTATAGTTTCAACAGAAAGTACGGAAACTAGCTAAAAAATCATATTAATTATAAGATGATACCTTGCCCAATATGTTCTCCGATTGTCAAGTCTTCCCATGCGATTTCAGAATCCAAGGTGTCACAATCAGAATCGACTTGATTAACAGCATTACTGGTGGTGCTCCCGGAGCTACTTGCACTGCTTGTGCTGTTATAATTGATTGTAGATGACCAAAAACCACAAGCCTCATTATTGTCTGTCAGCTTAGTTTCACCTATCAGACTTTCTGATTTTGCAGCAGGAGTGAAAATCTTCTGATGACCCGAGTCATTCTCTTGATCATTGTGTAACCAGGGCCACATGAAACGGGCCGTCCTTGCCTCGGGCCCTTCTTGCTCATTTTCTTTCCATGCCCACGAAATTCCTTTTTTACCCATCCACGCCTCTGCCTTTGCAGTCATGATCTTCTGGATCCCAGGTTTACTTCCAGTCTCATATACAGAATCTCTTGAAGGCTTTAATGGGGAATGCTCCTCGTCCACAGCATGAGAAAAGAATCCAAAAGGAGATGGGGGAATGCTTCCTCTAGGCGTGCTAGATCCGCTTGAAGTTGCATCCTCTCTATGGTCATCAAAATGGTGACTATCTCTACTACCACCTTCGCAATCTCCGGTCCTTAATTTTGACTTGACCTTGTTGCTCAAACTGGAAGCCTGTTTTAGGGTTTGTAGCAATCCATATAGGCTACACTGGGTGAGTTTGATTAGGATGTTGGAATTTTTTTCGAAATACTGCTCATTTTTATGAAAATTTGAAAAACAAGTAGGAAAAGAGATATGTGGCTTGGTCAGATTGTTCTCTTACCTTTTTCAGTATTCCATGGAATCCAAATTTAATTATTTCAGTGTGCATATGAGTTTGGGTGGAGGTCAAGAACTGTTTTCAGAGAAAAGAAGAAAAGGTGGAGCATGTGTAACATTTAAGACTATTGTTTCTATAGAATATATTTGCAATCAAGCAACATGAAAGTAACAAAATAGTAAAAAGCAAGGTTCTAAAAGGTGTGAGGCGTGGTCGAGGCCTAGAGGTCAAGCCTCAAGCCTTAGGAGCCTAGGCGTATAAAGGCGTTTTCCCCTTTTTTATTATTTTAATTATTCTAAGGCTAGTAATACAATAAAATAATACGTATCTTGAATTTTGAAAATATATCCGTATGTTTGATAGCCAGCTTTCTCATATGCATGCTCCATAATCAATATATATAATATATTTCTCAACACTTAATAAGCAATATACAAAATGTTTATTTCATAATTAAATAATCGATATCAATAATCGATAATCAATAATCAATAATCAATAATCAATACCATTTGTCTTTTTGAAAGACATATTGGTCCGGATTTTTAAAAAAAGTCTTTCAAAGGTGATATCGCTTCACTAAAGTGTTTTTGTTTAATAAAAAAAGTGCACCTTAAGCCTTTTATCAAGAATAAGGTGTAAAAGGCTTAAGGCAGGGCGTTTCTCCCAAGCTTCAAGCCTAGGCGCGCCTTTTAGAACACTAGTAAAAAGACGAATTTCCATGGAAACTATGCAACTCCAATCAAGCACAACCCTAAGTGCTCATTTGGTTAGGGTGGTTGGGTTTTCTGGAAATCCCAGATTTCTTTGTGTAGGATTTGTTTAAGGTTGAAAGATTACACTGAATCCCAAATTACTTTCATAAGGCTTGGACGAAACAAGCACTAATATCAAGCATAGGAACGTAAAGAATATAATACTAACCAAATTTGATATTTTTGATGCAATTGCAGCTTGTAGAGGCTGTTGAGGATCAAGCCCAAGTTTAGTTGAAGCAATGCTCCTGTGTTGGCTAAAGCTTGAACTTGCTTCCAAGCGCTTTGTACCCGACAAGGTGGCCCTTGTATCATGAAATGGCTGTGAATCAACTGATACACAAACACCCCCAATCAAAGTGCCATTGTCGTCATAAAATGGGCTATTGGTTGCAACAACTACAAACCTATCCCCTCTCTTATTCTTAACAGGGAACTGCCCAGTCCAGCTCTCCCCCCGTGTCACACGTTGTATAATATTATTAGCTACATCAAAGTTTTGGATATCCGATAAGAGCTCAATCACATTCAGCCCCAAAACTTCTACGGAAGAATAGCCATAAAGCTGTTCGGCAGTTCGATTCCTGCACAATTGAACTTACCCACATGGAGAATCATGAAAACTTTTATTCCAATCTCACCTAAACGAGACCTTCATGGCAAGTATATAAGATACAAAAACTAATTCAATCTGAAACTAAAGTTTTTAAGGCCATCACGGATGTTTGTGCAACATTAACTCAGAATAACATCCATGAAAGTCCCGTCAATCAATCCACAATTTTAAGAAGATTTCTGGTGTGAATTAGCGAAAGCGTCACAATCGGAGACGATATTATATTTATTAGCTCATACTTTTGATGTGAATTACCAAGGAATAAATCAAAAAGGAAATGCTTAAATAAAATAAATGATAGTTACAAGCTCATATTAATCCCAACTAAAACTAGTAACCCCTTAAATTGCTCCTCAAAATTTCTCTCTTGATTTTCCCTCTCCCCACTTAGTATATTTTCAGCCCCAACTTCCACCCTTGCCCAAGTTCCAGCATTCTCCCCCTGGCAAAGCTCAAACATGAACTTAAAAGGCAGAGAACCAGAGTGATGGACATCTTCACCAATTTGACGAAACACGTGCCCACAACAGAACTTGATGCCATAGCGTCTGAAAACGATCTGGTTGCAGTCATGGTTTATCGAAATAAACATTATAAGTTTACTCTCTACTTGAATAAAAAATTCTATGTATGGCCGATGTCAAACTTCAATTGCCTCACCAAACTGACCTTCACAAAGGAATAATGAATCTCTTAAAAATTTACATCTGATAATTAGTGTTTGGTCCTATTTGGTAAGTTTAGTCTTGTCTCCAATCCTATGTGTTCAAACTTTAGTATTCAGTCCCAAAGCCCCAACAATTCTTCTTTATTTGATGCTGATTCCACAAGTGTCCCGATGTATAGGTCCTTAATTGTAGGAAGAAATCAGTATATTTTTTCATTACAAAACTACCCATATGATGACATGATGCCCATGACCACTCATACTTAACGTCATTTTGGTTCTGAATATTTTCTTTGCTGCTCTATTTTGTTCTGTTTTTTTTTTGTTACCGCTCTTATTGATTCTGAACTTTTTGGGGGTTGCCCCTCTACATAGACGGAAACTACCTCAGGATATAGCCTAATATGTTATTTTTTTTCATTGTTATTACGACTAAATGATAAGTTTACAAAAATAATCCCAACATGTCTAAAAAAATGAGAACATGCCTCTGAAAATTGGTAGTATACCTCTGGAAATTTTGGCAAAATATCAATAAAATTAATAGCATGCCTTCAGAAAATTTATATAATGCCTTTAAAATTTCAACAAAATGCCTATGGAAAATTAGTAAAATGCCTCTGGACCTTTGGTAATATGCCTCCACAAAGTTGTTGATGAATAACTGTAATAATGTGTAAAATGACTACTATTTTATGTCGAAACTAATTTGCATACTATTGAAGTGACTTTGGATTGTATTCTAAAACGACTCTATTTTGTTGTTGTTGACTCTGTGTTATGTACAATTTGACTACTCATTTTACATTAAAATGACTACTCATTTTACATTAAAACAACTTTTGAGTAAATTTATCTGGGAGAAAATTCATTCCTTGAAGCCGCTGAAGTGGAAGTGGACCGCTGCATCCAGGGAATAGCCTGCGCAGTGACACATTTTTCCACCGAAAACAATCGGAACACAACACTTAGCACAAAACTCATGCGAATTAGCGAAAGCATCACAATCACATACACAAGGAATTTTGTAAACTTTTATTAATAATCCAATGTATACGTGAAACATATCCACCCATATATATATATATATATATATGGGGGTAACGCCAGCTGACATTCGCCTCAACCAGGCCTGCAGTTAAATGGGAGCCTTGTGCAGTAGGCACGACCTTTAGCAATTAATAAAAAAGAAAACACTTAAAATGAAGGAAAGTATAGTTACCAGCTCATTATATAATCCTAACTAAGAGGGAGTTTGTTTTTACCTTTTAGGGTGAGTTTGATTACAAAGTCGGAAAATGATTAAAATAAATAAATAAAGTTTATTTGTTTTAGAAGTTGGAATATGGGTGGGAAAAAGATAACGAGGAGTGTGGTCTTACCTTAGGAGTTTTCCATGAAAATCAATTCTTTGGGTGAGGGAATGAAATTTTTCCATGAAACATAAAAAAACTACGAAGCACTTTTTGTGGGAAAATTGGACTTGGAAAGCTGTCCAGAATTTTCTGGATAAAATTTTGAGCAACTTTGAGCTCTAATTAAGGTGGGACCCACACTACGATTATTGTGGACGATATAGGAACGCATTCTCCTCCGCAAGGAGATTAACGTAGTATATTCACTTGTCCAATTTCATTAAGTTATGAATGATAAATATGTCCCCAAAGTGACTCACAAAGCAATGAAAGTTAATGTATTGGGTATGTTTAACTCTTGTCCCACATTGGAAGAGTAGGAGGAAAATGATGAGTTAATAAAACCCAAATGATGGACTAAGGCTTGGATGCCTTGGGGTATCCCAACTCTTTGAAGGGGAGATGACCTAAGCTATGCACGGGTTGACTTTCGGTCAAAGGTCCACGCGCGCGCGCGCGCGCACGTCCGGCTCGGGCTTGGGCTTGGGCTTGTAAAAATCTCCTACATTTTTTAATTAATTAACTGTTTGTCAGTTAATTCCAAGAGTCAACAGTTAACGAAATTAACTGCTTTGTCAGTTAAATTCGGTTTTGACTGTTCCCAACAGTCAAAACGTTTGCTATAAATTAAACCTTATCCCTACAGTTTTCACCGACTGAAAAATTGCCCTCCCATAATTCCGAAAATCTGCCACATCTTTTCCCAGAAAATAATTCCTCTTCTACTGCTACTGCAAACATTCCTGCATATTATTTCTTTGGTCTGGTTGAGTATAAACACGAATTGTGTTCGAAGAAATTAATCATTGTTGTGCTACTTAATTAATTTGGAAATCCGTTCTATCTTGGAAGACAATTATTCATTACCTTTGGCACATTGTGGAGGGAATAAATTTGTCTTAAGGAGACTGTTCTAAACAGGGATTCTAATATTATTTCTGCAAATTCAAGTAATTATTTCATTTCTGTAATTTCGTTTCATTTCTGTAATTATATTATAATTTATAATTCTGTACAATTGTTTTTAATAAATAGTAGACTTAACAATCTTAAGCCAAATTTATTTTGTTCTACTGTTTTGTAGTGTACAGAATTTTTTTTACAGAAATTTATTTGTTGAAAATAAATTTGTTTTGACAGAAAAATTGAATTAAATTATTATTTTGTTTCAAAAATTAATAAAACAGTTTTTGTACAGAAATTAATTTCTATACTATTTTTATATTCTGTTTTAGAAAATAAAATTTTATTTGTGAATTTTTTGTTAAAATCCGTTTATGTAAAAAAAATTAATCTTTAAATTATAATTATGTTTTGTACGAAATTCCTTTTATTATTAAAAATTACTGTGACACAAATTTTATTTAGTATAAACTTCTTTTTATATTACAGTTTAATTCTGAATAATTTTGGGAATTCTTTTGGAATTCATTTATTCTGAATTATATTTGGAGGAAATTGGGGCACAAAATTTTGTATTCTGTTTTTTATTAATTCATTATATATGAATTTTATCATTGATCAAAATTCTGTTTTTGTAACAGAAATGGAATCACAAAGTACTAACACTACTACTAAAGTGACTGTCACCAACACAAATGTGACTGCACCCGTATCTATGCCACACGGGGAGAAATCGGAAAAGTTCATTGGGGCTGACTTCAAACGTTGGCAAGGACAAATGTACTTCTATCTCACTACCTGCCAACTGGGTAGGTTTGTATATGAAGATTGCCCCTCTATTCAAGAGGAAAATGACGCTGAAAAGGTTGCTGCTGTTGATGCTTGGAAGCACTCGGACTACCTATGCCGAAATTATATTTTGGCCTACTTGGACAAGACACTGTATCATGTCTACTGCACTAACAAGACATCCAAAGAATTGTGGAATTCTTTGGAAAAGAAGTACAAAACTGAAGATGCTGGGATGAAGAAATTTATCGTCGGGCGTTTTCAGGACTTCAAAATGGTTGATTCTAAATCAGTGATCTCGCAAGTGCAAGAACTCCAAGTGATCCTCCACGACATTCATGCTGAAGGAATGTCAATTAGTGAAACTTTCCAATTTGCTGCAATTGTTGAAAAATTGCCACCATCTTGGACTTTATTCAAAAATTATCTCAAGCACAAGCGAAAGGAGATGAATGTGGAGGAGTTAGTGGTCAGGCTGAGAATCGAAGAAGATAACCGTGAGTCTCAAAAGAAAAGTGGGAAGAATCCAATGGAAACGAAGGTCCATGTTGTTGAAGGTCCTAAGAAGAACAAACGAAAGTATGATGGGGAAGGCACTTCCAAACAGAACAAGAAGAAGTTCAAAGGCAAATGCTACAATTGTGGTAAACCTGGACACCGCTCAAGCAAGTGTCGTAAGCCTAAGAAGCAAAATCGAAATAACCCTCAAACAAATGAAACTGAGGGTGAGAATATCGCCAATGATTTGGCGGATATGAATCTTTCTACCGTGGTCGCTAAATGTAACTTGGTTGGAAATACCAAGTAATGGTGGGTGGACACTGGAGCCACATGACACATTTGTGCAAACAAATGGATGCTCACCACCTATAAGCCTTTGGAAAATGAGGAGAACCTCTTTGTGGGAAATTCTTCCACTTCTAAGGTGGTGGGACAAGGAAAGATTGCTTTAAAAATGACTTCTGGAAAGGAACTTACTCTCAACAATGTTCTTCACGTGCCTGATATCCGAAAGAATCTGATTTCTGGATCTCTACTGACTAAAAATGGTTTCAAGCTTGTGTTTGTGTCTGATCGCTTTGTGTTGTCTAAAAATGACATGTATGTAAGAAAGGGCTACCTAAATGAGGGGCTCTTTAAACTCAATGTTCTTACTGTAACCCCAAAAACATCTGTTTCAATGAATGAAATTGCTAGTTCTTCTTACTTGATTGAGTCATCTAATATTTGGCATGCTAGATTAGGACATGTTAATTTTGATACATTGCGTAGATTAATTAACTTGGAATTTTTGCCAAAATTTAATATTGATAAAAATCATAAATGTGAAATTTGTGTGGAATCTAAATTAGCTAGATTACCTTTCCATTCTATTGAAAGGATAACTGAACCTTTAGATTTAATTCACACCAATATTTGTGATTTAAAATTTGTTCAAACTAGAGGTGGGAAAAAGTATTTTATTACTTTTATTGACGATTGCACAAAATATTACTATGTATGTTTGTTACATAGTAAAGATGAGACTATTATTGCATTTAAACAATATAAGAATGAAGTTGAGAATCAATTAAGCAAAACGATAAAGGCTATTAGGAGGTGAATATGAATATCCATTTAAGGAATTTTGTTCTGAAAATGGGATTATTCATCAAACAACCGCTCATTATTCTCCTCAATCGAATAGTGTTGCTGAATGCAAAAACCGTACTCTGAAAGAGATGATGAACTCAATGTTATTAAGTTCAGGAGCTCCACAAAATTTGTGGGGGGAATCCTTACTTTCTGCTAATTAGATTCTAAATAAAGTACCTCACAAGAAGACTCACAAGACACCTTATGAACTATGGAAAGGTCGAAGACCTTCTTATAAATATTTACGAGTGTGGGGGTGCTTAGCCAAAGTGATGGTTCCTAAACCTAAAAAGGTAAGAATAGGGCCAAAAACCGTGGATTGTGTATTCATCGGTTATGCTACTGATAGCAGTGCATATCGATTTCTAGTTTGTAAATCTAAGATTTCGGATATTCATGTAAATACGGTTATTGAATCGAGGGACCTTCATTTTTTGAAAATGAATTCCCGTATAACATGACCCGAGAATTTGGTCCTTCTAAAAGGACAAATCAAGCTACTACAAGTGGTACTCATCAACCTATTGAATCAATAGAGGATGAACCAAGACGTAGTAAAAGAGCAAAAACCTCGACTTCTTTCGGTCCGGATTTTCTAACATATTTGCTCAAAAATGAACCTCAATCGTATAAAGAAGCAATATCGTTACCCGATGCTTCCAATTGGAAAGAAGCAATTAAGAGTGAAATTGAATCCATATTACAAAATCATACATTGGAACTAGTGGATCTTCCACCAGGTTCAAAACCGTTAGGTTATAAATGGATCTTCAAAAAGAAGTTGAAGGCCGATAGATCAATTGATAAATATAAAGCTAGACTTGTAGCTAAAGGCTATAGGCAAAAGGAAGGGTTGGATTACTTCGACACATATTCACCGGTAACAAGAATAACGTCCATTCGGATGTTAATAGCAATAGCTGCTATTAATGGACTTGAAATACATCAAATGGATGTAAAAACTGCATTCTTAAACGGTGAACTAGATGAGAAAATTTATATGGAGCAACCTGAAGGTTTCAAGGCCCCGGACAAGAAGAAAAAGTATGTAAGCTTGTTAAATCACTTTATGGATTAAAACAAGCACCTAAGCAATGGCATGAAAAATTTGATAATGCAATGTTATCAAATAGTTTCAAAATTAACGAATGTGATAAGTGTCTTCACTTTAAATACATTCAAAATGGATATGTCATTGTATGCCTCTATGTTGATGATATGCTTATCATGGGTAGTAACTTGGAAATTGTCAAAACTACAAAAGTAATGTTGAGTAGTAGATTTGACATGAAAGATTTGGGAATCGCTGATGTTATATTAGGAATTAAAATTTCTAGAACATCGGATGGACTTATATTATCTCAATCTCATTACATAGAGAAAGTACTTGAAAAATTCAAGAAGTATGATATTAGTCCTACCAAGACACCTGTAGATGTAAATTTACATCTAGCAAGAAATAATGATGAAAGCATATCTTAACTAGAATATTCTCGTATTATCAGCAGTTTAATGTATATCATGAACTATACGCGACCGGACATAGCATACTCGATAAGTAAGATAAGTCGATTTACGAGTAATCTAGGAAGAGATCACTGGAAAGCAATATTGAGAGTTTTGGGTTATTTAAAATATACTCAAAACTATGGATTGCACTACTCAAAATATCCAGCTGTTCTTGAAGGACATTGCGATGCAAATTGGATATCCGATACAAAAGACTCCAAGTCTACGAGTGGGTATGTGTTTACCCTTGGAGGTGCAGTCGTGTCTTAGAAATCCTCAAAACAAACGTGCATTGCTAGATCGACAATGGAATCTGAATTCATTGCACTAGACAAAGCTGGAGAAGAAGCTAAATGGCTTCGAAATTTCTTAGAGGATGTTCCAAATTGGTCTAAACATGTGCCCGCAATATGTATACATTGCGATAGTCAATCAGCGATTGGAAGGGCACAAAATCACATGTATAACGGAAAGTCACGACATATTCGTTGTCGACACAATACCGTTAGACAACTTCTCTCAAATGGAATTATCTCAATTGACTATGTTAAGTCAAAAGATAATATATCGGATCCACTAACGAAAGGTTTAAACCGAGAGCAAGTTGAAAGATCATCGAGAGGAATGAGTCTAAAGCCTATAAATAAATAAGAATCAATATAGTGGCAACCCAACCTAGCTGACTGGAGATCCCAAGATCTAGGTTCAATGGGAAAACCGAACTACATTGTATTCAGTAAGCACTGAAGGAGATTTAATCCTATCCATTCCAAAGATGAGACAATGCATATCTGCCGCGAAATTAGGATAAGTTATGCTTTTAATGACATCCATATCTTAGTATGTCTAAGTGGGGTATTGCAGGATACTCTTTTATGGAAGTCACCTACGTGAGTAAGAAGGGGGCCACTTCTATGAGAATAATGAAAGGCATATTCTCTAAAATACTCACGGAACCAAGTGGTGTTCATGGCCAAAATGACCATAAACGTGAGAACCAACTGTGTTGAAGAATTGTTGTGTGAATATTGTTGTCGAGGTTTACAGAAACGGTTGACGGTTCAAGGACGTGAAGTCTACTGATTAACCAAGTAAATCCGATGGTATATCACTAAGGAAAGTTCAAGGCCACTAGGCTACTTCTCCCGATGCAATAAGTCTTCAGTTTTACTCAACCAGTGTCTGCATCTGCATTGCATCTGTTCTGTTTTATTTATAGCGATATATCATTCATGTGGGGGATTGTTGGAATATTGGACTTAGAAAATTGTCCAGAATTTTCTGGACAGAATTTTGAGCAACTTTGAGCTCAAATTAAGGTGGGACCCACACTACGATTATTGTGGGACAATATACGAACGCACTCTCCTCCGCAAGGAAATTAACGTAGTATATTCACTTGTCCAATTTCATTAAGTTATGAATGATAAATATATCCCCAAAGTGACTCACAAAGCAATGAAAGTTAATGTATTGGGTATGTTTAACTCTTGTCCCACATTGGAAGAGTAGTAGGAAAATGATGAGTTAATAAAACCCAAATGATGGACTAAGGCTTGGATGCTTTAGGGTATCCCAACTCTTTAAAGGGGAGATGACCTAAGCTATGCACGGGTTGACTTTCGGTCAAAGTTCCACACGCGCGCGCGCGCATCCGTCGGTCCGGTCGGCCGACTCGGCTCGGTTCGGTTCGGGCTTGTAATAATCTCCCACATTTTTTGGGCCGAATTAATTTAACTTTCTGGGCTTTAATTGTTAATTAATTACGAAATTAATTAATAATTAATTAACTGTTTGTCAGTTAATTCCAAGAGTCAACAGTTAACGAAATTAACTACTTTGATAGTTAAATTCGGTTTTGACTGTTCCCAACAGTCAAAACGTTTGCTATAAATTAAACCTTACCCCTACAGTTTTCACTGACTGAAAAATTGCCCTCCCATAATTCCGAAAATCTGCTACATCTTTTCCCAGAAAATAATTCATCTTCTACTGCTACTGCAAACATTCCTGCATATTATTTCTTTGGTCTGGTTGAGTATAAACACAGAATTGTGTTCGAAGAAATTAATCATTGTTGTGCTACTTGATTAATTTGGAAATCCGTTCTATCTTGGGAGACAATTATTCATTACCTTTGGCACTTTGTGGAGGGTGTAAATTTGTCTTAAGGAGACTGTTCTAAACAGGGCTCGGATTATTTCTTCTATTCTAATATTATTTCTGCAAATTCAAGTGAGTATTTCATTTCTGTAATTTCGTTTCATTTCTGTAATTATATTATAATTTATAATTCTATACAATTGTTTTTAATAAATAGTAGACTTAACACTTCTCATAGTTATAACTATTGTTTTCTCATAACATATTTGAAATCAAGCACCGCAAAACTGACAAAAGTGAAAAATAAACAAAAATAAGTATTTTCCATGGAAAACAAATCGAAGGCAATCAAACGACCCTTAATGTAAATCCATTAACTCTATTAAGAGCAATGTTTTAAATCGCGGTCGCGCAGGGTGTCGCGTTCTGGCTCCTAAGTAGCGTCGCCCTAATCGCGTCACGCATCGCGCAAGCAATTCATGCATTCCCACGTTTTAATTAAAAAACTTATAAAAAAATATAAATAAAAAAATAACATTTTAAAATAAAATTTGTAAGAAAGTAACATTTTAAACTGAAATTGGTAAAAAAAGTTATAATTGAAATTGATTTTTTTTAATTTTTTTCTAAATTTACTTTTTAAATTGACAATTAAAAAAATAATAATAATAACATTTTAAACAGAATTCTGAAAATAAGTAACATTCAAAGCTAAAAATAATAAAATAAATAATTTTTTTTTCTAAAGTTACTTTTTAAATTGCCAATTAAAATAATAATAATAATAATAATAGCATTTTAAACAGAATTTTGAAAATAAGTAACATTCAAAGCTAAAAATAATAAAATAAATAAAATTTTAATATGAAATTTGTAAAATAAGTCAAGTTTAAACTTAAAATTATAATATAATAACATTTTAAACATAAATTTTTAAAACAAGTAGTATTTTAAATTGACAAATATAATAATAATAATAACAACAACATTTTAAACAGAAATCTGAACAATAAGTAACATTTAAAGCTGAAAATCATAAAATAAATAACAATTTAAACAGATATTTATGACACATGTAGCATTTTAAACTGACAATCATTAAAAAAAAAACATTTTGAATCGAGATTTGAAAAATTAGTAACATTTAAAACTGGAAATTATAAAATAAAAAACATTATTTACTGAAAAATGTAAAATAAGTAAACATTTAAGTAAACCGAGAGTTTGGAATAGAAAATATTAAATAAAAGTAACCTTTTAAGCTAAACTTTTTAAAAAAAATAAATAACATCATTGAGACCTTCGTAAATAAGTAAATTGAGGGTTTGGAACAAAGAATACCTCACCCAAACAAAGTCCGTACGTGAAATAAGGTAACACTTTTCCCCCTCCTTAACTAAACTGTGATTTCTAAAAAAAACATGAATAGCGTTCCTGTTGCGCGAAATAGCGCACAATAGCGCCAAATAGCACACGCTTTTTGAGCATCCCAAATAGCAGCCTTGTTTGCCTTGCTTTTTTCCACCGCAAAAGGCAATAGCGCGCTATTGCCTTCGCAATAGCGCGCTTTTAAAAACACTGATTAAGAGCAATATTTAGTGTCTGTTTTCCACTAGGGTTAAAATTCAAAATTCAGCCTCTTAAGGCGAGTAAAAAACTTAATCTTGAATGTTGATTTTTTTTTAATGAAGCATTTGTTGGAAATTAATGTGAAGTGTCGAAATTAATTATTTAATTTCAATTGTATTAAATTCCGAATTTCCCATTTATGTGGTCTTGATAAATAAAGATATTAAAAGATTGGGTAAATCTTATCCGTTAGTCACATGATGGTTAGTGGCATTAGTGGGAGACTTGAAAAGAGTCCCACCTCCACTAGGATTTCAGCGCTCTTTCCTTTATAAATAGAGACCTCTACACCATCTAGAGTCATCTCATAACACACTGTTTCTAAGGAGGGAGAGAAAATCCGAAATACCCTTTGTTCATATTTTCTCACAAAATTTTGGGCACATAACAAAGCAATTTTGGACTGTTCAAGAAGAGGTTCAAAGAAAGCTTTGACAGGAGCATTCAAGTCACCTTATTCAAATCAATTGCAATGGACAAAGGTTAGTTTTGATCATAGTTATAAAGAACTTATGATTCTGTGATTGCATGAAGTTTAAACATCCTGGATTCACGACAAAACTGTTTTTAATACGATGTAACCTTATGATTTATATCCGGTTTTATGATTGACAAAACAGTCTTGAATAAGATCTGGTATCAGAGCTTTCGGTTTATAATCTCATGCTTTCCTTTAATGAAAATTTCCTTATAACAGTTCTGATCTTTGATCTTTTGCATCTGAAAATCTGGATTTTTCCTTTTCTGATAAATCTTGAAATTTGAAATTTTTTCCTTTTTATGAATATGGAAATCTGGAAATTTTGTTTTGAAAAAATTTGGAAATCTGGAATTTTAAGCAATCTGGTAATCATACACTAATCTGGAATCGGTAATTCGAATTTTTGCTATGTATGATATTAAGAACGAAATTGCTGCATACAGTCCTTAATCTTATGATAACTGTCCCATTACTGTTCAACCCCTTTTCATGTTATTAGAACCCTAATATGCCGTTAGTATGATTTTTATTGTTTCAAGTTGTGTAAGCGTTCTGGAAAACACTTTTATTAATCATGATAAGAAAACGAATCTGTTTTTAAGATTAATTAAGTGAAAACTGTGATTTGACACAAAACAGATTTTGGGAGATATTTTTTTTGGCGTAGTGGATAGTGTTTTTCACGATCGACTTGAAACTTGGTGGGTTGACTGGAAGCGGGTCAACGATCGAATTTCACCGCCTTCGGCCGTGATGTAATGTGTTTTTCGGCAATCTGAGTTCGTTAAGGCCCTCAAAACCATTTATGCCATTTTAGGAAATAATCTCGAGGCTTATAACTCTTTACAGAAAATTGATATTAACGTTCCGCAAAAAGTTTTGGTTTTCTGGCATGTTTTACTTCAACTCTTGGTGAAAATTCATTTTTGCCATTTTTGGCAAAATTCATGTATTATGTGTTTTACTATACCTGGGCAATTCTGTTTTTTAGGCATTTAAGCTGCTATTTGTATCTTTATAATTACTAGTATATTACGTATTATAGTTAATAATTAATGCATGATTAATTATATTTAAGTTGGGACATGTAAGCAATTATTCATTTGAGTTAAGTCAAAAGGCCAAACACAGGCTGAAACTATATGCACGAATAATACACTTACATTCATTAAAGGTTAATTCTAATGTTAGTTATAAAATTGGATTGAGGCGCAACACATGCTAGTATCTTAATTAAACAACATTAGAACTGGTTTTGTGAAAACATAATAGTTGACATTGAGTCCATTAATCATGGTATTAAATGTTTAGGCAATAAACACAGATGCCAAAATTATGGGATCATGAAAAATGAATTATAGGGTAGTATATCTTTACAATCTGAACATTATGTGATGATTAACACAGATTCCGTGGTATTCAGATGGTAAACGAAATCTGCTAAAATTTTTAGTCAACAATTCAATATTCGACCCTTGTAATTTTTGTTGTGTGAAAATTTAATTTGTGAACATTGTTATTAATTGCAGTTCCCCTTAACATGTATTTGCAAGCTCAGTCTTATTCCAAATTTGATGGAACTAATTTTTCTGAATGGAATGAGCAAATTGAGTTCAGCCTAGGGGTTCTTGACCAGAACATGGCAATTATGTGCGATGAACCCGCTGCTATTACTGATGCCAGTAGCGAAGTTGATATTGTTGTCCATGAAGCATGGTCTCTGTCCAATAGGCTGCCCCTTATGTTTATGCGAATGTGCGTTGCTGCTAACATTAAGACCTTCCTACCTGAAACTACGAAAGCGAAAGAGTATTTGAACAGCATTAAAGAACGCTTTCGCACTGCTGATAAATCCCTTGCTGGGAAACTGATGGCTGACCTGACCACTATGAGGTTCAATGGTACTCGAACCATGAATGAGCACATTATAGAGATGACCAATCTAGCTGCTAGACTTGGAGTTTTGGGCATGACAGTGGATGAGTCTTTTCTCGTCCAGTTCGTCCTAAACTCCCTACCTCCTGAGTATGGGCCTTTCCAAATAAATTACAACACTATAAAAAATAAGTGGAATGTAAATAATTTGCAAAGTATGTTGGTACAGGAGGAAGGAAGGCTTAAGCAACAGAATGGCCATGTTACTAAGGGACAGGTGGCAAATCTTACAGTCAAAGGAGCTAGTTTTAAGAAGAAGTTCGGCAAGGGCATTAAGAAAGGTCCTGGGCTGTCTCATCAAGCTGAACCATTAACTGCTGCTGTGAAGAAGGAAAAGAACGACAAGTGTCACTTCTGTAAAAAGAAGGGCCATTTCTAGAGGGATAAAGGCTTGGTTCGAGAAAAAGGGTAAGCCCTTTATTTATGATTGTTTCGAATCAAACCATATTACCGCTCCTTCTAACACCTGGTGGATTGATTCTGGTTCTATGTGTCATGTTTCTAATTCAATGCAGGGCTTCACTTCGATCCGCAAAACAAATCCAAATGAGCATTTTCTCTACATGGGCAATAAAGCGAAGGCTAAAATAGAAGCTATTGGAGACTTTCGCCTGATTTTAAGCACCGGATTTATTTTAGATTTGCAAGAAACTTTTTATGTTCCCACAGTTTCTAGGAATTTAATTTTTGTTTCCAAACTTGCTTTAGACGGTTTTGCAATTGAATTTAAGTACAATGGTTTTGGTTTGATTAAAAATTCTAATAATGTTGGTTCTAGATTTTTATTAGATGGTTTATATCAATTGAATCTTGAAAAGAATTTTTCTGAAACCCTTGTGACTTTGCATCCTAATGTTGGTATGAAACGTACACTTAATGATGAAAAATCTGCTTACTCGTGGCATAAGAGATTATGGCACATAACCAGAACGAGAACTGAAAGGCTCATGAAAGATGGAATACTCCATAACCTGGATTGGGCCAATTATGATGTATTTGTGGATTGTATTAAAGGAAAAAAGACCAAATCTACAAAGAAAGGAGCCAAAAGAAGCAACCAGCTACTTGAAATAATACATACAGACATATGTGGACCTTTTGATATTCCATCCATTAGTGGAGAGAAATACTTCATCACCTTTATAGATGATTTTTCACGTTATTGCATTTTGTACATGTTGCATGATAAATCTCAGTCTATGAATATCGTTGAAATATACATTAATGAGGTTGAGAGGCAACTAGGCAAAAAGGTGAAAATTATTAGGTCGGATAGAAGTGGTGAATATTATGGTAGATATGATGAGTCAGGGCAACGCCCTAGGCCATTTGCTAAACTCCTTGAAAAATTTGGTATTTGCGCCCAATACACAATGCCAGGATCACCTTGGCAGAATGGTGTAGCTGAAAGGCGTAATCTTACCCTTATAGAAATGGTTAGAAGTATGATAAGTAGGACCCAATTGCCTATATTTTTGTGGACACATGCATTAAAGACCGCTGTACACATCTTAAATGGGATTCCTAGTAAGTCAGTTTCAAAAACCCCTTTTGAACTTTGGAAAGGATGGAAACCCGATTTAAGGTATTTACGTATGTGGGGCTGCCCAGCGGAAGCTAGAAGCTATAACCCTCATGAAAAGAAATTGGATCCTAGGACATTATCTTGCCATTTCATCGGGTATCCAGAAAAGTCGAAGGGATATAGATTCTACTGTCCAAATCATACAACTAGAATCATAGAAATTGGAAATGCTAAATTCATTGAAGAAGGTGAAGTAAGTGGGAGTATAAAAGAAAGGGAGGTAATCATTCGAGAAGTCAAGGTACAAATTCCTATACCCAGAGTTCATAACATACCTGTTGTTCCTAATGTAGTTGTTGAACCGGTCATTGACCCAATCAATAACAATGAACAACAAGTGAATGATCAACCAACTGAACAACCACATAATGAGACTATAATCGATGAAACTTTTGAAGCACCACAGGAAGTGTCATTAAGAAGATCTCAAAGAGAAAGGAGATCGGCAATTCCGGATGTTTATGTTGGTATACCTTCAAGAGACCGAATTTAACATAGGGAATATTAATGATCCAGTTCTTATGAAAAAGCTGTAAATAGTGATGATTCTGATAAATGGATTAATGCCATGAATGAAGAAATAAAATCTATGAATGACAATAAAGTTTGGGAGTTGGTCGAATTGCCAGAAGGACAAAAACGAGTTGGGTGCAAGTGGATCTTTAAGACCAAACTTGACTTAAAAGGCAATATCGAACGACATAAAGCTAGACTTATTGCCAAAGGTTTTAATCAATGAGAAAGCATTGATTATAATGAGACTTTCTCTGCAGTTTCAAAGAAGGACTCATTAAGAATCATATTAGCATTGGTGGCTCATTATGATTTGAAGTTACACCAAATGGACGTAAAAACAGTTTTTCTAAATGGGAGTTTAGAAGAAGAAGTCTACATAGCACAACCACAAGGCTTCATAAAAGAAAGAAATGAAAACATGGTCTGTATGTTAAAGACGTCAATATATGGTCTAAAGCAAGCTTCTCGCCAATGGTACATTAAGTTCCATGATGCCATTACATCCTTTGGGTTTAAGGAAAACACTGTTGACAGGTGTATATACTTGAATATCAGTGGGAGTAAGTTTGTGTTTTTAGTACTACATGTTGATGACTTACTTATCGTCAGCAGTGATCTTGGTTTATTAAGTGAAACCAATAAGTATCTTTCTAAAAACTTTGAAATGAGAGATTTAGGTGAGGCATCCTTTGTGATCGGTATAGAAATATCTCGGGATAGATCACGAGGAACGTTGGGATTGTCTCAGAAAGCTTACATTAACAAAGTTTTTGAAAGATTTAGCATGCAAAGTTGCAATCCCGTTAATGTTCCACTTCAGAAAGGGAATAAGTTCAGCTTAAGTCAATGCCCTAGAAGTGATTTAGAAAGGGAGCACATGAAAGGCATGCCTTATTCTTTGCTCGTAGGGAGCTTGTTGTATGCACGAGTTTGCACTATGTCGGACATCAGTTTTGCTGTTGTGATGCTAGGCAGATATCAAAGCAATCCGGGGATTTACCATTGGAAAGCTGCAAAGAAAGTGTTGAGGTACCTGCAAGGGACCAAGGATTACATGCTCATATATCGGAAGACTGGTCACCTTGAAGTGATTGGTTATTCAGACTCAGATTTTGGGGATGCCTTGACAGTAGGAAGAGCACTTCGGGTTATGTCTTCCTTATGGCTCGAGGAGCCGTTTCATGAAAAAGTGCTAAGCAAAGCGTCATTGCATCATCTACTATGGAGGCTAAAAACGTAGCTTGCTTCGAAGCTACAAATCATGGATTATGGTTGCGAAACTTTACTTCCGGACTTAGAATTATGGGGTCAATATCTAAGCCGCTGAAGATTTATTGTGATAATGTCGCAGCAGTCTTCTTCTCGAAGAATGATAGGTATACTAAGGTTGCTAAGCATATTGAGATGAAATACCTATCAGTGAAAGAAGAAGTTCAGAAACAAATAGTGTCAATTGATCACATTAGTACGCGTGATAACATAGCAGATCCTCTTACGAAAGGACTATCTCCGAAGACCTTTATGGAACATGTCAAAGAGATAGGTCTCAATTAGTTAGATTGTGATTGATATTTGGCTTAGTTGTTTCGACACTATTACTTGAAAATAAAAGTGTTTCTGATTTCTATTATTTCTATCTTTTGTGAATGCATGCATATAATTATGAATTATTGTTGACAGAAATAGTCCTTATTCAAAAGGACATTATGAGGCCATTATGATACTCAATATTAAAGGCTTAGTTGAATGAAACATTGGTGTTGTGATATATGGAAGGAACCATGCTCTTGAATAGCATGGGACCGCCATGACTCGAATCCGTGAATCATTTGATTTAGCAAATTATATTTATCAATGATTGTGCACCTTATGATACCTAATCTTATTATACGGATTATTAAGACCAAGTGGGAGACTGTTGGAAATTAATGTTAAGTGTCGAAATTAATTATTTAATTTCAATTGTATTAAATTCCGAATTTCCCATTTATGTGGTCTTGATAAATGTCAGATAATTAATTAGGAATGTGATAAATAAAGATATTAAAAGATTGGGTAAATCTTATCCGTTAATCACGTGATGGTTAGTGGCATTCGTGGGAGACTTGAAAAGAGTCCCACCTCCACTAGAATTTCGGCCCTCTTCCCCTTATAAATAGAGACCTCTACACCATCTAGAGTCATCTCATAACACACTATTTCTAAGGAGGGAGAGAAAATCCAAAATCTCACAAAAGTATGGGCACATAACAAACCAATTATGGGTTGTTCAAGAAGGGGTTCAAAGAAAGCTTTGACAGGAGCATTCAAGTCACCTTATTCAAATCAATTGCGATGGACAAAGATTAGCTTTGATCATAGTTATAAAAAACTTATGATTCTGTGATTGCATGAAGTTTAAACATCTTGAATTCATGACAAAACTGTTTTTAATACGATGTAACCTTATAGTTTATATCCGGTCTTGAATAACAACATTATTCAAGTATTACCCTTGTTATATTTTCTGAAGAACGCGGATATAAAAAAGGTGCATCAGCTGATAAATCTTTTGAAAGTCATGGTATTTGGTATCTCATTGTAACTTTATCTAAATTAATAAGCTCTAGATTAAGAAATGAGAAGAAATTAGGCCAATAAGAAATAATTGAATTTACTAACCAGTAAATTATGCGAGAGTTAAAATCGTATATATGAACCGATTGACCCATTGACTGCAATATATTCAAGTACTGCCCATCTCTAAACTTGACCAACTCCTTCTCCACGTAATTATCACCACCACTCCTATTCTCTCTCCGACTCCGACTCCGACTCCGACTCCTCAAATTCTGCTGCCTGTTTATTTCTTCAACCTTGGACATCTTAAGTTTGGACATCTCTTGTTTTAGACACTCATGCCCTTCTTCCAGATCTTGGATCTGCTTCAGTAGCTCATAAACTTTTTCCATTAATGCTAAAATCAAACACTTCCAACTACTTACTAGATTTAGTCTGTATGTCACTCACTAATTCTTCTTATCTAAACTTTTGCATTGCTACTATTATTATTCATAAATATCTATGTTATGTTTCTTCTCTTTCTATTATATCCATACACTAACGCACTCTTTCTGCGGGGCGGGCGGTTTGTTATTTTATTGTCAATCGAAATTATCATATGTGGACATTATATGTACCACTTGTTATTTTTGGTTAGGACTCAGTTTCAGCCCACTCGTTTTGGTATCGCGTGGTTAGAATCTCGAAAGTAATGCGTGGTTTTGTTATTCTCACGGAATATGTGGCGCGTGAGTTTATCGGTTTACATACAGATCCGTCCTCTCTTTTTCGGTTAAATGGACCTCAAATCCCAACATCTTGTTCCCATTCGTTTCTTGTTTCCATTGTGAACTAGAGATATTTTGGGTTTATATGCCCTTCTTCAAAAGTATCTCCAATTATTCAGTACTATGTTTGCAGACCCTCATTAATTTTTATAATTTGAATATTGATTGTAATTTAAACGCTTTTAATTGAAATGAAATTGGATAGGACTAAAATGTAATTGCATGGTTTAAGAATAAATTTTATAATAAGTTTCTATCATATTTTTTAAAATAAAATAAAAATAATAATAAAAAGTTAAAAGACACTACCTTTGATTACTCTGTCACTGTTTACACCGACTACGACCAGAAGATGACTCAAATACAATGTCTGATGCCCTCAGAGTCGTCAAACATCTATTGTAACACGTCATGCTTTTGAGTGTACAACAGATCTCACAGATTCTGCTCACACGGGACGTAATTACGTAGGCGACTATGATACTCATCATGCGTAAACAAAACCAGTTAATACATAGTAAAATAGTAAAAGTAATTAAATAAAATAATACCTCCGACACTTAGTAGATATCGGGAATAAAAACCATTGCGACCTCCGAGTCTTAACGGGCCATGGAAACGTACTCCTTCGCCCCCTCTGTTCTCACTACATGCACCTGCCAAGGACCATCTGGAGGGTGGTATGATTGTGGCCCTGCAGGATACCCTCTGGGGGCTTGATAAGCCTTCAAGGTGTGGGATTAGGAACACTGGGCATATCACATCGACCTGTACAACGTCTACATTAACCTCTCGATTGATCTGCGCTACCAATGACACATAGTCGCACTCCCTCCTCCATGTGTCATAATCTAGTTGCATATCCACGAAGTTAAGTGCAGGTGGCCACCTAGGAGGATCTTAGTGGAATGTGTTCTGCTCAGGACGTACATGCTGACATGTCATGTCGACTGGAAAAGGAACTGGGACAACTAAAAATCCAAGATTTTGACATCGACAACAGTCTCCTAAATTCTAAACTTGGATCCCATCACAAGCCAATATGATCAGTCTATGTCTCGTAAGAACTAGGGAATGTGACACCCTATCCATGTTATTGTGTTGGTTATCTATCTAAAGCCATTACACTATAGTCTACGATCTTCGCATCTCCAACTGCCCACGGGCTATACACAGATTGTGTCAAATCGTACCCACCGCATGTTGTCGATCCCTTGTCTCCATTATTGGATTTGCGAGAAATCATTATTGTTGACATGTTCCTCGTCCAGTGGTGCATGCATCGTAGGTATTCAAACCACAAAAACAAAAAAAAATCATTCCAATACATTTAATTATTGAAAATCAATACAATATAAGAATGAAATTAAGCGAATGAAACAAATAAAATGAAATATAATTTATGTGGAGAATCCAAGTGACACTGCACAATTTCACTCAGATTTTCATGGTCAAGAACGATGACGAATCTTGGCAAAATAAAAAATTGTGTCATGGTCAAGGACCATGACAATACCCATTTATCACGATCCCTGTTGCACTAAGGAATCAGGCAAAAAATGGGTCACCCTAGCTTTGTCACGGTCATAAACCATGACAAGTCTGCCTCTATCACGGTCTTGTCACTATCCACGATCATAACAAGTGAATATACTTGGTTGTGCGCATAGATCACTTTTTCATTTGCACGATTTCCACCAGGGAGAAATGTTAGAGAATCCATGTGTACAGATACAAATTAAGGTCGTACACACGGCCCCCTCTTGTTGTCACAGTTTTGACACTGTGACAAAACTGTGAGGTAATCTTTCAAACCACTTCTGGGCGAAATCTCATAAACTGGATGGGAATATACTACACATGAGGGTGTCATTATGGTTCCACGGGTTCATCGCTTGTCTATATTGACGCATGTGATCTATGGGATCGGTCTTTCCATCGTATATCTTAAATCTTGGGGTTGCGAACTTTTGGGGGGTTTCATCTGTGACACCCCGCCTAATTAATTACCGGGTGATCAGTCCTTAATTAATTAATTTCAGAATATCTAGTTGGTTCAGATAATGCATCACTATCGAAACTCAACTTCTAATTTAATAAAACTAACCACCTAATATTTAAAAAGGTTGGTGTCAAAATTTTATCTTGTTATTAACCATCATCATAATTAAAGGAAAAATATTTGATCATCACCATACATCACAATAGCATAAGGAAAGAAATAACTGAATTTAAATAAAGAACTGGAGTAAACACTTCCAGTCAAAATCCCATACAATAATCCAAATACATGAAATCAATGTCTAATAATAAAATCAATCAACTCTAAATCTCTTAATGTAAAATAGGAGGGACGACATGTCCAACTAAAATAAATGACTGGTTGATAAGGAGAAATAGACTCTGAAGCGTCTACTATCAATGTCTTGTAACTTCCACATCAGCTACAGCTCGGTAAATGAATGGAATCTCCTAAGTCTGGTGCCCCTGTGACTGAGCACCTAAAATAATAAAATAAGAAAAGAGATTTGCAAAAAAAATGGATCAGAGCCCGAGTAGAAAACAGTTTAGATATAGCAAGTGCTTAAATCAATTAATTAGCACAAATATCATTCAAGTTAACTTAGCGTACTCACTTGGAATGCTCACCTCTCATCTAATGTGCACACCTAGCGAGTCTAGATATCTATACTAGTCACGATACTCTGCCTGACTATACGTAGTATAACCACTATGCCAGATATAATATTTCAACAACACGAAGACAATATATATCTATTAGTTAAAATTAGGTTTAAAGATATTATAACTCATTCTCATTGCATTCTTAATTCTCAACTAGTGACCCAGTAATTATATACTTTAATAAAGTAGCTAATATGCATCATAGAATAGAAACTCAGTATACATATAAAAATCTCACTATGTATACATACTAATGCATATATCAATATTTCACCCATAGTTAAGAAACCCCTGGTGCTAGGCATACTCGGCTATCTAGTCCCATTGCAAATGCTCACACATGAAGAACAACAAGTTCAATCTCTCAGGAACCAATAAAACATATACACATATTAAAGGCGAACATAGTCCCAAGTCGATGGGCTACGTACATACCTACACACTCATACAACCGTCATCACTATCATTCTCACAGATTTCCCGTAACTATATTCCATGCCCTAGTGGTACGACTCGAAATCCCCCGAAGCACACAAGATATGGTCGTCCACAATGCTCTAACCTCCTTTCGATAGCCAGTAGCTAGGTATGTCATACACATAATATTCCAAGTAACAAGCATGCACACATCTTATACAACTTAATAGGCATTCACCAACCCCATTTACCATAATACATAAGTAATATTAACATCATTACTCTCCACGATATTCATATATATATATAACCTCTCGAGGACTTACACTCTCTCATAGGCTTACATACACGTTCGATACCTCGAGGATCATTACACCCTTATTTCCCTAAAACTTTGGATTTTATGTCACCCGTTACTCATGTAGGTTAACACACTCTCTTAGATAAACCTAGGATGATTTTTAACTCGACCGTACCCTAAAAACCCATTCTGGAATCTCGTTAGAAGTCAAGGGGTTCTCGTTTGAATGAAGTTTCCACTTCGAACGAACTCAGTAACTCGTTAAAAGGGTCTTTAGAAATTTCGTTAGAAGGCTCGTTCGAACGAGGTCATTCGAACGACCTGGGCAGGTCTTCGAACGAGATGTTCGAACTGGCCGTGTTCTTCCCCAAACTCGTTTTTCTCCAATTTTCATTCTTCAATCTCATTCCAAACTCCACCCAATCCTAATGTAGTTGTTTCTAAACTATTCTAAATTACCATAAGACACTTCCTAACACAAATTAGAGGTTAAATCCTTATGAAATCAAGGGAATCCAACAAATTTCTCAATTTCTTATAAATCTCTTTGATATGAGCTCAGAAATTTCTAATCCTTCAAACCCCCCAATTAATTTCGTGATTCAAACATTTAATTACTAACATCAATAGTTCTAAGAAGGGAACTTCTTCTACATGCCAACCTATCTCCAATTCATGGGTTTCTTTACAATTCAGTCAAATTAAACTCTAGTTTTCATTACAATAACTTCATCTCATCTAATCTAAATTAACAGGACTAATATATGCTAAAAGAGGAGCAAGATAAACACTTGCCTTGGAATGGATTTCTGATTCTCGAACTAAAATTGGTATGGGAGCGATCCTCTTGACATGATCTACGTGCTGGTGTAATTCTTAGTGTGAAAGCTTGAGTTCTTGGCTTAGGGCTCCAATGGAGTCTTCTTCTTCCTTGGTTCTCTCTCTCTCTCTCTCTCTCTCTCTCGTATGTTGAAAACTGACAGTAACCTCTAACCCACGTTGCTTTTAATTAAAACATAATTTTCGTCCATTTAATTTCCCAAAAATTCCAAAAGACTAAAATACCCCTCTGGGGTGCTATTTTGGGCTAAAATGTCCCAGACTCCAAATAAAACACCCGAGTAGTGTTTGTTGACTATTTCGAGCCTTTCGAAAACACTGGCGCACTCAAAATAGTCATTCGAGTTATATAAAAATAATTTATCTTTTTACTCCCCAAATATATAATAGTGGCGCGACTCATACGCGCGCCCCAAATAATTATATTTTAACTGTTGTGTATTTCATCCCCGGCCATATTATTATTTCCGAAACCATCTATTATGTTACTCACTACGTAATGTTCTACATAGTTATTACTCAACATGATTTCAACATAATTATTTTCGATAATTACTAACTCTTGTCACACTAGTAATTATTACAATTAAATCGGATTAATTATAAATTAAATTTTCTCCCTTTAAATTAATTAATCTCAATTTCCATAATTTCATAAAAATAAATATGCATAAAAATACGGGGTATTACATCTTCTTCTTTAATTGCCCTTGAAAAGGGGGATTGCATTTGAGTGATGAGTGTCCTCCTTTCCATCTCCTTGATATAACTAGCACCGTAATTATTTAAGTGTTGATCCATTTCTCTTCGAACCAGACTTCGTATTTGTGCCTATGACGTCCTTCCTCTTGGTTTTGCTTTGTCAAATGACTTTCATGCTCTGATTGATCATATTTATGGTGCAAACTCCTTCCTCGGCTGCGAGTTTTGCTTGCCTGAGGACTAGGCGTCCCGACCATGATGTTTGTGGTTATCTCCATGGAGCTCTCGCTCCATTTTTTCTAGGCATCATTAGAGACGTGCGTTTTCCTATTTATGGAGGTGTGATTTTTCCTTTTGGTGATGGAGTTGTTCCTTATAGGCGTCGATCAGCTGCGAGATCTGCATTGATATGGGCTACTTGTTGCTCTGCTCAGAAGACTGCTCTTATGGGTGAAATCGATAATGGATGATAGTCTTCTTTTTGTCCTGGTGGATCTAAGATCTGTATCTATGTAATGGGAGCCCATCTCCCAGATCGCCTAGTACAGGTGCACTGTGAGGGTGAGACATTATTTAACTCGTTGGTTTTGATTTTCTTAGAGAAAATAATTGGTTCCCACAGACGGCGCCAATTGTGAGTGTAATTAATCACAATTAATGATTTTAAGCAATAGGGAAGCAATCAAGGAGTAAAACAATATCACGACATTAAGGATTTATGTGGTTCGACAACTGCCTACGTCCATGGGGTGTTATTTGTGTATATTAATTCCTTAAAAGTTTCGTAACAAATAATTACATGCCCCTTGCCCCAGGATAAGATTTTTATTTATAACGATGGGAGTGATTGAGTTACGTTCAAACTCTACCAGCTGCTAATTGGATCATTTATTGATCCATGTTAATCTCCTTCGAGATTATAGATAACAAGATTGAGCTTTCCATATTTATTCCATGTGACATTAACCCTAACTTGAGGAACACGCTTTGTACCTCTGGGTTGGGCCTGTTTGGCCTGTTGATATTTGGGCTATTACGATTTGCAACCCACAATTGTCATTTTTAATTTTTTATCTATATTCTTTTTTAAAGTTAATAGCATGTTTTTATACTATTTCAGGATAGGTTAAAGGCAGTGAACAACAACCAGAGTAATGCTGATAAGGAATCTCTCAGTACGGATGCACTAAGCTAATATAGAAAAGGATGTACTCGGGGTGTCAACTCCTAGATTGGAAAGTCAAAGTTACTGGGCATTGGTTGCCGTAATAGAGGCTTGTCATCCAAAATCCATATTTACAAAGAAGATACAAACTCGAAGATGGAAAATTTATAACATACCATGAACATAAGTTTGAATGGGTCAAACGGACAATCATGGAGATGGGGAAAGGGAAGGGGAAGGCAGAAGATAAAGGAAAGGGTAAGGAGAATGTTAGTGAGGGGATAACTACTCCATCCCCTTCACGCATGTCATTCGACTCATCATCCCCTTAAGATATATACTCTACCCCCAACCCCACTATCTTAACTCCATTTGAGCCAGCTTAGGTGAAGGTTTATATCTGTGACATGCATGGAGGTGCACGAATTGCCAAGTAAGTAAAGGATCTGCCATGGTCCACAACTATCAACTATAGCCTTATGAGTCACGGGTTCGAGTTAATGAGGTGTTGTCGGGGAAAGAGAACAAGGTCTTGTGGTTGAAGGTATTCAACACATCGACGGTTGAGTGGGGTCGTATCTCGTTTGGATTACTTTTCTCCTCAATCATGACAATTCCATTTTGCAGGATTATATATACTTATGATGAAACTTGATTTGATGTAATTAAACTTGCGTATTTTGTTTTGATATAATTAACTTGAACTTTATATAATTTGGTCTGAGTTGTGTAATTGCGTATATAGTTTTGACTTCTTTTTTATTGCATATTATATTATGGTCGGTGTTGTTGTTTGGTTTTAACAAAAACATATTATTTTTTTATTTATTTTGAATTAGGTTTTCTGATGGGCAGTAGCTATTATTTTTGTTGGGGTTATAATTTTATCACCGTCCTTGACCATGACAAGGAGTTTGTTATCACGGTCCTTGACCGTGATATTATATGGTCACCCCTAAAGTTTGACATTTTTTCTACGTCCTTGACCATGTTAGGTTTTATTGCCCAGAATTGCCACGGTCGTTGATCGTGATAACTGCTTATTGTCACCATCAAGGACCATGATAATTCAGCTTAAATGGTATAATGTAAGGCACATAAAACTATGCTTCCACTATGCTTTGAGATAGAGCTATTGTTTCCCATCGATAAAAAAGGTGTTTGTTAAGAAAGATATCCAAAATATTTTTTTCCAGGTAAAAAAGATGATAAATTTTGGGTTTTCACATCCGCAAAGTATAACTTCGTTGATGCAAAGCCTCAGTGGTTCCATGATGCGAATAGGGGTATGGATTTTCATAAGAGAATTTTTAGGATGTTATTTACCCTTTATTGAAATAAGAATAAAATTATATTTTAGTCAGTATTTAATTTTAATTGGGCAGCTAATGGCAAGTGCTCAAACTCTCAAGTGGTATAAGAGTGGGTCTCATTACTTTTTAAGTTAAATCCCTTAATGTATATAATTTTTGTGAGATGGATGGTAATTCATCTCCCTGACATCCACCTTTTGATGGTAGAAATAATTCCTTTTAGAAAGATAATATGCTGGCACATATGATGTCTTTATATGAGCATATTTAGAATAATGTTTTAACGGGTTAATCTCTATCAGTTACCATCATTGATGGTGCTCAAGTCCCCATAATCTGATATGGTTGGGATGCGGATGACATGAAAGATAATGGGTGCAATAGCACAGGCTTGAATGCAATTTTTGGTTGTGTAACTATTAGTTAGTTTATGAATATTTCGATGTGTGATATTACTAAGGAGGCACGAGGAGTTTTTCAAACAACCTATAAAGGCACCTTTGTCACACCCTGCTTTTGGTATGAATGTACAAGAGAGTATATATTAAGAAATGGATTATAGTTAAGGAGAAAAACATAACTTTATTCATTATTAAAATGCTACACATAGTGTTTTACCATTGAATGGGTAAATTACATTTCATTGTCAATACGAACTATAAAGTGGAAAATAGAAAAGTGCCACTCCTTTCTCCCATCTGGTTTAGTCTCTGTCCAAACAGTCACATAGGAAAATAGGTGATTAGTGTGTATCTCAAAAGGGGAAGAGAGACTATCATATTTTTTCTAGGCCATCTGGAGGAAAAAGGAATTAGTACAAATATGTTAAGCAAGTTTTACCAATTCTATATCAAGTATCTATATAGATGAAAGGTGGAGTGTGTATAGAGTTCAAATGTTTGCATACTTTACATAAGGAAGTCAAAGAATTAAAACTGATAATCACATACTTATCAAATTTCAAAGGGATATAAAATTAAATAAACCATCACTTAAATCAAATAATAAGTAATCCAAAACCTTTTATAAATAACTCACTAGGCAAACAATTAAAGAGGCACTCATACATATGTAGCTAAACTTCGGCTCTCAATCATCTGAGATCATAGGCTAAGTAGAAAATTCCATGCGAAAACACAGTATTCTACTCCCTAGTTAATATTGATGCTTTTAAAATAAATCATAATAAAGCACAAAACTATAAGGTGAATTGAATTGTTACAATGAATAGTTATGATACCAATTATTAGATGAGAATGATTCAAATTTGATCCATTGATCATATATAAAACAATCAATGATATATTAACATATGAGTTTGGTAATTTTTACACATACTTGGAATCAAATTTATGCATTCATTGAATGATATCAATAGCAGTTAAGAAAATACACAAAATTTACTATTAAAGAGGTAAAATAAACCTACTTGATCCGAGTTTTGAACGACTTAAGGATCAAAAGAGGATATCTAGAGAGCTGGTACTTGAGTATCTGTATACAAATGTTTGGGTGAATAATTATTGTTGGAATTGAGGTTGGTTTTGGTCAATTTATACTCAAAATTGTGTATTTTAAAGTTTAAGGGGCTAAACTGCTATTAATTTGGGACTTTAAAATCTCAGGCTTAAGGTCAAATTTGAAATTTAGTGCAGAAGACTTTTTGACTTAAAATACTTTAAAGTGCTTATAAAAAGAGTTTCGAGTTAAAATTCATCAGTTGAAAAGGTCAGGAGTGGTTAATTTGTAATTTTTTTTAAAAAAATTCAAACCTAAAACCTTATTTTCCCATCACTTTGGCTAGGTTTGACCAAACACGGCTGCATCTTATATCATTTTGACCAGAAAAATAAAATTAAAATATTGGAAAAAAATTTAGAAAATTTTGATTGGCCTCGCGCCCTCACACGCATGGTGAATGTTTCTAGTCAAATAGTTCATCTTCAACCTCTCAATTTTTTACTTTAGGGTTTGAAATCTTTAACCTAAGATATCTTATTCATTTCTACACCATTGAAGATGATTTCTAAACTAACTCAACCTAATTTTCACAAGGAATCCAAATACATGAGTTTTATGGATCGAGATGCAAGATACATTGAGTTCTATAATTGTGTGTTTTTAAAAAAAATTGACCTATCATTCGAAGATTTTTTTAGAATGACGGGGATTATTATGAACATGTTGTGTTTCTACTATGTTAAGGAAGAGTTTGGTTTTGATTTCAAAGCTTACTGTGGTTTGTGTGAGGAGAATTCAAAGTTTTGAATTTTCTGAAATAAAAAACACCTTTGAACAGTTAAAGCTTGTTGTTTAAATTCGTGAGATTTGATCATTGCACTAGAGTTCCTAAGGTACTAATGAATCATTTCCTAGCTTCAAACCTGAGTTATAATCAATCTATCAAAGTTCACCTTTAAATGTCAAGCTTTAATGGCAGATTTTTCATGTGTTCTTCAACTAGGGAATGTTTTAAACGTAAATTCCTACTAATATGATTGATATAAACATAATATAAACACATAAAATAATTTGGTAATGCAAGAATGAATTAAAACACATGAAAGGACATGTTACCTTATTTTGAGAGAATTTTTAAGTTTTTGATAGATTAAATTGGTGAGTTTTGAAGTCTTAGTTCATGGGATTTTTATAGGTTAGGAGCGGGAGGTTCAGTTGGGGGTGGAATTGTGCAGTTTTTTAGAAGATGAGTGCATAGTTTCTTTCACCTCACATGTTTACATGGTTTAAATATGTGATTTTTTATATTATTAGCTTAGGTGGAGGCTGATGTGGGCAGGGAGTTTGTGCAAATGTCAAATATTTAGGTTTTAGTCCTTAGTTGATAAGATATGTACTTATATAGCTCTAAAAGTATAATTTTGGTAAAGCTTAGGGGCATATTTGTAATGTCATAAAGTTATAGGGGCTAAAATTATAATTTTTGATTGGTTAAATTCTAGAGCTTCAATTTGATACAAAGTTTGGGTCAAGGGATTAAGTATAATTCAAATTATGGTAGTTATAAATATTCACGATCTATTTTGCAATTATTGTAACTTCAAAAATACTTGGTTAATTTAGAAATTTTGTAGGTATTGTAAAGTAGTTTTATCCTCATTTTGGATATGTTTGAATTTATATATTCTCAGAGGTATAAAATGAAGTAAGGATATTACAACCTCCGTCATGAAGTATGAGAAGCTTCAATGCCTCACCACTCATTTCAGAATAAATATTTTTTCAAAAAATCACAAATTCATTAAAATGACATTGGATGTCATTCGAACGAGTACATGTGCCTCATTATAACAACTTTGAAAAAACTTCGAATGAGATCAATTTTGGAAACTTTTGGTTTGTTTTGAAATCTTGTTGGAAGTATCGTTTGATGGGTGTTCGAAAGAGATCAAGCACTTTGTTCCAATGAAATGTATCTCGTTCGAACGAGTTGGCAAAAATTTATTTTTTAAATGCAATCTTTTCAAGTCTATCTCTTGGAGATATTTCTCCCTATATATGTAAAAATGACTTGCAATTCTAGTAAAGCCTTTTAGACATCATTTTCTAATCAAACACTTTATTTTTTCAAATCCAAACCCCTAGGATATTTTGTGATCACTTTTATCAAACCTTAAATAGCTCAACACATGTGCATATCCCTGTGAAGTTGATTCTTTACTATTGAAGATAGGAAAGGAGTTTTCTGAGGATGATCGGTGGACATCGAGGCAAGTAGAGTTTTCTATGTAGAGCGTTGTTGGATATGCGCTTTTTTATGTCAACAACAAGGAAGGAATACGTAACTACAATACTTAATGATGTTTAAGTCTATAAGTTTGTTCATGTCATTCTTTAATACCTAGTTGTAACAGTGTTGAAAAACAAAAGGTTTTTCTCGAAAGGTATTTTTTCCCCATATATCATGTGTTTTGGTTTGTTTATTTAAACTTAGATTCAATATCTTTTATGTTTAGGTTCACGTAATTAATTAAGATAAAATTGTACTAGCATTGAATTTGGCTTATATGCGACCTACTCCGTGATTTCTATATTTGACCATATAACGGTACCACCTTATAAACACATTTTAAAATTGGTATCATAGCTTGTCTCTATAAGTTATTTAGATGAATCATGTTAGTCATATGGAGAATTCATATAATAAACCACCTTTGTTTGATGGAATAAATTATGCCTATTGGAAAGCTTGAATGAGATCGTCTCTGAAATCAATCGATTAATGCATTTAGCTTGTTGTTGAAAGGGGATGGGCTCCTTCTATTGTGACTAATGAAAATATCATAAGCCTCAAACCAGTCATAAATTGGAATCAGGATGACTTTAGATTGAGTAATTTTAACTCTCGTGATTTGAATGTTATTTTTGGTGTTGTCATATCTGATGAATTTCATCATTTAATGATGTGTACCATATCTAAAAAAGATTGGGATATCCTCCAGCTCACACATGAAAGTACCAATACTGTCAAAGTATCCAAGCTTCAAAATCTCACCACACAATTTGAGACCATGAGCATGCTTGAAATTTTATGCTCGTTTGTTTGATATTGTGAATTATAGTTTTAATTTGGGTGAGAAAGTTAAGTAAATGAGAGTTGTAAGAAAATTTCGAGGTCTCTTATATCTCTTTTATTGCAAAAGTTACAGTAAAATACCCCTAAAAAATTGATCACATAAAAAGAAACCTCATATACCCTCTCTGTAACACACCGATCCGGATTTATGAGTTACCCGTGGTCAACCCGGTCCGACCCAAGCGTTAGGTATGGAGTGCAATGAAATAACCTACGTAATATTGGTAGTCCAGTTTTATTTAATTAATATTTCACTTATTTAGCATGCGATTTCCATTTAAATTAAGCTATGTGAGTGACCTGTGAGAAGTTTCCACAGAGTCCAAGCATACAGATATACTAACGTAAAATAAAAGAAGATACTTAACTGTATAACGCTCTCAAAATATGGAACCTCACCCAACCTGTCGTAATAAAGATGAGGGAATGAGCTGAATGCCTAGTGAGAAATTATAACAATGCAATATAGAATCGAACGGCAGAAGAGAGACTCTAACGCGATATATCTACCTGCACATGCAAATACCTTACACACACACACACACACACACACACACACACACACACACACACACACACACACACACACACACATATATATATACTTGTTCTGATTAAATTGCTTTGATATCAGAAAAGAACGTCTTTTACTTAGATTACATTAATTTTCTTGATTTAAAGCACCCGGTTAAATACTTTAAACAATTACTCTTTGTTTAAGGAAATTCATTTTTTTGTCAAAATTTCCTTGTTACTCATGCCAAATTTACCTTAGTATTTTCATTGAAGATTACCTTTCAACACGCGTCGTGTTAGAAAATACTTATATTCTTTGAAAACCTTCATAAACACACTCTTGTATTAATTATAGGTTAAACCTCTTTAGGTTGCTTAACTACCCATTTAGTCACTTCACTTTTCCATTCCTTTCCCTTATGGACATTAACAAGTTTTTACATTTACTTGTCCACTTTATCATTTACCAGAACATTTATTAATTCATTCAAGTTAGGTTGTCCTTTCTCATATTTACCACACAATCCATTTCTTGATATGTTCCACTTTTCATTATCTTTTCTCGAAATTTTTGAATATCCGCATACTTTAGCAGGCTCCACACCGTCGGCTATGATACCGTATGCTATGGAGAGTGATTTTGGGTCTTTTACCCCAGGGCTCCAGGCCCTCCTTAATTATCCCGGTATCATTCGAGTCCATATTAATATGTTTTAACATACTTCGAATGTCCACATTACCACAATTTCCTTTACTGGTTGAAGCCAAAACCAGGAATTTCACCTAACTTGTGTTACACCGTAAAAATCATCATTTCTTGTCCTTTTTACACTTACATTGATTTTATCCCACAATTCACGTTCATTTAGGACCATTTCGTGTAACACCTTTCCAACATTTTTATTTCATAAAAATGTTCCATTTTACATAAAATTATTGTTTCAGAATTTATCTTTTCCTATATTTTCACAAGTGTTATTTTTCAAAATATTATTAAGTTACATACACTAACTTCTTAACTATTTTTAACCCATTAGCACTTATTTAACACTTTAGAGTAACAAATTTCTCAAGTTGGAAATCTCTTTATTTCATTACTTTCTTTCTCTAAGAAATCATTGAACATTAAAGACTACTTTATAAGAAACATGCAGCCTTGAAACCATACACTTATCACACTTTTCACACACTTTAAAGGCTCAAAATTTTATTTTCCTTATTTCATGTTCAAACCCAATAAAACCTCCATCAAGATTATTTATTCACTCATCATCAAGATACCACAAGTTCATATGCATGAGAAGATGGATTTAAGTCCAAAAATGGGCCTAACACATGACTTATCCTAGAAATTTCATAGTGTTTGCACAAACATGCTTTTCAAGAAAAAAGACATTTTTATTTCTTCAAAACTTGAACAAATGTTCATTTACATAAAAATCCCAATTTTTCACAAGAAAATTTTGAAACATTTATTCGTTAAATATTCCTAACAAACTAAACATTCTTCTAACATTTTTATTCCATAAAAATATTTAAACACCAAATTTTCTTGAAATATATCATTTTGCTCGAAATCATTGAAACCCTTTTGTAAACCCATGTTCACAAGTTATAAGAAATATCATTCTTAAACCATAATTGCATCCTACTCTTAATAACTCTAACTAAAAGACCAACACTATGAAAAACAGAGCTTTTAAACTAAAGAGTAGAGTTTTCCCACATCAAATGGAGCTCCAAAAATGGTAGAAAGAAGGAAAAAGAAGATGGTAACCTCCCACCTCCTAAGGTGGACTTAAAAAGGCTGCCTAGCTCCACAAAACTTGCCTCCATGAAATTTCCACTAAAACCTCCCTTCAATCTCTCTTCTTCTTCTTCTTCTTCACCCCCCAGCAACAACTCCAAATTTTATAGCTTTTCTCAATAATGGAGAAAATAGTTGTATAAGGCTCATATATGGTGAAATACTTTTAAAATATGGTTGCACAAGGTGGGGGGATGGTGGTGTAGGTTGGTTTGTGGTTGTGGGAAAGGAAAACCTTTCAAGAGCTAGCGACAGAAAGAGAAAGAGAGAGAGAGAAAACAAATATGATTTTTGTCCCCCAAATGAGCTAAACACGCCTTAAATACTTCCAAAAATCCTAAGGGGTTAAATCCCCCAAATGCCCCTACACCCAACCCTTTAAGACAAGGGCAATCAAGTCTTTAGCCCCTCATTTTGATATGGGCCACTGAGAAGCCAACACGTCGTCAAATCCGACGATCCATGTTGTGACAACACATTATAAATGAAGATTTTCAAACTCAGCTTCGGTCGTTCGAACGAACTTGAGCCTCATTTGAATAAAATTGCTCCCTCGTTCGAACGACCCTTCCAATGAGATGCCAACCGTGGGAGAAATGGGTTAAACCTAAGTCGTTAGATGTCTCATTCGAACCGCATTTGAAAGACTTCTCTTTTTCTTTAATTAAACTTCTGGATACAAAAACTCCAATCCAATTGTGTATGGGCCAATACGTTACTCAAATTTGACTTATGATCCACCTCAACAAGTCCAAAGCCCAATTAGTCATGCTAAGTCATCATATCTTAAAAGTATGATAATATTATGGGGGCGGGTGTTACATTCTTCCCTACATAGGGGATTTCATCCTTAAAATTGTTCATCCATTGGTTCTGCAAACTTTGGTATTATCAATCCTTACACTAAGTCATAGGGATCTTTTAAGGCTAAGTTATCGAAGTCCCCAATCACAAAAAGTAATCATACGCTCTTCCACAGGGGTTGTCACTAAAGAACTCAACATGTGACACATTTTAATGCTCACCATCAGGTTAACCATTAAAATTTAATAGTATTCCTCAAATCTCCACTTACTCAATGATCACGTTCGATCAAGTCCTAAGGTTTGTTCGCTAACACCCCAAATCATACCAAGTCCACTACTGAGACAACACTCTCTAGTGATCGACACTCACTAAAGAGAAAACAAAATGCACTAATCACTCAATCCATCGTCATAAATTATTTTAATTCTTAGGATTACACATCTTGAGTTTCCTTCAATTCTAGGGTCTTCCTGACCAAGAAAACTCACTTAGCCTTGATACTAACCTCGCATTGTAAGCCCCTCTCATTGGGGCGACATGACACTAAGTTCCAAATCACTAGTACAATCCACACTACTATATATGGCCCTTTTATGAATCTGGGTCACTTTAGTTGTAATACTAGGGAGCTTTTGCCTAGGTGTTAAACTAGTCCACCTACTGTGGAAAATAACATATAGTGCTATGTTTCCTTAAGTTAACACTAAAATATGTACCCAAGTCATCATACTGCTCTTTACAACCAGAGCCACTGACTATCATGTCGGTCAATCATAAGGTTCAAATTCTAAGGTGAATAGATACTATGAGCAAAACTGTGGTTGAAAAAGTAACACTTCATACATAAATTTGTGTGTAATAACAAGGATACCATAGACACGGGCGCACCCAGTTATTGAACTGCATTGACCATGCCAGGTCTAACCGCACTCTACTAGGCCAAATCGCATTGCACCATAACATGGTACAAATTCAGACTACCACAACTGTGGGAACACAATCCTCGATCACCGAAACTGAAAGGGACACAAGGAATCAGAAATAATGAATAGTCATCCTCGGAAAATACCATCCTTAAGAAATGAACTATGATTTTTGAAAAGCAGACCTATGCCACACGTTTTGAAGTTTATGACTCCTCCCAGGCGTTCTCACTGGGTACTAGCCTATCCACACGCCTTGGCTCGGGTCACCAAACATAACGAACTGGATCACTTATCCATCTCCACAAGACAAAAGTTACCTAAAAATCGATTGTCCTTTGAGAAGTCAAATACGGGGCTTCCCTCCTTAGTGGTAAGGCTTACTCCTTACATCCTTGACATACGTGAACCATTCCGATCAGCGAATGCCTAATGCCTTTGTCAAGCCAACCTTATTTTCATCTCTAGTCAACGTGACATTATGACCAACTTAATACACCTAGGTTATTATCGACTTTGTCGTACCATCAATCTAAGTCCTGAACGCATTTTTTAGCACTCCTCAAAATTCAAAGTTATGCCTCCTACAATAGTCATTCCATGACACTCGATCATCATGCCCACTCACGACACAAGCTTATAATTTCCCATAGAAGGTTACATGACCAATCTGTGCCAATTTGGATGACAGTTCCAACATGTATATTATTCGACTCTTTTAAACATCGACTAACTACCCGAGATTATCACATAACCCTCATTACCAACATTATTAGAACATTTGTACTCTATAATATCGAACTTAATTGGTTCCCTATTGACACCAATCACACCACAACATAATTATCATCGAAGACCTAATAAGATCTCATCATCTATGATCCTCTCATAATAGGTACGCTCCAAAAAATTCTTAATATCCAAATTATAACTATCAAGTGATCACAAATACACTAGTCTTCAAGACTCTACACATGGTGCACTTAAACCTTTGAACACCCCAAGACATCACACAAGTCAACTATTTCCCCTTCATCCGAATACTGACATAGGTCTAACCTATGACTCTCTTCTCGAGATCCAACAAGCAACCGAAGACATTCTCCCAGATAACTGATGTTCTAGACCATGCATCAACCCTTGGACTGACATTACTAAGGATTCTACCAGGATAAAAGACGTCATATACAACCTATAATCCTCTAGGTTTACATTACCAACATCACTAGGGATCCTATTCCACGAAATTACATCATATTTTCTAAACCCTATCATATAAGGCTATTTAGAGTTCACTCCTAAGTCACCTTAACCATCATTGTTGCATGAGTAACATACTTACTGCAATTAGTCCGTAAATCTCATAATACCTTAGGAGGTATAACTTTTAATCAACATCCATTTTGGCACTTACTTACAATAGTAATATCTTATCGACTTACACCGAGTACACATCCCCAAGTGTTGACCAACATGGTTCCTCATGTCTACTGAATCACCAATTATCTACGATATGACTCTACCCTAAGGATCGAGTTCTCCAAATCACATTATCACTACTAATTATTCGAAAGTACCTAAGCACGAAACTTAACGCATTCTTATCACAATCAACACCGCTTAGGCATGACACCCCAATCATTTAATCTCTATAGTTGACTTTACACAATCCATATCCCTAACTCAATGGATGCCATTTTGATCTATTAAAATCTTATTATATCTTTCATATCACCACGTGTTTATGCACAAGCACTTCACACTAAAAACTACAACGCTGCCACTATTAGCTTGCACTGACACTCGTAAATCACTAACATGTCTAATCAAAAGCACGAAAGCGACTAACAACAACTAACTTGGTCTTATGCCACCTAGAAATATATTATTGACGTGCTAATATCTTTGACTCTGCCGTCGAGAGCATAAACTGAAATTGTCACCAATCTAGCCCGACCGGCCTAAAACCAACAACGATGTTGAAAAATACACTATCGACCTCACTATTTCACTCTCGAAAGGAACCATGGACCTAGAGCTCTGATACCATCTGTAACACCCCAACCCGTATTTATGGGTTACCTATGGACAACTTGGTTTGACCCGAGCATTAGGTGTGAATTGCAATAAAACAATCTACATAATGTTGTTAGTTCAGTTTTAATATATATTTCACTTGTTTAGCATGCGATTTTTATTTAAATTAAGCTATGTGAGGGACCCGTGGGAAGCGTTCCCAAAATCCAGCATATAGAGCAACTAACGTAAAATAAAATAAGATACTTACTTATTCAATGGTCTCAAAATAAGGAGCAACGCCCAACCTACCGTAACAAATACGAGGGAATGAGATGGATGCCCGGTGGAAAATTACAACAATGCAATATAGAATCGAACGACAAAAGATAGACTCTAACATGATATATCTATGTGCACATTAAATTACCTTATATATATATATATATATATATATATACACACACACACATACATATATGCTTTAATGCATGGAATCATTTTTATTCCCAAAACGTTACTTGTTCCGATTAATTTGCTTTGATATCATAAAAAGAACTTATTTTACTTATCTTACATTTATTTTCTTGATTTAAAGCACCCGATTAATTACTTTAAACAATTACCCTTTGTTTAAGGAAAGTCATTTGTTTTGCCGAAATTTCCTCGTTACTCATGCCAAATTTACCTTAGTATTTTCATTGAAGATTACCTTTCAACACACGCAAGCGTCGTGTTAGAAAATATTTATTTTCTTTGAAAACCTCCATAAACACACTCTTGTATTAATTAGAGGTTAAACCTCTTTAGGTTGCTTAACTACTCATTTAGTCACTTTACTTTGCCATTCCTTTACCTTATGGACATTAACAAGTTTTCACATTTACTTGTGACATTTACTTTCCCATTCCTTTAACTTATTGACACGTCAAATCTCACAATCCATGTCGTGACAAAACATTAAAGAGGATCAAATTTTTAAACTTTACTCCTGCCATTTGAATGACCTTGAGGCTCATTTGAACGAGATTTCTCACTCTTTCGAACGACCCTTCCAATGAGATATTCTAACAAGATGTCATCCTGCACGAGAACATCTAAGATTTATAGAAGGTTAAACAATCTTTTAGAGATCCAAAATAAGGCAACACTTGATCATAAACAAATGCTTTTCTCCTCGTTGGATTGCAATCGAATCCGCAGAGGTATTATGTTCTAAACCCTAAGTTTATTCCCTAAACCTAGTATTAATTTTACCTCTTTCTATTGTTTGATTAAAAGAAGATTTAGCGGATAAATTTTTTGATTCGGCGTATATCGCTTCCCAACACTAGGATCCTTCACAAAAATGTGAATAGTATTTTCACTGAACCCTCCCAGAACCTAATAATGAATTATGAAGCTTAAAGCCCAACTTAAACTATATATACCTGTTCAAGTGATGGGCTTGGGCCAAACTGGGTCTCTTGAGAGATGGGCCTAACTACTTTGGTATATAGAATATACTAGGGACCCAAGATAAATAATTAAATCTGCTTCCAAATAAATACTCAAAAACAAATTACAAATCTTGTAATTTATTTCCTTTCTTTATTTAATCATAATTAATTTCACTAAATAACTATGATTACACTCTAATTTCATTATCTAAATATCACTCAGATATAATGAGGTCTTATTTGCAAAGTTGATTAGGATGCATAATGTGATTAATTGCGTTAAGCTTTCGAATCCTTCTTGCTCAAGTCATTTTGCTACTTATTTACTTTAGCCAACATCTAATCAATTTCCTTGATTATTAGGCTTAAATTATTTTTCTACTCTACCAAATTATAAAATAATCCACTAATTAAGTTTAACTGGTGGAAAAAAATCTTATAAGTCATTCAATGGGTGTTACAATACTAGGTATCCCCGGATGCGTATTATTTCGAATAAAGATCTTAGACCTACTCACATAATTGTCACCACATGCGAGGGTGTAATTTGATTCAATTTAAAATTGAATTACACCCATAAATATCTACGAAACAATCATATAATCATTTTAATCCTCATAATTCTCGGGATTAAGAATATATGCACCCTTTAAAAATGGCGTGAGATTGCCTGAGTTTAAATGAAATATCCCTTAGATTCAAATCTTATGGGTGGCCTCGTTCAATATAATCTTGGGTTATGATCACAATCCTCTTTCGAACTCATATAAGTTCTCGAACTATCATACATGTTTCCATAATTTGAGGTAAATCAATATGATTGCATCGCAACCGTTCCGATAGATTGTCAACTCCCGATTTAGGATATCATCTAATTGTGATTGATCTGAAGCCAACTCACCAGAAATCCTATTGAGCTCTCTCTCTCTCTCTCTCTCTCTATATATATATATATATATAAAGCATTCTCACAAATTTTCTCATTTAAAAACGAATAAAAAATCCTTTATTAATTAAAATAAAATGCTTACACATGGTTTTAAGAATAAAATCCCAATAATTTGTTTGTGCTCTAACTACCCTCACAATGATATTGGGAATCACCTGAGCATCCCCATAATGGTTTCTTCCAACACAAATGACTTGCAATGATCCCTAATCTTCCACTTGGAGAGTGGAAAAACTGTAACTTGGTCATCGACTCAAAGCATCCACCCCAACGTTGGCCTTCCCCGGGTGGTACTGAATTATGTACTAATAATCCTTAATGAAATCAAACCACCTCCACTGATAATCGTTGAATAATATGGAATTGAGAATGAATTATTAATCACTATCTACTAATCTCCAATATTTAAGCATTTATACTAAAACGTACAACATAGGATGTTATGTATACATGTTTATATAGCCTTTGATAAACTTTCAACATAGGATCGGGAATTCTTTTACCCACATCAAGAGGGAAGGAGACATTATTATTTGGAAAAACTCTTAGCTCAACAATTTTTGGGATTTGAGCCTTGTTCCTATGTAACTCGAAAATATCTCACTATAAGTTGTCGATCTTAGCACTAATTTGAGCTATCATGGTCCTCAAATCTGGATGAAGGTTGAATTATTGATTAGGGTTCTCTACGAGGTAGATGAAATAAGATTGTTATGTTCCTTGTGAAGATAGTGAGAATGCGGATGAAGTACAACTCCGAGGCAGTCGGATGGAGGACTACAACTGGTGGGAAGCCAAGACAAGTTAGGAAGAATAAGGTCATTCCCTAGAGGGATATGGTTTATTTTTAGAATTTTTTTTTTGAAAAAAGTATGTTTTTTGGTATTTGAAGAAGGGGGAAATATATTAAGCCGCATTGTAGTTGTTACTATTAGGTTTCACTTGTATATTGTTTAGCCTAGGGTGTAAGGGAAATGCCAGATAAGACTCGAGCCTTAGAGAAAATAAAGCACCACAATAAATAGGTTGATGGTGAAGGTTTTGGACCGTAACCAGGGCCTATGGGTCACGATCTTGGACAGTGATCATATTGAGGGTGATAAAATCGTGGATCACAATCTAAAACCATGATCAGTGCTGATTTACTGGTCACAGTTTGAGACCATAAATCGATGGTCATGACTCAAATCGTGACCCTTCTTGTGACCATTTAAAGGGCGTTTATTTTGGATCACGGTCCAAAACTGTGACACCCAGTGTGCACTACACCAAAATGGGTAAATTGGCACCCTTCCAGTGACTAGCCTTCGTGGTCATTGGCCGTGACAAAAAAACACGCATTTTTTGCCACGGTCATTGACTGTGACAAGCCCGTGACAAAGGCTTGTCACGGTCAATGACCGTGACACGTCCATGACAAATGTCCCAGCAAAAAACCCTTTCCCCTTCTTTTTTCCCTCTCTCTCTACGCTACTCTCCCTCTCTCTCTCTCTTTCTCTGTCTACTTTTAGGTTAGTTTCTCTCTCTCTCTCTCTCTATCTATCTATCTCTCTCTCTCTCTCTCTCTCTCTTCCATTTATATATATATATGTGTGTGTGTGTGTGTGGTGGGTGGGGGGGTGGGGAGGGGGGTGGGGCAGGGTGGGGGAATGGGGTGGGGCAGGGATGGGGGGCTATTTGTGTGTGTGTAGTGGTGTGTGTGTGTGTGTGTAGTGGGGGAAAGGGGTGGGGTAGGGTGGGGAGGGAGGGGGCAGGGATGGGTGGGTGGGTGGTGGGGTGGGGGGCTGCGTGTGTGTGTGTGAATGTGCATGGGTGTGCGTGTATGTGCAGTGTGCGTGTATGTGCATGTTTGTGCGTAATGTCCCTTGTAAACAAATTGATTGGTTATTAATTTTTTTAGTAAATTAGTATATGATTGCCCCTCATTATAAATTAGTAAATTAATATATGATTAATTATGAAAGTATGATTGCCCCTCATTGTAAATTAGTAAATTAATAATTGTATACTTTAATTGTTAGTTTAATTGATGAAAATAATTAATTGAGTAGATGAATTAGAAGGAGTACGGGATACACATTTGTTGTTGACATTGTTGTTGGATTATAGTGGATCGATGTTGGGTTGGTTAGTTTTTAAAGTGGCATGACCACTGGATTATTGTCCATATGAGGGTGGGATTTTTCAAGTTTTTTTTAAAATTACTTTGTATATCGAACAATATATATATATATAGTATGATAATTAAATGAAACATACTTGAAATTACATATAGTGCGCATAGATACTAGCCTTCTATTTCTTATGCGTACGCATTTAATAACCCTTAGACCCGTTCGAGAGTCATCACCCCTATAATGAGATCTCTTGAATTGTCCCGTTTGGACAGTTTGGGACTGCATAAATTCTGTATAATATTCTTAGTGGCTTAAAGTTGTTACTTTTGGAGGAAGTTCTGTAGTCGTATCCTAATGTTCTTTGGGTACATACTAGATTGACAAGTGTGACTATTATTTCAATTGATCAATTGAAATAACACTCACACTTGCCAATCTACGTCGTGTACTTGGAGAACTACGGGGATATGCTGTCGAATTTTTTTCAAATCGTAACAATGTGCATGAGCTGTTAAGTATATTACAGAAAAATACGGTCTTATATGGGATAGGACCACTCACCCTTTAGAGGAGATGAAGGAAATAGAAATTTATATTATAAATTGAATTTGAATATAAATAAGACATAATTAAATGAAACATACTATAAATCTAAGTTTTGTTTATACTAATCCATGAATATACGCTTCGTACCTTTAATAGGTGATTAGTTGTGGTAGTTGTGGTGGGATATCCGAAATACAAAGAGTGGATGGGTGACAGAAATAGAATGGGGGATGTGTTTCGCAGAGGTGCTAACGAATTTGTGAAATATGCAAAGAGATGTCATAATGACGAAGAGTTTTCGTGTCCATGTGCTAGGTGTAAGAATGGTAAGGTGTTTGAGTGGAAAACAATTGAACTACATTTGTTAAGATCGGGTATGCAAGATAGTTATCGATTTTGGAGTTCTCACGGTGAATTGAAAGTTCCTTTTGTCCCCGACCAACCTTCACAACAACCTTCAACAAGTCGGATGTAGAAGGGGACGACGTAGATCATAATATGTTAGAGGATTTAGTTGATGATGCGTATGGAGTTTATGAATCATAAGAGAATGAAGTTACTGATGATGTAGAAGGTTCAAGTGCTCGTGAAAATATCACGATAAAACTTGACGATGACTACCAAAGTTTAAAATTTAAGGCGACCCAACCGTTATACTCTGGCTGTGAGAAAGATCAAATAACTTTACATACCATGGCTGGTTTGCACATTTTGAAGACGCAATACGGTTTGTCTGGCAATAGCGTGACAGGAATTCTGAAATGGGTAAAGGGCTTATTACCCAAGGAGAATACACTTCCAAATAACTATCCTGTTATGAAGAACATTTTGAAAGGTTTGGGAATGAAGTATAAATCGATTCATGCTTGTGTGTATGACTGCATACTATACCGAAAGGAGTATGAAAATCTCGATCATTGTCTGGTATGCTATGAACCTAGATATGTCCAATCTACTAGTAAGGAAGGCAAAAACTCAAAAGTGCCTCAAAAAGTATTGAAATATTTTCCCGTTGGGCCTAGATTAAAGCGATTTTTCATAGTACCATGGATAGCGGAGGAAATGACTCGGCATGCTAGGGCAGAAGTAAGGGGTAATATCATGCGTCATCTTATTGATTCTACAGCCTGGAGGAGGATGAATTATGAGTATCCCGATTTTGCTCGAGAATAACGCAACATTCATTTGGCTATATCAACAGACGGTTTCAATCCATTTGGAAATCTAAGCACCAATCAGAGTGTATGGCCAGTGATCCTAGTCCCATTCAACCTCCCTCCTTCACAGTGTATGAGACCTAAATTTTCGATGATGGCTTTGTTGTTATTTGGGCCAAAGGCACCAAGTGATGACATCGACGTATACCTGGTTCCTTTGGTAGAAGAATTAAATGAGTTGTGGGAAGAGGGTGTGCAATCATTTGACTCTTTTAGAAAAGAAGAGTTTACGCTGAAAGCTATGTTGATGTGGGCAATTTATGATTTTCCAGATTATGGGACATTATCCGATAGTATAGTACATGGTTATTTGGGGTGTCTTATTTGTGGAGAGAAGACTGAATCTCTTCGTCTATCCTTTATCTAAAAAATTGTATACCATTGCCACAGGAGGTTTTTACCCCCGGCTCATAGTTTCAAATTTGATAAAGGTTCCAATTTTTTATTGGGCAGGGTTGAACATAGGTTACTGTCGAGACAACTTTCGGGTTCAGAAATTAAAAGTAAATCTTCTTAATGTGACCCTAATATTCCAGGTAAGAATCCCAAATCTAAGAATGTCAAGCATAAGAAGACCCCAATTGGGAATGAAACTGAGACAAGAAAGGCATGGTCTAGGAGGTCAATTTTATTTGACTTGCCTTATTGGAAGAATAACTCGGTGCACCATGTATTGGATGTGATGCATGCAGAGAAGAACTTCGTTGAACATGTTGTGGGGACTTTCCTTGGGGGGAGTCATTCGAAGGATGGAGAAAATGCACCAAAAGACCTTAAATCGTTGAAACTTAAGCCATAGCTATGGTCGAAAGAAGATAGTAGGGGAAGGACAATAATTCCCCCTGGTGCGTTTACTTTGACGAGTGGGGAAATGAAGGTGCTTTTAGACACAATATATAATTTGAAGGTCCCATCTACTTTTTCATCCAACTTGCAAAGGATTGTGAATTATGCTACTTATGATTTACATAAGTGTAAGTCCCACAATTGGCATGTGATCATGCAATTGGTTCCTCTATTGTTTAAGCAATGTTTCGCCAAGCACAAGGATTTGCGGAGGGCTATTATGCAAATTAGTATTACCTTATCACTCTAGTGTGAGAAGGTAGTCAATCGAGAACACATAGTGGCCGCAAAATTGGCGTTGACCGAAGCGATTTGTGTGTTGGATAAGTACTTTCCCCAGCATTCTTTGACATAAGTGTTCACTTGTTGGTACACCTATGCGACGAGGCACTTTTTTGTGGTCCAGTTAGATATCGATGGATGTATCCGTTTGAAAGATTGATGAAAGTTTTTAAAGATTACGTCAAGAATACACGATATATTACAGGATCAATTGCAGAGGAATACATAACCGTGGAGTCATTAATATATACTCGGGAATATATGCCTGACTCGACTAGCGTTAATGACACTGATGAGTTTGTCGATGATGGTGGTCATGCGATGGGAAAACGAGTGAAATTAACGAGTTTTCAACATGAACAAGTAGCTCGTTATCTATTTGACACACATGAAGATGTCGAAGAATGGAAAGAGTAAGTTTCGATTATTATAATGTTTAACATTATTTTAGATTATTTTATACATGATTAATTTTGTAATATGTAGAAAATATGAAGCCTGTGAGAACAATAAAAGACGAAAAACAATGGTACAATCAGATAGCGAATTTAGGTTGTGGTTAACACAAGAGGTAATTATAATGAAAATGGCCATTATATAACGTTACATTACACTCAAATTTTACAACTAAGATAATTAATTTATCTATATTCTCATCTCTTAAAGACGGGTGATGCAACATCAAGGTTTGCTCATCTAGCCACTAGGCCCTTGTTCGTGGCACAAGAGTACAAAAAGTATCGATTGAACGGTTACATTTTCGGCACTAAAGTGTATGAGGAAAGTACAAATGTACAGAACTCGAGCATTTCATACAAGGCTCTTACTTTCTTTCGAGCGAGCGCAAAAGATAAAAACCTCGTTGAATCTGAAATGACTTACTATGGTGTAATCCTAAATATATTTGAATTGGATTATATAAGCTTCAAAGAGGTTGTATTTTACTATGACTGGGTAAGAGTTGAGGATAAAAATGCTTATAAAGTTGATCCTGTCACCAATTTGATCATGGTTGACTTGTCCAAGTTGAAGAGCAACGACCAAGTGAGCGATGAGCCGTTTGTTTGTACATTTCAAAAGGTTAACCAAGTGTTTTACTCGGAGTATATCAACAGCGAGCCATGGTCAATTGTCCAACACGCGCCAAAACGTCTAAATAGTAGTGTGGATGACTTGGTTGCTCTACCGAATATCAATCCATTTTTTATGATAACCCGAATTTTAAACAATTTTTCAATTTGTAATAAATATTCCAATTTGTACCGAAATATTCCAATGCGTTTGGACAGTTTGGGACTGCATAATTTCTATATAATATTCTTAGTGGCTTAAAGTTGTTACTTTTGACGGAACATTCTATTGTAAATTGAATTTGAATTTGAAATTTAAGTTTTGTTTATACTAATCCATGAATATACGCTTCTTACCTTTAATAGGTGATTAGTACATAGTTATTTGGGGTGACCTATTTGTGGAGACGAGACTGAATCTCTTCGTCTATCCTTTAGCTCAAAAAATGAAGCAAGAATTCCCTTCATATCCGAACACTAAGAAATGCCATAATCCTATGGAGTGATGCTCTGAAAATTCCTTCCAACTATTGTGTAGCCAAACATCACCAGTTGAAGTTGTCAATTCCACTTTCCATACCCCACCACTTGGAACCTCTAGCAAAACATGGGAAAATATGGAAAGTGGAATTGACAACTTGAACTGGTGATGTTTGGCTACACAATGGTTGGAAGGAATTTGTAGAGCATAACGCCTTAGGATTATGGCATTTCTTAGTGTTCAGATATGAAGGGAATTATATTTAACACGATTGTCCGGGGTACATTAGTTGGAAGGAGGTGCCTTATGAGCTCAAGTTAGCTGTTTGGGTGACACTACAGGTAATGTATTTATATTTATATTTATATTTATATGAATATTTCTATTTCAATTTTAATTTTGATTTCGATTTCGATTTTCATGAATATTTACTTGTTGGGTGGCACTACACTATTATTATGAATATTTTCTTGTTGTTAGCCCACCCCTTATGATAATCCTGGCTCCACCCTTGGTTATGCCACATGTTCATTTAAGCTTCTTCAAAGGATTTCCAACATAAAGTCTCTTTCATTATCATGTTCTACCATGTTGGTAAGCTATAATATCTCTGCTATTGTTGCTTGCATAAATGACTATATTTTTTAGATTTATTACTTTTTAATTCATTTATAAAATCTCTCTTGTGAAGTGTCTTGCAGTGGATGATTCTTATAGTGTAACTGGAACTGGAAATTGGTGCTGGATTTTCTCAAAAGTTGTCCTCTTCTAGAGGTTCTTATCTTTGAGGTACGTCAAGGGTTCATAACATCACTTCCAGCTAAATAGTTTGTAGATTTGAGATAATTGATGGTGATGTTGTTTCTTCTTATATTAGTAATTTTCATTTTGTTGTGAACAAATTGGGACATCGTTGTTGGAATGGTATGTACCTGATTGTTTGAGATCACACCTAAAGACAATCGAAATTACGGGATTAGGGTCGAACAATGGAGTTGAACAGTTGAGGTACTTTGTTGAGAATTCAAAAGTTTTGGAGAAGACTATAATGAAGATGAAGGGTGGTGTTGAACAATTAAAGCTTCCAAAGTGTTCAAAGCACATGATTAGTAAAATAAGTAAATTAATAAGAATATTGAAACGACAAAAATATAGCATGACGCGAAGTTGTCCCGTTTACATATTGTTTCTATTTTGAATGTATATTTGCATTATCTCTAGTTTATTTGGATATATGATGTTTGAACAGGTACAACGTTGCTATAATAGGTACAAATATACTGCTAGGCAGTGGCAGTGGCCATACTGCCCAATAGATTTTTTTTCAATTCTGCCCAGAATTGTCACGGTCATTGACCGTGACAGGTCCGTCACAAACAAACTTATCACGGTCTATGATCGTGAATTTTTTTTATAAACTGTCACGAGCTTATTACGGTCATAAACCGTGACAAAACTTGTCACGGTCAGGGACCGTGACATGACCGTGACAATTCTAACGAACTTGTCACGGTCCATGACTATGACAAAAAAAGTTATCTCACCCAGAATTGTCACGGTTATTGACCTTGACAAGTTTAACTTGTCAAGGTCAATGACCGTGACAATTCGGCAGATTTGGTGTAGAGGTGATCATTTAAAATTATAAAATATATAGTCACGATTTTAAACCGTGACTATATATTTTATAACTTTAAATGGTCAAACTAGGGGTTACAATTTTGGATAGTGACCACAACTATGAGCAAAATTAAAAAAATCAATATTTGGTCACTGTTTTTAGCTGTGACCAAATATTATATTTTTAATTTTGTCACAGTTTTGGTCATGGTTCCAAATGGTTACAAAATTTTTAAAAAAATGCATTAAAAAAAGCATGTACATTTTTAAAAGTAAATATTTAGCCATTACTCCATCCATAAATCAAATATTAATAATACAACACAAATTAACTAACTAAATCCATCAGAATATTCAATACAAATAATAATACAACACAAGTTTGCGTGAATATGATAATAACATCACAATATCTTCATTGAAATCCGATGCTTTGATTGATTTCTTTCACGAAATAAGACTTCAAAATGTTCATTCTCGAACTAAGCCTTCAAATAAGATTTCAAAATGTTCCAAATGGTAAGTAACAAAGGACTAGAATGGCAAAATGACTTCGGGATGCCTATGTAGCTAAAAGATGGCATCAAAATCCACGTAGTTCGTAAGATGAACAAGATTGAAGTCTAGCCCATAATTCGAATCTAGCGTGTCCCTTTTGGTTTATGAAAATATATGTGAAATATGTTAAAAGTGTAGAAAATTATGAGAACATTCTAAATTTGGAATTGTGGTATAGGCCCCCTTTTTGGGGTTTTTTTATTTATGAAAATATATGTGGATGCATATATGATAATAAAAAGCATGGGATTAGTGATATAACCTAAAAATGGAATAATAACACAAAACAATGTAGGATTAGTGATCGAAGGATATAAGAAAATGAAATTAATGTTAACAATAACAGACTTTGATGCATTATGTGTCGATGAATATCACATAACACAAATTCCCAATCAAGGGAACCGCACATATATTGAACATCAACATAATCTATGGCCATTTGTGTGGTTACTTCATATTGGCGGTTTGTTATCAGTGTCATGTGCAAAACTTAAGAAGATCTACAAAATGATATTTTGCAAAATGTGAGCGATTGGGAAGTAAGTGTAAGAGAACTACATATATGAGTAGATGATACATAAACGTAAATAAATACACGCGGTATTCCAATACGTAGGATACAAATAGGGTTTTCGTACAAGAGTTCACTGAATGACAATAATATAATGTTTTAAAATTAAATCTTCGTCCAAATCAACTAAATGAACGATTAAATTAGTATTGTCATGAAGCAGACTGGATATCTGTAGGGGCCTTTAATGTATTTGCTTGAGTCGTCAAGCCATTCGGTGTTGCATAACAACATAACGATTATTGTCATTTATGCACTTAGAGTAGAATACCTTCTTGATATTTTGAAAGTAACAAATAAAAGTCTCGTCGATCGAGTGATATTTACTCTTCTTCTTATATAATTCTACCATTACAAGTTTTGAGGCAGGACCAACTTTATAATGATTCGTAGTGTCCTCTACATTCACCCAGTCACAATAGAAGACGATTTCTTTAAATTCTAAGTAATATAATTATAGGATTTATTGGACAATCCCATAATAGGTCAACAACATGTCTTTTGGATTTTTATCCTTTTTGCTACCTACAAAAGAAGTCGTTGAAGAAATTGATATGTTGTTTTTCATTAATAGTTTTTCCTCGCACGAGTATAAGACAAAAGTAAAACTATTGAAGAGGAATTTTTTGAACTCCTTTGCACGGAAACTAGGACCTTTGTCTAGGTATGCAAGTCTTGATGAGAAAAGACCTTTCTTTAAAAGATGCTTTTATTAATGGATTTATATTAGGCCATGTGTTAAAACACATACATAAATAACCGCAATAGAAGAGGTGGGAATTTCCTCTTTTAATACCCATGCCCTAAAATCACTTTTCTTTTGATTTTTTGTCATTTCGTGCTCATATTTTCTAAACATGTTCATGAAATTGTATAGTTTAAATGGTAATATGGAGAATACAGGTCATCAAATAAAAATAAGTCATATAATTAGTTACTAACTCTCTCCAATCTTCAACTTCATCTTGGGATTTAAAGACATAATGAATTGTTTGCTTGTATTGCAGATTGGTGAGTCTCACGCCTTTAGGGTTCCTAAAAGGTAATTCATCCTCCAACTCGTTAGGGTCCTCAATCACTTGTTCTTCACAAGTATTGGACCTCCTAAGCCCTTGTCCCAACATATGTTCTTAGGTGTATAATAATGATTTTACTGTTATGCATTCTTTCGCAATTGACCCTCCAATTATATTTTTGATGTAGTCTTTGAAGGTTTTCATCTGTCGCTCTAAAGGATACATCCAACGATACTTAACAGGTCCTCATAGTAAATCCTCATCACATAAATTCACAAGCATGTGAACGGTGATGTCAAATAAAGATGGAGGAAAATACTTCTCCAAGACATAAATCGCCTCGGCTAAAGTGGCATTCGCAGCCTTAATATGCGTCTTATTTACCATTTTTACACACATTAATATGAAGCCCAAACTAATCTGTATAAGTGAACTTTGGAGATCTTTGTGCTTAGAAAACTGATGCCTAAACAACATAGGGATTATTAGATGATGACACTCTAGTCATGAGACTTACACTATTTCAGGTCATATATTTGGTAGCTTACAACCCTGTGAAAATTAACGGATAACCATTTGGTGTCTTCAATTTCAATAACATGTCTAGGATGATATTTTTCTCACTAGTATTCAAAGTGAAAGCGCCTATGAGAATCGAATTTCTTTCAAGTTATAGGATCAGTTTTTTACCTTAATTTTTTTCTCATATCCTTTATATCGCGATCCGCCCTCTCTCCATCTATCAAATGAAATCCATCCAGACATGTTCCTACCCGATGCTTCGTAAAATTATTTCTTTGTGTGCATTACATCAATTACACGCCCTCTATGGTGCTATTTGCAATAAAGCAAGTGAAATAACATTGATCATTCGGACTATGCCTTAATTTTACTAAGATCTTGCGGATCCTCCCTAGCTTTAGGCTTTTGGCCTACAAACTGTGGGAATTTCCCATAAATTTATTACCTGAAGTCTCAACCTTCATCTTCTCCTTGATTTGATAACCGCAAAGCTGATCAATTTTCATCTTATGCTCTTGATGGGCAAATTAAATGTTTGACTTTTGTTCCTAAAAGGGTGACTGCTTGGTTGAAATCTATGATGATCGACATAAACCATATTTCCATTATGATCTAGCCAAGTGGATTCAGTTTCCTCTCGACAAATGGGACATCCATATAACCATGAACATTACGACTGGATAAGGTTTCATATTCATGAAAGTCATGGATTGCCCACATAACCATTGCTTTAAATGTGAACATTTCACCCCTGTGTTCCTCAAACTCCCTCACGCCTTAATCCCACAACTCTATAAGTTCTTCGATTAATGGGGCTATAAAATATCAATATCTTCACTGATAATGTTTGGCTAGGGTATCAAGAATGACAATAATGTGAAATCTTTTCTCATGTGCAGTGTGGGAGGGAGAATTAAAGGCTCCATGAGAACTGGCCAATAACTCTGATTAGTGCTTAAATTATCGAATGGGTTAAACCCATAGATTGATAATGCAAGATGAACATTACATGGTTCTTTTACAAATTCAGGGTGTCGTGCATTAAAAAGCCACGAGATAATTAAATTAACTAGATGACGAATGAGATTCTCATCCACCTCAGCTCAAGCATGCCATGTCTTGGCCTATGCTATCCATGGTACAGTGAAAAATATTTTTAACCGTGGCCCGCGAGGAAAATATTTTAATACCTTATGTGGAACTTGAAAGCAATTGAAAATTTTTGGTCTACCGTCTTTTCCATAGTCAACAAGCATATATCTTGGCTCCTTGCATACAGGACATTCATCATTCAGTTCGGGTTTGTTACGGTACAATATGCAATCATACTTACATGCATGGATAGATCTGTATTTTAAACTCAAACCCTTTAAGCTTTTTTTCATGCTAATAACTATTTTGTAATGTGTTATATTTAGGGATGATGTCCTTTTCCCACTTAAGAAGTGAAGTTACACTATTGCCTGATAAACTAAATAGACTCTTCAAATTATGCAAACCGATCATTGCGTATAACACTGAGTGATCTTCTTTGCAATTTTTATACAAAGGTCAAGTTGCATCAGCTTTTAACCGTATGTATTCTCGATCTTTGGGTAATTTAGCATCAACTTATTCATTGACTTGGTCATAATGCATATTATCCATATCCATATATTGACGGTTTTGATGGTGGTGGACTCCGTAAGCATCATTAATTAGGTCGATTAAAGGACAATGTGATGGAAAACCGTTCACCACATCCACCAGGTGGAATTTTGTCACATGGTCATGTACCATTAATTCTTCTAGAACATATGGTTCATTTCCCCCCATAGAATGTCCCTATCTTATAATCTTGAAACATACACCATATTATTACAATTTAACATCTTTCGAAGACTTAAAATTTTCATTTATACGGCGGTTGCACGGACACAGAATCTTATCACTAGTAATATTTCTATCTACATATTTAATAAATTCACAAACTCCCTTTACATGATGATTCTCTTCTATCCAATCTTTGTATTATAGGATGGCCATTAAGTAGTCTTCAAAATTCAATTCAACAATATAAATAGGTTGAAACGAATGTCATGTTGGATACAAGAACTCTCAGGATCTGATCGACGGGATGAATCTTAAAGGCCATGGAAAACCTCCACTATTAGAATAAATAAACAACAAAGCTACATGATTGAGCCACCATGCCCAAGTGCCTTTGAGAGGCTGATCACATGAAGCACTTTTTAACATTTGGGTCCTAACTTGTGGGTTTATAAGGTATCATTGGGGAAGGGGCATTGAGAAGAGTCCTTATAGTTAATGACTAAGGAGTCCTTCTCTCCTAGGTCATGGTCTCCCAAGGCCTAGCACTAGCCTAGGAAGGAAGAGAGTTCAACATACTGTCAAAGACGAGCTGATCAAATAGTGAAGGTCGAGAAGGATCAGCCCTGGAAAGTTTCCATGCAACAACTTGAAGATAGGATCGGGACCTGTTTACTTCATATTATCACGGCCCAATGAGGTGTTTCCACATAAGTCATAAATCGGTCATAAATAATCAAACTATGATATAAAAATTAAGGTAATTGGCAACATACATGTATGACACGTGTCATAGTATGGATGTGGTATTAGAAAACCAAAAGAAGATCATTTGAATAGGGGCGTTAGTGCACCTAAAAACCTAAAAACTCAATTAGATGAATAACTACCCAATAGTTACTAAAGAAGTTACGTTGCATGGTTAGAAACATTATAAATAAGGAACGAGCCCACAAGATACCAAAAATTAATTTTACATACTTTTATCCTTTCTTTTCTTTTCTTTTACTTTTCGTTCCTTTATTTACTGCATTTCTTTTAATTCGAAGTAGACTGTAAGGTAGATAGTAACTTTCTTTCAAGCTTATTAAAAATTCATTGCCTTTACATTTGTTTCTTTTACTTTATTGCTTTAAATTCCTTTACATGCTTTCTTTAAGTTCCATAGTGTAATATTTTTCTTTCAAGAATTTATCTTTCTTTAATTCAAAACTTTACTTTTCTTTTAGTTTATGCAATTTACATTTTATTTTGTCCTAATTAATTGCCACAATTTAGCGCTTTCATCAAAGTTTTCCATAAAGGAAGCATAAGTCCTCTTAATTGAGGTATCGAACGCAACACAATCGCTTGATATTGTCACTAGGCGAAGATCTTTGGTTGACAAGGCCACAAATCTTGTTTGTCATGCTCGCAACCCTAAATATTCACCAAGCCAAGTGAAAAATACCCAAATATATTTCTGGAATGCCCAGGCGAACAACAGTGTTGTGTTAAGGTTACAAATCGAATTGAATTTATACTATAAAACGTTGTTGAACTTGGCTCTACCAGTCAACATATTGCCACTTCAGAGCAAACAATGGTTGAAACAACTCAAGAGTTGAGACCAGTGGCTCGCAATCAAGATTTGAATATTCTAGTGGCTCCAAGAGCCAACAATAGTCAAAACACATCAGCAGTTGGTGTACCCACGAACATTTAAGACCAATTGATCAACAAACTGAATCCAGTTTTTAATCATTTAGAAATATGGTATAAAATCTTAACACCATCATCACGACACTGACCAATAAATTTGCCTTACCCAATGGGGTAACAACTAGTGGTCAGACATATGCACCACAAACTTACCCTTAAATACTGCTTATTATAGACCTAACACGAGTGAAACCAACTCTGAAAATAATATAAGGATGTCGAGATATCCCAATACCACTGGTATAGGTATTAGTAACCCATTTGAAGGTTCAAGACTACAAAACACTTACTAGCAGTTCAGTTACAATAACCCAATGAGGAGAGCACCTCTCCTAAAGGTAGGAAGGACCATACCACATCAAAATGATATCAACTTGGTTTTTCAAGCGATTTGAACTATGAAATTATCAATAATCCAGTATTTGAGCAAGAACTCAGGGGTTGGGGAACTCTAGGAGGTTGAATAATCAAACTTCTCAAGGATCCGAGCGTATGCCTTACTAAGCACAACAAACTATGCCTCCACAAGTCCCATCACCTTTAGTATAACCAATTCCCTTGTTGAACCAAGCAAGGCTTTAAAAGGTGCGAGGCGTGCTCAAGGCGTAGAGCTCAAGCCTTAGGAACCTAGGCGTAAAAAGGTGTTTTCCTTTTTTTTATTATTTTAATTATTCTAAGGATAGTAATATAATAAACTAATACATATCTTAAAATTTTAAAATATGTCCTTATGTTTGGTAGTCATATTTCTCATATGCATGCTCCATAATTAATATACAAAATGTACTTCTCAACATTTAATAAGCAATATACAAAATTTAATTTTCATCATTCAATAATCAATGTTGATAATCATTCAATAATTGATAATCAATAATCAATACAAAATGATTCAATATAAGAAATTTATTTTTCACCTTTCAAATAAAACAAATAGACTTTTGGTCGAAAGTTGATTGACAAGGTTAGGCTTTTTTTTTACCGAGAGACATAGAGGTTTGGGAAATTATTTGTCTTTTGATTACTTTGGACGAGATATTGGACCGGTTTATAAATAATCTTTAAAAGGCGATATCATTTTATTAAAGCATTTTTTTCAAAAAAAAAGTACGCCTCATGCCTTTTACCAAGAATAAGGTGTAGGCGGGCGTTTCTCCCAAGCCTCAACCCTAGGAGGACCCTAGGCGCACCTTTTAGAACATTGGAACCAAGTAAATTTCCCATAAAATAGGCAGCTTCCTGGGGGAGTTGGGAGGAACGAGATTATGGACATAATACACAAAATATGTGGACCAATGGCTCAGGAGGGTGGGTGGGTGGGTTGGTGGGGTGGGGGGTGTTGAAAACCCAATCTATTGGAAGTCATATCCAGAATGGATATATAGGATTGAACTCCAAAAGGAGTTCAAATTCCCAACTTTTACCCTTCTTTCAGGAGATGAAAGTCAATCCATTATGGAATACAATACTAGATTCACTAGTTAATGTACCGAAGATGGCACAAATGAGTATCTTAAACTTCGCTTGTATCCTAGTTCACTCACTGATGCAGTCTTTACATGGTTCATAGGTTTACTATTTGATTATGTCCAGAATTGACAATGAATGGAAGATATGAATCATGCATAATTCTTCCAAACAGAGGAAGAAGTTCTTAAGGATGACCTAGCTAGGTTAAACCAAAAGCCCGATGAAAAGGCTATTGCTTATAGGTTTAAATGGGCTAGGAATAGATGCAAAATAACCTTATCTAAACCAAAGTTTGTGAAGTTGGCATAAAATGGTTTAAAATTTAGGCTTCGAAATGAGCTTGACACCATTGTGTTTAGAGGTTTGGTAGAGTTAACTGCTGAGGTATTTAGTTATGAAACCCTTATAGAAGAAGATCATAAAATAATTACTTCTTTCATATTACCTAACCATTTGGTAGCAAGGAAAACATAACAAAATACATTATTTCATTAAGATGTTGGAAAATTACATGCTACTGGAAATTTTTGAATACAAGATACCTAAAATTGGTCCAAACATTTTCATAAGCAAGATTTTGGGTTCTAATTTGAGCCTCCCTTACATCAAATCATTTCTCCAACCATTTGGCCAATTCTATATTGGAAGTTTGCCTCTTCCATGATGGCAACATCAACTCTGGTCAATTGTCTCTCCAACTCTTTTTTATCATAAAAGAGGGCTAATTTTTACTTCGAATGGCCCCCAAGTCTTACAAGCCTCTAGCATCTATAATGTTCTGGTATGAGAAGTGGACTATGTTTGTAGATAAAGTATTTTCTTCAGCTTATGCTTCATCCATAGTTGTGAGGTGATAGGAAAGTGAATGAATCCCAGTGCGTAGTGCATTAATAATATTTCCCATTAAGACATCAATCTCAGAGACACAAAAGAGACCGCTCTAAGTTCACTAGAAAAAGTAAAGTGAGTTAGGTCTTCAAATGTAGCCAAACAAAGCTTTGAAGTTTCTCTAGAGCTTTTAGATATTATAAATGCTAAGATGGAGGGGTTGGTTGAACTTAAACAAGATGTTTCGATTGCTGTTCCATATTACTGGCCACAATTTCCAAAGATTGAACTGGAGTTATGGATATAATTGTTTTCCAATTGTCCATTGAAGGCGATAATCTCAATTGATGTCATCAAACTTGACATATCCTCACATGTATGATTAGTTTCTTACTTAGGATATAATTCTCTCAATGCCGAAGGTCTTGAACTTGGAGGAACTTCAAGAATTGGTGAGAGAGCATGTGGTATTAGAACATATCCACCAAGAATGTGTTCTTCCTTGGCCTCCTTTCCCTTTTTAATTATGGTTCCAATCCCCTATCATATTGAGAGGAAGGTTTAAGAATGGGAGCGTCAACAGTCATTGGGACTGTATTTGCCTCAACTGTTGGATTTAAAGTGAGATTGGTTGATGGATTAGGAACATCAACTGCCTCATTTGTTCGCTCATGAATTTGGGGTGTTGGAGGGGGTAATTTAGGATATCCATCTAGAATGATCTCATATGTGTAGGTGAAATACCAATTGGACCTAAACAAAGTTCAAAGTTAAAATTTTGTGGTATAATGATACCGAAATTGAAGAATTTCTCAAAAAATGGCTTACCTCCCTATTGGGTTAGGTAAACAAGTTTCCTTGCTATTTATTTAATACTTATCTTCTTATGAATTATGAATGTGGAGACAATAGTTTTCTCATCAGACCCAGTAGTGTCTGATGAAGTACTAGTAGAGGAAGACCTTGACCTAGCTGGTCTAACAAGAGGAATCTCCCATTCTTCCTTGATTTCCCTAAAGATTTCCTCCTTCACAACCTCCCTTTGTTCAGGGGTTAACTTGCTCCTAAGTGAAGATTCATAATTTCAAAGAGGTTGAGTTTTTACAAGAAAACCAATATAACACCCCGTATTTTGAGTAAATTATTTTTTGCATTTAAATTGCATGTGTGACATGATTTAATGGAAATGGAAAAATAATGTGAAATTTATAAATATTAATTAGTGAGAACATGATTAACACTCATGTGTGGATTTACTAGTGTGATTATTTAATTAAGTCAATTGTAGTGCATCATATGTGAGTTGAAACTGCGAGAATTGACAGTATCGCAATCAGGGGCATTTTTACGGGCTATTTTTGGGTTGAAATAGAATATTTATTTTTAGTAACCCGAATGATGATTTTGAGTTCAAAATTGATCCATAATAGGTCAAAATAGTCCGAATTACATACCCGGGGGTAGTAATTGGGTTTTGGGGAAATTTTAGACTATCCCGGGCTCACGTAGGGGTATTTGAGTTATTTTAATGATAATAACCTACTTTTTGGATTAGAGGGTTAAACCATAAGGTTGATTAATGGGAGGCAGCCATATCATTATTCCCAAACTCTAAGAGAGTCAGAAGAGGAGAGAAAGAAGAAAAATCAAAGGAGAAAGTTAGAGGAGGCTATATTCAAGAAGGATTCATGAAATTTTAGCATCGATTCATCATATATAAGAGAGATCAAGCCCTAAGAAAAATCCAGGCAAGTAATTAACTTTCTTTAAATCAAATTGAGGTGTATTCATGTTTATATTATGGTAGGTGTAAAATAAAAGAAATTTTGGGAAGGGTTCTCACATGTAAATGGGATTTTTTTAGGAAATTGATATCTTGTGTAGTTTAGATGATCAATTGATGAAGTGAAACTATTTATGATTTCTGAAATTAAATTATATTTTGAAATTTGTGTTTTAATACACTTAAATATGGAATCTTGTTGGGTTCTTGGTTGAAGAACAAGGATCTTGAATAACTTAGGGTTTTATTGATGAACATAAGATGTCAATCTGCCAGAATTTTTGACGTTACTTTAAACTTATGCTATTTTAATTTCACTTAGAATTAGATTGCGTGCCATTGATTTTTGGAAAGGTCTAGGTCTTATATTTTCAATGAGTTTTGAATGTGGTCATTTGGAGTTCTGTAGAGGGAGATATGGAAATTTTAATACTGGGTGCTTAATCTGTCAGCATATCAATCTGCCAGAATTTTGATATTATTTAAAACTTATGATATTTTAATTTTACTTAGAATTAGATTGGGTTCCATAGACGTCCGGAAATTTCTAGGTTTTAGCTGTCCAATGAGCTTTGAATGAGGTTAGTTGGAGTTTTCTAGAGGGAGAAATCACAATTTTACTATACTGTGTTTAATCTACAAAAAAATTTACGACCCGATTCGGTTGCTTAGAAAATGGCAATTTTGTTAGTTTAGGGGTAAAACTTGAAATAAATGATTGGAACCATAACTTTAGTAGCTTAGGATTATCGATATATTGTTGAAATATGATTTTTGGAGATTTTGGGGTTTAGTTATTGGGTAAATTCTGGGGAGTTCCAAATGAAATTTATAAGCCCTAAAGGTCAGAGAGAGTTTAATGGAGTGATGTAAATAGATTTTATTGCCTATGGGTGAGTGGATAATTAAATTCAAACTAGAAATCGTGAGAGAGATAATTGACAATAAAATTGAAATATCGAATTGATGAGTTAAATTCGGGAATAAGTGAACGGATTGGTTAGGTTAAGTACGGGTGTTTTATAGGAGTGATGTTACCTGATAAACTTGAATGATTATACAACGGGCCGGTTTGGTAAGTCCGGGCATTTTAGCAGGGTGACAATATTGTATTTTAATGAAAGGATGAAAATTTAATTAAGTTAGAGTCGAGATTTGAGGGCTAGTGTCGGGTGATAGGCATGGGTTAACCGAGTTTTGTAAATATATATATATATATATATAAACGGGTATAAAGATAATATATATATAAATGGAAATGATATCTATGTGCATGATATTTATATGGTAGCATACCTATAATGCCTGCTATCACAGGAGGGCACGCGTAGCGGGAGATCACACCTTGGAAAATCCAGCGAGGTTCAGATGTGTGCCCCTAAACATTGAACTTCTGGACGATCACAATTTGAGTGTACGATACTATTGCTGGTCATTTTTACGTAGTCCAAGGACTTAGAACTATGTTCGCCTACATTGTGTGTTTATTTGATTTATGGTTCGAGGGTGATTCCAAACTGATAGTACGGGATTTGGTACGTAAGGTACATGGACTAGATAGAAGAGTATGCATGCATTGCAGTTTTGTGGATGTGGTTACATATATTATGAGTGATATATATATATATATATATGTGTGTGTGTGTGTGTGTGTGTGTGTGTGTGTGTGTGACATTTCTGATAAACGTATATGATAGTGTAATAAATTAAATACGGGCTTAATACATTAATGATGAACATTGATAAATAACTCGAGTAAAGTTATAAATTGAACAATGATTTAATAAGATAATAAGAGACATTTCTAATTAAGAAATGAAAGTTAGATAATACTCGAGTGCTAAGGAGGTTTTGTAATGAGTCTAGTTAGACAGGGTAGTGTAACTAGATGGGTTAAGATGTATGCTCTAGGTGTGCACAATAGTTGAGAAGTGAGGGGTAATCTCATGAGAGTGCGACATCGGCCTAAATATGGAAAGTTTAACTGCATATTTATTTACTATATCTTAATTACTTGCTAAATATTGTTAAAAGGTTTTGGGCTCTGACCCATATCAAATCAGTTTTCAAAATATTTTAGGTGTCCAACAAAGTGGACGCTAGACTTGATGATTCTTTCCAGGGATGCGTAGCTGCATTACTTGTGGAGGCATGCATGATTTGTGTAAACACGTCAGTTATTCATTCCTATATTAGGATTTATGATCAGTATTTCATTTAGGCATATTGCCCCTTCAGTTGATACACCCTTTTTCAATTTCATTTATCAGATGATATATTTGGATTCAGTTTTATTTCATTAGACTTATGGTTTGGATTTTAGTTTTGGAACCGATGGTTTATTCGATACTTATTATTTCTCTACTTATCATGTGATGATTCAGACTCTTATATTTGTATGGGTGGTTGAGTAATATTATTTATTTTTGCATGTTGTTACGTTAATGAAAGGTAAAATTTGGTACTATCTTAATTTAACATAGGTGGTTAGTAATTTAAAAGGTTTTCGATCGTGATGCTAAGAATGAACCAAATGAGATTTTTATTTGTTTTAGTAAAGGATTGATCACTCGTGATTAAAATAGTCGGGGTATCATAACCAAATGGTTTGGTCAAGGTCAATACAAATAAAAATAGAATTACAAGAGATGACTAAAGGCTTACCAAAGGAAGAAGGCTTCGAAGGCTCTGTGGCTACTGACAATGGTTTAAAAATGATCTCTATATAGCTAGGCCACTAATCCTTAAATGTGGGAGTCACACTAGCATTAGACTCAACTTCTGTAATGCTAAAGGTGCTTTGAAGCCTGTGATACTCAGCTATACCCTGCAGAATGATACCTTCAAAATATGAGAAGACCCAGAAAACACATGAGGATTGGCTTGGCTTCTCATTAGGACAAGAATGGATTAGTAAAAGATGTAAGGATGTTTTTGTCTGTTATCAATTTGTATGTCTTGTACCTCTACAACGTCGAAGAAGTTCAATATCACATTTACATCAAGACGAATTTGAATAATCAAGGTTCTTTAACAAACAGCCTCCGCAAGGTTAACTTTTGTAAGGTTACATTTTAGAGTACCTTAATAATTCACTTAGAGTATTGAGATATTTTTCACAAAATATTTTCTAAGTGTTGGAGCGGATCTTTAAATGTTTTTTTCAAAAAATATATTTTCGGAGTTTTTAAGGTGGTATATTTAGTGAAAGGATAAATGAGAAAAAAATATGTTTTAATCATCTGGTTCGAACGACATCGTATCTGGTTCAATGACAACGCATCTGGTTCAAACGACATCGTATCTGGTTCGAACGAGTTTTGCCGACTTAGTTTTTTTTCTATAAAAGCTCATTAAATGGTTTCATTTTCTTTAAGAAGTCCATAATTTTTGAAAGACAGAAAATTGCGAAACTGCAGAATCCTTTTGGCTTCTTCTTTTAGGGTTTAATCCCTTTTTATTTTCAATTCATAAAATCCCGATATCTTTATGTGAGTTGTTTTGGAACCCAAAGAACATACTTTGTTATTGTTCATCCCTTGTGGGGAGATCTCTACAACCGAGAGCTGCGTGCTATTGTGGAGTGAGTTTCTACGAGGTTTATGACTGCGTGTCATTGAGGATCTTCTGCGTGTTGATTCTTTGCTGAAGACTGCGTTTCTGGACTGCGTGTCCTTGTGGTATAACTGCGTGTGAACCATTGTTGATTTCTAGCCGATGCTTTGAAGGTTTGACGAAGAGACCGTGCGTTACACTTGTGGGCGGTTATCAGGTTGTATGTAAGTCAATGGTCTTGAAAACTTCTCAAAGTTCTAGAAATAAAGGTTTCGCCCTTTGGAGATTTTTCCTGAATTATTGTGTTGCATGATTTACTTTTATTTGTTTGGACACGTAGATGCATGCTAGGGTTTAAATAAAATTGGGTTTTATATGCTTTAGACTCTAATTGACTAAAAGACTGAAAATTGTATGAAACCACCCATTGACAATTAATATTTTGCATTCTCAAATTGGTATTAGAGCCTGTTGCATTAATTTACTCTGTAGATCATGTATTGTAATTTTTTTTGGTGGTTATTTGTGTTCCTCTCCTGATTTGTTTTCTCGATGGATTCTCATACTGTTGAAGTTGTTAGTTGAGATGAGTTTTATAATGTTCACGACCGTGCGGAAAAATCAACACTTTTGAATTTGAAACTTTGCGAAAGAATTAAAATTTTGGAAGAAGAAAATTCTCTTTTTAAATATAAGTTTGAATATTTGCAAACGTTTCAAACTCAAAGAGATATTTGTCGTGAGCACTTTGGTAATTTATGTATTGACTTTGATTCTCTAAAAGTTGCCAAAAAGGAGAATGATGATAGAGTCCTATTTTTTAGAAAAAGTTTTGGAGGACTTAAATAATTCTAGTGTTCTCGTTTGTGCCGTTGAGGATAAAAAATTAATCGATGATTTTACGGCATGTGAAAAGACTCTTAGGGATAAATTTATTTTAATTGAGGGGGAGAGAGATAATCTTTTAGGATTGATTGAAAATTTGAAAAATGAATCTGTAAAATTGGAAGAGTCTAATTCTTTACTTGAGTAAAAAATTTTGGAGTTGAAAAATGATTTAAAAGACTCGAGTAATTTTTGTAGCAGTGGTGATGGCTCATCGTGTTCAAATGCTACCGTTACTAAAGTCCAATCGTTTACGTCTGTTCACTTTGGGGTAGGAAAGGGCACCTTAGGCGTTTCTGTTTTGATCTTCGAAGAGGTGTTAGAAAGTTTATGTCTAGTGTTACCGTGATTCCCAAAACCCCCACACAACGTTTCACAACTATTTGGGTTAGGAAATCACTTTTAGAGGCACTAGATTTTAGACTAGTTGATTCCCGTTTGCTTTCGAATGATTCTTCTCTTGACATATCATATAGATGGTTGTGTTTGCAGGTTTGTCATACGCTAGTTGTGTTTCATGATTTTTGTTTGCTAGTGTTATGACATGTGTACTTTTTGTATTAGATTTTTTGTTTTTAAAAATACAAAAAAAATTTATTTCAATAAATTTTTTGAAAAATACAAAAAGATTTTTGTTTTTAATTTTGCACTTTTTTATGAATGATCATTTAGGATGACTGAGTCACAACTTCATTTCATATCCATGCGACTTTTTTTTGATAGTGTTTTGAGACAATAAGTCATGCCATTCATGTACTTTATAATGTTTGGAGTCATTAAGATGTAATTAAGTGTTATTACTTACATGATTGACTAATTATTTCCTTTGATGCACACGAGCACGAATTTGTTTGAATTTTGTTCTTGTCGAATCACATGTTGGTTACGTGTTTTCATCTCAATTCTGTCTATTAAAACGAACCAAATGCGATAAAACAAGATAATAAAGGGCGTGCATGTTTTAACCGTTTGCCGTGAGTTTGTGTGAATTTTAAAAACGGTGAAGGGCTACGAAAGGTACACATATATCCTTCGCGATTGAGCCACTGTTTAATTGAACCTAAAAATTGAGGTATTTAAATTATCCAGGGTCCAAAGAGGTTTAAAAGAGCTCGAAAAAATTTAAAGGCAATAAAAAGAAATTTAAACCAAAAAGGGGCCATTTGGTTTATTCACCAATTCTCCAATGTTTGAGAATTTAGATCACCTCGAAAATAAAATATATATGAGGGAGTTTGGTTGGAGAATTTAAACGGCCTTGCACATCCTTAAAAAGTCTTGAAAAAGCGTTAAAAAGTTTTTAGACGTTATGGGTGTGAAAATCATGTAGACTTTGATTTGTTGATTTTGATTTAAGACGATGTCATCTAAATTCAACATTTTTACACCTAAGGACGATTTTGATGCTCATTCGTTAGGAATACCCAATATGCATCGTGCACATATGACGTGATTGAGATTTATTTCCTATCGAATCTGTTCACACCCATTCATACTGTTTTCTACGATTTGGTTATCATAGTATGAATTGATGGTGTGTGTTTGTAACACTTTTGTATAAAAATTGAAAAATAACAAATAATTTGTGTAGTTTTTTAAGCATATCCTGCATTGAGCATGTTTGTCATATTTGTTTGCCTTGTTTATCGTGACACCCCGATTTGATTTATTCGGTTTATTCTTTTCCTTATCTATTTCGGACAAATAAAAAAGGGGATAACGAGTTAAGATATTATTGGGGAGTTTAAGTATGGGGGAGATTTGATTATGTTTACATGTTTTATGTTTATATCATTCCAAGCTCGATACGTCACGAGGTTTTTGCTTTATGTCATGTGTGTAGGTACAAATGAAGATTTTTGAATTGCACACCCTGACGATGACAAAGAATGTTTGAGGTTTGTTGAAGATTGAAAAAGTTTGAAGACTTATCATTTACCTATTCACTTTTGGGTTCATGGGAGCGTAGATTTGTATAGGTCATATTTTGATTGATAATTAAGATGTTTTTATTTTGTACCGGCATAGACATAGGTGGAGATTTGTAAGGACATTTTTGTCCGTTATCAATTTGTATGTCGTATACCGCTACACCGTCGAAGAAGTTCAAGATCACATTCACATGAATAAGAATCCGAATAATCAAGGTTCTTTAACAAACAACCTTCGCAAGGTTAACTTTTGTAAGGTTACGTTTTAGAGTACCTTAATAATGCACTTAGAGTATTGGGATATTTTTCACAAAATATTTTCTAAGTGTTAGAACGGAGCTTTAAATGTTTTTTTCAAAAAATATATTTTCGGAGTTTTTAAGTTGGTACATTTACTGAAAGGATAAACGAGAAAAAATATTTTTTAATCATCTGGTTCGAACGACATCGTATCTGGTTCGGAAGACGTTGCATCTGGTTCGAATGACATCGTATTTGGTTCGAATGACATTGCATCTGGTTCAAATGAGTTTTTCCGATTTAATTTTTTCTATAGAATCTCATTAAATGGTTTCATTTTCTTTAAGAAGTCCATAATTTTTGAAAGATAGAAAACTGCGAAACTGCAAAATCCTTTTGGCTTCTTCTTTTAGGGTTTAATCCCTTTTTGTTTTAAATTCACAAAATCCCGATATCTTTATATGATTTGTTTTGGAACCCAAAGAACATACTTTGTTACTGTTCATCCTTTGTGGGGAGATCTCTATAGCCGAGAGCTGCGTGCTATTGTGGAGTGAGTCTTTATGAAGTTTATGATTGCGTGTCATTGAGGATCTTATGCATGCTGATTCTTTCCTAAAAACTGCGTGTGATCGAGTGGTAAAAGTGTGTTCGTGTGAGGATACAATCGTTGTGTGTTTCTCCGCCGCGATGCAAAAACCTAAGCTACTACTACACTTGCGAGGCAAGCACAGCGGTAAGTCGGGTATCGTAAGAAATCCACAGGGAGTGATTGAATTTTAGATGTTAATTGCTTTAAAACTTCAGGAATAAAAGTGTAAAATAAATAAATGAAGAGGTGATGGGTGGTTATGGTGGAAAAAGAAAAGAATAAGTTACGCTACACAAAAGTAAAGCGAGGATCGGGATCGCATTCTACCACACGGATCGAAACAACTACTAATTAGAGTTAAGGCTCAAAAGCAATTTAATCGAGCATTTTCAATTAAGCATAAACATCACACAATAAGGAATTTAACCCAAAGTTGCGAGATTAAACATTTAACAGAAAATGGTCACACGCGGATTAAATTCGAATTATCGCTATAAACACTAAAGTTGCGTGACAAATAAAGTTAAACGCATAACAATCCAACTTTAATACATGCGGTTTCAATTAAACACAATTTTACACGAAACCCTAAATTTCGAGGTCCAAACCCATTAATGGCGGAACACAACCCCGACCCTATTTATCTAAGGGTACATCATGAACTAAACTAATTAACAAACTAATAAACTAATTACAACAAGAAATAAATTAATCTAGGCAAGAAAGTAGTGAGAGCAAGTAAATGAAAGCATGTAAATTAATGGAAGCAAGGAAATAATGAAATACAACTTATATTAATGGAGAGGGAAGATGAAAGTACCAATTACAAACCCTAAAGGGTGTCAAACCAAGAGAGGAAGAAGAAGAGCTCTCAAATCCCCAAACCCTAAGCTAACTAACCTAAAATGAATTCTATATCTCTTCAAAATGAAGAAAAAGAGTATTTATACAAAACAAATCCCATGACAAACTTGTAAATAAAAGGGAAGAAAAACAAATATCAGCAGGGCCGAATCGATTCGGTAAGGAGGTTCCTCGAGACTGCGAGAGGGGCGGCCGAATCGATTCGGAATGGCCGAATCGATTCGGAATGGGGGGCGAATCGATTCGACAAGGTCGAATCGATTCGAAAACAGAGGAACTAGCATATTGTCTCCAACTGAATCGATTCGCAAAGGGGAGAATCGATTCGGACCTACATGTCTTGAATCTTTCCCCTATTTTTGGTTGAGTTGTCTTTCTCTTCCGCTCAAAAGCCCGTAACTTCTTCGTTCGGACTCGAAATCGTGCACCGTTTGCGGCCACACGAAGCTTGTTCAGAGGGTTTCAAATTCCATGAAGACATTGGGCCAGTTGCCTAAATTGTAAAATGACTAAATTGCCCTTGCGCGTGCGATTGTGTACGGAACTTCGTCGGAATGCATCCAAACTTCATACTAAGCACCTGTAATCCCTACAAAATCCCAAATATACCTCATATAGCATGTTATCATATTAAATGGAGGTTGTTTGATTATCGAGCATAAATATAGGAATTAAGGTACCCGAGGGGGCTAATAACGCGTACGTTAACGTGTGAAATACGAAATATTTACGCTGTATCACCCCCCTAACTTACACATTGCAAGTCCCTAGCAATGAAATAGGAAACAACAAGAACTACAAGTAAACCAAAAGCAGGATACAAGTATAAAATGGAATGAAAAAGTAATAAAAAGATAATGCCACTTTCGCGGGCGAACGATTGCATTTAGCATATGCAATAAGCCGTTAAACCCCTAGGTTACCCTAGTGGACGAGTGTCGTCTCGTGAGGGTTTTCAGGGATGGTACCCACAAACATCACATGGTTTCCTCAAAATATGCCCAACCCAACATGCGACAAACTCAACAACAATGAAAAAGATTTCAAACGCGTTATTAGCATATTGAACGAATTCAAGCTAAAGTCCGTTGTTATTAACGGGTTGAATGCACCTCATAGAATTGAAACTTTAAAAGTGGGAGGGTGGAGAGCAAATGAAAAATATGATTTGGCAAAAACTTAAATAAACCGGATAAACATAAAGCAAGCATATATTCAATCCTCACGGGCATTACGCTCAACAAATGAATTCACTCGGAACGGGAGGTAACACACGGAACATGCGGGCATAAAGAGTAAATGTAAATGGAAACTAGGCCGCACACATGTCACAAATGAAGAAGGCTATATATAAAATGAAAAACTGTAATCTCAATGAAAGGATACCGCACACTAAAAGAGGCGAAATGCATTTTCACAGATTATCAAAACTTTCTAAACTTTTAAATTAAATTCACCCTAAGATCACATAGGACTTTTAATAGGGTTGTAATGTAGGCTAGGCTAGGGTGCGAAATGAAGGAATGTATGTACGGATTCAAAGTGTTCGGGATGAAAACTCGGGATAATGGGAAAATGCGGGCAATATCAAAAATTGGAAAACAAGTTCCAAAACAAGCATTAAATGTATCATTTGGAGAGTAATCAAAGCTTATTGAACTATATACACAACATATACAACTTTATCTTTTCTTTTTCTTTTTCTTTTCTTTTCTTCTTTTTCTCATGTTTTCTTTTGTTTTCTTTTGCTTTTTGCTTTCTCTTTTTCTTCACTTTTTTCACATCTCTTTTCTTTGCTTATCAAACTCTCATATGCCTAAATTGCAACCGACATCATAACAACATCATTCAATCCCAATTAACATTCCAAACAAAGGTATGGAAGGTGTATGTATGGTTTATAACTCCAATTCGGAGTTGGTTATGGGAATTCGGGTTATGAAAAGAAAGGTTATATTTAGGCTCAAAGGGGTTAACGAGGGTAAACATATAAGGGTGAGGTCAAGGCTAATATGGGTGATATAACAAAGATTGCCTATGATCATTTCATGAAGTTTACGCATTTCTCGAGTCAAAACAATATATGAAAATCATGCCCAAGTAACACATTTCAAGTATGAACTCAATTAATGAACGGTCAAATGAAAGAATAGTCAGATTACCAACGAATTCAACGTTTTCAAAGAGGAAAGAATAGTGTATACACTCACAAATGACGAAAGGTACAAAGCTTACTCGGTGTAAGTATATACAATGCAACAAAATATTCCCGAGTTATAAAAATCTTAAACCAAATCAATAAGAAAAGGAAAGTGCATATGCTCATGGGATAAAGTTTAATTCATGAAGTTATTCACAAAATCAATGATTTGAGGACTAAAGTCTAATAACTTCTAAAATCGAGAACATGCATCATTGAGTTGTCAATCGGATCGGGCAATTATTGAAATTTGTCATCGGAAACAAGGCAAAATGCCCAACAAAGGAGAAAAAAGAAAGAAAATATTTTTGAAAATTTTGAAAATTTTCACAAAAAGGCATACTTAGTAACTAAATGTGAGCAAATCCATGGACAAAACAAAGAAATGGATAAAATATCCTACACCCCCTAACTTAAATGTTGCATTGTCCTCAATGCGCATTAAGAACACAACACAAAGAGAGGAAAAGAACGATATTACCCAAAATTGGAGCGATGACCATAAGCGCGAGTCCAAAGGAATCTACGAAACAAGTTAGTACCAAGCATAGCAAAAACAAATAACAAAAAGTTAACTAATTACATTAGACTAAATAAAAAAGGGAAGAAGAAAGAAAAAGGAAAGAAAGAAAATTAAAAAGCTAACTATTTACAACCTACTATTTAGGCTTCACACTAACTATACAATAGAAGTCTAAATAGTTGAGGGTCCACCCAAAAAGGGATTTGACTTTGAAAGATCAACGGTGGACCCTCCAAAGCGAACATGCCTCCCGAAAAATAAGAATTCCATTTGAACAACGGAAGGCATGTGGGTGGTGAAAAAAGTGAACCATTGCCAATTTGAAAATTTGGGCGGACGATGGGGGATTTGGATACTATGGGGGACAAGACTACATTAGTCTCATAAAATCAAAATCATATCCCCAAGATTCTTCAATTGGAAGGGGAGGTGGGGCAAGTGCAAGTGAAAAGCCCATGAGATAAAGCATCTCAAAATAACATTCTCGTTCAAGAATCGGGTCAAAGTCCTCAAGACTTTCAACCAATTCTTGCGATAAATTTAATTGTTCGGGAATAGTAGGGAGTAAAGGAAAGGAAGGACCAACAACCTCAATACAATCGGAAGAATTAATAAGGGGTCGAAAATCGAAAGTGATAAAGCTTGGCTCACTCTCAATTATTTCTTCAACAAAAAGGGGTGGAGATGAAACGCAAGTTTCAACCTCAACCCGATTTTGTGAAGAAATAATCTCATCGAGCATGGCATCGGTTTCTAGAAACCAAGCTTGAGAACTTTCGGATCGGTCATTAATTTCCTTAATCATTAACTCATAATCAAACGAACAAGAAGACATTTCTTCTTCTTGTGCGGGTTGCTCATAGCTAACGGATTCCTCGCATTCCAAATTACCCTCACAAGGCGATGATGGATTACTTACATACGCTTGAATTTCACGCTCAATGCGCTCATCTTCAAGAATTTGTAGGCATTCTCTCATTGTTTTGGGAGTATAACTTGGAAAAAAATTCTCATAATAATTAAGGTTATCTAAAGTGTAATAGCGAGACATTTCAAAATAAGCTATTCAACAAAAGCAACAAGCGCCAAAATTTCAATTTCTCGAAACAATCTAGCACAAGTCAAAAAGAAAGGGAAAAATAAAGAATACAAATACGAATGAAAGAAATACTATGAAATAATAAAACAATTACAATCTAAAACACACTCCCCGGGAACGGCGCCATTTTGATCGAGCGGTAAAAGTGTGTTCGTGTGAGGACACAATCGTTGTGTGTTTCGCCGCCGCGATGCAAAAACCTAATCTACTACTACACTTGCGAGGCAAGCATAGCGGTAAGTCGGGTATCGTAAGAAATACACAGGGAGTGATTGAATTTTAGATGTTAATTGCTTTAAAACTTCAGGAATAAAAGTGTAAAATAAATAAATGAAAAGGTGATGGGTGGTTATGGTGGAAAAAGAAAAGAATAAGTTACGCTACACAAAAGTAAAGCGAGGATCGGGATCGCATTCTACCACACGGATCGAAACAACTACTAATTAGAGTTAAGGCTCAAAAGAAATTTAATCGAGCATTTTCAATTAAGCATAAACATCACACAATAAGGAATTTAACCCAAAGTTGCGAGATTAAACATTTAACAGAAAATGGTCACACGCGAATTAAATTCGGATTATCGCTATAAACACTAAAGTTGCGTGACAAATAAAGTTAAACGCATAACAATCCAACTTTAATACACGCGGTTTCAATTAAACACAATTTTACACGAAATCCTAAATTTCGAGGTCCAAACCCATTAATGGCGGAACACAACCCCGACCCTATTTATCTAAGGGTACATCATGAACTAAACTAATTAACAAACCAATAAACTAATTACAACAAGAAATAAATTAATCTAGGCAAGAAAGTAGAGAAAGAAAGTAAATGAAAGCATGTAAATTAATGGAAGCAAGGAAATAATGAAATACAACTTATATTAATGGAGAGGGAAGATGAAAGTACCAATTACAAACCCTAAAGGGTGTCAAACCAAGAGAGGAAGAATAAGAGCTCTCAAATCCCCAAACCTTAAGCTAACTAACCTAAAATGAATTATATATCTCTTCAAAATGAAGAAAAAGAGTATTTATACAAAAAAAAATCCCATGGAAAACTTGTAAATAAAAGGGGAGAAAAATAAATATCAGCAGGCCGATGATTCGGTAAGGAGGTTCCTCGAGACTGCCAGAGGGGCGAATCGATTCGGGATGGACGAATCGATTCGGAATGGGGGGCGAATCGATTCGACAAGGCCAAATCGATTCGAAAACAGAGGAACTGGCATACCGTCTCCAACCGAATCGATTCGCAAAGGGGCGAATCGATTCGGACCTACAGGTCTTGAATTTTTCCCCTATTTTTGGTTGAGATGTCTTTCTCTTCAGCTCAAAAGCCCGTAACTTCTTCGTTCGGACTCGAAATCGTGCACCGTTTGTGACCACGCGAAGATTGTTCAGAGGGCTTCAACTTTCGTGAAGACATTGGGCCAGTTGCCTAAATTGTAAAATGACTAAATTTCCTTGCGCGTGCGATTGTGTACGGAACTTCGCCGGAATGCATCCAAACTTCATACTAAGCACCTGTAATCCCTAAAAAAGCCCAAATATACCTCATATAGCATGTTATCATATTAAATGGAGGTTGTCTGATTATCGAGCATAAATATAGGAATTAAGGTACCCGAGGGGGCTAATAATGCGTACGTTAACGGGTGAAATACGAAATATTTACGCTGTATCAGCGTGTCCTTGTGGTATAGCTGCGTGTGAACCATTACTGATTTCTAGCCGATGCTTTGAAGGTTTGATGAAGAGATCGTGCGTTACACTTGTGGGCGATTATCAGGTTGTATGTAAGTCAATGGTTTTGTAAACTTCTCAAAGTTCTAGAAATAAAGGTTTCACCCTTTGGAGATTTTTCTTGAATTATTGTGTTGCATGATTTACTTTTATTTGTTTGGACACGTAGATGCATGCTAGGGTTTAAATGAAATTGGGGTTTATATGCTTTGGACTCTAATTTATTAAAAGATTGAAAATTGTTTGAAACCACCCATCGACAATTAATATTTTGCATTCTCAAATTGGTATCAGAGCCTGTTGCACGAATTTACTATGTAGATCCTATACTGCAATTTTTTTGTGTGGTTATTTGTGTTCCTCTCCTGATTTCTTTTCTCGATGGATTCTCATACTGTTGAACTTGTTAGTCAAGATGATTTTGATAATGTTCAAGACCGTGCAGAAAAATTAACTCTTTTGAATTTGAAACTTTGCAAAAGAATTAAAATTTTGGAAGAAGAAAATTCTCTTTTTGAAAATAAGTTTGAATATTTGTAAACGTTTCAAACTCAAAGAGATATTTGTCGTGAGCACTTTGGTAATTTTTGAATTGACATTGATTCTTTAAAATTTTCCAAAAAGGAAAGTGATGATAGAGTTCTATTTTTAGAAAAAGAATTGAAGAACATAAAGAATTCTAGGGTTCCCGTTTGTGCCGTTGAGGTTAAAAAATTAATCGATGATTTTACGGCATGTTAAAAGACTCTTAGGGATAAATTTATTTTAATTGAGGGGAGCAAGATAATCTTTTAGGATTTATTAAAAATTTGAAAAATGAATCCCTAAAATTGGAAGAGTCTTATTTTTTTCTTGAGTAAAAAATTTGGGAGTTGAAAAATAATTTGAAAGACTCGAGTAGTTTGTGTAGTATGGTAATGGATCTTCATGTTCAAATGCTTTCATTGCTAAATCCAAGGCCATAATTTGTTTTAGAGGGTCAACCATTCCCAAGGACGTTAGAAAAGGTCAACCCGTTGGTGTCGTTCCACCCGTTTACATTTGTTCACATTGCGGTAGGAAAGGGCACCTTAGGTGTTTCTATTTTGATCTTTGAAGAGGTCTTAGGAAGTTTATGTCTAGTGTTCCCGTGATACCGAAAACCCCCACACGACGTTTCACAACTATTTGGGTTAGGAAATCACTTTTAGAGGTAACAGATTTTAGGCAAGTTGATTCCGGTTTGCTTTCACATGATTCTTCTCTTGCCATATCATATAGATGATTATGTTTGCATGTTTGTCATACTCTAGTTGTGTTTCATGATTTATGTTTGCTAGTGTTATTATACGTGTACTTTTTGTATTTAAAAATACAAAAAGATTTTATTTTGATAAATTTTTTGAAAAATACAAAAAGATTTTTATATTTAGTTTTGCACCTTTTATGAATGATCATTTAGGATGACTCTGGTCGACTCTATTGTCAAAGAAAAGGATCTTTGAATATTTAAAAGGATCTGAATCCCCTTTCCAATGGTGTGCCCCGTATGTAAATCAGCATAACGATTCGGATGATCGGACCATTTTCCCATCGAAAATCAACCTGGAGGCCACCAGGAGCTCCCGGGCCCCAATTTTCCTCCAATCAACTTCATCTTCAGAGAAAAGTCTCTTTTAATCTTACTGAGGTACTAAAACCCTTTTCAACGGTCTTCCCCGCGTGTAAAACGTCATAAGCGTCCGATCAGTTTTCCCTCAAAAATTGATTCGGAGACCATCGGGCGCTCCAGGGCTCCGTTTGACCAAGGTCAACTCTTTAACTTGAGTGAGACTAATAAATATCCAAAGATAATTGAATAGAATTTCCAACGGTCCCCCCCATGTGCAATTGTGACTTACGGTACGGACGAACAACCCGTTTTACTCCGAGTGGTCACCGAGCGATTTTGGGGCTCGGTTGACCATGGTAAAATTTTCGAACTGAGAAAAGCTCTTTGGAATATCAATTTATATCTCCTAAACTTTCCAATGCTCCACCCCGTGTATGATTTTGACTTACCATTCGTCCGAACGATCCGTTTCGGTCCGACGACCTCCCATCCAAAAGACCAACGTGCACTTCTGAGGCAGATTTGACGCAAAGTCAACTCCTGAACCTGGGAGCGTTCCCAAGGACTGTTGAAGGTATATGAATTAACTTTATAAAGGTATGTTTGTGCATAATTTGGATTAACAGATTGTGTTCTACGATCATTTTTTCGGGAAAATCTGCATGAGACTTCTGATTGGCACGTTCATTTTTGTGCCTATCGGTTGTGTGCCAAGGGTTACCTGTTGATTGACAGGGCTAGGGACATGCCGATAGGAACCACCCCTGACCCTATAAATAGGAGGCATGACCTCACTCCCAAAACACACATCAGATCCATCAACATCAGTGATCTCAACAATATTCTCTCGAAATCAGCGAAGTTTCCTTATGTGAAATTTCATTCAATCTTAAATTCCCATCCTATTCACACGTAATTTGGAAAAAACCTCATATTCTCTCATTCAATATTCATACCAAGATTCAAGAGATTTCATCGAATATCAAGAACAGGCTGCCATTATTCAAAGAAGGTCCAAATCCCCCCCTCTCTCTTTAAATTTCTTATTTTTGCATTAATTATATTAGATTCATAATCTAGTTTTACTCTAGTTCATACACATTAATATCTTACATTTTTGTTAGTATATTTCACATACTTTATTTTCTATAAAAAAAACCAAGATAAAAAAAAAGAGGGTTACGCCCATAAATTCCGAACGGGATTGTCCATCACACGTTTTCAAAACTACAACACATTTTCTTCACACGCACATGTAATAAAACCCCATTCGAATCTATGGAATAAATCCCATCCCTATGCCGCATGATAACTACGTGGACTTTGATGCCTTTATAGGCTATGTAGGCGTTTTGGATTAAAACCCGAGACTCGAGTCAAATTTTCTAATTTTCTAAATTTCCAATTTCCCATTTTTGTTTTTTTCTAAAATCCCCCATTTACGCATTTATCATATTCTTGCATTATTATACATATTATGCTTGTAATCCTTCGTTGGCGTTTTATCGAACACATATTATCGTCTCGTTATAACGATCAATATTACAATAAATGCATAAACCCTAACATATATATATATATATATATATATATATATATATATAATTTTGGGATCATCTCCTATGGATGACCTCACTTTATCTCTTCTATGGTATGAGTTGGGCGATTCTGATTTCCATTATACATACACGCACACATACTTCACAGAGAAATAAAGAAAAATAATAGCACAAGCCCATGAGAGATGAAAGGGCGGGATGGGTGCCTAATGCCTTCCCATTTCGTAACTTAGCCCTGAACCTCTGAACTATTAGTTTCGTAAGCATCAGTTTGTCTTTGATGCCGCTCTTTCGAGGCGACAACATGTTCTTTTTCCTGTTTTGTGCAAAATAGGCTGGCAAATTCATCTCTTGACATTCACCCCACACCAACGACGACCGAAGCGCTCCTAAATAAAAAAGTACGTGAGACCTTTTATCCCCCCTTTCTTTCCCTGACCCTCATTCTTGGGAATAAGGAGAGAGATAGGAAGGGGGACACGTGAATCTTCGCATTGCGATCGGGGATGTACACAACGACTCAGCTAGGGACAGTTTTCATAAGAGGGCTAAACTCTGTTCGCATGGGTATTTTATTTTTCTTGTGTTCGTATGCACCTACATGTATGTTCCCTTTTTCTCCTCTATTATTTCTTGCCCATATATACTTCTTGCTTATATCACTACTCACTCACACACTTGTAGATACTCTTCGTGTACACTTCACACTACGTGCACCTAGGACCCCTTATATCCACATGTCCATACCATTTAGAATATCCATGCGTAGGTGTCACTAATACACACCTCTATTTATCACACTTGTATATATCCATTCTCACTCACACTTGTCACACCCCACTTATAGTTGATCCATGCTTAGGTTCACTACCACACACTCTTCTGTAGATATTCACACATCACTCACTCTCACATATCCATGCTTAGTATAGATTTACTTTTTATACTTCTACATTAACCCTTGCTTAGTATAATGATCATGCCAAATAAATATACTCTCTCTATAATATACTAATCAAGAATCATGCATTTTGAACACTACATCACCAAAGAGCATGGATATTGACCAAACTTTGTCTCGTAACTGGGGGTCACTTCGTGATGGGAGCTGGTCCGGTAGGTCGTAGTTAGCCTAATCGATACCCACCTTCCATTAGCCATGTACCTTCTACGTATATCAAACGGTTCCCCCCATATCGTACTGCTTGACCGAAGTTATGACGGGAGGTATATCGCAGGGAACTCATTCATGTATGTCGAGTATATCGAATTCACTCTCACATGTACTATCCCCACGAGGTATATAGTGAGGAAATTCACGTACACTCAGGTATATAAAATGGTTTTTCCACACGAGTCGATTACCCTCAAGAGTAAGACGTATATCGTGGAAGTCATGCCAAAGGGGGAAACCCTTCCAATTAACAAAAAAAAAGTATACCCTGATATAAGTGTCAAACCTAGGGCACTCATATTTGGCTTGTCAGTTTCTACCTGAAACTCTACCGAAATGACGAGTCGACATATCACCCAAATTTTAGCGCGATTTCATCTTTTTTAAAATGGGACCCTGTCCATGAGCCTGGAAATAAGTCCAACCATATTTTTTTCATGTTTTTCAAACCCAATTTTCCCAGGCTTGGGTCCCGTATGACATTTCTTTTTTGCATTTAGGTAAACCTAATACAAGTGAGAACATAATAAATATAATAATAATCATGCTGAGACCATTTCCTCGTTTTCCCTCTTTCTTTATCAAAAGGGTCGAAAAACATTTTCCCCTCTTTTATCAAAAATACCAAAAGCATTTATCCTTTCTTATACCAAAAATATTTTTCCTCCCTTTTTCCAGAAACATTTTGTCCCTTTTGTTTTCCAAAAATGTCAAAAACATTTTCATTCCTTTTAAAAAATAACAGTTTTCCCCCTCGTTTTCAAAAATAAATTCAAAATTTTCTCCTTCTCTAGTCGATTGCATACCCGAGCTTTAGCCTGGATCCCAATTGGTTTCAATCTTCCATTAAATCGCCCCAAGAATCTATCAGTTCCCTCTCTACTCCCTTCGCGTTCGAAATTCATTTTCACCCACTCTTCATGGAGAACACAGACTAAGTACCGAATGTCCAGCTAGATTTGATGACAGTCCTTGCCCAACTCACTGCCAAGATTGACAACCTTCAAATTGAGGTTCATGAGATGCAACGCAATCGGGTTCCTATTCTCAAAGAGCCCGAGGTCCGCTTCCCTCGCGCTATGGGTCTGCCCACACCCGACCCTATTTTGGTCCTCGAGGAATATCAGAATGTTCCACGTGCTCCTCCTATTAATGGGCCGCCTCCCGCCCAACTCCCTATGCCGAATCTTGCCCCACCAGGGGTTAACTTACCTGTAATTGTTGATCCGAAGGAGGAAGAATTGAACAAGGTCAAGGAAGACCTCAAGATGTTGACCAAGTTCGAGTCTCTAGAAACTACATGGACTACACCCACATGTCTCCTTATCCTAAAGCAAGGCTACAAAAAAATTTAAGATGCCCAACATTGAGAAGTTCGGGGGTAGTGGACCCCCAATTGTTCATCTCTGTAGTTACCATCAAGCCATGACTCTCCTAGGTGCCTCCGAGGAAATAATGGCCCAAATGTTCCAACAGACATTGAAGGACAACGCTCTCTATTGGTTCTTATCTCTTAAGGAATCTAAAATCCGCAGTTGGGAGGATATTGCTCGCAAATTCATGTCACAGTACAAGTAAAACGCAGAGTTAGAGGTTGCCCGACGTGATTTAGAAATGCTCAAATAGAACTCTGGGGAATCAGTCAGTAACTTCATAGAAATGTGGAGAGCAAAAGCAACCACTATGACCAACCGCCTTCCGAAGAGGAGCAAGTCATCATCGTGAAAAATAACTTCTTACCCCATGCCCGAGAAATGATGGAAGGAGAGTACTACCATTTTTTTGAAGCCCTTCGTGAAGCAGGAGTAGAAATCAAATAAGGTATTGCTAAGACATAAGTTGAACCAAAGAAACCATCAGGACAGTTCACTCCCAGAAAGTATGAAAAACTTACCATTACCATAATTTCAACCACAATAACATCTCTCAGCCTGACACTTCAAGGGCACCTGAAAGTCACCCTAACCCAGTCAAGAAGTAATACACCGAGCTTCACACTCCCACCTCTAAAGTTTACCAGTCCCTTTTAAGTCAAAATCTCATCAAGCCATTGGACCCTCGTCCATTACCAAATCCACTTCCCAAAAATTTCAATCCAGATGCCCATTGTGACTTTCGCCAAACTACCGTCCATACCACCAACCAATTTTTCCACCTCTAAAATGTAATCCATGGTATGATCGATCGGGGTATCATCGCCCCACCAGCCAATCCTAAGCCAAACACTACCCACAATCCACTTCCAAACCATACAAATGTCATCTTCTTAGAAGAAGACCCAAAATTTAATCCATCAACCCAGGTCGTACCCAGTAAATCACCCATCATGCCCATATATTATCCTAAACCTCTCCAAAATTGCCCATATTTTCTCCTACACCCTACCAACTTTGCCGATCAGGCCCTGTCACTCCTTACCAGAGCATGCATCATTGTCCATACTCATTTTAGAGGTAAAGATATAGAATTGTCAGAAGTGTTGAACCAACTCCTAGATTTTGGGCTAAAATTTCCCTCCTAGATGACCGTTGACTGCCAGAGATTCAGTGCCTTGTTCTTGGAAGTTCAAAAATAGGCTCGAGAGTCAGACAATTGTGTAGTACTGACCGATGAAGTTAGTGTAGATGACGTTGTCCAAATTATGGTGGACTTATTTTGACAGACCGATAATCTTTGCAGTATGTCCAAACTGCTCGATACTTTGAAGCTACAAGGGTGCTTGGTCCCTTCTCTTCTACATCTATCATCGAATGAGAGAATTTATACGAAGAGGCCATTGAGGTTGTGGAGTATATTGACTTCTCATTAAAAGATGACGCCATTGCCACCGGGCGGGGGGACGAATTCGATGAGTTAGATGAAGAGCAAAGTCCAAAAAATACTAGTTCGATAATCAACACATGTAAAATGATATCATTTGAGTAGATACTAGGAAAAATCAACAAGGTGGTTGAACAACTTGAGATCGATAAAGAGATGGGGTTTCTATTTTTTCCTCTTCTGTGAACCATATTACCAGGCTTGGGAGGCATTACCAAGTTCCAAACTTGCCAACGTTAGTGATCGACAATGAAAAAGGTGTTGAGAATCTTTTTATGCCGAAAATGACCCTCGAAGAGAGAAAAATCCTCGATCAATTGAAGAAGACCCAAGATAAAATCACTCCGTGGAGACTCTTTATGTCTTCCCAACTGCATCAGAATGTATTGATCAAGCTACTCACTAGGACCATAGTCCCTCCTTCCACCACGCCAGAAGAAGCAGTGAACCTGGACGGATCACTAACCTCTATTAGAAGGATCTCATTCTTTAAAGAAGAAGTCCCTAAGATTGGGACAAATCACAAATATGCTCTCAGTATCTCTATCGAAGTCATGAGAAAGACCGTCCCACTCTCTCTTATTGATAATGGATCAACTCTTAATGTTTTCCCATTGAGAACCCTTCATTGATTGGGAATGAAAGTGAGTGACCTTGCTCTAACCTCTGCCGCGAAGCACGCTTATGATAACACTCATCGAGAAGTAATAGGATCCATAAAGCTTATAATAGGGGTCGACCTTAGAAACCCTGCTATTGAAATCCAAGTCATCGATATTCCAGTTTATTTTAATCTATTGCTTGGGCGACCATGGCTCCATAGTATCAAGGGTGTGTCTACTTCCCTTAATTAGAAATTGAAGTTCTTTGCCAATGGGCAAGTCATCACCATCTGGGCGATGACGACAATACCGAAAATGCAAGCACGAATAATCCAATACTTGAGACACAAAATGGGGTGAATGATATGTTTCTGTTAGGCTTCCAAGTTGAACAATTTATACTTCCAGCGGGGGATGATTTCAAAGATAAGGTTTGTCCAGTATATAACCCCAATGAAAATGTCAATGTAATCCAGAAGTTTAAAAATATGCACTTCATGCTCGGACTAGGGCTGAAACGAAGATAGTAAGGGATACTTGAACCCATTGTGTTGAAGAAAGGTTTTCCTCCTTTTGGACTGGGCTATGAACCATCAACATAAGAACTCATAATGATCCACTAGCCTCGACTGGAGAGAAGGATAAAATGCACCAAGACTGTCTTAAGATTCCTTGAATGGAAGATTCATCAGAGAGGGTGAAGATTTCCCCTTTTATGGTTTTCCTGAACCATGGTATGATCATGTGGACAAGAAGATGAAGCCAAGAATGGAGATCTTTTTCCAAGACAGCTACTCATGGGCTGAAAGTTCCTAGCATCATGTACAATAACTCAAGACCATAGCTGATACCAGAGATTTCCAAGGAAGTGACTCCGAGGATTCATTCAACTTGAAGACACTGGGGTTGACACTTTGAATGGTCCACTCAAAAACTATATCATAGAATCCGTCCCACATGATCAAAGCTGTTGATGCACCTCTCCTCAACTTGCATGCTGTACCTGTTCCACTTGCTGAAATACAACCCAACCCAGCTATTAATCCTATTTCCTCATCATTTGTTGTTCCTCCTTATTCTGATGTAATCGAGACCTCTTTCGATGAGGTTCTCAATGCTACTTTTCCTAACAATGAAATAAACGAAGATTTTGAGTATCTTGCCGTGCCTTACATTAATTGTCTTGATTTTAATAAAACTTTTGATGGTGATGATTTTTCAAATGAACAATTCTTAACTGATCTAAATAAGGTTAATAACACAACATAACCGCATTTAAGTTTATGAAAATGAAAGTACTGTTATTAATATCGGTTCTAGTAGCCAATTGCGTGCGATTAGGATAGGGTCTACCCTTGACAAGCATGAGCGTGCCTAACTCGAATAATTAATGAAGGAAAATATGGATGTCTTTACATGGTCCTACGACGATATGCCCAACATCAATACCGAAATACCTCATCACGAGATTCCAACTCTCCCAGAATGTAAACCGATCAAATAGAAACTGTAAAAGCTCCGTACCGAATGGTCACTCAAGGTTAAAGAAGAAGTGGTCAAATAGTCAAACGTGAGTCTCATTCGTGTGATCGAATATCCCACATGGCTAGCCAATATCGTACCCGTGCTAAAATTCAAAGGAAAGGTTTGCATGTGCATTGATTATCGAGACTTGAACAAAGCCTCTACGAAGGATGATTATCCGCTACCCAATATAGACATGATTATGGATAACACAACCAATCATTCTCTCAAGTCATTCATTGATGGTTTTTTTGGAGACAATCAAATCAAGATGCACCCAGATCATCAAGCGAAAACATCATTTATCACCCTTTGGGAACTTTATGCTTTACCGTCATGCCATTTGGTCTAAAAAATGCAGGGGCTACCAATCAGAGGGCTGCCACAACCATCTTGCATGATCAAATACACAAAGAAGTCGAGGTCTATGTGGATGATACGGTTATAAAGTCTAAGACTAGAGAAGGTCATGTCCCTGCTCTCCAAAAGTTATTTGAGCGACTCTAAAGTGGCAAATGCGACTTAGCCCCCAAAAATGTGTATTCGACGTTACCAAGGGTAAGCTCTTGGGATTCATGGTTCGAGAGAGAGGGATTAAAGCAGATCTTGCCAAGCTAAAAGACATACTCAAAATGCCACCACTCCGAGCAGAGAAGGTGGCCCAAGGATTCCTTGGAAAATTATAATATATCAGCGAGTTCATTAGCCAGTTGACTTCTATTTATGAATCCATCTTCAAACTCCTCCAAAATAATTCCACCAAGATTTGGAATGAAGCTTGCCAAGAAGCGTTTGATCGAATCAAGCAATACTTAACCCAACCTCTGGTACTCATGCCATCGCAACCTGGTCTTTCCTTACTCCTATACCTGATCATACTACAGTCGGGGCTTTGCTAGCCCAATACCTTGAAAAATCCCATAAAGAGAGGTCCATCTATTATGAAAGTCACAAGTTGGCCAGGTACGAAGTTAACTACATTGGCTTGGAAATAGCATGTTTCGCTTTTTTCTGGATCACATAAAAGTTACGGCACTACATGCTCGCCTTTTCCATCAAACTTTTATCCTGAATGGATCCCATCATATAACTTCTTGAGATACCTTCCCTGTCTAGCCGAATGGCCCGATGGTTAGCCAAATTTGATATTGTGTATGTCACGCAAAAGGCCATGAAAGGAAGAGCCATATCTAATTACCTCACTGACTACCCCATGAAAGAAGTCAATGTTTAGATTTCCGAGTTCCCGGATGAGAATATCCTTTGTACCTACCAAAAAGACCTTCGATGGAAAATATTCATTGATGGCTCCATCAACAAGAAAGGGTATGGCATTTGGGTACTCCTAATTTCCCCTGATGACTCTCACACTCCCATTTCCATCAAGCTAGATTTTCCCTGCATCGACAACATTACTGAATACGAGGCATGCACGGTAGGCCTTAAAGTTTCTCTCAAAAAAGGAATTCGATACCTAGATGTCTATGGGGATTCTACCCTTATCATAATTCAAGTAGTCATAAGATGGAAGGTCAAAGATGAGAAATTCTTACCCTTCCATGCCCACCTAGAAGAACTAGTCTCTCAATTCCAATATGTCATCTTCCACTACGTGCCCTGAGAAAAGAATAACTTAGATGACGCCCTTGCTACATTAGCCTCCATGGATGACATACCCGGAGGAATAACATTGGCCCCTTTCCTTATCCAAAAGCAAGATAAACCAACCCACTTCTATCACATTGAGATCATCACAAAAGAGGAGCCTGAAATGACCGATTGTTCATAATATGATATTTGGAGCCTCCTCAAACATGGTAAGTATCTCTAAGGTTCTAACAAGAAAAATCGAGCAACCCTTTGCAAATTGGCTACCTAGTACATTATTTGCGATAAAGCACTGTTCAAGAGAAACTTCGATGGAACCTATACACTGCATCGCAGGGGCTGGCATTGAAGAAATGATGCAGAAATCCACAACGGGGAGTATGAGGTTTACTACTAGACTACCATGGTTCAGGATTGCACCGCCTATGTTTGGAGATGTCTCAAATGCCAATAATTTTCCAACCTCCAACACTTACCTCCGCGAGAATTGTACAACATGACTTCTCCTTGTTCGTTTCCCACATGGAGCATCGACATCATAGGGAAGGTTACACCCAATGCCTCAAATGGGCATGAATTCATCTTGGTTTCCATTTACTACTTCACTAAATGGGTCGAATCCGAGTTATATGGAGTTCTGAATCCTAAGAAAGTGACCAAGTTCATCAAGAAATATATCATCTGCCGATATAGGGTCCCGCATGAGCTGGTGCCTGACAACGAGTTACATTTTGAGGCCAAAGTCACAGAGATGGTCGACGAGTATAGGATTCAGAGGCACAAATCATCTCCCTACTAGCCTCAAACTAATGGTGTAATCGAAGCCGCTAATAATAACCTCAAAGCCATCATCAATAAGATGATCGAGAATTGCCGAGATTGGGCCGACCGAATCATTTATGCCCTATGAGGCTACCGCACTTCAGTTCGAAGATATACTGGAGCTACCCCTTACTCTTTAGTTTACGAAATGGAAGAAGTCCTACCCGTATAGCTAGAAATTCCTTCATTACGCATCATATTTGAAAGAAAAGTTGGTGAGGAAGACTAGCATCAGAGCCATATTGACGAGCTATCACTATTGGACGAGAGGAGGCAGAAAGCTCTATATCACATACAAGGGTACCATTGTCGAATAACGTGATCATTTAACAATAGAGTTAAGGACCGTGGTGTCTAAGAAGGGGATTTATCCCTTAAAGAAATTATAAAACCAATCTGGTACCCAAAGGAAAATTCAAGTCCAATTGGAGTATCCCCTATATTGTAAAGAAGATCATGTCCGATGGCACCGCTAGGCTCACTGACCTTGCCGGAGAAGAGATGGAATGCCCAATCAACTTGGACCATCTTAAGAAATTCTACCCCTAGTTTAAAATCTCGACGTGCTACGACTCTTCTCATTTCCCTTTTATTCTTATTTTTTTTCTTTATTTCCCTCTACTCAGAACTACGTGGGGCCCGATTCTCTAAAAATCCTTTTGCTTTCAAAAATGAAACTCAAAAATGTTTCAAAACACCGAGAGGTATATAGGCATCTCATACGCTTCACATGAGCATGAACCCCCCCTTTTTTTTTTAAATGTTATTCTTTTCTTATCCCCGAGAATGACAGTTCATTTTAACATGTATATGAACAAAAGGATTATGTATGCCTTAGTGATTTGTATAGATAATTCAAATGCAAAATTCATCAAGAGGCACATCAATATAATTAAAATTTTCTTTATTAATTAATAAAATTTTGATTACATCGGCATAGTGAGTCAAACGACTTCCCCAGCCAACCTACCCCTACTTTCCTATATAAAAATAAAAACCAACTACACCTAAAAATAACCTTCCCAAATAACCAAAACAACCAAACCCATTACAAGAGCTTCACAAAGACCCTAGGGATCCTACCTGCAGCTACCAGAGGAACCGACCCCATCATTATCCACATCCCAGGGTCTCCAAACTTCCACTGCTTGCATAGAGTGCCGCTGATGATCCATGGAACGATAAGCCAGGACCAACTTAAAACCACAACACCCCCTCCATGGTGTCAAATATGGAGAACCACCTTTGTCCGGTCTTCGCATCCAACATCTTGACAACTATTCTCCTCTATAACCACTTCATGTAGTCCCCAAAAATATGACAGACTCTACAAACAGACTGGGATGGATGGTTATATGGTCGAAGATTCTCGCACAGAGACCCCAGTTGCATGTGCATAAGCTCTGTTAAGTTCTCCACCGAAAAGAAGTCTAGTGTCCGAGGTCTCATAATCTTCTCCCAGCTCAATTGGCGCAAGAACCGCCAGGGAATGTAGAAAGAGGTCTGCCTGAGGCCAGCCAACCAAACATACTGGTATTCCCCTAGGTCTGGAATGGGCAGCAACTCCCCCACCAAGGCACTAACCAATGCAAGTCTCGATCCTCATGCTCGACAAACTAATTCTTCTAACTCTAGATGTACAGGTCTACACTAATAAAGTATCGTGAAAATAAGTTTGGCACAACCGGCAAAGGATATTCAGGAGGGAACGCCATACGAAACCTCTTCGATAGCCACATGAATAGCATTATGGGTCTACCCTTTAGAAATTCGAAACGGACTTCCTCCAGGCATTCAGACCATTCGGAGTCTTCGCCAATATCACCACCGCAGGATTGAGAAAATATGACATCCACGAAGTAATGGGTGCGAGTTGTGGGTCCACCAACAGTTTTTTAGTCACCAACAACAGTTTTGAAATCAAGCCCAGAATGACGGTTTCAGCATAGCCAGCATCACAAACATCCTACAAATTCATAGAATGCAGAACGATAGGAAGTGAAATCATTCCTTCCATAACTAGTGGCCTTTCCGCCAAAGGCGAGGTATTTATAAGTCCCTCTAATAGCTCCCTAGGGGACTAGGAAAATTTAGGCATAGTTACCGCAACATAGGTCGGACATATTTCGTAGGTCGGACACATTTCGTTCCACTTGAAGAGTTCAACTTGAAGTGGTCAACCTGAAGACAATGTGTCCAACCAGAGAACTCTTCATAGGTCGGACACATTTTGTTCAACTTGAAGTGAAATACATTGTCTTCAGGATACCAGAACTCTACCGGTTCCATTAGCATGTTCCACTATATGGGTCGGTTACACCATAAAAAGACTCGATGCATGTTGAAAGCATTGTAGTCAACATTGTATGAGCACATCTCCTCCAAGGTTTCAAGGTAGTTAGAAAATTCAACACTGTCAGGGAGAGCCATATCGCAAAGTAAGCAAGAAGAATACAAAAGAGAAGGAATGTGGAGGTGTGAAGAAAATTCTCCACCCAGACCCCCTATTTATACTTGGAAAATACCAACCAAAGACAAAAGCTACAGAAATCGGAGAAAAACTTACCCCACCAAGTTCCATTAAATTAAAGAAAGTGCAATCAAAGCCTTTGATTGATTAGACTGGATTGACATACTGATAGGCAGGATAAGGGGCATGCCAATCGACAACCTCCTATTTTTGGAAAATTCTCTTTTCCCTTTTTTGTCAAAATAAAAAAACTCAACAAAAATAATCTTTATTCTCAAAGAATTTTGAATTTCCTCTTCCTGTGTTTTTACTTATCTTATTTTAAAATAAATTCTCTCAAATCATTCTTAAATTCTTTTTACTATCTCAGCAGAAAAGTAAAAAGAGCATGTGCATTACGTCACTAAAAATATAAATTAACAAAAACTTCATTTTATTTTCATAGATATTTGTTGCATTACATTGATTTTACATAAAGAAATAAAAATACAGTGGGACTCAGCCCGAACCCACTTTTCTCCCTCTCTCTCTCACCTATCTTTACCTACAGTCTCTCTCTTCTCTCTCTCTCTCTCTCTCTCTCTCTCTCTCTCTCTCTCTAGGAGCCTCCTTCCTTGCGACGTGCTCGCTTCCCCCGACGACTAGATGACGTTCCTCCACTCCTCGAGCCAGACCCTTCCTCAGATGAGGCAAACGACTCTGTAACACCCCGTGTTTTTATTATTGATTTTTATGAAATTTGGGAAAAATAAAATTCTGGATTTAATGGCCTTTAAGTATTTAACTTGGTTTTATTGTTAAATGTTTCAATCGGGAATTAATCCGAGTCTTTTATAAAAGATTATAAGGTTTTTATTTGAATATTTAACTGGCAGGTGCGTATTTGTTCAACTAAGGTGTTTTTATCAGATAATAAAAGTTTTTTTTAAAGATTTGATTTTTGAGATTTAGGATCTCATTCGAACGACATCGTATGTCGTTCGAACGACAAGGGCAGTGGATGGATGGGAGACTCCTAATCTGGTTTTAACTCTTAAACCCTTTATATACTAAATTGATACGGGACTGGGACTTCGAAAATCACTTTTCTCTCAAACTTTCTCCAGAAAGCTTTTCCAAAACATACTTCTCTCATCTTCAACCTCTAGCCCCTACTTTTCACAAGTTTTGAAGAGTCTTTTGGTGTTTTCTCTAGAGGAGTTCAACCTTCTACTTAGATTTTCATTCAACTAATATCAGGCATGAATACGCTTTTCTTTTCCTTTAGTATTATGCGTTTTAGGTGTTGCCTAAACCTTAATTCAATGTTTTCTTAAAATGAATTACCAATCTAATTAGAGAAAGTGGACATATAAAACTTGGGGCTATTTTTATGAAATCTTTTAATATGAATAATATTCATAACTTTGGGTACGTGGGATTTATGAGTGGATTTTGGGTTTTATTAGTGTAGGTTGCATGTAGAAAAAACCTAGTTTTGAAATAAATGGATTTGGGGCGTATAACTCATGAGATTTGTGTTGAGCTAATGAATTGGTAATATGATATATTAATGCAAATTTCAGTGTTTATCATAAAATAATTAATTGGGATCAATTTTGGTGAAATTAAGATTTAATTGAATTGGACTTTCATGCGTAGTTTTGGGCGATGATTATACTCCTTGTTTGTGTGAATTATTGGTATTATTACTTTGCCTTTGTAGCGACGGGTTGATGGGTATTTTTTCTCTCCCTCTATTTTAGGATGCCCCTAGGTATGGGACTAGTGGGTAGGACTTTAGATGATTTATGCCTTATAGGTATGGGACTAGTGAGGGTAGATTATCGCGTGTTTATCATTTTGGGGGTGGGTTGATTTTGGTCACTTTATTGTCATTACGCTAGCCTAGGCATGAGACTAGGTTGAGGGTTTTGATAGAAATTCATTCTATACGTAGGGTAGGATGTATTGATAACTTTGGGAGCCTTAAGTTTGGGACTAAGGGGTATTTTGAGGATGTCACATCGATAAAAGGGTGAGGTAATTTATAAATTGTGAAATTTGAGAAATTGAGAATTAATGCCTAAGATAAAAGCAGGTATTAAAATTGGTGACAACACAATGTGTCAGTGACTGACACTTTAACTGGGTCTACTTGGGCGATTTATATCATGTCATGTGTTGGAACCTTGTCATATTGCGGGGGAATCGACAGTTTAAATGGATTTTGGCTGGGTATTGGAAAGGGGAAGTGTGACATATTTGGTGAATTATCACCCGTGGCGGGAGGACCGCTATAATGAATTTTGGTGAATTATCACCCGCAGCGGGAGGACTAACATCGTGGGACTTGAAAATTTAAAATCATATTGGTGTGACTTTTAAATGGGGATTTCTGCGGGTGGTTAGTGGATTATATTTATCACGTTTAATTAAAATATTTTATTGTGATATTTATTGAGTATAATGCTACTGTCTGGATTCAAGGATCCTATTTGAGGGGAGTAGTGTGTATTCATGCTTGGGGGACTGACCTCATAAGTTGACTAACCTTTTCAGGATAAGTATTTGGAGAAGCTGCATAGAATTATTTGGAGTTTTGCTTGGAGGTGCGGTTGGAGTTGCTCTACCTTATGCATATCGATTTAGTTTAGTTTTCCATTCCTTCGTATTAATTTTGAGACATAGTTTATGGTTGTAATTGGGCCATTCGGTTCCAAAGTTGTATGGGTTTTATTCAGCTATTTCATTGGATTCAGTTGGAGAATACTCAATTTCATATTATAGATATTGGATTTATTTTGAGTTTAGCATGGAGATGGATCTTTTATCGCTTAGCTGGATGGTTTATCTTTTGGGATTGATTATCATTTATCTCGTGGATTAATTTCATAAGTCTCATATCTGTCTCATGCTAAGAATGTTATTTATTTACTCGCACCCGACTTAGTTTTAGTGGCGGCCGACGCCAGAATTAGGCAGGGTGAGACAGACTCTATATAAGAAGGAACTGGGATCGCCTCCAGAATGTGAGCGATCACCAAAACTATCCAATCCCTAATGTCCTTCAGCCAGGCGGTCGACACTCGGTTGTGTTTCAAGAAAAATAGAAAAAATGCAAATCAGTCAGCGTGAGGCAAGAAAAGAGATCAGGAAATCAAAAGATAAAGATATCAAAAGTATAGCTAGAGAACCTCCTCTATCAAGCCTAGCTCCTCCGGATCCATTGCATTGGGATGGTGTAGCATACGCATCGACCCTTCATCAGCCTGCCGAATGTTATAAGAAGGAAGGTCCAACCGCACAAAGGGAACCTCCAAGGTCATCACCATTGCTGATGTCAATGCACCACCTGTGCTGTGGGGAGAACCCACTAGATGACTTAATCCCGCATGGGGGAGAGGAATCAAGTCATATATGTTGGGCGACATCAACCAACTCAACATAAAATTTAGATAATCATATGTCTCCACCGCTACCCGCGCATCATCGTCGCTACCCGCGCATCATTCAATATATCTAGCACTCACCGCATGTACACTGGGGGCCTCATAGGTGGCACAATCACCTCCACATCCACAGCCTATCGGACTACTCTCTCCTCGAGCTACCAGGAGTAGTCAAACTCATGCGCCAGAAGACGCCACATCTTCTTATTCCCCTCAGTCAACCTCGTATGCTTGATGGTTTTCCCCCAGGGATAGAAGGTCACTTGCAAAATCCTCGGCGGAGAAAGATCAATCTCAGAAAAGATCATAAAGGAAAAATGGTCTCATAAAAGAAAGAAAGATTTACCCGATCACTCGTCAGGCCGTTCAAGACCTGACACACCACTTCCAAAGAGAGAGTCTTCTTTGCCTGTCGGTTGGACCTCCGCCACTAGTAAATTCAGCAGATGTTCCCAACAAACTCATCCTTCAAACCTATCAATTGGGTATTAAACCTAATCACCTCATGGAACCATGTTTGCAAAGGACAAAAGGTTAGCAATTAAGAAATAAAGAATAAGACGCGTAAAGTAAAATGCGGATGCATAAAGAAAAATGAGCAAAATAAAGAATACCTCAAGAAGATACATGGTGCCAGTAAAAGTTTGATGGCAGCACCCGTTGAATACATCTAGAGAAGAATAAAGGGTCGCTAAGGTCAGGATCCCCCAGTATTAAAGAGGGACGTTCGAAAACACCCTCAAAAATGGAAAAAACCACAAGTGGATGACGTCGCCACTAAGAAACCTCCCAACACATGAAGAATAAACAAACGGGTCATATGCCGCCCATCCTCCTCATCAATCCTCCGACTTAATAATAACTCCCTCAAAAGGGACAAATGAAGAGAGTCCTTAGATACTATCCTCTCCACATCACCCAATGCCACCGTCACGACTGCTGGCATCACCCGCAGGGTCCTATCCACCTCTATCTGCACCCCATCATAGTTCATCCCCAGCAGCTGCTGTACGTCTATAGGATTCACTGTCATCTCCCCAAGACCAAAATTCATGGTGTGGGTGGTGTCCCACCACTTCTTCCCTAGAGCACAAAGAACAGCCGTAGAATGAGGCACCTCGTCCAGCACAAATGCCAATTTCCCAAAGTCGGCTGATGACACCACCTAACATACCACGGGCGGAAGGAGCTCCCAGACATCCTTAAGCCCCGTTATCCCTCGAACATGCAGATTCGTCATAGAGGAGTCAGACTGTCAAAGATAAAAAAGAAAAAATCAAAATTCAAGAAAAAGGAAATATCACCAAAAAAAGAAAAAAAGAATACCAAAAGTCATCAAGACTTACATAGACTCCAAGGTTAACCAACCTAGAAGAACGATGATGTGCCAGCTTGCGCAAGAGGGTCCGCTCATCTGCAAGATCGAATGAGTCGAAAGAATTTTCATTGCCCATTGCAAGGGGCACCCTAACCCTCAATTCCAACTTTGCCCACTCGTCGATGTTTAGCCACGCCATGTGTGTTGCACTGTTTGAGAAATAAGACATTTCTTTGTCTTGGAATGCTAAAACATTTTGCAGAAGGTAATTGCGGAAGAAAGCAAGTCTTAAAGCTATGAAAAATTAGGAGAACCCGCCCCTTTTTATAGGAGGCTAAGGGGCATGCCGATTGGCAGTCTCCTGCCACCCACCGATCAGCATTATCCCTTCACCTGCTCAAGGTACCCCAAAAGATCATGCCACTACCGTTTGAAACCTCTCACACCATGCTGGTCGGCATGCTCTTTGAAATTTCGTTTAAAAATTCCTAAAAAATCCCCAGAAAATTCCTAAAATCGCCAAATAAATTTTAGAACCTTTTTCACCAAGAAAAGAATTTTTAGCACACTCATTTCCAATTCCTTAAATAAATTGGATGTCCTCCCAATAATATCTCCAAAAGACACCGCAAAATTCGCAGATTAATTCCTCTTCCCCAGTTGGACCAAAAAACTCAAAATCAAAAGCTTCCTCAGTGGAACCACAAGATAATATCCCTAGTGGAGTCTCCATATTCCCCAAGAAAATTACTTATTAATCCCACATAATTGGATTTGACCCTCAGAATTGGTCATTTCTACTTAAGCCCTCAGAATTGGATTCGACCCTTAAAATTGGTCATCTCTACTTAAGCCCCCAGAATTGGCTTCGACCCGTAGAATTGGTCGCTTCTACTTAAGCCCCCAAAATTGGTTTCGACCCTCAGAATTGGTCATCTTTACTTAAGTCCTCATAATTGGTAGCTTCTACTTAAGCCCTCTGAATTAGCTTCGACCCGTAGAATTGGTCGCTTCTACTTAAGCCCTCAGAATTGGCTTCGACCCCTAGAATTGGCCACTTCTACGTAAGTGCTCAGAATTGCCTTCGACCCTTAGAATTGGTCGCTCCCATCTTAAGCCCTCAGAATTTTCTTCGACCCATAGAATTAGTCATCCCTACTTAAGACCCGCAAAATTGGCTTTGACTTGAAGAATTTATCACTCCCTACCCTAGGTCCCCATAATCGACCTAGGCTCATAGAATCGATTATCCCCATTATTTCCTTAGGTCCTTAGAATCGAATCGACTATCTGAATTGGTCATCCTCATTCCTTAGGTTCGTAGAATCAACATCTTTCCAAAACATCATGTGGTGTCTATATGATAACTTTCACTTGTTACAAGATCACTCGTCGAGGGGATCTATAGAAACCACATTTTAGGACCCCCTAATTCTCTCCTTAACTCCCTAGCACTCCCCCATTTCACTATAAACCCTAGGTCATACTCCGAGTACCGATCTGGAGGCCATCGGGCGCGGCGCTCTCGGGCCCCGCCTGACTTCGATTGACTCTAGCGTCAGAGAAAAAGCTCTTTAAATATTTTTAGGGATCTGAATCCCTTTCCAATGGTCTACCCGATGCGTGAATCAGCATAACAGTTCAAACGAACGAACCATTTTACTACATAAAATTAATCTGGAGGCCACCGGGCGCTCCCGTGCCTCGATTTGCCCCTAATCAACTTCATTATCAGAGAAAAATCTCTTTGAATCTTTAAAGGGAACTAAAACATCTTTCCAATGGTCCGCCCTATGCTCAAAACGATATAACCGTTTGGACGAATGATCATTTTTTCCCCTAAAATCGATTCGTAGACTACCGAGCGCTCCAGGGCTTCGTTTGATCGAGTTAAACTCTTTAGCTATAACAAGACCGAATGAATCTCCAAAGTTCATATAATACCCTTTCCCACGATCCGTCCTGTGCACGATTCTGATTTACGATACGAACGAACGACCCATTTTACTCGAAGAGGTCACTGTGAATTTTCGAGCCCCGATTGAATAAGTTCAACTTTCCAAATCGAGAAAAGATATTTGGAATGTAGAATTACACTACCTAACCTTTCTAACAGTCCATCTCGTGCGCGGTCCAGACTTACCGTTCAGACGAATGATCGGTTTCCATTCGACGATCTCCCGTCCAAAAGACCAATGTGCCCTTTCGAGCCACATTTGACCCAAAGTCAACTCCCGAACCCTGGAACGGTCCAAATGACTCTTGAAGGTATCCAAATTACCTTTCTAATGTTATGCCCCATGAACGATTTGGATCAAGATATTGCATTTTATGACGTTTTGTTTTGAGAAAATCTACATGAGACTGTCGATTGACAGGTCCATTTCCCTGCCTATCGGCAGTGTGCCAAGGGTTACCGGCCGATTGGCTGGACTAGGGACTTGTCGATCGACACCACCCCTGACCCTATAAACATAGGTCATGACCTTACTCCCAAATCACACCTTATATCCATCAACATCAGTGATCTCAGCAACATCCTCTTGAAATGAGCGAAGTTTCCTTATGTGAAATTATATTTTAAATTCCCATCCTTTTCACACCCAATTTGGAAAGAACCTCATTCTCTCTCATCCAACATTCATATAAATCTTTAAAGGAGTTCATCCAAGATCAACAACAAGCTTCCATTCTTCAAAGAAGGTTCAAATCCTTCCATCTCTCTTTAAATTTCTTGTTTTTACATTAATTATATTAGATTCATAATCTAGTTTTAATTTAGTTCATACATATTAATATCTTACATTTTTATTAGTATATTACTCATACTTTATTTTCTATAAAAAAACCCCAAAACAAACAAAAAAAGGGTTATTCCCATAAATTCCGAACGGGATTGTCCATCACACTTTTTCAAAACTAAAATAAATTTTCTTCACATGCATATGTAATAAAACCCCGTTTGAATCTATGGAATAAATCCCATCCCTATGCTGCATGCGAACTACGTGGGCTTTGATGCCTTTATAGGCTACGTAGGTGTTTGAGAGTAAAACTCGAGACTCGAGTCCAATTTTCCAATTATCTAAATATCTAATTTCCCCCTTTACCAATTTTCCTAAAATCCCCCATTTCCGCATTTATCATATTCTTGCATTATTATACATATTATGTTTGTAATCATTCATTAGAGTTTTACCCAACACGTATTATCATTTCATTATAACGATCAATGTTATGATAAACGCATAAACCCAATTTTATATATATTATTTTGGGAACATTTCCTATGGACGACCTCACTCTATCTCTTTTAGGGTATGAGTTGGGCGATTCTGAATTCCATTATACACACACACACACACACACACGAAGAAATAAAGGAAAACAATAACATAAGCCCATGAGACCCCTCAAGGGCAGGATGGGTGCCCAACGCTTTCCCATTCGATAACTTAGCTCCCAAACCTTTGAACTATTTGTTTCGTAAGCATGAGTTTGTCTTTGATGATGCTTTCTCGAGGAGGCAACATGTTTTTTTATCTGTTTTGAACAAAAATAGGCTGGGGACTCCATATCTTTACATTTACGCCACACCAATGATGGCCGAAGCGTTCCTAAATAAAAAAGTACATGAGACCTTTCATCACGACTTTCTTTCCCCAACACCCGTTCTTGGGAAGAAGGAGATAGAGAGGAAGGGGGGCGCACAAATCTTTGCATTGTGATCGGGGATGGCCATAGGTATGGTCCCTAAGCCTGGTGTAATAAAGAGCCACATTCCTTATAAGTTATTGTGTAAAATAGGGTTCCACAATAGTAAATGGAATCCCACATGGAGATTTAATGGGGTAAACGAAGCTTCCATCAACGATAGAAGTATCAGTTGAAAATTGATTTACGGTTTCATTGAATCAAAGGTACTCATTGACTTCTATAGAATAGATGCCATTAATGGTGGAAGGTTGGAGAAAAACAAGTATGTGAGAGGGTTGAAATGAGTTTGGAGAGAGAAGATAAATAACGAAAAATAGAATACAAAAAGAAATGAGCTTAAATAGCTCATGGAAAATCGTTTGAAATGCACAAGGCCAAAATCAAGGTTGACACTTTTTGATGAACACAATTCCTCCAAAAAGTATATTTATGGGCAAGTGAAGAGCTAAGGGGCATTGTTTGTGCTCATGATTAGATTTATGATTTGTTAATGATCCAAAACATGGATATTCAAGTGGTGAGAGTTCCAAGATAATCGGGTGTATTGCTTGAAACAAAATTATAAAAAGTTGTCCATGTTTGAATTAATTAATCTAAAATGACAACTAAAAGTCATCATTTGGATGCATTCACACGTTCTTCAATAATTGATATGTCCACAACCAATAAAAACATGCACACAAAAAGTGGTTTTTAAATTGGGACATTTTAGGGATAACATGCAGTTTTATTATGAATACTTTTTATACCAAATTTGGTTATGTGTGACACCCCACCTATTTCAATAACAGGTGATCAGTCCTTTATCAAAATAACCAGGAATCTCATTTGGTTAATTCTAAGTATCACTGTCGAAAACTTTTTAAATTATAAACCACTTATGTTAAATTAAGCTGATGTCAAATTTTATCGTTCATTAATATAACAACATGCAGAATATAAACAATAACCAAATCATCCATATAAGATAATAGTCTAAACAAATAACACGATAAATAGATGAATAATGAGTACCGAATAAACCATTGGTTCAAAAACTAAATCCAAGCCATAAGACTAAAGAAATAAAATTGAGTGCAACTACATTGTTCGCGCAACCACAATAGGGAGTTCTCCTTCCCGGGTATGACATGCGTGGAGAGCACCCTGGACTCCATCTCTTGAAGCACACGTCCATGGACTATTCCACCCTCGACGATATTCGGGTCCCTCAACCCCCACCCTATCCGCTGGCCATCAAATACGTCCAATATGAACACGCTCGGCCAACCAAGTGTCGACAATGGTCTGTTGAAGGGCGCCAAATAGGGAAGTGGATCGTCGAAGTACGAACATGTCGGTGATGAAGCAGCGAGGTCCACATCCTCGTCATCCTGCGCCTCGTCCTCCCGCACCTCCTCCTCCACCGCCTTCTCCTTCTCCTTCCCTTTCCCTTTCCCTTTACGGTCTCCACCCAACGTACGCTTCATGAATGCGTACATATCTTGGACCGTCGCCTCCAAACGGGACATCTTCGCGTCGTGTGAATCCACCATTCGAGCCAACCCGGTGTCTCTCGTATCCAATCCAATGATCCTAGATTTGGCCACCCGCGAGCTCACTCCCCTTGTCCTCCCCTTGCGATCAGAGCCAAGCACTTGGCTGAGTGCGTCTGTGGACAAAGATGCCTTGTCGGCATCAGACTGCGACTCATGCACTTCCTTAAGCTTTGCCTGAAACAACAAAAAGCACATGATTAGTAAAATAAGTAAACTAAAAAATTATAACGTAATTAACAATAATTAAAATGTCGGATTACTTACAATCGTGGTCGCGACGCTCGGGGACACCTCCTTGTCCTTTCCCTCCTTCGTCCGAAGAGCCACATAAGTATCGAGCCTATGTGGCTTACCCCCTGGCCCACTCCCTACCCCCTGAAATAAAATAAAGTAAAGTAAAATTAGTATCGGCCCCGCAAAGTAAAATAATGAAGAATAATATATTTCTGTAGTTATAGATAAATTAAATCTTACCTGCATCCTATGCTCCACCTCGGCGTAAGAGATCCGGCCGGAGTAGTGGACGTCCGTCTTTTTAGCCCGATTTTCCCTCCCCGATTGGCGAGATGCCAATTGTCGATCCTCGATCTCATTGTCAATGAACTTTTGCCATTGTTCCAATGAGATCGGCTCCTTGGGCGGGACGGATCCGCGCCATTGTATTATGGACTCTCGTGTTTTCCCAAAGTACCGTGTTCGCATATTTTTCTTCCACGTCTTGTGTTGCTCCCTCAACTGCTCCAAGACGGAATCGCGTAGCTTTGGATCCAAGTTGAATTGTTCTTGTCCAACAAATACAATGTTAGTTGCGAATAAATATAAATATAAATATAAATATAAATATAAATATAAATATAAATATAAATATAAATATAAATATAAATATAAATATAAATATAAATATAAATATAAATATAAATATGAAATTGAAATTGAAATTGAAATTGAAATATTACCTGTAGTGCCGCCTAAACAGCTAACTTGATCTCATATTTGGGGAGCCTAGGGGCGGAGGAGCCCTCGTCGCCTCCGCTACCACCGAACCCAGACGACATCATCATAAACAGCATCATCATCTTCGCCTTAACATCTGAAGGAGACATTTTTGCTGTAAAAAAAATGCTATTAGTACAGATAAATAAAAAATGTTAATAGTACACATACCCCACCCCCACCCCCACTACCCCCCTCCCCCACCACACACCACCATACACACACATATACACATACAATTGGCAATTGGCAACATTTTATGTATGGATTCTAACTAATGATATTCCTAAAAAAAATGTTAATAGTACACATACACACACCCCTACCCCACCCGCCACGCACACACGCACACACCTACGCACACACACACACACACCCCCACCCCCACCCCCTGCCCCCTCCCCCCGCCACACACATACACACACATATACACATACCTCACCCCCTCCCCCTCCCCACGCCACGCACACACGCACACCTACGCACACCTACGCACGCACACACGCACACCTACGCACCACGACCGTGACAACTATATATATTGTTTATCAATAAAATTATGACATGAGATAATTATAATTGGAGAATAAATTTCATTATCATAAAGGGATAAATCCAACCAAGTACAGAGATTCTACAAATTAAAGTGAGAATTAAATTTAAGACTTTCTAACAACATGCATGTGTATGGATTCTAACTAATGATATTCCTAAAAACATACAATTGGCAACATTTTGTGAATTTACTAAACTTTATATAATATTATCAAATTCTGTTAAAAAATTATCTAGGGTTTTACCTAATTGAAATAATTTCATGAATAAAATTATTATCAATTTAAATGAAAATATCAATTATTATCCAATATTTTTGAATGAAATATTTATTTTGAATGAAAATATCAATTATTATCCAATTATTATCCAACTATTATCAATTATTTATTTTGAATGTAAATAATATCCAAAAGTATAAATGTAAATAATATTCAAAACCCCACCCACCCCCACCCCCACCCCCTCCCGATGCTTATTATTTTCACAATGTTCTTACAATATTTGTTGATGAACTATGTGGGAGTATAACCCATATTGAATTATAAAGTAAAAATCTATAAAATTGATGTATACTTTTAGTGTTGTGTATATATGTTAGTTGATGCCATTATATTTTTAGCCTAATTAGATTCTAAGGTTATCTCAATTTATATTTTTCTTTTTCTATCTAATAATTTTGAGATTCTAAGGTTGATGCCATTTCGTTTCAATTTTGTATAAGTTCTGTCAATACCATTTCGTTTCAATTTTGTAATATTATGTTTTTGTCAAATATTTTAAAAGTTATTAAATGGGTGCCCCACCCCCACCCCCACCCCCTGCCCCCCTCCCCCCGCCACACACATACGCACACACCTACACACACACCCCACCCCACCCCCTGCCCCCCTCCACCACCCCCTCCCCCACCACACACCACCACACACATATATACACATACATACACACACATATACACATACATATACACACACACGCACACACCCCGCCCCACCCCCACCCTGCCTCACCCCCCACACACGCACACACATACACACATATATATATACACATACACACATAAATATACACACAAACATATATATAAATGGAAGAGAGAGAAAGAGAGAGAAAATCGACCTGAAAGTAGAGAGAGAGAGAGAGTAGAGTCGAGAGAGAGAGAAAGGGAGGGAACGGCGGGAGGGGAAAAAGAAGGGGGAAAGGGTTTTTGCTGGAAATATTGTCACGGTCGTGTCAAGGTCATTGACCGTGACAAGCCCGTGACAAGTAAATTTGTCACGGCCTTGTCATGGTCAATGACCGTGACAATTAGTTGTCACGGTCGTGTCAAGGTCAATGACCGTGACATAAAACGCGTGTTTTTTGTCACGGTCAATGACCTTGACAAGGCTGGCCAGCTGAAAGGTAACAATTTGCCCATTTTGGTGTAGTGGAAATAAGGTATCAACTGAAGGGTAACATGTGCAAATGAAATACTAATTCAGAAACCCTAATCTAGGAATAAATAACTGAAGCATCTACGCAAAGTCTTCAAGCCTCCACAATGCTGCAGATATGTATCCCTGGAATGAATCATCAAGCTTGGCATCCCTCTCGTCCAGAGCCCAAAACCATTTGAAAAATATTTAGCAAGTATTTATATCACTGTTAAAAAAAGTTATCAGAACATACGTTAGTCCCACGTACACTCCCTTAAGTTTCCTCATCTCTTAACTATAGTGCACACCAAACGTTTCCTACCTAGCTATGCTACCCAACTTAAATAGACATATGTATCTAACTAACCACAAAAGGTTCTTCTCCCCCATACTTCCCATACAATACTCTATCTCTACTTCCAATAACTAATATCACCTGCATATTATTATTGAATCATTTTAATTAAGTTTTCTATACTTAAGTCACTTTTTGATATACACTATCCATTTTTTCTTCCATCACACATAAGTAGGTTAATCACACTTGATTATATCACCATTAATTAAGTTTCATCAAACTTAAGTTTCTTTTTTACATATACACTATCTACCTTTTCTACTATCACACATAAGTTGAATAATCACACTTGTATATATTTATAACAATATAATACATGCAATGATTGAATCCTCTGGAATGACCACCATGATACATGCGTACTCTGCTATTAAGTCCATGTATCTCTCATACCAATCAAGGACTAGGTTTGGAATGTCTCCTCGAACCCTCAATCAAAACACACAATGGAGGCAAACATAGTTCTAAGCCTTTGGGATACTGTAAGGACATTATTTTATTTTCCGGTTTACATTTGTGTATGTCGTATACTGCTACAATAGTCGAAGACTTATTAAAGTTCAATCATGCATCAAGATGGATCCGAATATCAAAGATCTTTAACAGAGAAGCCTCTATGAGATTAATTTTGGTAAGGTTGTGTTTAAGTACCTTAACGGTTCACTTAGAGTGTTGGGATAATTTTTCTAAAATATTTGCTAGGTGTTGGAGCAGAGTTTTTCATCAAAAATATTTTTCTAAGTGTTGAGGCGGACTGGAATAAATAAATATTTTTCACTTATCTCGTTCGAGCGAGATTGCACAGTCGTTCAAGCAACAGAGCATCTCGCGCGAAGTCTCATTCGAGCGACAGTGCCTTTTCGTTCGAGCGACGTACCATCTCAAGTTTTTTATATAAAGCGTGTTAAACCACTCCATTTTCATTAAGAAGACCTAACGTTTTAGTTTCTGCAAACACTGCAAATCAGCAGAGCACTTTGTCTTCTTCGTTTAAGGGTTTAATCCTTTTTGTTTTCAATTCACAAAATGTCCCAATCTTTATGTGAATTGTTTTGGAAACCAGATACAACTTTGGTGAAGTTATTTCTCTTCCAGAGAGGGTAAATCTATGATTAACGATCGCGTGTCGATTGAGAGTGCTCGAGGGTATTCCTGGCTGATTTGGACTACGTGTTCGTGTGGACTGTTGCGGTTGTTCCATTGCTGACTCTAGGCTGCGCGCCTATGTGATTATTCCGAGGAGTGATCATTATAGATTTCATTTTAATCTTTTTAAGTTGCGATTTCCTAATTTATAGTGAAATAAAGGGATTGCCCGAAAGGGATTTTTCCTAAAATCTGTGAGTTAGCAATTCCTATTTTATTTGTGATGGTTTGACACACACTTATAGTTGCATGTTTGGGGGCTAAATTAATTTGGTTTAAAAAAAGACTCCAATTAAATAAGGTTAACTTGGAAATATGCGAATTCGGTTTAATCAGTATCACACACGACTTTCTGAAATTGGTATCAGAGCGGGTTTCTCTAAGTTATCGAATGATCCTCATTTTTCGTAAAATTGTGTGATATTGATTTTTTTGAAAAATTGTAATTTTTCCGATGAAGCACTTATGTAATCGAATGACCGCCTTTGATGACGCGAGTCATAATTGTGATGCTTTAGACAGTTTGAATTTGACATTTGGAAAAAGAAAATTGTCATTTTAAATTTGCTATGGATATTTTGCAAACGGTTCAAAATCAAAGAGATTTTTATCGCGAGAAATTTATTTCTTTAGTCCATGAATTTAATGATTTAAAATTATCCAAAAATGTGAGTGATGATAGAGTCCTAGTTTTAGAAAAAGAATTGGAGGACTTTAAAAATTTAAGGATTTGTGTTTGTGCCAAAGATGATCAAAATATTTGAATCGATGAGTTTGTGGCACGTGAAGAGACTCTTAGGTGTAAGGGTGCGTATTTAAGGAGAACGTGATAACCTTCTAGGAACAATTGAAAATTTAGATAAGGAGTTCCTAAAATTGAAAGAGTCTAATTCTTTACTTGAGTTAAAAATTTTGGAGATTAAAAATGATTTGACAGACTCGAGTAGTGTTGGTAGCAATGGTAGTGGTTCGTCGTGTTCTCATGTTTTGAGTGTTAAAGCCAAGACCATGATTTGTTTTAGAGGGTCAATAAATCCTAAGGATGTTAGAAAAGGTCAACCCATAGGTGTCGTTCCACCCATTTACACATGTTCACATTGTGGTGGAAAAGCTCACCTTCAACGTCTTTGTTTTGATCTTGGAAGAAGTCCTAAAAAGTTTAAGTCTAGTGTTCCCTTGGTTACCCAAACCCCCATGCGTCGTTGCAGACCTATTTAGGTTAGGAAATCATTTTTAGAGGCACTAGATGTTAGACTAGTTGATTCTCAATTTCTTGCATATGATTAATCTCTTGCTATATCATATAGATGATTGTATTCTAATGTTTGTCATATGCTTGTTTTGCTTTATGATATATTCTTGCTAATGTTATGACACGTGTACTTTTTGTATTAGATTTTTATTTTTGATAACACTTTTGAAAAATACAAAAAGATCTTATTTTGATAAAGATTTTTGGAAAAAGACAAAAAGATTTTTGTATTTTATTTAGCACCTATACGGATGGATATTTAGGATGACCGAGTCACAATTTCATTCCATGTCCATGTGACTGTTTGATAGTGGTTTGATATGCGTAATCATTTCATTTATGAGCTTTACAATGTTTGGAGTCATTAAGATGTGATTTGTTGTAACTACCTACATGTTTGACTCATGAGTTCCTTTATTGCACAGTTGCAAGGATTTTTTTGACGATTGTTCTTGTCTATCAAATATTGGTCGATGTGTTTTCATCTCAATTCTGTCTTTAAAATGAACCAAATGCGATAAAACTTGGCAATGAAAGTAGCGCATGTATGAACCATTGTTCGGCAGTTTGTGTGATTTATTTGAAAAACGGGGAAGGCTACGAAAGGTACTCATTTATTCTTTGCGATTAAGCCACCATTTAAATTGGACCTAGAAAATGCATGGAACAAAAACATAAGCCAAGCTCCAATAAGATTGAAAATGCTCTTGAAAAAATTTAAAGTCAATAAAAAGAAAAATATGCCAAAAGTGGGCCAATTTAGTTTAGTTTCATCACCTTAAAAGAAAAATAAAAGCATTATTATTTATGAGGGAGTTTGGATGGAATATAAAACGGATTTGCACGTCCTTGAAAGGTCATGAAAAAGCATTACATGGATTTAGACGTTATTGGTGAGAAAATCATGTCTGACTTTGATTTGTCGATTAGATTAAGATGATGTCATCTAAATTTACTTTTTCAACACATAAGGACGATTTTGAGATTTATTAATTAGGAATACACATATTCATCGTGCACATATATTATGTTTGATTGCATTGACTTGCCTATCGAATATGTTCACACTCATTCATTTTATTTCCATGAGTTGGTTATCTTAGTATAAATTCATGGTGTGTGATTTTTGTAAAATTATTTTTGCATTTTTGTATGAGAAATCGAAAAATAAAAAATGGTTCGTGGAATCCTCAATAGTTGATTCCCTTGCATGAGCGTAGTTTGATTCATGTTTGCTTTGCATATTTTGTCGTGACACTCCATGTTTGTTTTGTTTATTCGTTTCCTTATCTATTTCAGATAAATAAAAAGGGGATTAACTAATTATGGGGGAGTTGTTGCATTATGGGGGAGAATTGATTATTGATTGATTTATTCTTATATCATTTCAAAATCGATGCGTCACAAAGGTATTTGCTTTATCTCATGTGTGTAGGTACAAAGATTGAAGATCATATTTTGCACACCCGGATGAGAAAAGCTTAAATATTTGAAGATTTTTGAAGTTAAAGATTTTGAAGAAAAGTTTAATAATTGAATCTTTAGTACCTTTTCAATTTTGGGTTCATGGGATGGTATTAGATTTGTATAGGCATTTTGATTTCATAATTTGGATGTATATATTCTGTACCGGCATAGATATAAGGGGAGATTTGTAAGAACATTATTTTATTGTCCAGTTTACATTTGTGTATGTCGTATACCACTACAATCGTCGAAGACTTATTAAAGTACATTCATGCGTCAAGACGGATCCAAATATCAAAGTTCTTCAACAAAGAAGCCTCTACAATATTAATTTTGGTAAGGTTGTGTTTAAGTACCTTCACGGTTCATTTATAGTGTTGAGAATTTTTTTAAAATATTTTTCTAAGTGTTGGAGCGGAGTTTTTCGTCAAAAATAGTTTTTTAAGTGTTGAGGCGGACATGATTAATAAATTATTTTTTCGCTCAGCTCGTTCCAGCTAGATTGCACAGTCATTCGAGCGACAGAGCATCTCGCACAAAGTATCGTTTGAGCGACAATGTCTTTTTGTTCCTTCCCTTATCATTCGAGCGACGCGATGCGTTAAGTTTTTTTTATGTAAACTGTGTTAAACCACTCCGTTTTCGTTAAGAAGATCTGACGTTTTAGTTTTCGGAAACACTGCAAATCGACAGAACATTTGTCTTCTTCGTTTAAGGGTTTAATCCTTTTTGTTTTCAATTCACAAAATGTCCCAATCTTTATATGAATTGTTTTGGAACCCAAGATACAACTTTGGTAAAGTTATTTGTCTTTTAGAGAGGGTAAATCTATGGCTGACGACTGCGTGTCGATTAGGAGTTCTCGAAGGTGTTCATGGCTGATTTGGACTAAGTGTTCGTGTGGATTGCTCCGGGTGTTCCATTGCTGACTCTAGGCTGCGTGCCTATTTGATTATTCAGAGGAGTTATCATTGCAGATTTCATTGTAATCTTCGTATGTTACGATTTACTATTTTATAGTGAAATAAAGGTTTTTGCCCGAAAGGGATTTTTCCTGAAATCTGTGGGTTAGCAATTTGTATTTTATTTGTGATGGTTTGACACACACTCGTAGTTGTATGTTTAGGCTCTAAATTAATTTGGTTTAAAAATTGACTCCTATTAAATAAGGTTAACTTGGAATTTTGAGAATTCGGTTGAATCAGTATCACACACGACTTTCTCAGCTACGCATACTCCTAACGTACCCAAATAACACGCCATTCCCACTAATACACAACACATAGTGAGCCGTCCTAAGTTTTATGTTCTGGGGCACAAATTCAGACCTCATTGCTATTTCCATGGTGGGTTCGCCCTCTGCGCAAAACCTCCCGTGATTGCAAGCAGCATAGGTATGTTCACACACATAACAAATCACATCATAGGAATTCATACAACCTATATATATATATCATTGGCATAGGTATACACACAACCTATAATATATTCCGTATGTAGTATTTATATCTCTCGAATACTCCACATACTAATAATTTACACATTTTATCATTATTCTAGTATTTTTCGAGTATCACTCACTACCTGAAGGGTCCCAACGATTCCTTATGTTATTTCAGTAGTTTATTCGTCGATATGATAGTGGTTTCAGTCTTAGGTTATCGTTCACTCTTCCCGTAAACCCAAATTGTAAATTCCTGATACGTCTCACAATCTGTTGAACATCATCGGTCCAAGTCCTAATTTGCCCTCACTAAGAATAACCGAACCTTAATCATGTACCAATTGAGCTCCAATAAGTCCTTGTACAAATATTAAACTCACCCCAAAGTTTTCCTATAATTAATCTCTTAAAAATTTAAACAAATAAATTCTAGATATAACATGTCACCCGAACTGGTTTTGGTATGGGGCCAAACTCATTTGAGGCCGAACCAGTTTTGGGTGATAGTGGAATTGGTTCTAAACCCCAAACACTTCTTTTTGTTCGCTTTTACAGGTTTCTTCCATTTTTATTCAACAAAACCTCTATCAAACAATCCTAAACTCCCATCCAACATTATCAAACATCAATTATATGTGTAGGGATGATTTCTAATGTAAATCATACATTAAATTCATACGAAATCCACCCAAGAACATATTTAAAACCCATAAACCTCAAAACCCTAAGTTATGGTGTTCTTCATGTGTAATCAATAAGATACCCTGATTCTTCCATTATTTTCAGCACATAACATCTGATTTCATATTCTCTACATAAAGGAATCTATTCTACATGCATTCCTATATTAATTCATGGATTACACCCATTAAATCCCCAAGAATTCATCCAAAACATGTAATTGAAACTTTACACTACATGGCTATTATAACATGCTTAAATAAATTGCAAGATAAACACTTGCCTTATATTTGTAGGTCTGATTTGTCTTCTAAGACGATGAGGCTGGTCTTTCCTTGCTCCGATCTCAACTCTGATGACGTTTGGGGTGAGAATTGGTGTGCAATGGCCTAAGTCTCTTCTCATTTTCCTATCCTATGGCCCCCTCTCTCTCAAACTAGTTCTAACCCTAGCCTCTAACTCCAAGGGGCTGATATAATTTTTTAATTTTTGATGTTCTCTCCACCCTAAACTCTTAAATGATCGAAAGCCCTTACGTGGTGCCGGGTTGGTCTAAAATTGCCCTGGGACCCGATCTATGCACCCGAGTATACTATTCTGACTATTTCAACCCATTCAGAATCCACCATGACCTCGAAATCACCATCTGAGTCACTCTCCAATAATTTCCCATCTCTACCTCATATAGTCTACACGCGACTTCAGGTTGAGATATCACATGGTCACGTCACTCTCACTTATTATGACATAAAATAATTAATCACTATTCACTTAGTAATTATAATCAGTAAACATTAATCATTATCTCTCCTTACTAATATTTTAATCAACACATAATATTTAATTTGATTAAATTACGGCACATGTGTTATTCAAAATAACCAAATTAGTTAAATTCCAATTTACTCAGATATAAGGGGTGTTACATACTTCCCCCCTTGAAAAGGAATTTCGTCCTCAAAATTTAAATAAGTCTGGTACTAAAAGCTTCGGATATAACCTCGCATAACATTCACCTCTTCCTGAAACCTAAATCATTCTGCTGTTCCCGTTCTACCTCTACTAACGGTATCCTTTCTTTCGACGATTTATACACTACCATTGAATCTAGTGAACAATCCGCTTTATTCACCTTATATAAAAATACTCCATTATTTATCTTCTGTTATTACTTGGCGACTACATAACACATTATAATTTCATCCAACATTTACCACTATAAAAAGCCTATCTACTAACGGCTAACGTATTTCCTCTATTGGGGGAAGTTCTAACTTCCCCATGTGCCAACTCCTTATTTATTTACTCTTGTTACACATACATTTCCACATCTTCTGATTGTGGACTATACTATAAATCCACTAACTAGGGCACCCATACACCCTATATACCGTTCATAAATACTACTCGGCTCCTACTAGCATTAAATCATAAATAACTCTCAATTACAATTTTAACCACATATCCATGCAATAACTAGTGTACTAGATCCATGTCTTAATGACCACACATCTCCCAATTTCTAAAGTTCTCTAAGGTTCATGCATGGGATGTATCGCAAGTGAAATCCAAATAAGGAACCCCCTTGATACACTATTACCTAGCATTGATGGTCATCAAGATCCGTGGGTCCAAAGCACATAACTAAAACTCCTCAAATCCTGTCCCCCAACACATAAATCAAATCCTTCACTCCCCATCACTCAAGAATTAATATAACGCTGTGCTATCACTATCACTATGTTCTTAGCACTAAATCAATACGAGTTAAATCTCTCCGCCTGACAGTAAACCCGATATACCCTGAATCACATCAGTAAAAGTCCCCGCGCATCGGGATAAAATGTAACATGACAACTATACTCTCTGAAAGTCTACTATACAATACAATATATACACATGCTCGACCATCTTTCAGGTGACACCTTGTAAAATAATATTTCTCATTTTGGAATACAAGTACGATAGTCTTACCATAATCGTCCACTATCGCTCAAACACTTAATAATTAGTCACTACACAAGATAATAACATGATCTACTCTCATAACTCTCAAAAGGATTAAAACTACCACACAATATAAACATTAAAGAGTCCTACTACCCAACGGTAAAACAAATTCGTAATTATGAGGCTGATATTGCGAATGCACCCATTAACCCCGACTCACCTGCGAATTTTAGTGTTACAATTTATATTGTGATGCACCCATGTCACCCGAAACCTACCTCATACTCATAAGGATAAGACATAAATTTTACCTATATTTTTCATCTGCCTTGCTTGGTTGACGGGTTCCCCAACGTAATTCTCGTGTTGGAGCTGACCTAAGTTTTGTTACAATTATTGTACATCCAAGACCTCATCCGATAGTTGCACCTTGTCTCACTTTGGGAAATACCTTTTCCTGTCGCCCGTTTCTTTACAATCGAAATAACTTTAAGTAAAACCTCCTTGTCTCTAGCCCTGAACTTACTGGCCTCCCTCGCTATTATTTTAGCCCATGCGGTCCTGAGGAATGGGATGCTGCTACTGAGGACCCTGCTAGTCCTGCCTGAATGAACCACTCTCGGGTCGATAACTTCTGGATCTAAATCTCTTAACTCGATCCCCTTCCCGAAAATCTCGCTTATGCTGCTATTGTGCCCCACTGGAACTGTTCCCACCTACCATCCCAGTATGTCTGGTATCACTTAATTGTTTGCTTCCCTTCACGTGGAAGGGCTGGTCTTGGCAATGAAGTAGATCGACATTCATGACCTCAGTGTATGCCTTCAATACCGAATTACCCAACAAGTGCTGTCGGATCCTCCAAGAAAGTCCATTCATGAACTTACGCATCCTCTTCTCTTCAGTGTTCACCTCATCCTTCATAAAATTTTCTAAACGAGTGAATTCATCCTCGTATTTCGCCACAGTTAGATCTCATTGGGAGACATTTAAATACTTCTTCCGCATTTTTGTCTGAATAGAAAATGAAAAATACTTATGGTCAAATCATGCCAAAAACTCCCTAATAATCATCAAATCTCTCTCCTCTACTGTGGTCACAAACTCCCACCACTACAAAGCCGCGCCCACTAACTTGAATGTTGATAAGAACTATTTCTGAATGTCATTGTACTCGACCATACGAAGGTGGCGTTGCATGTCTTTCTTCTACTAACTGGCCACGACTACATCTGAGCTACACTAAAATCCAGTGGGTGGCCCTTCTGAAATGCGTCCCTCACTCTCTGCTAATCGAATGGCCCCGGGTGGTCTTAGACAACCTGGTGCTACTGGTGTCTTGGCTGAATCTGCAGAAAGTGTTATGACATTGCGGTCATCTCCACTTTAACTGCTTGTGCCACAATTTTAACCACATTTGCTACCAAAATGTTACCCTGTGGGGCTCCCTCCCTAGCATTCTCTCTCATTCGATGAGTTCTCTTTGACATAATCTGAAACGAGATTGAAGTTTATATAAGTCCATGATCAAATATAAAGTAACCAGTAGGAGAACATAAGAGCACATACGTAAAGGAATACAACAATCATATAACAAGGCTCTATATTAAATAACACTATGGTGAAATCGTAGAAAGCCGCATAGATCCTAAGGACACTAGAACCTGGTGCTCTGATACCATCTGTGATACCCCGCCTATTTTAATCATGGGTCATCAGACCTTTATCAAAATACCCAGGAATCTCATTTGGTTCATTCTTAGCATCACCATTGAAAGCTTTTTAAATTACTAACCACATATGTTAAATTAAGCTGGGGCCAAATTTTATCTTTCATTAATATAACAACACGCGGAATATAAACAATAACCAAACCAGCCATACAAGATAATAGTCTGAACCAATCACACGATAAATAGATGAATAATGAGTAATGAATAAACCATCACTTCCAAAACTAATTCCACACCACATGTTTAAAGAAATAAAATTGAGTGCAACTACATCGTCCGATTAATAAAACTGAAATAATGTATCAACTGAAGGGACAACATTCCCAAATGAAATACTGAATTAGAATTCCTAGTCTAGGAATTAATAACTGAAGCGTCTACACAAAGTCTTGCAAGCCTCCACAATTATGTAGCTATGCATCCCTAGAATGAGTCATCAAGCTTGATGTCCCTGTGGCTGAACACCTAAAATGTTTTGGAAAATATTTTGACACGGGTCAGAGCCCAAAACCATTTGAAAAATATTTAGCAAGTAATTATATCACTGTTAAAAAATGTTATCAGACACACACGTTAGTCCCACATACACTCCCTCCCTTAAGCTTCCTTACCTCTCAATTATAGTACACACCTAACGTCTCCTACCTAGCTTTGCTAACTAGCTTAACTAAACATCTGTATCTAACTAACCACAAAAGGTTCAACTCCCCCATACTGCCTATACAATATGTTACCTCTACTTCTAATAACTAATATCACCTGCATATTATTATTGAATCATTTTAATTAAGTTTCCCATACTTAAGTCACTTTTGGATATACACTATCCATTTTTTCTTCCATCACACATATGTAGGTTAATCACACTTTATTATAACACTATCAATTAAGATTCATCACACTTAAGTTGCTTTTAGATATACATAATCTACCTTTTCTACTATCACACATAAGTAGAATAATCACATTTGTATATATCTATCATACTATAATATATACAACTATTTCATCCTCTGGAATGACCACCGCGATGCATGTGTACTCTGCTATCAAGTTCATGTACCTCTTGTACAAATCAAGGTCTATCGGTTCAGAATGTCTCCTCGAACCCTTAATTAAATAACACGCAATGGAGGCGAACATAGTTCTAAGCCTTTGAGATATGCACATACCTAACGTACCCAAATGATACGTCAATCTCACTAATACACAACACATAGTGAGACGCCCTAAGTTCTATGTTCTGGGGCAGAAATCCAGACCTCGCTGGAATCGCCCTCTGTGCAGAACCTCTCGTGATAGCAGGTAGTGTAGGTTTGTTCACACACATAACAAATCACATCATAGGATATATATATATATATATATATATATATATATATAATCAACATAGGTATACACACAACCTATAATATGTCTCGTATGCAGTATTTGTATCTCTCGAATACTCGACGTACTAATAATTAACACATTTCATTATTATTCTCGTATTTTTTAAGTATTACACCCTACCCGAAGAGTCCCAAAGATTCCTTATGTTATTTCAGTAGTTTATTCATCACTATACTACTGGTTTCAGTTTGAGGTTATCGTTCACTCTTCCCGTAACCCCAAATTGTAAATTTTTGATACGTCTCTCAATCAGTTAAACATCATCGGTCCAAGTCTTAATTTACCCCTGTTAAGAATAACCGAACCTTAATCATTTACCTACGGACCTCCCCTAATTTCTTGTACAAATAAAAAACTCATCCTAAAGTTTTTCCATAATTAATCTCTTTAGAATTTAAACAAATAAATTATGGGGATAACAGGTCACCCGAACCGGTTCTGCTATGCGGTTGAATCGAATTTGGGGGGTAGCCGAATCGGTTTTAAACCATTGACCCTTATTGTTTTTCACTGTCACAGGTTTCTTCCATTTTTATTCAACAAAACCTCTATCAAACAATCCGAAACTCCCATCCGACATTATCAAACATCAAATACATGTGTAGGGATAATTTGTAATGTAAATCATACATAAAATTCAAACGAAATCCACCCAAGAACATATTTGAACCCATAAACCTCAAAACACTAAGTTATGTTCTTTTTCTTGTGTAATCAACAAGATAACCCAATTTCTTCCATTATTTTCATCACATAGTATCTGATTTCGTATTCTGTACATAAAGGAATCTGTTCTACATGAATTCCTATATTAATTCATGGATTAGACCCATTAAATCCCCGAGAATTCATCCAAAACATGTAATTGAAACCCTAATTCATCTAAAACATGTAATTGAAACCCCACACTACATGGGTATTATAACATGCTTAAATAAATTGCAAGATAAACACTTGACTTACATTTTCAGGTTTGATTTCTCTTCTAAGATGATGAGGTTGGTCTTTCCTTACTCCGATCTTAACTCCAGCGATGTTCGGGGTGATAATTGGTATGGAATAACCTAGGTCTCTTCTCCTTTTCCTCTCCTATGGCTTCATCTCTCTCAAACTTGCTGTAACCCTAGTCTCTAACTCCAAGAGGCTAATATAACCTTTTAATTTGGAGTTCTTTTTACCCTAAACTCTTAAATGACCAAAAAGTCCTTATGTGGTGTCGGGTTGGTCCAAAATTGCCCCGGGACCCAATCTATACACCGGGGTATACTATTTTGACTCTTTCGTCCCATTTGGAATCATTCATGATCGTAAAAACACCATCTGAGTTACTCTACAATAATTTTCTATCTCTACCTCATATAGTCTACACACGACTCTCGATTGAGATATCGCAGGGTCACGTCACTCTCACTCATTATGACGTAAAATAATTAATCACTATTCATTTAGTAATTAGAATTAAAAAAACATTAATCATTATCTCTCGTGACTAATATTTTAATCAACACATAATATTTAATTTAATTAAAATTCGGCACACGTGTAATTTAAAATAATCGAATTAGTTATATTTTGACTTACTCATAAATACAGGGTGTTACATTATGGTGCACTTATTTAACAAATGTTTGAATTAATATTAAATGCTAAGGTAATAATTTGGTTGACATATATGCAAATGGCAAACAAAATAAGGAAATAAGGACTTAATAACATAACTAGTTTGATAAAAAATTAGTAAGAGTTACCTGAAGCAAGAGTTGTTTTCCATTTTCACTCAAAAAGGTGAAATTACAGTTTTAAAAATAAATATTGTCTTATTACCATGAAATAGTGAGCAAAAGAATAAGTTATAAAATGGTGGAAAGTATTCCTCAGGTATTCGAGGTACTTTTCTTCAAGATCCAAACACGTCTGAGCTTGGGCCACCTCCAGGAGCAAGGTTTTATGATATTGGAAGTTCGACATGGCCTCATGTGACTGTCTTTGATATGGAATGTATTAATATACATGCAAAGGTTTGAATCCTAATTTGAAAACATCTATGGGATTCTGCATATAGACCCTCTAGAAATTCCTCTATTCCTCCAAAATTCTATTTCAACTAGAATATAGTTCCACACGAATGTTAACTTGTCTCTTGTGGTTTACGAGATCGGTGGAAAGTTGTTATAGTCACCTTATGAAAAAGGAGTAAGAAAAAAATAAATAAGAGATACGGGTCTTAGAAAGATAGGGGAAGTTGGGAAGAATCTCAAGAAATATGCAATCCCAAGAAAAATTATTCGTTGAATGACCCTTCAATAAAATTGAAAAAGGAAAATCAGAAAAAGTATGAACAATATCTAGAGCCTTGACAACATCAATGGATAAAAGTGGATACTCCAAGTGAGGACGTCTAGTGGGAATACCATTATTGACATAGTTTTCCAAATTTATGAAAGTTACCCTCTCTAGTGTATGATAATGAGAAATAAAATCACGAAGAGGGTTGAGAGACAAAATAGTCTAGGTAACGAGATATTCAGAGGCATCCCAGTTAAAAATGTCTTCAGAAAAAATAAAAGAATTATACATACCATTCAAAACATCTTGGTATAATGGTTGGGCAAAAGTATGGGAGGAAAAGTAAACTTGGATATACCTAGGAGAGCCATTAGTGGAACAATGCCAAGCTACTCAACAATTTAGATATTTGTTAGCAGAAGGATAAAAAGGTTAAAATGGCTTAATGGTCAAAGATCAAACGTAATCTCCCCTAAGATCTTGATTAAATGAAGGGTATGCCACTTAAGGAAAATACTTAAGGGGAAAATGGGGGCGCATGACAGAGCGATGGATATTCAACTCATCAAGAGGAGGGATTGGAAAAGATGAACAATTAACTAAGACGTGATGTTTCCCATTAATAGGCCTGTTAGCACCTCAAATAGACCCCCCAATCTCAATCAGTTTCATCATCAACACGAGGTTTGTTGATTGCAAAAAATACTCAAGGGTCCCACATGATGGGTGGAAAGTAGAGGTGCGATCAAGCCAATCTAAAAAAATCCTAAAAAAATGAAGGTCTATCATACTCAACTGGTTCAGAAGGAAAATATGTAGAGTGTTTGACAGCAAAAAACTAGAGAGTATGAGCATAAGTGAAACAATTGGTTCAGAAGGGGAAGCACATTAAGTTTGTTCATTAGTATCTCAATACCCACAACAAAGGATGAATTGGGGCAACGACGTGAGCGCAAACAACCATATAAGATATGAAACCATATTCAAAAGTGCTAATGGAGCCACCCCTTTTGTTCCCCAAAGGAGGCATTATTGCACAGATAAAGAAATGAGGCAGAAAGATGAATAACTCAGAGTGAAAGAAAAAAAATGACGGTTGTGTGGGTACAATGACACTACCATAACCACAAATCGTGTATTTATGAAAATGGTAATCATGGGCCGACGTGGGATAATAGGGTAAGAGAGTTGAATACTCCACTAATCAATTTTTATTAAAAACCAGTTATTACTGGCAACATGTTTACACTATATTGTCGCGACCCAATGAGGTTTGTCCTCGTAGGTTATAAAACTGTTAAAAACAACCAAATTATGATATAAAAATTAAGGTAACTAGCAATATGCATGTGTGACACATGTCATAATGTGGGCATGGTATTAAAAAATCATAAGGAGATAATTTGAATATGGACGTTAGTGCACCTAAAAGAGGGCCTCAATTGGATGATAACCACCCATCAGTTACCAAAGAAGTTGTGTACCATGTCAAGAAACAATACAAATAAGCGGCGAGACCACAAAGGAAGGAAAGACTCCCTCACCAAAAACGATTTTTACATAATTTTATCCTTTCTTTCCTTTCCTTTTCCCTTTCCTTTTCCTTTCCCTTCCTTTGTTTATTTCATTTCTTTAAATTTCTTTACTTTCTTACTTTAAGTTCTATAGTGTAATGTTTTTTGTTTCAAGCAGTTATCTTTCTTTAAATCCAAAGCTTTACTTTTCTTTTAGTTTATACAATTTACATTTTCTTTTGTCCTACTTAGTTACCACAATTGAACACTTTCATCAAAGTATTTCCTAAAGCAAGCATAAGTCCTCTTAATTGAGACATTGAATGTAACATAATCACATGATATTGTCATTAGGCTAAGATCTTTTATTGACAAGACCAAAAATCTTATCTGGAAGACTTGCAACCTTAGTTATTCACCAAGACAAGTGAAATCACCTAAACAAGATCTAATCAAAATCAAGAACCCTTTACAGAGGAGTGATGTGGAAGTTTAACTTTTGCTGCTTCATTTTGAGCTATCGTACTCCAGATAAAATTCTATGTAGAGCATTTTCTAGCACCTTAACCAACTCGGCCCATATGTAGTATATAGGGCTTCCAAGATCGCATTCAGACAGTTGGCTGACTAGTTTTCAACACGAAGCCTGGGAAGAGAGCGACACATATTCTGAGTGTTAAGTAAAGGGAAGATGAGGCCACTAGAGAGTATATCACCCAATTAAACAGCGATAAATTAAAGGTTGTCGATTACGATGAAAAGATTACCATAACAACTATCACGAGAAGAATACAACCAATAAAGTTGTACTAGGCTATGGTGAAGGAACCTCACCCATGATGGCCGAGATCCTATCAAGATTTTGGAAAATTTTGAATGCGGAGGAGGCCATGGCGGCCAAACAAATCTGGCCAGGACAAGGACGAGACAAGAACAAACTCGGATAAGAAGGATCATCCTAAGTGGTGTTCGAAGGAAAAATACAATAAGAAGATTGATGGCTACACCTCACTCACTGTAGGGGTTTACCATATTTTATAGGATATTCAATGTTTGGGAAAATTGAGGTGGGAAGAGAAACTCAATACCCTTTCCAGAAGAATTGTAAGAAGTAATAAAAAATGTTGCGATTTTCACAAGGATCATGGTCATACGATAGACAAATATATGATGCTGAAAGATAAAATTGAAGCTTCGATATAGATTGGTAAGATGAAAAAGTATGTGGGTTGGTCTGGCCAAGCTTCTGAACCGAAGGAAGTATTAAACCAAAGGAGACGGTTAACACCACCGACTAAAGAGAAAGACGATAGAAAACATGGGCGCAGTGATGAGGACTCCAATGAGGGCAATGGTAGTGATTTGCTTAAAAAGCTCAAGGATCCTTAAGAAACTGCCAATATGATTTCCTTCGGGATGAATTTAATCGTCAGAGGAGAAGCAGGGGGATCTGCCCCAGCCTAATGAAAAGTATACTTGAATGAGGTAAAGATTTGGACACGTAAGGACCAAAATAAGTGAACTTGGCTGATGCAGCAAATAGCCAACCTAGTAAAGTGAACATGGCCTAAGTGGCCTCCTATATCCACACAATGATGCACTAGTTGTAAATCTGATGGTGCATGAGCGCATAATTGACAATAGAAGCTCGACCAATGTGTTATTTTATGATTGTTTTAAGAGGTTAAACTTATCAGAAAGGATGTTACAACCATGTCATCACCCCCTTATCGCTTTTTCCTGGGGATAAGGTGTTTCCCTTAAGGACTATTAAACTATAAGTAATAGAAGGTGCTTGGATGACTTGTAGAAGTCATGTGATGAAGTTCTTTATCATGGACCGACATTAAGCCTCATCATATAATATCACCTTTTTCATCCGGGGCTAAAAAAGTTTGAGGCTGTTGCTTCGTCCACTAGGTGATGATATTTTTGACAATATTTGGCATTAGTCATGTTAAGTGCAATTAGATAATGGATCAGGAGTGCTACTTTACTTAGGCCAAGAAGAGGGGGGAGTGACAATACCTACCTAATTGAAACTCTGCACCCACGGGATGATGATAAGCTAGTGATCAGGGATGAAACCGAATAGATCAAACCCTTGATACTACATGATGATCATCGAGAGTGAATTGTTCATATCAGTTAATCTCCTGATCTAAAGCTGTCAGAGTTTGTCATGTAGCGATGTGATGTGTTCGCGTACACATGAAGCCACAAGGATATGCCAGACATAGATCCGGAGGAACTATTCCACGAACTTAGTGTGTTAAAGGAAACTAAACCCATAAAACAGAAAAGAAGGGTCTTCGCTAAATAGAGAAATATGGTCATAGAGGTGGATGTACACAAGTTCCAAAAATCAAAGTTCATTGAGGACGTCAAATATCCTAACTGATTATCTAATGTGGTGATGGTGAAAAATAGACTGGGTAGGAGTCTATGTGTAAATATTTTCAGGCTAGAGAGTTTGAGAGAAAGTTTGGTGATGTTATGAATGTGAAAAAAAAATAGGGGAATTTTAGTCATTGAATCATAGTTAATAAGAATCAAAGGTCCCCATAAATTTAGTCAATGTGTTGTTTCTCTTAACTAAAAACATGTTGTACCGAACAAGAAACTGAACGTAGAAGTTTTTAAGGTCCAAAACCACGTTTTCCCAATTTCTTTCTTATCGATACTACTTCTAAAATATCAAGGTCTCATTTTAGTATTTAACGTCATGCCCTTAAAGATTTTGGTTTGAGACTTCAAACATCCAGTCATTCACAATTGTGTGCACGGAACGCCTTAATCATGTTGATGAGTTTTTTTTTTAAATTATACTTTAATAATAGATTTGTTATAATACTTGTGGATTTTACTTTCATTTTAAAAGTTGAATAAGTTATTTAGGTGTTATAATCGATGGATTTTTTTTATCAGTTAATGAACTTGTGGAATAATTTCGAATATATTTTTGAAGTTGCATCTGCTTTGTTTACATTTTTAAATTCATGAACTTGTTTGATTTATATGGGTAATAGTGCTTTTTTCTTATGAATATATATATATATATATATATATATATATATGTGTGTGTGTGTGTTAAAATATTGCACCTTTAAATATACTTTTCAAAAATTGTAAAAAAGTTCATTTGATAGTATAGAGCTACAATTTTTTTTGCCAAACTATGGCTACGTACTCAGATAATTATAATTATATAACGCGCCCGTGCATCGCACGAGGTGTATTCTAGTTATAGTCAAAATGAATCAAAAGACCCCATAAATTTTTATTTATGTTATAATTCCCATAAATTTTAATTAATGTGGTGTTTCTCTTAACTAAAAACATGTTGGAATAAGCCTGAAACTGAAAGTAGAAGTTTTAAGGGCCAAAATTACGTTTTCCCTATTTATTTCATAATAAACCAACAATATAAATGAAGAACAGGTTGTTTGTAAGATGTTACTAAACGTGACTTTATTATAACATATGAGAGAAGTATTAATACAAGATGTTGTGCATCTGTTACAACTGAAAATTCCATGTACATATCCCCCTACCACACTATTCCATGTACTAAAGTGATGGACGGAAGTTCCTGGAGATTGAACCCACTTGTTTATTAACAGGTCCATAATTGTAGGAGTTATAGGAGACTAAGTCAGCAATGGTTTAAATGTTCTATCACTCCCCCACAAGCTTTGTGTGTGAGAATCCCAAACACCAAGCTTGTAGTGTAAAGAAAAAAATGGAGCTGTATGCATTGATTTAGTAAAAATATCAGCGAGTTGATCCGTTGAAGGAATGTACTGGGTGATGAGATCGTCGGAAGCTACTTTTTCACGAACAAAATGAAAATCAAGTTCAATGTGTTTGGTGCGAGCATGAAGAACCGGATTAACGGACATATAAATGGCACTGATATTGTCACAAAATAACACCGGAGGGGAGTAGACAGGGATGCCAATATCATTTAGAACATAGGTGATCCAAGTTAATTCTGCGGTAGAAGTTACCATGGCACGATACTCTGCTTCACAACTGGAACGGGAGATAGTAGGTTGCTTCTTGGAGGACCAGGAGATGCAGTTGGAACCAAGAAGAATACAATACCCGGATGTAGACCATCGCGTAATGGTGCAACCAGTCCAATCAGCATCAGAATATCCGTAGAGAGATAGACTAGACTGCTTGAGAAATTTTAATCCATGATAAATAGTCCCCTTGAGATTGCGGAGAAGGCGTTTAACCTGAGACATATGAGTAGAAGTAGGAGCATGCATGGACTGATAAATGCTATTGACAGTGTGGCTAATATCGGGGCAGGTGAGGTATAATAATGCGCTAACTAGAGAGCAAAATTCAGTGGGATTAGATAAGGGATCAAAAGGAGATAAAGAGTACTCCTTGGGAGAGAATGGAGTAGGTGCACTATGAGCATGAAGAAGGTTGGCCTTGACCAATAATTTTTCGATGTAAGCAGCTTGAGTGACAAGGAAACCACCATGAATTGGAACAAGTTCCATGCCCAAAAACTAACTTAAGGAACCTAGGTCTTTACTGGCAAACTCATGGCTTAATTTGGTGATTAGTCGTGTAAGAGAGGAGGGGTGACTCCCAGTAATAAGGATGTCATCGGCATAGATAAGTAAGAGAACAAGTTCATGGAGAACATATACATGCGTAGGAGATAGGCACTAAATTTATCAAACCAAGCCCTAGGTGTCTATTTGAGGCCATAGATGGCTTTATGGAGAGCACATACATGAGTAGGAAAGAGAGGATGAATAAAGCCTGGTGGTTGTTTCATAAAAACTTATCCTTGAAGAGTACCATGCAAAAATTCATTTTTAACATCCAGTTATCGGAGGGACCATCCAGAAGAAATAGCAAGGGCGAGTACAACTCTGATGGTGTCCGGTTTAATGACTGGACTAAAGGTATCCGAGAAATCAACCCCTTCAATCTGATTGTATCCTTGAGCAACCAGTCGCGAATTATATCTATCAACACTTCCATCAGGGTGTAACTTGGTCTTGAACACCCACTTTGATCCAATTAAATGCATATGTGGAGCCTTTGGGACTAAAGTCCAGGTGTGATTTTGATGCAATGCTGTTAGCTCTTCACATATGGCTATCTTCCATTTGTGGTCAGAGAGGGCGGCATAAAGATTAGGCGGGTCAGGTGGTGTAGGGTAGATGGTAAGAGAGGTTTGGAGGGCAGTGGGAGAAGATGGGGAGTGGGTGGCAATAAGGTTTTTAGCCTTAGAGCGAGTTAACATGGGATGGCCATTTTGGTTCGTAGAAGAGAGGGACGAGGCAAAGTCTAGAGGTATGGTTAAATGAAGACCATCAGGGTAAAAAATGGTAGATGAGTGGTCTGGGTAAGGAGTAATGTAATGTGGAGAAGTACGTGGGCTGTCGGAGGAAGAGGTGACTGGTGATGGATTGTAGACATGGGTAGTTACGTGTTGGATGGGATCCAACGTTGATAGTTGAGGGTGTACGGGAGAGGCAGGTACCTGCTGGGTTTCAGAAGGTAGAGTGGAAGATGTATGGTTAATTAGAGGTTTGACAGGTACAACAGTGGGTGAATTTTTAGGTATAATAGTAGAAGAAGTTGACGGTGTAGTAGCGTGAGAATGACCTGGGTAACGTGGACTGTTTTCAGCAGGAGTAGGCTTTATCTCAGCTGCGGCAGTGGGTGTAAAGATCCCACTAGTGTGTACGATATACGTACTAGGATCGTTGTTGTCTTTGTGTGTGATTTCATTGTCCACAAAATCAAAGTATTCAGTAATATCGGTGACAATATCAACCGTACTCATATATCTGTCTGGATGGACATAAGGCATGACTTTTCCATCAAATATTACATGCCTAGAAATATACACACGTCTAGTGGATGGGTTGTAGCACTTATAACCTTTATGGAAAGGACTATATCCAATAAAGACACATGGAAAAGATTTTGGTGTAAACTTGTGATCTGTTTTTCTTCTTATATAGGGAAAACACCTACATCCGAAGACTTTGAGTGTATTGTAACAAGGTTGTTCGCTATACAGTTTAAAAAATGGTGATTCATTTTTTAGTTTAGAAGATGGTAACCTATTGATAAGGTATACTACTGTTAAAAAAGCATCAACCCATATGCACAAAGCAATTTTTGCATATAGCATGAGTGTGAGGGTTGTCTCAACAATATGTCGATGATTTCTTTTGACAACTCCATTTTGCTCGGGAGTATTTGGGCAAGATATCTGTCTTAATATGCCACATGTATTTAAGTGTTCAATGAAGAGATTGCTTTCAAATTCTCCACCACCATCACACTGGAAGATTTTGATTTTGCAATTAAACTGTGTTTCCACCATTCTTTGAAATTGTAGAAAGGTTGCATAAAAATCTGACTTATGTTTTAAAGGATATAACCATGTAAAACGAGAATAATCATCAATAAAAATAACATAATATCTCATATGTTGAGAGGAATTCACTGGAGCATGACCCCACAAATCAGAATGTATTTTATCAAAGGGTTCTAATGCAATCTTGTCATTCAAATGAAATGGAAGTCTACAACTCTTTCCCATTTAGCAGGGGACACAAGTAGATGGATTTTTATTCTAGTGGCTTACATTTAAACACTTAGTTTTTGCTAACAACTTAAGAGTTTCACCACTAGGATGCCCAAGTCTCATATGCCAAATATCATCACTGCCTTTATTTTTTGTAAGTAGAGCTGCAGTCTCAGTGTCTTCAAGGGCATAAAGTGATCCTCTTCTAGTGCGTTGGGCCATTACTTTCTTTGTCTTCTTATCCTTTACAACAAAATTTTTATCAGTAAGCTCAATAGTACACTCATTTTGTGCAGCTAGTTGTGAGACAGAAACAAGTGATTTCTTGAGTTGTGGAACAACAAGAGTATTATGAAGTTTCAAGCCATTGATACTCTTTTGTCCAACATGAGTTATATTTACTTGACACCCATCTCCAATCACCACTTTGTTATTACCATAATATTGTTGTAAACTAGACATGTTACCTATATTACCATAATCAGTATTTTCTGCAGAAAGTTACCCTTGTGTGGCTACCAAGGCATGTGAGTTATTTTGTGCTCCAACCAAAAAATCCCACCTATAGTAGCAGGAAAGTGCCTTATGCTTAGTTGATCCGCAAATTTGACACTCGTCATTTGAGGATGCTGGAACTTTGTTCAATTGCATTCCTTATTGACCATTTGCGGCATTATTGAAAAGCTTCACAGAATGAGTGATGTTTGAACCTTCAGCATATTGGTTATTGTGTTGGCCAAATTTGTTGTTGTAGAATCCAGTGTGCTGGTTGGGATAGTGTCCTGCAGGTCAGAAACCGCATCCTCTGGAGTTAAATTGCCTTCATAGTAGCTTCTTCCTCTATTATGTCTTCCTCTACCTCTTCTGTACCCTTGATAGGGTGCTCATTGAGCAACAAATGCCATGGAATGATCCACAAGATTGACTGAGGTATCTTCGTGTTCTTCTCTCATGTCAAAACCTCTTAAGGCTGAAATTAATTAACTAAGAGTAGGATATGGCAGTTTGCCAATCATCACCGTGCAAAAAGTCTTGTATTTAGGCCCTAAGCCTTGAACAAAATTGATAACCTTCGAATCTTCATCCAGAGGCTTGTTAATAGCAGTCAATCCATCACATATTTCTTTAAATTCCTTAACATTGTCATCTATTTTTTTCCCACTCATGGACATACTTCTTAATTGCTCCTTTAGTGAGAATTCCTTATCTTTGGATATTTGGAGATTCTGATCCTCAAGAGTCTGCCACACCTATTTGGTAGTGTTGCATACAACAATGAGGTACATTGATTCATCACTCATTGTTCCTGCAATCCAACTTTGTAAGAGGCAGTCTTTGTCTTCCCAAGCTTCATACGTTTCCTTCTTCTTCACATCATCATCACTTTTGGGTTTTGATGGTGGCTCATCATAAATTAGATGTGTCACCTTCAAACTTTGAATGAGTTGTAACATCTGAGTTCTCCATATGAGGTAGTTTGATGGTTTGAGTTTCATGGGACAAACAGATATTAAGTGGTGAAGAGAGTTCAACGTCAGACTTAATCCGTTTGAACCCATTGAAGAAGACCCAAGCTCTGATACCATGACAAACCAACAATATAAATGAAGAACAGGTTGTTTATAAGATGTTACTGAACGTGACTTTATTATAATATATGAGAGAAGTATTTATACAAGATGTTGTGCATCTGTTACAACTGAAAATTCCATGTACATATCCCACTACCACACTATTCCATGTACATAAGTGATGGACGGAAGTTCCTGGAGATTGAACCCACTTGCTTATTAACAGGTCCATAATTATAGGAGTTATAGGAGACTAAGTCAGCAACGGTTTAACTGTTCTATCATTTCATGCCAAACTACTTCCAAAATTTCCAATATATATATATATATATATATATATATATATATATATGTGTGTGTGTGTGTGTGTGTGCGCGCGCGTGTGTGTATACGACATTCTTGAAAAATGTATGAGGGTCTCATTTTAGAAGTTGACATTATGCCCTCAAATATTTTGGGTCAGGACTTAAAACTAATGCTAGCATTATCCAGTGATATACAATTGTGTGCGTGAAAGGCTTTTATCATGTGGAGTTTTATTTTTTAAACTATACTTTAATAATATATTTGTTGTAATAATATGTCTTTGAACTTATTAATCACATATTTCACTTCTAAAAATTTCACCCTGGGAGGTGTGATTGTTAACTTGTAATACTCTTATATTATTAACCTACTATGATGGAAGAATTCCTTGGGTGAATGTTCAATGAAATCACCGTTGCCAATGAAATGGCATCCATGCATTGAATAACTTTCAAAAAAAGGAAATATTGTTGAAAAATATGTATTTTGGTGTGGATGTCCACACATATTTCATATATATATATCTATTGTGATATCTCACTATATTCTACAAATAATGTGATACCCAATAAGTTAGTACACACTTGAGAAATAGAATATTATCTCTCCCTCTAAATTCTTTGTGTGTTCATTATTTTTACAACATGTTATCAACATGAGTGCATCTCATCAACACCACTTACTTCCATTTTATTGCCATTTCAATTATTTGTCAATACTCAAAACATCATCATTTTATCACACAAAGACTTCTTTGAAAGGCTTAAATTAATATATATTTATGTATACAGACAATCCTCCCATACAAACTAATGTCCTATATCTAAAACCAAGGTTCTAAAAAACGCGGGGCGTGATCGAGGCGTGGAGGCCAAGCCTTAAGCCTTAGAAGCCTAGGCGGGCCTTGGCGTAAAAAGGCGTGAAAAGGCGTTTAGGTCTTTTTAATGTATTTTAATATTTTTTAACCATAACAAGGCTATTAAAATACTAAAATTGTACAGATCATAAAAATATGTCTGAGTATTTGTAAATAAAAATACTATTTGATTATTTTGGATGAGATAATGGTCCGGTTTGTAAAAAAATCTTTAAAAGGCGATATCGTTTCACTAAAGCATTGTTGTTTTTAGAGAAAAAGTACACCTTAAGGGTTTTATCAAGCATAAGGCGTCAAAATCTTAAGGCGGGGCGTTTCTCCCAAGCCTCAAGCCTAGGCGGATTTTTTAGAACAGTGTCTAAAACATATAGCCCAAAGTTATGTATGTATACATACATCTTTAGTCTATATATGAATACATGTTTATCATCTAGTGTTGGACTTGATGGAAGTACATCTCACGCAATTATATGAAGTAAGAAAGAAAAAATAACTAGATGGGAAGACAATCTATGACCTTTAATTAATTGAATGTAACATTAAATAGGATAAGTAAATTTGATATTCCCAATATGATCATTAAAATATTATGAACTATCTTAGAAGACATCTTCAATTTTTATTGATAATATATATATATATATATATATATATATATATATATATATTATTTTTTATATTTATGAATTGATAGTTTGATCCTTTAGATCAAATTTTTTATTATTTCATCAATTTAGTCTATAAAACGATATACTTGAAATTCTCAATTCATATTTAAAATTTTGTGACCCGAAGTTCCAAATACTATTTAAAATTTGGGGCTCGAAGTTCCTAATTCTTATTTAAAATTTTACGGCACGAAGTTCGCAATTGATGTTCAATTTTTTCGACATGATAATAAAATGTGCCATAAAATCAAACTTGAAGTTTTGATTATTTTAATAATAGGGCAAGAGATACTAAAAGTATCATAATAATTTTTTTTATAATTTGGACCCAAAGTTTATACAACCTTTATTTCTAATCAAATCTGGATTTTTGATTATTTTTATTATAAGAGTAAAGACATTAAAACTCCAAAAATTATTTTTTGGATCTAAATCTCTATATTTTTTTTTTCCATTTGTTTGAATTAGGTTCAAAATAAATTAAATATTACAACATGAGTTTTTAACTTCTTGGCCCATCATTCTTTTTTAACAAAAAAGAAACATTTTTATATATACCATTTTAATGGTTAAATGTCTCTTTAACGATCCTATGTATGTTTACATCTTTCAGTTTTTTTATAGTATTATTTCTTTTATAATAAAATTTCTACCAAAGATTCTCTATTTTATGTGTCAAACCATAAGTTCTCACCAACAAACAAATAAAAGAACTTAAAGTCTTAATTTTTAATTAAGTACCTTAAACCCTAAGTGTGAACCTAAAGTTACAACTATTGAATTATTGTTTTGCCATTTTTATGCATTATGTCCTTTTCTAATTATAATTTATTGATTGAACATTATAATTTTTCAAATATTTCTAAACTTGAATGTGACACCCCACCTAATTAAATACAAGGTGATCAGTCCTTTATTAAATTTAAAACAGAATATCCAGTTGGTTCAGTCTTAGCAACGCTGTCGAAAACTATTTATTAATTACTAACCACCTAGTAGTTAAAACGTTCGGTGTCAAATTTTATCTTTTAAACTAATATATAACCAAATAAATGATTAACTAAACATTCACCATCCAATAAACAATCTCATAGCAAGTAATAATGACATAGAGAAATAACTGATTCTGGAGTAAACAAATCCAGTCTAAATTCCAAATACAAGAGTCTGAAATGAAATAAATCTCAACAACTGAAATATAAATAAATATCTTAAATCAGAATCTCTGAATGCATCTAAATAAGAATGGGAAACATGCTGACCAAAGTAAATAACTGGGAAAGAATTAAGGATAGGTGTGGAGGCGTCTAATACCGAGGTCCTGTAACTTTCATCGCAACTACAACACGTCAATTGATAAGACTCCTATGCTTGGCGTCCCTGTAGCTGGGCACCTAAAAGGTTTTTACAAAAGAAAAATAGATTTGGAAGAAAATGGGTCAGAGCCCGAGTTGAAAAATATTTCAAAAACAACAAGTGTTTAACATGCATTAAACAATAAATATTATATACATGTTAGTTTCACGTGCCTTCACTTGATATTCTCACCTCTCAACTAAATGTGCATGCCTAACGTATGCTCCTAACCCATCCTAATTACACTATCCCACTTATATAGTTAAATCAAGTCTCTTACTATGATGCATAAGTCATTGTGCCCACCCGTATGACCCGAATAATACACTATTGCGGTCTCAATATTTAATTCAATTGAATTCCAGTATCGCATTACTCATTCAAGTTTCCACATTCTTGATTAATATTAGATTTCGTAATCTTTCTCATCTACAAAGCAACACTGTATAATAATCACAAGTGTTAATATATAAATCACTATCATACATATCTACTAATACGACACCCTAAAAGGGCTAAACCTGTGGTGTGCTCATACTCTACTATCATATCCCTAAAAAATCACATACATAAGGATTACGAGTTCCAAATCACTTTGAAACCGTATCAATACAAATCACATATATTGGAGTCGAACATAGTTCTCAGCCCTATAGGATACGCACATACCTATGAACCCATAAGACCACAAACTTATCAAATCACCGATAAGTCTTTCCTAGACCTGTGTTTTGAGGCACCAATCTAAAATTCCCTGAAGGCTCATCAAGATAAGACTGTCCCCTTTTTAGGACCTCCTGTGATAGCAAGTATGGTAGGTATATCATACACACAGTCTATCAATCATACATTAAGTATTAACACAACCTTAGTACATAAATCTCTATCTTTTATATAGGTGTACGCATAACCTATAACATATTTTTTATACGTAGTATATCTATCTCACGAATATCCTACGTGTTAATGAAATACAATACTGCTCTCTCCGTACGCTCTTGGTTAATTCTATCCACTTGAAGTGCCTCCTTTATTTCCCATCATAATATCAATATGTAACTAACTAATCCTCCTGGTCTAAGTCATCATATCCCTTGGATTTATGAGATTAGAATAAGTCTCCAATTTAGGTATTTCTCTCGATTAAACCTAATTAAGTTTAACCCTTAATTTGTTATCCTGGAACTAAACCCAAATTACAATCTACGTCTTTTGGTATTCCCAAATACTCTTTAATACGGTTAAAATTAAAGTCCATAATTAAATCCCAATCATCTTCCAAAGATGTTAAACAAAAAGGGAAAGGAAAATAGTTCTGGCCTCGTACAGGTATCGAAAATCTGCATATGTGTTCTCACGGGTTTCTCCCATAACATTAAATCCTAAATTTAATCATCCCAAACTCCCAAATAATCATACTAGATGTTTTACTAACATAATTACATGAGTTCTAACGTATAAGAATCATAAGATCATCATGGGGCATCGATTTCTTGGATTAATTCATGAATATTTCTCAAGAACCCTAGTTCCTAAATTTGTATTCAAGAACACCATAATTCTCAGATTTAATCCGTGATTCTTAACACTTAGGTTATAATTTTGTTTTTTCAGTATTTCCAGAAATTCATCTACATGCAAAACCTACCCATAATCATGATGCAATTCTCCAAATTTATGAAATATCAATTATTCATGGTTATTTCTTTCAATCTAAACTACCATGGATAATATATGCACTGAATCTTTGCAAGATAAAACACTTTACTTTAATGGGAGTTCTGATCCGATGAAGAATATGGTATGGGGGCGATGCTCTCTTTTCGATCTACACATTGGTGGTGACGGTGCTGCAAGAGGTCTAGGAAAGCCTTGAATCTCCTTTGGAGTTCTCCTCATTCCTTCCCTGGATATCCTCTATCAAATTTTGATTATGATACCCTAACTTTCTCGACACACCATCTAATTTAACCTTATAAAATTCGTGGGTTTATTTCCTCTAAAATGTCAAAAGATTAAAATACCCCTTCGGGGTGTCGGTTTGGTCTAAAAATGCCCCGGGACTCAAATAAATCCATGGGTAGACTTTTCTGACTATATCGAACCTTTTGGACACAATGACGCACTCAAAATGACCATTTGGATGACTTCAAAAATTAATTACTTTTTATCTCATTATATTGCATCTCGACATGACTGACACGTGCATTCCGACTCAATTATCATAACTGTTGTATTTTTCACTCGCGACAACTTTAATATTTTCGTAATAACATATTAATTTATTCACTTAGTAATATTAATGTAATTAGCATCAATACATACTAATACTCACCTCGCAAGATTAATATTTGTTTAATCAAATCAATTAATCCCATAATTAAAAATCAATAAAGTTACGGGATATTAAATTGAATTTGAAGTAGTTGACATTTTTGAAAAAAATTATCTTAACTGGTTTCTATGTACGGATGTCCATATGTAAGATTGAAATCTTAGTGATGCCATAACACCTGATAATACTATGTCCCAATAGGACAATGCTGAAACCCTCATTTTTCTATAGTATCATATTCACAACGATTGAAAGATTAAGTACTTAACTGAGAAAAACCCTCTTGAATTATGAAATTCCCTGAAGGAGCGTTATGACCACCAAAAGTAAGTCATATTTTATTTGCACGCCAACATGGCGAAACTTGAGATTTTAAGATATTAAAATAGTATCTGAATACAATTCTCCCATGTTCAAAATTACCATCAAGCTTAAGTAATGTGGAGAAAAGGTGGAGGATGCAGATATGAAAAAAAAAAAATACTCCACTTTTCATGCCTCAAATATGCTCCTACATCAACAATATAAAGAGAAAGTATTCAAAAAGCACTCAGAGTTAATGTCTTGTCTCCTAATTACTGAGCAGAATAGTGATTTATTAATGAAAAATCAGACATCTCTATCAACTAGATCTGTAGTACTCCCAAAAGTGAATGCTAATTCTGCTCAAAATATTAAAATAGGCCAAGGCTACATGCGATGAGGCCGCGGCAACCCCCCAAAAGGTGGTCACTATAATTATGTTCAACGAAAAATGCCAAATTTAAGCCCTACCAGAAATGGAATGGCCACAATAATAACTAGAATAAAAAAATCAGCTCCACCAAATCTAAAAGATACTTGTCATAGATTTGGCCATAGTGGACATTGAACATGAAATTGTCATTCTTCCAAGGAAGTGGTGGAAAAATATCAGGCCTCAAAAAGGGGCATGGAGACAAATGTTTTGGAAGGTCCAGAGGACCACTGAAAAATTTATGATACCCAACTCAATATTGATGACTTTTATGAAGATGAGGATGTTAATACCATTAATAATGAGACATTTGACTCCATGATTAACACCCCCTCATAAGATCCTGAAGAACTAAATAACTTATGTTTTCTTAATATTGATACGATAATGGTTTTTTTATTATGCCTGAATCATTTTTATGTCTTTAAATTGTTATTATAATAAATTGCATGATTTTTACATTTATCTTTTTCAATGCCTATATGGATGGTAATATTAAATTTTAATTGTGTTAGCATATTAAATGAATGGATTCAAAAATTCAAGCAACCAATGACATTTGTCTAGTTGACATTAGAACAACTCATACTATTTTGAAAAATCAGAAGTTTTTCTCAAACTTGGTGTATGGTACAACAATGTTTCAACTATAGCTAGTCCTACTCAAATTATTGACGGCTTCACAAGAGCCCACGTGGTGCCTTATGGTACCCACTTATTTATCCAAAATGCAATATAATCAAGTAATTCCAGAAGAAATTTTCTGAATTTTAAAGATATACGAATGAAGGGGCATCATATGGAATCAAGTAATGAAGGTGACAAAGTGTTGGAAGCCATAAGCTCACACTAGAAAAACTCAACGAATTATCCATGGGGTTATACCATACACCATTTAGTGTCATAGAATCATACTCTATCATGAGATGAAATCTAAATGATCCTAATGCATTGATATTATGGCACGACCGTTTGGGTCATCAAGGATCCAATATGTTACACAAGATCCTAATTAACTAGAATGGACGCTTTTCGCGGGTGATCAAGGCGCGAATCCCTAGCTTATTTCGTGCGTATGATTCTTTTATGAAATCAGTATATCATATTGCAAGCAAGGCTTTAATCACTTTAATTTTCCTTCTTCTTGAATCTCTCGAAAAGAGGAAGAGGTTTGGGTCGACCTCTTAGCTTTTCCTCTATCGAAAAAAGGGTTGGTTATCAAATCACCATCTCACCCTACCTAGTGACTATTTTTTCACCTCTTGTACACAAGGAAAATTAATCATCGAACCATCTTTTCTCAAAGTAGACTCTGAGTCACTATATTTGTTTACAACAAATTCAAGAGGATATTTGTGTCCCTGTTCACCCTTTTAGTGGACCTTTTAAATATTTTATGATTTTAATTAATGCAACCACTTGACGGTCACATGCTTGTTTACTCCACTCGAAATTTGGCTTTTGTAAAATTACTTGATCAAACCATTAAACTCGGGGCACATTTTCCTGACCAACACATCAAATCCATTTGCTTTGAGGATGCAGGCGAATTCACTTCTCAAGTTTTTGATGATTATTGTTTATTCATAGGAATTTATATTGTGCAGCTATTACCCCACGTTCATACCCAAAATGATTTAGATGAGATATTAATTAAATATTTATAGCTGATAGAATGACATTTTCTTATGCAATAAAAAATCCCTGTATTGGCTTGGGGTCATGATATCCTATACACCAACAAGTTATTTCAATTTCAACCAATTGCTTACTACCCTTTCCCCCTCATAACTCATGTATGGATGTCAGCTAAACATCTCACACTTGTGTAAATTTGGTTGTGCTGTATACTTGCTTGTCTCACCACTATAATGTATAAAAATGGGCCCCGAAAGTCATTTGCGAATATATGTTGGTAATGATTCATCATTAATCATTTGTTATATTGAGTCATTGACAAGTGATGTGTTTACCACAAGATTCGCATATTTTCACTTTAATGAGAAAATATTGCCACCATTTGGGGGAGACAAGAACGTGCTTGAAGTACGATCCGTTCCACAAGAATGTAAGAATTAATGTAGAATACTTGAACTTTGTATCATCTATACCCCCATACTTTCCAATGTGATCATAAAGTGCAAAGGATAATAGATATATAGGGAATTACAAATCAATTTCCTGATTCATTCAATGATGTAACAAAAGTGACCAAGTCTTTTGTGCCCATGGCTAATGCGCCAGCCATAATTAGTGTTCTAACGGGAGAAACTTTGATTTCAGAAGCAAATGAATCTGTTGCACGCTAAAAGCATTACAAACCTATAGGTTCCAAAGATTTAACTCCCGAAAAGCGAATATCAAATGAAAAATTATTCCCTCATAATGCTCCTTAAGAGGTTATGAACAAAAGATCCACTTTCTTTGAAACCCCTGAAGAGACACAAGTACCAGAAGTGACTATAAAATCCCTTGAAGAGGAAAGTGATCCTAAGAACTAAATGGGATCTCTATGTTTTATGCATATTCAAGAGAAATGGATCGTAATAAAATAATCATCGATGACATATTTTTATATGCAGTAGCCACAAAAATATCATAGGGCATTGATGATGATAATAAACTACATACTATAAGTAAATCCCGACAAAGAGAAGATTGGCCAAAATTGGAAGTTTCCTTCAAGGAAGAACTGAACCTCTAAATAGACATGGTGTATTTTAACGTATTGTGCGAACCCTAAAAGATGATAACCCAATATGTTACAAATGGGTGTTTGTAAGAAAGCGTAATGAGAAAAATAAAATCACTCGATATAAGGAATGACTTGTGGCTCAAGGTTTCCTAGAAACTTAGGATTGATTATGATGAAACATACTTCCCCATTATGGATGGTACAACTTTGAGATATTTGGTCAGTTTAGCGTTCTCTGAAAATCTAGATTTTATCTCGGCCTGCATATCGACAAAAATTCTAGTGGAATTTTTGTCCATCAGTCAAATTATACCGAAAAGTCTTGAAAATATTTGTACGGACACAACACATCCACTAAGTACACCCATGGTCGTATGGTCTTTAGACATAAAGAAAGATCCATACCGTCTTAAAGAGGAGAGACAATAAGGAAATATTAGGTCCAGAAGTACCGTATTAAAGTGCAATTAGTGCATTATTATACTTGGCACAATGTACTAGACAAGATATATCATTCTCAGTTATCTTTCTTACTATATATAGTTTTGAACCAACAAAAGGTCATTGGAATGGTATCGAGCATATTCTATGATATCTACAAGGAACCACTAACATGAGATTATATTATTCTAATCATTCTAATGGTTATGAGTTAGTAGGGTATGCAAATTTTGGATACCTTTCTGATCCTCATAAGGGTTGATCCCGCTCATGTTATGTATTTATTAGTTGTGATACTTCTATTTCTTATTGTTTTACTAAATTTTAATAGCTACTTCTTCTAACCACTCTAAAATTTTATCTCTTCATAAAGATAGTCGTGAATGTGTATGGATGAGATCTTTAATTCGATATATTCTTTATTTTATTCAATTGTCTCCATATGTTTCTAGTATCATATATGAAAACAATGCAATATGCATACCCCAGATTTAGGAAGGCTTTATCAAAAGAGACAAAACTAGACACATTTTACCAAAGTTTTTCTTTACTCATGAGATAAATAAGAAAAATGAAATTGAAGTCAAGAAAGTACCTTCAAGTGAAAACATAGATGATCAGTTTACCAAGTCACTTCCAAAATCAACATTCCAGAAGCTTGTACACGAGATTGGAATGTATTGACTTCAAAAACGGTCAATTTGAGATATGCAAATTAGGGGGATCCTAAACAACGGGAGAATCGGAAATCATGCTCTTTTTAGGACATATTTGTGTTGTACTCTTTTTACTTTAACTAGGTTTTTATCATTGGGGTGTTCTAGTAAAGGATTTAATTAGGCAGCATTGAGCACGCCCAACACCAATTCAATGATGACAAAAGTTGTACTCTTTTTTCTTCACTTTTATTTTTTACCACCGATTTTTTTTAGTAAGATTTTAATGAGATAACCATCATTAAAAGGTGATTATGGTGTATATCCAAGGGGGAGTGTTAAAAATATATATATTTTAGTATGAATGTTCAAACATCTTCCACGTATATGTCTATTGGGATACCTCACCATATCCTATAAATAGGGTGACACCGAAATAAGTTTTACACACTTGAGAAATAAAATATTATCTTTTACTATAAATTCTTTTCATGTCCATTATTTTTACAATAATACTGCTTTTAGTTGAGACATATCCTCACAAATGAGAAATCAATGACAAGTGCTTTATGTTTAGTTTATGATAGAATATAAAATGACGCGATAAGTGTTGGGTTCATGATTTATTAAGTCACTTAGTATATTTAGGCCAAATCGATCACTAAACGGTCTCTCATTAAGACATAATTCGCCTCTGCTATAGTAATTACGAGAGGAACAATATGCGTCTGTCTTCCAGGATAAAACGATCTTCAATAACCACAAGAAGCACTATGATGTGGTAGTTCCATGAACCAACAATGGAGGTAAACTCTCTAAGTTTTAAGGAGTATGGAGTTTAGAAAAGAAGGAATTTTATCTCTGCTAGAAAAAATTGGACAGGACGGCTTCTATTTATAGCCCTGAAAGGGTGTCTTTTCTCGAAAAAATGTTACTATTTAGAACAGTCACAACCTATCAATTCTCTATACTGAATCAAAATTTTAATTAATTAAAATAATTAAAATGACGATGTTTTGATTAGCATAATGTATTGATTAATTAAAACTGATTCGGGTTGGAAAACCAAAATCGGCTTAATAATTAATCCCAACACCCAGGCACAAGCCGAGTGATAATGATGGGGAGCGCGTATGTAGGATTTTGGCCCAAAGCCATATCTTGCATAGTATAGGACTTTTTCCCTTCAAATAGTTTGGATACCCTAAAGGAATCCAATGCCTAGTCCTAAGTTTGGGTATATTAACTTTACCCCCTTTTCAGTTTTTTTAATGTAGGACAAAACTTCAATGTATAAAGATTATCGAGGTGAAAATTTTATTTTTAATACAACTTATCCTATAGTTCCTCACACGAATGAAATTTGGGTTAAAAGAATCAAACGGATATAAGACAAATATATAAAGATTATCGAGGAAAGACACTGCATGGAAAAGATATCTTGTGGCCTTGAATATTTTTTAGTGAAAGACTCTCAAGTTTTCTAGTCGACCAATGAATACGATGTCTTGAATTGATCAAATTTTATGTATAAACTGAGATAAAAAATTCAAATAATGCCTTTTTAACATTATTAGTTCTCATTGTTGTGCCCATTTTGTCCTTAGACACCTCCTGGTTTCATGTGTATTTTGGAGAATTAGCCTTCGTCATTCTTATAGAAGTGGCCACTTCTCACTCACATAGGCGATTCATATAAAGAGTATAATGCTAATTGTAGACACCCCATTCTGTTACCCCCTAACTCTCCTTAGGTCCCTAGTACCTCCCTTCATCACCGTAAACCTAGGTCATGTCCCGAGTACTGACCTGAATGCCATCGGGCACTCCCCGGCTCAGTTTGACCCAAAAGTAAAACTCTCCATCTCGATCGAGAATCAATGAATCTTCAAAGGGATTTGAATACCCTTCCCAACGGTCCACCCCGTGCGCGATTCCTACTTACCATGCGAACGAACGATTCGTTTGCGTCCGAAACCTGACCCTAGAGGTCACCGGGCGCTCCCGGGCTCTATTTGACATAAGTCAACTCTTTAGCTTGACCGAGGATGAATGAATCTTCGAAGGGCACTGAATATCCTTTCCAACGGTCCATCCCGTGCGCAATTCCGACTTTCCATGCGGACGAACGATCCGTTTGACTCCGGGAGGCCACCGAGCGCTTCCCGGGCTCGATTGACCAAAGTCAACTCTCCAAACCTGGTCAAACTCTTTGGAATGTCGAATTACATCTCCTAAACTTTCCAATGGTCCGCCCCGTGCACGATTCGGACTTACCATGAAGACGAACGATCCGTTTGTGTCCGAGCGATTCCCCGTCCAATGGACCGACAAATGCTTCGGAGCCCTATTTGACCCAAAGTCAACCCCCGAACTCGGGAGCGATCCAAAGGACTTTGAAAGGTCTCTGAATTAAATTTCCAATGGTATGCCCCATACGTGATTTTGACCAACGGTTTTCCCTCGGCGGCCGATTTTCCAAAAAAGCCTGAACCACATTGCCAAACGGTAGGGTCCAGACCCTGCCTATCGGCACCTGCCGATAGGCAGGAACAGGTCTATGCCGATCGGAACTCACCTGGGCCTATAAAAGGAGGCCTTCACCTCATTTGCAAGGGGATCCCAGATCTGATGAAAATCTATCTCAATGAATTCCAGAAACCCCTCTCGAAGGCAGCGTGATTTCAACATCCAAATCTCCTTTTTACTTCCACTTTTCATCATCCTTTTCATCAAACTTGGTGAATTAGCAACTCTCCATCATCATCCAAGTGCAAGGGTTACTCTCCAACATTCAAGATCAAGCTCAAGATCTTCAAGAAGGTCCAACTTTCTCAAACTCTCTCTTAAATTCCCAATAACTTGTTTTCTTATTTAGCACTTTTATTATCTCATCTCACATATCCTAATATACTTTTTATTTAGTATTATTGCACATCTCTTATTTTCATAAAAATAAAAAACCCAATAAACAAGAAAAAGAGGGGTTGCTCATAAATTCCAAGAGGGATTCTCACACTTTTTTCACACTTTTCTCACAACTAAAATACCTTTTTCTACACACACACACACACACACACACACACACACATACACACACACACACTTACAAATAAGAGATTACCCATTTGGATTTATGGGATAAACCCCACCCTTCATTTTGTATGCGAACTATGTGGACTTTGATGCATTTATAGGCTACGTAGGCGTCTCGGGGTAAAACCCGAGACTCGAGTCCTTTTTCTCACCTCTTTTATTTTATTTTCTATTTTCTCTAAATCTATTTTTCTTATATTATATATATATATATATTTGTTCTTAGTGACGTATTGATCCATATGCGTTATCGTTCCCTTATAACGATCAACGTAGGGGTAATCGCGTAAATCTTATTTTTCTAATATTACCTTTATATCTTCCTACGGATGAATCGCTTTATCTTCCCATGATATAAGTTGAGGATTCCTACCTCCATTCTATATATACACATGCACACATATCACGGGGGGAAACAAAAGGAAAATAGCAAATATCCATGAGAGACCGAAAGGGCAGAATGGGTGTCTAACACCTTCCCATTTCGTAACTAAGCCTCCGAACCCTTCTCGAATCATTTTGATTTTGCACGCACCAGTATGTCTTTGGAAGCCATCCTTTGGGGTGGCTTCCCCTTTTTCTTTTGTCTGTTTTGAGTAAAATAGACTGGCGACTCTGAATCTCTCTATATTTTTACACCACATCTCAAACAACGTCGGGTGAAGCGCTCCCGAGAGGGACGCGCGGGACCCGAAGGATCCTTCTCCTCCGCGGCGGGGATCGGGGATGTCCACAGTGGCGACTGCTGGGGACTTTATTTTTTATATTGAGGGCTTGACTTTATTTACATGGATGCTATATTTTCTTATGTTTCCCCCCATATCTGTATGTTCCCCTTTTTCCATGTGTATCTTATGTTTATGCTTATATTCACACACTTGTAGAAATTTCTCCATGTACACTTCACACCACGTGCACCTAGGATCACATGTATATCCCCATGTTGCACGCATTACCCATCCATACTTGGTGTACCTTTTGGGGTACTTGTACTTTGCTCCCTGTTTGGCATAATCAAGAAAGGCATTCTCATCATAAGATACTAATAATATGATCATGCATGATTCATACAACATCACCAAATAGCATTGCTATTGACCAAATTTTACCCAGTAATTAGAGGGTCACTTTGTGATGGGCGCTGGTCCGGCAGGTCGCAGTTAGCCTAAGCGATATGACTGTCACCTTCCATTGGCCAAGTACCTTCGACGTATATCGAACGGTTCCCCCGCATTGTACCGCTTGATCGAAATCATGATGGGAGGTATATCATAGGGAATTCGTTCACGTACGTCGAGTATATCGAATTCTCTCTCACACGTACCGTCCCCACGAGGTATATGGTGAGGCAATTCACGTACACTCAGGTATATCAAATGGCTTTTCCACACGTACCGATTGCCCGCAAGAGCAAGACGTATATCGTGGAAGTCACGCCAAAGGGGGGAACCCATGCCGATTCACCCAACCAACTGCATACCCGCATATAGGTGTCAGACCTAGGACACGCACTTTAGATTGCCGATTTTAACCCGAAACTCTGCTAAAATTCTGGGTCGGCCTACCGCCCAATTTTTGGCAATTTTTAAAATGGGGCCCTGTCCGTGAGCCTAGTTACAAGTCAAAACCGTAGCTTTGCATATATTAAGACCCCCACTTTTCTAGGCTCGGGTCCCGTCTGGCATTGCATTTAGGAGAATTAAATACAAGTGAAAATATAATAATCATGCTGAGTTCTGTCTCCCAAAAACATTTCTCCCTTCTTTATCAAAAATCCAAAACATTTCTCCCTTCTTTATCAAAAATCCAAAAATAGTCCTTCCTTTTTTCTCAAAAATAAATCTCATCCTATGCCTTCTCAAGTCGATCGCAAGCCCTTGGCCTGACTCCCTATTGGCTTCGATTTTCAGTCAAATCACCCCGGAGTTTCATCCGTTCTTCTACTACTTCTTCCGAGTCCGGAATCCTTCCATCTTCCATGGAGAATACAGATCAAGTACCAGTCAAACAGCCGGATCTGACGACAGTCCTAGATCAGCTCGTGTCCAAGATTGACAACATCCAAATTGAGGCCCGAGAGATGCAACGAAACCAATTTCTTATTCCTCAAGAGACCGAGGCCCTATTCCCTCGTGCTATGGGTCCAACCGAGCCTATCTGGGTTCCGGAAGAATATCAGCACGCTCCATGTGCCCCTCCTGCCAATGGGTCGCCGCCTGCCCAGCTTCCAATGCCAAACATTGCCCAGCCTATGGCTAACCTGCCTGTGGTCGTTGATCCCAAAGAGGAGGAGTTGAATAAAGTCAAAGAGGATCTCAGGATGCTCACTAAGAAGTTTGACCAAGTCAGGATCTCTGGGAATTACATGGACTACACCCACATGTCTCCTTATCCTAAAGCAAGGTTACCCGAGAAGTTCAAGATGCCAAATATCGAGAAGTTTAGAGGGTGTGGAGCCCCAATTGTTCATCTTCGAAGTTATCATCGTTCCATGACTCTACTAGGGGTTGATCAAACAGAACCCTAGGGAATCAGTCAGTAACTTCATAACCCGGTGGAGGGAACAGGCAGCTACCATGACTAATTGGCCATTCGAGGAAGAACATGTCGACATAGTGAAGAAGAATTTCTTGTCCCATGTCCGAGCTACGATGGGAGGACAATACTATCCCCACTTTCGAGCTCTCAGAGAAGCAGGAGTGGAAATCGAGGAAAGCCTCGTTAAAACAGAGATTGAACAAAAGAAGGTGTCTGGACAGTTCACCCCTAGAAAGTATGACAAGCCTACCAGTGCTACCATCTCGACCATCAACAACATCTCTCAATCAACCACATCATTAGCACCAGAAAGGCGCCCTACACCCATCCGAAGGGAATACACTGAGCTCCATGCTCCCCTCTCCAAAGTTTACCAAGCCCTGCTGAGCCGAAACCTCATCAAACCCTTAGATCCACGTCCATTGCCAAATCCACTCCCAAGAAACTTCAAAACCGATGCTCACTGTGCCTTTTACCAAACTGCCGGTCATACCACCGACCAATGCTTTCACCTCCGAAATGTAATCCAAGATCTCATTGACCGGGGTACCATCGCCCCACCAGACAATCCTAAGCCAAACACTACTCACAATCCACTTCCGAATCACACCAATGCCATCTTCTTAGAAGAAAACCTAGATTTTGATCCCTCAACTCAAATCACACCCATATACTCTCCTAAACCTCTTCAAATTTGCCCATATTTCCTCCTACACCCTACTAGCCTCGCTGATGAGGCACTGTCACTCCTTACCAAAGCATGCATCGCTGTCCATGCCCATTCTGAAAACGAAAGTATGGAATTGTCAGAGGTGCTAAACCAACTCCTAGAGTTTGGGCTGAAATTTCCCTCACAGATGGTCATTGATTGCCAGAAGTTCAGCACACTGTTCTTAGAGGCACGAAAATGGGTCCGAGATTCAGACAAGTGGGTGGTACCAACTGACGAAGTCAACTTAGATGATGTTGTCCAGACTATGGCAGGATTATTCCAGCAAACCAACAGCATTTTTAGTATCACCAGGTTACTTAACACTTTGAAGTTATAAGGGCGCTTGGTCCCTTCAATCACACATATCCCCACAGAATAGGAGAAATTATATGAAAAAGCCGTTGAAGTTGTGGAATGCATTGAATTTACATGGAAAGATAAAATTGTTGCCACCAGATGGGGGGAAGAATTCGAAGACTCGAGCGAAGAACAAGCTTCAGGAAGAGCTGGCCTAATAGCCGACATATATGGGATGATCACGTTTAAAGAACTCCTCGAAGAAATAAACAGGGTGGCAGAACAACCTAAGATTGATGAGGAAACGGGATTCATGTTCTTTCCTTCTTCATTAAATCACATGACCAGATCAGGGAGACATTACCAAGTTCCAAGCTCACTACCAGCAAATGACAAAGGGAAGGGCATTGAAAACCTTCCTATGCCAGAGTTGACCATCGAGGAGAGCAAGATCCTCGATCAACTGAAGAAAACTCAAGATAACATCACTCTATGGGGACTTTTCATGTCTTCCCAGCTACACAGAAATGCTTTAATCAAATTACTCACTGGACCCACAATTCCCCCCTCTACCACACCAGAAGAAATGGTAAATCTGGTCGGATCCTTGACCTCTACTCTAATGTTATCATTTTCTGAAGAAGAAATCCCCAGAATTGGACCGAATCACAATCATGAACTCAACATCTCCGCCGAAGTTATGGGAAAGTCTATGCCACTCTCCCTTGTCGATAACGGATCTGCCTTGAATGTTTGCCCATTGAGAACCTTCAAGTGTTTAGGCCTGAAAGAAAGAGACCTCGCTCCAACCTCCGCCGTTGTGCGTGCCTACGATAATACCCGTCGCGAGGTGATGGGGTCCATAAAACTTGCAATAGGGGTTGGCCCTATAAACCCTGTCGTCGAATTCCAAGTCATAGACATCCCAACTTGTTTCAACCTATTGCTCGGACGCCCCTGGCTCCACAATATCAAGGGTGTGTCTTCCTCACTCCATCAGAAATTGAAGTTCTTCATCGACGGGCGAGTCATCTCCATTTTGGGCGACAACGAAAATACCGAGGGTACAAGCACTAGCAGTCCAATCCTTGAGATACAACACAGGTCAAATGATATGCTCCTATCAGGATTTTGAGTTGAGCCACTCCTACTCCCGGCAGGGGACGGTTACAAAGAAAGAGTTTATCCAGAATATGACCCTCATGGCAATGTCAATGTGATTAAGATGTTCAGAAACATGAACTTCATGCCCGGACTGGGGCTAGGGCAAAGGCATCAGGGGATACTTGAGCCCATCGAACTAAAGAAATCTTTCCCTCCTTGCGGCTTGGGGTATCAACCATCAGAACAAGAGCTCAGAATGATCCACCAATCTCGACCAAAGAGAAGATCAGACTGCATCCGAACTATCTCAGGAGACTCCTTAAATGGACGATTCATCAAAGAAGGTGAGGACTTCCCCTTTTGTGGTTTTCCAGAACCATGGTATGACCACACAAATAAGAAGATGAGGCCGGGAATGGAGATCTTTTTCCAAGACAGCTACCCATGGGCCGAAAGTTTCCTAAACTGTGTATAACTGCTCATCAAAGATGCCGAAGAGACTGAGGAAAGCTATTCCAAAGATTCCTTCAATTTACAGACACTGGGGATGGCACTCTGTATGGTTCGTTCATGCACTACATCAATGGACCCATCCCGTCTGATTAAAGCTGCTGATATTCCTCTCCTCAACTGGCATGCTGCGCCAGTTCTACCCCTTGAAATCTCCCCTAACCGCAATGTTTACCCTATTTCTGCTTCTGTTGTCTACCCTTGATCAAATGTAATCGAGACCTCTTTTGATGAGGTTCTTAATGTTATTTTTCCTATCAATGAAATAAATGAAGATTTTGAGTATCTTGCTGTGCCTTACATTGATCGTTTAGATTCTAATCGAACTTTTGATGATGATGATTTTGAAAATGAACAATTCTTAACTGATCTAAATATGGTTAATAATAAACAACATAAACGCGTTCAAGTTAATGAAGAAGAGACTGTTGTTAGTAATCTCGGTTCTAGTAGCCAACTGCGGGAGATTAGGATATGGGCCACCCTTGACGAGCATGAGCGTGCACAACTCGCAGAATTGCTGAAGGAGTTCGTAGATGTCTTCGCATGGTCCTATGATGATATGCCTAGCATTGATCCTGAAGTATCTCAGCACGAGATCCCCACTCTCCCAGATTACAAGCCGGTTAAACAAAAAAACTCCGCACTGAATGGTCACTCGAGGTAAAAAATGAGGTGGTCAAATAGTTAAACGTAGGCTTCATTCAGGTGATCGAATATCCCACATGGCTTGCCAACATTGTACCTGTACCGAAATCAGGAGGGAAAGTTTGAATGTGTGTAGATTACCGAGATTTAAACAAAGCTTCTCCGAAGGATGATTATCCTCTACCAATATCGACATGATCATGGACAACACAGCCAGTCATGCTCTCAAGTCATTCGTCGATGGGTTTGCCGGATACAACCAAATCAAGATGCACCCCGACCACCAAGAAAAAACCGCATTCATCACCCCATGGGGAACTTTTTGCTACACCGTTATGCCATTCTCTCTCAAGAATGCTGGGGCTACCTACCAAAGGGCTGCCACAACCATCCTGCACAATCTGATCCATAAGGAGGTTGAGGTTTATGTGGATGATATGATTATCAAGTCCAAAACTAGAGAAGGTTATGTTCCCACCCTCTTAAAGTTCTTCGAACGACTGCGACGGTATAAGATGCGACTTAATCCAAAAAAGTGTGTCTTCGGCATTACAAAGCAAAAACTCTTGGGATTCATGGTCAGCGAAAAGGGGATAGAAGCAGATCCTGCAAAGCTGAAAGCCATACTTGAGATGCCACCACCTTGAACAGAGAAAGAAGTCTGAGGTTTTCTTGGGAAATTGAAATACATCAGCCAGTTCATCAGCCAGCTAACCTCCATCCGTGAACCAATCTTCAAGCTCCTCCAAAGGGATTCAACCAATAATTAGAACGAGGCCTGCCAAGAAGCTTTTGATCGAATCAAACAATACCTGACCCAACCTCTAGTGCTCATGCCACCACAGTCTGGTCTCCCTTTGCTCCTATACCTAACCATAACCGACACTGTAGCTGGGGCTTTGCTAGCCCAGTACCTTGAAGACTCCCATAAAGAGAGAGCCATCTATTACACCAGTCATAAATTAATTGGGTACGAGGTCAACTACACTGCTTTGGAGAAGGCATGTGTCGCACTTATCTGGGTCACCCAAAAGTTACGACATTACATGCTCGCCTTTCCCATCAAACTTGTATCCCAAATGGACCCCATCAAATACCTGCTTGAGAAACCCGCCTTATCCTATCGAATGGCTCGATGGTTGATGCTCCTAACCGAGTTCGATATCGTGTACATCACACAGAAAGCTGTTAAAGGAAGAGCCATCTCTGACTACCTCGCTGACTACCCTGTAGAAGAAGCAGATGTTCGGATCTTTGAATTCCCAGATGAAAATATCCTCTCCACCACTCAAGACTGCCTTCAATGGAAAATGTTCTTTGATGGCGCTTCCAACAAAAAGGGATACGACATTGTGATCCTTCTGATCGCCCCAGATGACTCCCACACTCCCATCGCCATTAAATTGGATTTCCCATGAACCAACAACATGACGGAATACGAGGCATGAACAGTGGGCCTCAAGGTTGCTCTCAAGAAAGGTATTCAATACCTTGACGTCTACGGGGATTCTGCCCTTATCATCGGTCAAGTGCTCAGAAAATGGAAAGTCAAAGATGAAAAGTTCCAACCCTTTCATGCCCAATTAGAAGAGTTAGCCTCCCGATTCCGAGATATCACCTTCCATTACCTACCCTGAGCAAAGAATAACCTAGCCGACGCTCTCGCTACCTTGGCCTCCATGGTCGACATGCCCGAAGGAATAATAATGACCCCCTTCCTATTTCAAAAGCAAGACAAACCGACCCATTGCTACCACGTGGAGCTTGTCTCCACCGAAGATCCCTAACTAGCTGATTGCTGGTACTATGATATCTGGTGCCTCCTCAAATATGGTAAGTATCCGAAGGGTTCCAATAAGAAAGATCGAACAACCCTCCGAAGGCTGGCCGCCTAGTATATCATCTGTCATAAAGCTCTACTCAAGAGGAACTTCGATGGAACTCATCTACACTGCATCGCAGGGGCTGAGATTGAGAAAACAATGCAGAAAATCCCCAGTGGGGAATGTGGTTCCCACATGAATGGTCACATGCTTGCCAAGATTCCCCACACACACACACACACACTTCGATGGAACTAAAGCACCTTTTTCTACACACACACACACACACACTTACTAATAAGAGATTCCCCATTTGGATTTATGGGATAAACCCCACCCTTTATTTTGTATGTGAACTACGTGGACTTTGATGCCTTTATAGGCTACGTAGGCGTCTCGGGGTAAAACCCGAGACTCGAGTCCTTTTTCTCACCTCTTTTCTCTTATTTTCTATTTTCTCTAAATCCAGTTTTCTTATATTATATATATATTTGTTCTTAGTGACGTATTTCTCCATATGCGTTATCGTTCCCTTATAACGATCAACGTAGGGGTAATCGCATAAATCTTATTTTTCTAATATTACCTTTATATCTTCCTACGGATGACTCGCTTTATCTTTTCCATGGTATAAGTCGAGGATTCCTACCTCCATTCTATATATACACATACACACATATCACGGGGGAAACAAAAGGAAAATTACAAATATCCATGAGAGACCGAAAGGGCGGAATGGGTGCCTAACACCTTCCTATTTCGTAACTAAGCCTTCGAACCATTCTCGAATCATTTTGGTTTCGCACGCACCAGTATGTCTTTGGAAGCCATCCTTCGGGGTGGCTTCCCCTTTTTCTTTTGTCTGTTTTGAGTAAAATAGACTGGCGACTCTGAATCTCTCTACATTTGTACACCACATCTCAAACGACGTCGGCCAAAGCGCTCCCGAGAGGGACGCGCGGGACCCGAAGGATCCTTCTCCTCCGCGGCGGGGATCGGGGATGACCACACTAATACGCCACTTTACAATTATATTCAATATATACAAGTCATTAAAAATATTAATTATCCAAATATACATGGCAGTTTGTACACTAACTCATCTTAGGAATGGAAGGAAGTGATTAACTTGTCGGTGCTTACTAGGTCACCCATAATTAGGTTATCCCTTTGGGCCTATCTCTTGGGATCTCCTGTCATTTAGGTTGGGGTTTCATTAAGACGAATCTTTTTAGGTTTTAATAATCTTTAGTCCCATTCCCCATGATGAACTTACCACTAGCTCTCTAGGTATACCTTTGGTTAGTGGATCCACAATATTTTTCTTCGACTTTAATACATTGTCAATGAAACTAATTTCATTACAGAGAAGCTGTATAATAGTTTTGAGTTGATGACGTATATGTCATGACTTACCGTTATAACTATGTGCCCTTCCAATTGCAGAGTGGTAGTCATAATGTATTATGATAGGTGGCACAAGCCTTTTCTAAATAAGAATTTCCTCTAGGAAGTTTCAAAGTCATTCTACTTCTTCCCTATATTTTTCTAAAGCAATGAATTTAGATTCCATAGTAGGTATTGCGATGAATTTTTGTTTCAAGGATTTGCAAGACTTGACTGCACCTCCGAGAGTAAATACATAACCACTTGTTGATTTTGAATCTATAGAATCAGATATCCACGTTGCATCACTGTCTCCTTTGAGTACAAATGGATATTTCTCATAGTTCAGTCATCATTGAAAGATTGTCTAAGAAATTAATGAACTCTTATTAAGGCCTTCCAATGGTCTTTTCTAGGATTACTCGTATATCATCTTATTGCTTATGCTATATCCGATTGAGTGCACTTTGATAGATGCATAAAACTTCCAATTATATGAGAATATTCTATTTGATATATACTTTCATCTTTGTTTATAGTAAGTTAATAAAATTATTTTAACCTATAAATGAGCCTATCAAATTATAATTTTAAGGGTTTATAAGTACAAAATATTCGGTTTATCAAATTCCCCCAAGCCTAAACTTTGCTAGTACCCGAGCAAAGATAAAATTAAAAACAAATTCCGAACTCATTTTTATAGGAATCACGATTATACTTACCAAATGCAACAAGGCTTTAAATCCATAAATTACCTTAGTGGACAAGTTAAAGTCTCGTGAGGGTTTGCAGCGAATATACCCATAAAATTCATTTCATAGTTCTTAAAATTTCTCATAAAGTTTTCCTCTTACATAAATGCACACAAGACTCAACAATCACATCAATTGATGAAATGTTCTTTTAAAATGGAAAGCATTTCATATCCATAGCTTAAAAATAGCACTATCAATAAGAATATATCATTTCACAATAATTACCAAGCGTGTGTATTATCAGACAAACTCTGAAGCTTATGCTATTCAGATTACTATCAAAACTATGTTTTGACTTCAATTCTCATTAGAATTACACTCAAAAAATGAAATCACTGAGAATAGGTGTAACGTGTGTCACTTTTGATATGCGGGCTTATATATTAAGTGTATTAAAATTGAAATGCTACACACATATCTATATATGAAAAATACACAGATGAGAGAACCATAATATCATGAATGGAATATCTCCTACTTAAAGAGCGAAATACTGCAGATAACTCACTATTTTACTTTTATATCACTTCCAACTCACCTTAGATCATTAGGTCTTTATTAAGGTTGTAAGTTTCGGCTATGGTGATAGGTTATGAAATGAAGGACAGTTTGCATTCAACCATTTAAACATGTATAGAGATTGTATTAATACAACGAGTTTTTTGAACTTAACTTCTTTTTTTAGCATTCTCATATTTTTCTTTGCATATTGCCATAAGATATTAATTTTCATTGCACATAGATAAATTTCACCCCCTTTTGATATTTCAAACACAAATTGAAGTAAGGGTAAGGGATACATATATAGGCTATACTCTGATATTGGAGTAGGGTAAGTATATTTATCTAACAAGTGAAAGGCTTATATAGTTAGGCTCAAGGAGTTGACTAGAAAAAATGTTTAATAAAGGTATAATAAAGGTTTAATATAGGTTATCAAAAGAGGAACTAAATCATTTCCTAGGTTCATTAGTTCATCCTCTCAGTATTCCAAGAGTTTTAAGTTGGTTAACCAAGAAAAGAATAATTATATCAACAACGAATTACGTTTTTCAAGAAGTAAGAATGAATGGATATAACGCTCACAAAGATGAATGGCTTTAAACTCATAGGGATTAATAAGTTTGCACTTTTTATTTATCAAGTTTTCCACATTACTTCTACTTACTTATTCAAGTCTAATCAAGAGTTTTCTTATTGTTCTCAAATGTTTAAAAATTGAAATTCATGTAATTTTCAAGATTTAAGATAATATTAAACTTTGGAATGTCATGCATCGCATACTACTCACGTACAATCTATATTTAAATGCATCATCATCTAGTGCATTCGCAAAGAGAAAAATTAATACATGATTGGAAAAACAATATTTTTTTGTAAAAAAAATAATAATTCAAAGTAAATATATTTTTGTGTATTATTAATTTTTTAAAGCAACTGATAGAATTTATCTAGTATAGTGCGGATAGTGTCGCATTGCTGAGAAAAAGAAACTTTGACCCCAATACCTCCAACCTAAAACTTACATTATCCTCAATGTACTCATAAATGCACATACACAATAAAAGTAAAGTATAAATAGTGTGGGATATCTACTATAGAATTGAAAGCGTTTGTTATGATTTGCCTACATTCATGGTTAGAAACCAAACTCGAAAAATAAAACAAAATACTAAAGCGATAAAAGCTAAAATGAAATTAAATGTCTAACTAAAGATAAAAGAAAATAATACTACATAAAATACATATGTGGTGCTAATAAAATAATTCCTCTTAACCGAGATCCTCTAGAAGCATAACATCAACTTCTAAATTTGGAAACTCTAAAAATGGTTTTAACCAATGTGCATTAACTTTAACAACATTACCATCTTTTGGATTTTCAATCTCAATGGCCCTGTGAGGATAAACTGTACATATTATAAAAGGACTAGACCGTCGAATCTTTAGTTTACATGGGAATAAATGCAAGCGATAATTATATAGAAGGAACTTTTGATTGGTGTAAAAAGATTTACGAAGAATATTTTTTCAAGTACCCTTTTTATTTTTTCTTTATATGTTTCACACAATCATAAGCATTTTTCATAATTTCTTCTAACACATCAAGTCGGAGCTTTGTTTTGTTACCCGCATGGTCAAGGTCAAAATTAAGTTGCTTTATAGCCCAAAACGCTTTATGTTCAAGCTCAATCAGGAGGTGACATGCTTTACTGTAAATGAGTCAATAGGGGGACATCCTAATTGGAGTCTTATATTCCCACGATGCACCAGTCAACCTTAGAGCCCAATATTTTCTGTTATGGTTAACCATTTTCTCTAAAATTTATATAATGTCCCTATTTGATATCTCTACTTGTCCTCTTATTTGAGGATGATATCTCTATCCCACTTTATGAATTAAACTATATATCTTTTCTAATCTCTCAAATCGATTATTGCAAAAATACCTTTTTCTATGGGATAAAATCCCCTTCGAATCTATGGGATAAACACCACCCCCATACTGCATGCAAACTAAGTGGACTTTGATGCCTTTATAGGCTAGGCAGGCATTTCGGATTAAAACTCGAGGCTCGAGTCCAATTTTCCAATTTTAAATTTACCAAATTTGCAATTTTCCCAAATCCCCCATTTTCGCATTTATCATGCCCTTACATTATTATACATATTATGTTGGTAATCCTTGTTAGCCTTTTATCCAATACATATTAAAGTTTCACCATAAGGATCAATATCACTATAAATTCCTAAATTGTATTTTATAAAATATTTTAGGAACATTCCTATGGATGACCTTACTCTATCTCTTCTATAGTATGAGTTGGGCACTTTCGATCTCCATTATATATACACGCACACACACTTCATGGAGAAATAAAGGAAAATAAAAACACAAGCCCATGAGAGACCGAAAGGGTGGGATGGGTGCCTAACACCTTCCCATTTCGTAACTTAACCCCCAACCCTGCTAACTATTGGTTTCATATGCATCAGTTTGTCTTCGATTCCGCTCTCTTGAGGCGACGACATGTTCTTTTTCCTGTTTTGTGCAAAATAGGATGGAGACTCCATCTTTTTACATAAATCCCACACCGACGATGGTCGAAGCGTTCCTAAGTAGGATGTGAGACCTTTTAATTCCCCTTCCTTCTCCATTCCCCCCTTTGAGAAGCAGAGGAGAGACGGAGGGCACGCTCTTTGATCGGGATGGCCATAGTGGAGATTCTGCTGGGGAATTTTTTCATAAGAGGGCTAGACTCTGTTTACATGGGTATTTTTTTTCTTGTGTGCGTACGCACCTATCTTTATGTACCCTTTTCCCCTATATTATTTCTTGTACATATATACTTCATGCTTATATCACTACTCACTCACAAACTTGTAGAAATTCCCCATGTACACTTCACACCACGTGCACCTAGGATCACTTATGTGCACATGTTGCACACACCACTTAGAAATCCATGCTTAGGTGTCACTAACACACACCTCCACCTATCACACTTATTCATGCTTAATCACACTTATCACACACCACTTGTAGTTGATCCATGCTTAGGTTCACTTCCACACACTCACTTGTAGATAGATACACATCACTCACTCTCACATAATCCATGCTTAGTACAGATTTATTTTTTATACTTGTACATTATCCCCTTCTTGGCATGATGCTCATCAATAAAGATACTCTCTCCATAATGTACTAATTAAGAATCATGCATTTTGCACATTACATCACCAAAGAGCATTGCTATTGATGAAATTTTATCTCGTAAGAGGGGGGTCACTTAGTGATAACACTGTCCGGATGTTCATAGTTAGACTAAATGATATAACTCCCACCTTCCATTGGCAAGTACCTTCGACGTATGCCGAACGGTTCCCCCCGCATCACACTGCTTGACCGAAGTCATGACGGGAGGTATATCGCAGGAAACTCATTCATGTATGTGGAGTATATCGTATTCTCTCCACGTACTGTCCTCAGGAGGTATATAGTGAGGAAATTTATGTATAGTCAGGTGTATCAAATGGCTTGTCCACAGGTAACGATTGCCCTCAAAAGCAAGACGTATATTGTGGAAGTCATGCCAAAACGGGGAACACCTTCCAATTAACCCAACAACTTCATACCCTCTTATAGGTGTCAAACCTAGGGCACTCATATTTAGTTTACCACTTTCTACCTGAAACTTGGCCGAAATGATGGGTTGGTATGACGCCTAAATATTTGCGCAATTTTTAAAAAAGGACCCTACTCATGAGCCTAGTAACAAGTCCAACCATAGTTTTTACATACTTTTCAAAACCTAATTTTCCCAGGCTTGGGTCCCGTTTGACATTTCTTTTTTAATTTAGATAAACCTAATACAAGTGAGAACATAATAAACATAATAATAATCAGGATGCGACCCGTCCCTCGTCTTTTCCTTCTTTCTTTTCCAAAAAGTGTTAAAAATATTTTTCCTTCTTTTATAAAAAACAACAAAAACATTTTTCCTTTCCTTATACCAAAAATATTTTTCCTCCCTTTACCCAATAACATTTTACCCCCCTTTTTTTTTCCAAAAAATGTCAAAATACACTTTCTTTCCTTTAAAAAAAAAACAGTTTTCCCTCTCGTTCCAAAAAATAAATTCGTATTTTTCTCCTCCTCAGGTCGATTGCATACCCTTTGTAATACCCCGTATTTTTATGCTATATTAATTTGGGGATTTATTAAATTTAATGTGAATTAATTATTTAATAAAAATTCAGAAATTAATTATGTTATAATTATTAACGTGATGAGAGTTAGTAATTATGGGAAAATTTGTTGAATATTACTAATGAGCAAAGTAATATATAATAGTGGCCATATTAAATGTCACGAGTGAATAAAATGACAATTTTAGAAATTTGAGTCGGGACGCGCCCGTATCGCGTCGGGACTAAATATTGATAAATAAAAGTAAATATTTTATAAGTTGTTCGTATGGTCGTTTTGAGTGCGCTAACGCGTCCGGAAGGGCCGAGATAGTCAGAAAAGTATACCCGGGAGTTTTATTTGGGTCTCGGGGCGTTTTTAGGCCTAATTAGTACCCTGGGAGGGCATTTTAGTCATTTTGTATTTTTGGGTAATTAAACCCACGAAAATTAAAGGGGTTATATCAGATATTTAGGTTATCTCCTAGGGTTAGATAACTCAAAACACTAGAACGCCCATTGGAGAGGAGAGGAGAGGAGAGAGCTCTCAAGGCATTCCAAGGCTCAAAACTCACCCGTTTGCACCGCCGCCACCGCCAACGCGTAGATCGCGAGACGGGGAACGCAACCACACCAAATTCAACTCCAAACCAGATTTCTGAAAATCCCAGGCAAGTGTTTATCTTGCTTATTTCGTTGATGCATCATCCATATTAGTTTAGGAGTTATTAGGATGAGATTTATGGAAGAAAAACCCAATTTGAGATAGAAAATTTTCATGTAGTGATGATTTATATGATATTCTGGAAACCCTTTGTCATGTAAAGGATTAAGAGTTTGATTAAGAAAAGAGCTCTAATCAGATACAAACACTAAAAAAACTTTATTTCGGACGATCGGACCGTTGGAATTAGATGAAATTTTACAGAGATTTAGCTGAAGACGAGAGGTAGCTATAGAAAAAAATTCAGCTCGATCGGACCGTTCAATATTTTTTAATATTTTTTTTGCTAGACAGTTTTATGTTTTGAGGACTCTTAGAGATAATAAAAATTCAATTAAAACTCCATTTTAAAATTTATTTCGGACGATCGGACCGTTGGAATTGGATGAAATTTTACAGAGATTTAGCTGAAGACGAGAAGCTACAGAAAAAAATTCAGCTCGATCGGACCGTTCAATTGTTTTTAATATTTTTTTTGCTAGACAGTTTTATGTTTTGAGGACTCTTAGAGATAATAAAAAAATTCAATTAAAACTCCATTTTAATTCCGATTTCGAAACCGTTTGAAATTATCATCTTTGAAAATAAAATTCAAAATCCTTTAATGTAAGGCGAAATCTATATTTTTGGGATATTTTGCATAAGGGATAATGTAAGTATATATTAAAGGGGAGAGACACCTAAGAGAGAGTTACGTTGGAACATAAATGGATATCTACTGAATTGTACATTTGGAAGAATAGAGTCCATGAGGGTTACGTAGTAAGTTAGAAAAACCCTTCGAATTAAAGTTAGAAACGAACCATTATACTTGATAAATAATAATGGGAAAATAAGGATAAATGTTGTGAATGTGGGTTATTGGATAAACCTAAATTGATATAATAAAAGTGGTATATTTATATGATTGTGTATGCATATATTATATACTTGTGAAAATCATGCCTGCGCTACTTGCTATCCCTGAGGTTTCCGCGCTGGGACGATCTTATCTCGTGTGCCTTATGGGGGATATTGATTCATACCCTAGAAGATAGAAATCCTAGGTATAGGCTATCGAATCGATAGTCACGGTCCTAAGAGACGTGAGGGTATGTACTGACCTCTTGGACTTGGAAACTATGATTCGCCTCAATATTGTTTTGGTATGTATTTATACAGTTCGAGAGTGATTCCGAACTTGTATTCCCTTTAGTACGATTGATACGGGGATTGGATAGCAGAGTATGCCCGCACCATAAAATTTTATGTGGGGTGCTCTTAGAATATATATATTATACGAGTATTTAATATATATATGAACTTCTGAAATATGGAAAACTGCCTACTGTGTTATGGTAAGTAAGACATGTATAATGACTCAAAATGGAAATACTTGTTTTGAAAAGTATAATATGATATTGAAAAACTTTATGAATCAATAAAGTTAAAATGAGCGTTTTGTACTAAATGAAATTATCCTTTTTAAACCATGATGTTGTTAAATCTTAAATTTTGAGAGTCACCTAAGATAAGTTAAATCCTTGGGGAAGGATAGTGTGATATATGATGAGATAAACCATTGGGAAGGTTAGTGCGATAGGAGTGCACATTAGAAGAGAGGCGAGAATTTCTCAAGAGAGTGTCGCACTAATATGTTGTTGCATTGGCCTGTATCAATTTAAATACTTGCTAAACGAATTTTTAAATCATATACACTATCGGGCTCTGACCCGTTTCTATTCCTCTTTCTCTCTTGTATATATATGTATATATTACAGGTGCCCAGTCACAAGGGCGTCTTATTTAGGATCCCTTGGAAGGAACGTGCTACAACTTAGGTGGGAGTTGCAGGCCATTTGCTTAGACGATTTCATTTACTTGATTCCACTTCTATCATTCTCCTTATTGGGCATGTGTCGCCCTTTCCACTATTTATCTGTTTTATTGGGACATTTGTATTTCAGTTATTTCTAGTACTGTTACTTTGGGATGTATTCAGCATGTATGTTTTCACTTTAAGTTTTAAATGCTGGGGTTTAGTTGTAGAATGTTTAAATTAATTGGATTATATGTTCTAGGATTATTATGGTGTGATTCTTTAAATATTGAATTGTTGTAGATAATTAAATCTTTATTTTCCAGATAAAATTTGGAAAGTAATGTTTAAAAATGGTTTTGACACTTAGCTTAATTAAATAAGGTGTTAAATTTAGAAAAGTTATTTTTACGACAGTGATGCTAAGAATGAACCAAATGTTCACCTTGATTTTAATTTAATAAAGGAGTGATCGCCCGGTATTTAATTAGGCGGGGTGTCACAGGTGGTATCAGAGCATCAGGTTCTAGTGTCCATAGGATCTGTACGGCTTATTTTCGCTTTCAGCTTAACGTTTTTGCTATAGAGCCCTATTTTTAGGATTGTTGTATTTTTGCTTTTACGTTTACGTCTTTAGCCATTTGGGATTTGATAATGACTGTAGACTAATAAACTTCTTCATGTTTCAGATGCCTCCGAGACGTGCACCGAAGGATAGGCGTGCCCAGGCCGAGCAGCTAGCAGCTCCGGCACAAGGCACTATGAATGCTAATGAAGTAGCCGCCATTGTTGCTCAGGCGGTGAATGCCGCGCTAGCGGTGGTTTAGCAGGCTCCACCCCAGATTCAGGCAGTGGCGCCAGTACCAGCACAACTTCCATCTGCATGGGAGAGGGTCAGGGATGCTTTTCAGAAGGCGCATCCCCCTGAGTTCCCTGGTAGCTCAGATATCGTTACAGTCAGCCAATGGAAGAAAGACATCCAGCGGCATCTTCGTATGTATGAGTGCACCGACGTGCAAAGGCAGTTATTGGCTTCCTTTAAGCTGGTGGGGGCCGCTTTGCAGTGGTGGGAGTCCACTACCACCTTAGAGGAGAGGGACACGATCCCTATTCGGTCGTTCTGGGAGCGGTTTGACCGCAAGTACTTTCCACCCGCCGTGCAGACTGAGATGAGGCGAAAATTACTGAATTTGAAATAGGAGAACACTACCGTTGCTGAGTATGAGGAGGAGTTCACGAGACTTCTCACCATAGTGCCAGATGAGGCACCTACTGAGAGTAAGAAAATTTTGTTATTTGTGGACGGGTTAGCTTGGAGGATCCGTCAGCATCTTATAGGGAATCTATCTCTGAGTACTTTAACTGATGTACTCAATGCTGCGTTACTACATTGCCAGGATCACCGCTTCCATCTGCAGGGAAGCAGGAGAGCAGGAGAGTCCAGCCAGCAGGGTAGGACTGGGAGTAGTAGTGCTAGTGGGGCACCATCTCATGGACAGACTCGTTAGCACGAGCAGAGTTCCCATCAGGGGGACCCTGCTAAGAGATTCCGTTCAGGTGATTCTAGGCATGATTTGGGGGTTATAGGCAGGGCCAGCAGGGCCAGCCTAATCAACAGGGCCAACAGGGCCAGTGGTGGGGAGGTAACGGCCAACAGGGCCATGGTCAGCAGGGTCAGAGGGGAGGTAACTTCAGAGGCCGGTGTTTTGTATGTGGCAAGCATGGTCATAAGCGCCAGGATTGCCCAGAGGGTAATAGGGCCCCACAGAAGCAGGGTGCCCGTAATGAGCCACAGAGACCACTTTTTCCAGCTGTCCTCCTAGCTCCAGCCCAGGTGCCAGCCCTACCATCCATTCCAGCAGCTCCAGTGCAGTAGGGGCAGTTGCAGTACGGACGCGTCTATAACGTCCACTAGGCAACAGCTCCACAGGCACCACCTGCGATTGAGGGTATGTTTCCTATCCATGGTACTATGGGTCGAGTTTTGTTTGATACTGGGGCGACACATTATTTTATAGCTACGCATTTTGTGAAGGCCTTAGGGTTGTTAGCCACAGCAGAGAGCACAGTGACGTGTGTAGACTCACCACTGGGAAGTGGGTCGCTTATCTTCTTTATATGCCGGGGAGTGGGGGTAGAGATTGGTAGTTGGTATTACCTGTAGACATGTTAGTCTTAGATATGCATGAGCATGATGTTATTATCGGTATGGATTGGCTCGCAGCTTATAGAGCCATGATTGATTGCTTCGGTGGGAGCATTATTTTTGCCATTCCGGGGCAAGAGATGTTTGTAGTGGTGATGCCTCGCCCAGAGGGAGGTTCGATCGCTCATTTGTATTATATAGAGGAGGATGACTCTAATGAGGTTGTGATTCCTTTAGACTCGATTCCAGTCATTCGTGAGTATTCCGATGTATTCCAGGAGATACCAGGCCTACCCCCCAGTCGAGAGATAGACTTTGTCATAGATTTATTGCCAGATACGAGACCGATAGCACGCGCTCCATACCGTATGGCTCCGGCAGAGATGCGAGAGTTACAAGATCAGATAGAGCAGTTGTTAGGTCAGGGCTTCATTCGTAGGAGTACCTCACCTTGGGGCGCTTCTGTCTTGTTTGTGAAGAAGAGAGATGGTTCACTGAGGTTATGTGTGGACTACCGGGAGTTGAACAAGGTCACGATACGGAATAAGTATCCGTTGCCTCGAATCGATGATCTGTTCGACCAGCTGAGGGGAGCAAATTTCTTTTCGAAGATAGATCTAAGGTCGGGGTACCATCAGCTATGTGTTAGAGAGCAGGATGTTTCAAAGACTGCCTTCTTGACGAGATATGGGTCTTACGAGTTCAGAGTGATGCCATTTGGTCTCACAAATGCTCCATCCGTGTTCATGGACTTAATGAACCGAGTATTCAGAGAGTTCTTGGATCAGTTTGTCATCGTCTTCATAGATGACATTTTGATATATTCACACTCCGAGGAGGAGCATGCCGAGCACTTGAGGCAGGTCCTTCAGACTTTACGAGAGCATAAGTTGTATGCTAAGTACGAGAAGTGTGGATTCTGGTTGTGAGAGGTACAGTTCTTGGGGCATGTTGTTTCTGAACAGGGGATAACAGTTGACCCGAGTAAAGTGTCAGCGGTGAGGGAGTGGGGACATCCCACGACACCGACAGAAGTGCGTAATTTCTTGGGGTTAGCCGGATACTACAGGAGATTCATTCAAGGATTCTCCAAAATAGCGGGTCCATTGACGAACCTGACTCGCAAAGGGGTACCATATGTTTGGGATGAAGCTTGTCAATTGGCTTTCGACGAGCTGAAAGACAAGCTTACTTCGGCACCAGTCCTTGCTTTACCAAAGCCGGGTGTGGAGTACCTGGTTTACACCGATGCCTCTTTACGGGGACTTGGGGGAGTACTACAGCAGGAAGAGAAGGCTATAGCTTTTGCCTCCCGCAAGCTTAAGACGCATGAGAAGAATTACCCCACCCACGACCTGGAGTTAGCAGCGGTCATTTTTGCACTGCGGATATGGAGACACTATTTATTGAGGGAGAAGTTCCGTTTGTTCACAGACCACAAGTCACTGCAGTACCTGTTCACTCAGCGAGAGCTGAATATGCGTCAGCGCAGATGGTTAGAGTTTGTGAAGGACTATCAGTTCGACACGACTCTATCTGGGTGATTGTAGACCGTTTGACCAAGGTGGCTCATTTTTTTCCGGTGAAGACAGATTATACCACAGGTCAGTATGCTCAGTTGTTCATTGCTGAGATTGTAAGATTACACGGGGTGCCCCTGAATATTGTGTCAGATAGAGACAAGATTTTCGTGTCACGTTTCTGGGAAAGCTTTCAGGAGGCTATGGGTACTGAGTTGAAGTTGAGTTCAGCTTATCACCCACAGACAGATGGACAGACAGAGCGTACTAATCAGATGTTAGAGGATATGCTACGCATGTGTGTTCTTGATTTTGGAGGAGGTTGGGAACCACATCTTCCACTGGTAGAGTTTGCTTACAATAACTCTTATCAGTTTACGATTGGTATGGCTCCATTTGAGGCTTTGTATGGCCGGACTTGTCGTTCTCCAACTTGTTGGCTCGAGGTGGGTGATAACAAGTTGCTAGGACCAGAGGTAATTCAGGAAACCTCCACGAGGATTGAGATGATTAGGAGTCACATTCGAGTAGCCCAGGACAGGCAGAAGAGCTACGCCGATGCGAAACGGTTCTTTCGGGAGTTTAATGTGGGGGACCAAGTGTTACTGCGTGTATCTCCTATGAAAGGAGTGATGAGGTTCAGGAAGAAAGGGAAATTGGCCCCGAGGTACGTGGGACCATTTATCATTATCGAGAGGATTGGGTCGGTAGCATACAGATTGGGACTACTAGAGCATTTACATCGCATTCACGATGTATTCCACATCTTGTCGTTGAGACAATATCTTCGGGATGATATGGCCCATACTCACATCGCGATAGATGAGATAGACTTACAGCCTAAAAACTCTTACGAGGAGAGACCGGTGGCTATCCTAGACTATAGTGAGAGGAGATTGAGGTCGAAATAGTTCCACTTGTACGGGTCCAGTGGGAGCATCATAACGTGGAGGAATCCACTTGGGAGTGCGAGACCGATATGCGCGAGAGATATCCAGATTTGTTCTTACCAGGTATGCCTTATTTTCCGAATTTCGGGACGAAATTCCGTTATTAGGGGGGAAGTATGTAATACCCCGTATTTTTATGCTATATTAATTTGGGAATTTATTAAATTTAATGTGAATTAATTATTTAATAAAAATCCAAAAATTAATTATGTTATAATTATTAACGTGATGAGAGTTAGTAATTATGGGAAAATTTGTTGAATATTACTAATGAGCAAAGTAATATATAATAGTGGCCATATTAAATGTCACGAGTGAATAAAATGATAATTTTAGAAATTTGAGTCAGGACCCGCCCGTGTCGCGTCGGGACTAAATATTGATAAATAAAAGTAAAATTTTTATAATTTGTTCGTATGGTCGTTTTGAGTGTGCCAACGCATCCGGAAGGGTCGAGATAGTCAGAAAAGTATACCCGGGAGTTTGATTTGGGTCTCGGGGCGTTTTTAGGCCTAATTTGTACCCCGGGAGGGCATTTTAGTCATTTTGTATTTTTGGGTAATTAAACCCACGAAAATTAAAGGGGTTATATCAGATGTTTAGGTTATCTCCTAGGGTTAGATAACTCAAAACACTAGAACGCCCATTGGAGAGGAGAGGAGAGGAGAGAGCTCTCAAGGCATTCCAAGGCTCAAAACTCACCCGTTTGCACCGCCGCCACCGCCAACGCGTAGATCGCGAGACGGGGAACGCAACCACACCAAATTCAACACCAAACCAGATTTCTGAAAATCCCAGGCAAGTGTTTATCTTTCTTATTTCGTTGATGCATTATCCATATTAGTTTAGGAGTTATTAGGATGAGATTTATGGAAGAAAAACCCAATTTGAGATTGAAAATTTTCATGTAGTGATGATTTATATGATATTCTGGAAACCCTTTGTCATGTAAAGGATTAAGAGTTTGATTAAGAAAAGAGCTCTAATCAGATACAAACACTAAAAAAACTTTATTTCGGACGATCGGGCCGTTGGAATTAGATGAAATTTTACAGAGATTTAGCTGAAGACGAGAGGTAGCTATAGAAAAAACTTCAGCTCGATCGGACCGTTCAATATTTTTTAATATTTTTTTTGCTAGACAGTTTTATGTTTTGAGGACTCTTAGAGATAATAAAAATTCAATTAAAACTCCATTTTAAAATTTATTTCGGACGATCGGACCGTTGGAAGTGGATGAAATTTTACAGAGATTTATCTGAAGACGAGAGGAAACTACAGAAAAAAATTGAGCTCGATCGGACTGTTCAATTTTTTTTAATATTTTTTTTGCTAGACAGTTTTATGTTTTGAGGACTCTTACAGATAATAAAAAAATTCAATTAAAACTCCATTTTAATTCCGATTTCGAAACCGTTTGAAATTATCATCTTTGAAAATAAAATTCAAAATCCTTTAATGTAAGGCGAAATCTATATTTTTGGGATATTTTGCATAAGGGATAATGTAAGTATATATTAAAGGGGAGAGACACGTAAGAGAGAGTTACGTTGGAACATAAATGGATATCTACTGAATTGTACATTTGGAAGAATAGAGTCCATGAGGGTTACGTAGTAAGTTGGAAAAATCCTTCGAATTAAAGTTAGAAACGAACCATTATACTTGATAAATAATAATGGGAAAATAAGGATAAATGTTATGATTGTGGGTTATTGGATAAACCTAAATTGATATAATAAAAGTGGTATATTTATATGATTGTGTATGCATATATTATATACTTGTGAAAATCATGCCAACGATACTTGCTATCCCTGAGGTTTTCGCGCTGGGACGATCTTATCTCGTGTGCCTTATGGGGGATATTGACGCCTACCCTAGAAGATAGAAATCCTAGGTACAAAGTAGTCACGGTCCTAAGAGGCGTGAGGGTATGTACTGACCTCTTGGACTTGGAAACTATGCTTCGCCTCAATATTGTTTGTGTATGTATTTATACAGTTCGAGAGTGATTCCGAACTTGTATTCCCTTTAGTACGATTGATACGGGGATTGGATAGCAGAGTATGCCCGCACCATAAAATTTTATGTGGGGTGCTGTTAGAATATATATATTATACGAGTATTTAATATATATATATGAACTTCTGAAATATGGGAAACTGCCTACTGTGTTATGGTAAGTAAGACATGTATAATGACTCAAATTGGAAATACTTGTTTTGAAAAGTATAATATGATATTGAAAAACTTTATGAATCAATAAAGTTAAAATGAGCGTTTTGTACTAAATGAAATTATCCTTTTTAAACCATGATGTTGTTAAATCTTAAATTTTGAGAGTCACCTAAGATAAGTTAAATCCTTGGGGAAGGATAGTGTGATATATGATGAGATAAACCATTGGGAAGGTTAGTGCGATAGGAGTGCACATTAGAAGAGAGGCGAGAAATTCTCAAGAGAGTGTCACACTAATATGTTGTTGCATTGGCCTGTATCAATTTAAATACTTGCTAAACAAATTTTTAAATCATATACACTATCGGGCTCTAACCCGTTTATATTCCTCTTTCTCTCTTGTATATATATGTATATATTACAGGTGCCCAGCCACAGGGGCGTCTTGTTTAGGATCCCTTGGAAGGAACGTGCTGCAGCTTAGGTGGGAGTTGCAGGCCACTTGCTTAGACGATTTCATTTACTTGATTCCACTTCTATCATTCTCCTTATTGGGCATGTGTCGCCCTTTCCACTATTTATCTATTTTATTGGGACATTTATATTTCAGTTATTTCTGGTACTGTTACTTTGGGATGTATTCAGCATGTATGTTTTCACTTTAAGTTTTAAATGCTGGGGTTTAGTTGTTGAATGTTTAAATTAATTGGATTATATGTTCTAGGATCATTGTGGTGTGATTCTTTAAATATTGAATTGTTGTAGATAATTAAATCTTTATTTTCAAGATAAAATTTGGAAAGTAATGTTTAAAAATGGTTTTGATACTTAGCTTAATTAAATAGGGTGTTAAATTTAGAAAAGTTATTTTTACGACAGTGATGCTAAGAATGAACCAACTGTTCACCTTGATTTTAATTTAATAAAGGAGTGATCGCCCGATATTTAATTAGGCGGGGTGTCACACCCTTGTCCTGGCTCCCTATTGGCTTCAGTCTTCGGTCGAACCACCCCAAAGTTCTGTCAGTTCCCTCACTACTTGCTCCGAGTCCGAAATTCATCCGCTTTCCATGGAGAACATAGATTAACTAACGAATGTGCAGCCAAATTTGACAACCTTCAAACCGAGGTTCATGAGATACAGCAAAATGTGGTCCCTATTCTCGAAGAGCTCGAGGTCCCCTTCCCTGGCATTATGGGCCCGTCCGCACTCGAGCATATTTAGGTTCTCGAGGAATATTAGGACTACCACATGCCCCTTATGTTAATGGGCCGCCACCACTCCATCTCCATATGCCAAATCTTGCCCAGCCAGGGGCTAACTTACCCATGATCTTTAATCCAAAGGAGGAAGATTTGAACAAGGTCAAGAAGGACCTCAAGATGTTGACTAAGAAGTTGGACCAAGTCAGTTTCTCTGGGAACTACATGGATTACACCACATTTCTCCCTATCCTAAAGCAAGGCTTTCGAAAAAGTTCAAGATGCCCAACATCGAGATATTCAAGGGTAGTGGACCTCCGATTGTTCATCTTCGTAGTTATCACCGAGCCACGACTCTCCTAGGTTCCTTCGAGGAAATAATGTCCCAAATGTTCCAGCAGACTTTGAAGGATAACGCTCTTCATTGGTTTTTATCCCTCTAGGAGTCCAGGATCCGTAGTTGGGAAGATGTTTCTCGCGAGTTCATATCACAATACAAGTTCAATGAAGAGTTGGAAGTCACCCACCGTGATTTGCAGATGCTTAAACATAACCCCAAGGAATCAGTCAGTAACTTCATAGCAAGGTGGAGAGAGAAAGAAACCACCATGACCATTCGACCTTCCGAAAAGGAGCAAGTTTGCATCATGAAGAATAATTTCTCACCCCGTGTTCGAGAAACGATGGGAGGATAGTACTACCCTCATTTTTGATCCCTATGAGAAGTAAGAGTGGAGATCGAAGAAGGTCTGGCCAAAATCAAAGTTTAAATGAAGAAAGCATCTGGACAGTTCACTCCCAGAAAGTATGAAAAGCCTTCCAGTATCAAAATCTCAACCATCAACAACATCTCTCAGTCTGCCACTTCATGGGCACCAGAACGCTGCCCTAATCTAGTCTAAAAGTAATAAAATGAGCTTCATGTTCCTCTCTCGAAAGTTTACCAGGACTTTTTAAGCCGAAACGTCATTAAGCCAATAGACCCTCGTTCGTTACCAAACCCACTTCCCGAAAATTACAAACTAAATGCCCATTGTGATTTTCACCAAACTTCCAACTATACCACTGATAAATGTTTCCACCTCCAAAATGTAATCCAAGTTCTAATTGACCGGGGTGTCATCGCCCCACCAGCCAATCCTCAACCAAGCACTACCCACACTCCACTCTCGTGTCATATAAATGCCATCTTTTTAGAAGAAGACTCAAAGTTTGACCCATCTACCCAAATCGTACTAAGAAAATCACCAATTATACCCATATATTCTCCTAAACCTCTCCAAGTGTGCCCATATTTTCTCCTACACCCTACCAACTTCTCTGATCAGGCCCTATAACTCCTTACCCCAGCATGCATCATTATCTGTACCCATTCTAGAGGTAAAGATACGAAGTTTTTAGAAGTGTTGAATCAACTCCTAGATTTTGGGCTATAACTGCCCTCCCAGATGACCATTGACTGCTAGAGATTCAGTGTACTATTCTTAGATGCTCGGAGATCGGCCAGGGAGTTTGACAATTGGGTGATACCATTATATATAGTCAACTTAGATGATGTGTTCCAGATTATGGCAAACTTATTTCGACAGACCTGTGAAATTTTTAGTATATTAAAGCTACTTGATGCTTTAAAACTACAAGGGAACCTAATCCCTTCACTTTTACATCTCCCCGTCGAATGGGAGTATCTATACAAAGAAATCGTTGAGGTTATGGAGTGTATTAACTTTTCATGGAAAGATGATGTCATTGCCACTAGATGGGGGGATGAATTCGATAATTCAAATGAAGAGCAAGGTCCAAAAAAGACTAGCCTAATAATCATCATATGTGGGATGATATTATTTGAAGAGATGCTAGGAGAAATTAATAAGGTGGATGACTAACTTGAGATCGATAAAGAAATAGGGTTTATGGTTTTCCCCTCTTCTGTGAACCATATGACCAGGCCAGGGAGGCATTACCAAGTCCCAAAACTGTCACCATCAGCAACCGATAAAGGAAAAGGTGTTGAGATTCTTCCTATGCCTGAAATGACCCTCAAGGAGAGTAACATCCTCGATCACTTAAAAAAGACCCTAGCCAACATCACTCTATGACGACTCTTTATGTCTTTCCAGATGCAAAAAAATGCCTTTATCAAGATACTCATAGGACCCACGATCCTTCCTTCTACCATGCCATAAGAATCAGTGAATCTGGTCAGATTTCTAACCTCTACTAGAGTGCTCTCCTTCTCCGAAGAAGAAATCCCCAAGATTGGGCCAAACCACAACTATGCTCTCTATATCTCTGTCGAAGTCATGGGAAAGACTTTCCCGCTCTCTCTTATCGATAATGGATCAGCTCTAAATGTCTGCCCATTAAGGACACTCAATTGTTTGGGACTAAAAGTCAGCAACCTTGCGCTAACCTCTGCCACTATATGTGCCTACGATAATAGTCGTCGAGAAGTGATGGGATCCATAAAGCTTGTAGTAGGGGTCGGCCCTATAAATCCTTTTATTGAATTCCAAGTCATTAATATCCCAGCTTGTTTCAATTTGTTACTAGGACGACCATGGCTCCATAACATCAAGGGTGTGTCTTCCTACCTTCCTCAGAAACTGAAGTTCTTCACCAATGGGCACCTCATCACCATCTTGGGAGATGACGATAATGCTGAGAATGCAAGCACCAATAATCCTATACTTAAAATACAACACGGGGAGAATGATATTCTTATATTAGGATTTCGATTTGAACCACTTCTACTCCCAGCAAGGGACGATTTCAAAGATAGGGTTTGTCCGGAGTATAATCCCATGGCAACGTCAATGTGATCCAGATGTTCAAGAACATGCACTTCATGCCCGGACTGTGGCTGAGACGATGACAGCAGGGGATATTTAAACCTATTATGTTAAAGAAAGATTTTAATCCTTGCAATTTGGGCTATCATCTGTCAGTAGAAGAACTCACAATGAACCGTCAGCCTCAACTTAAGAGAAGGCTAGAAAGTGCCAAGACTCTCTGTAGAGATTCCTTGAACGGAAGATTCATCAGAGAAGGTGATGATTCGATTGTGCAGCTTTCTTGATCCGTGGTATGATCATGGGGATAAGAAGATGAAACCTAAAATGGTGATATTTTCCAAGATAAATAATCATGGGCCGAAAGTTCCTAGCATCATGTGCAACCACTCCTTAAAGAGACCATAGTCGATATTGGAGATTCTGAGGGAAATGACTTTGAGGATTATTTTGACTTGCAGACACTGGGGTTGACACTCTACATGATCCACTCAGGGGATACATCATCGAATCCATCCCGCATAATCAAAGCTGCAGATGCACCTCTCCTCTATTACCATGATACACCTTTTCCTCCTGTAGATATTCAACCCAACCTAGATGTTTATACCATTTCCCCATCTGTTGTTGTTCATCTTTCCTCTGATGTAATCGAGACCTCATTTGATGAGGTTCTTAATGCTATTTTTCCTATCAATAAAATAAACAAAGATTTTTAGTATCTTGTTGTGACTTACATGAATTTTCTTAATTCTAATCAAACTCTTGATGATGATGATTTTTCAAATGAACAATTATAAACTGATCTTAATAATGTTAATAACAAATAATATAACCACGTTCAGGTTAATGAAGATGAAACTATTTTTACTAATCTCAGTTCTAGGAGCCAGCTGCGTGAGATTAGGATAGGGGCCACCCTTGACAAGCTTAAACGCGGGTAAGTCAAGGAACTACTGAAGGAATTTGTAAATGTCTTCACATGGTCTTACGATGATATTCCTGGAATTAATCCTGAGATAGCTTATAACACAAGTTTTTACTCTCCCTGAATGCAAACTGATCAAATATAAATTGCTTTATAGAATATCCCATATGGCTAGCCAATATCGTACCCATGCCGAAATCTGGAAGGAAGGTTTGCATGTGTGTCGAATGTCGAGAGTTGAATAAAACTTCTCCAAAGGATGATTACCCGCTACCCAATATTAACATGTGTAGAGGGGGCTTGAAGGTAATCCTGAGATTAGGGATAATTCCCTAATTGGCAATAGTGTTTGAGATTAAGCAACCGAGGCAGCTCAAGAGTGGCAACTCAGCGAGGCAGCTTGGCGTGGCAAATCATACTTTAGCTTATTGTATTAGTCATTTTTTAAATCTATTTATGTTGACTGTATTCTATAACGGTTGTAATGATGTAACGAGAATAATAATGAGTTTTAGTGTGAGGTCAAACGGTACTCGCGAGAGATCAGGGTTGGCAGGGCCTGGGAGAGCTTTCATGCTCTATCGAATGACCTCGCCGTGGGAACTTTAGAGGGACCTGGTTTGGAGGATTGAGAAGTGAGGCACCATTGGGGCTTGTCCTGACCAGCTTAAATACACCTGGTAAAATCACTGAAGGAACCTGATCGTGGAACCTCGGGCAGAGTAGCTTGAAGTTCCATCGGGCATTGAGTTGTGAACCAAACAACCCTCTACTTAATGTCACATCCACTGTAGGTGATGTCACTAGCCATCTAAAGAATGTCAGACCTGCACTTCAATAAACCACCGTGGCATTTGGGGCTATCAGGCGGGTGACATTAAGTAGAGGGTTTAATGTTTATGACACATAGTGATTAGGCAAAAGGTATGTCTTGGCATTTAATGTTTATGACGTGGAGACAACTAGTGCATCAGGTATTTAATGTTGTGACATAAAGTATGAGGGATGTCTTTCATAGTCTTTAATGACTGAGTTGCCTCGGGGGTGGTGTGGGAGGCTATTTAAGGACCTCAACCACCTTTGAGGAGGGATGATCTTTTGAGAGTTCAGGAGTTATTGCTAGAGAGAATACATGTCAGAGAGAGTTATTGCAAAACCAGAGAGTTTACTCACTCGCCAATGTTATTTATTACGAAGCTTTTAATACTTGACAGAGATTCTTAAGGGTGTTAAGTGTGTTTATACCTACCTACCAACCTGTATCTAGGGTGCTTACTTCTCTCTCCCCTAGATATGTTACTTCTAAAGTTTATTACTATATCCTGAGCTATACACGAGAGTTTTATGAGTTTAAACTAAGTTTATCTTCATTGGGTTTGTGTTTGTGTGTCCTATCATTAATCCAAAGCTTTTTCCAAATTATCTTATCATTACCATACTCAAATAGGGGTTACGCCTCCATCTATAATCTAAAGTAACCTCTTACATTTGACGACTCTCCTGGGGAGGCATTCTTCTAAGTAAGGAGTATGGCGTAGGATAATGATAATAAAGGGCTCAACTTTGATGACATCCAGCATAATGAAGAACAAGATGCGAGAGAACTGGAGGCCCTAAGGGATGGGGATCCCCGAGTGGAGGTACCTTCAGTTCTGGTGACGTCAGGCGTTCCGGGGGTGACACAAGATTCAACGAGTGCGGGGTTGGAACCCACTCAGGTCGCGCTCCTCATGAGCAAGTTTTATGAGTTTTTGTAAACTCCAGTAGCTTCAACTATGCTGGGAGGATTGGAGGCTAATGCCTTCATAACACCAGGGGTAGCTTCAACGGCCCCACCAGGTGCAGGTGTTGCGAGAACGGTCCTAGCAAGCATACCCTCTGTTATAAATCCAACAGTGGGAACCTCAGGAGTTTCAACGGCCCCTGCTATGACGTTAGTGCCAGCTGCAATGGGCACCCAACCCATGGTGCCATTGGTTGGTGCCCCAATAGCATCGCATATGGAAGAAATGAGAAAGGAGATGCAAAAGGAGATGTTGAAGTTCATGCAGGCTTCCTCACAATCTTCTAGCAAGGTGGCTTCGGTTTATGATGACTTTCGAACACCGTATCCTCAGGAGTACAATGACGAGCCCTATCCTAAGGACTATATTCCTCCTAGTTTTGAAAAATACATGGGAAAAGGTGGGAATTCAAGGGAGCACATCAAACGCTTCATTGAACACTTGGGGGCGCATTGCAATAATAAGAAACTTTGGTCGAGGGAGTTTTCCAAATCCTTAACTGATAAAGCATATACCTGGTTATCCCATTTGGATCCTAGGAGTGTTTCTGCGTGGGAAGAGATGCATGTATTATTTGTCCAGAAGTTCTTTCTCACAGAAGATGAGTTTACTTTGACCCAATTGGGTAAGGAGAAGCAACGACTGGGGGAAGAAGTGGTGGCTTATATTTGAACGTTCAGGGAAAGATCCCTTAACGTGAGAGCGGAAGCCAAAGAGTCTAAGTTATTACAGATTTGCGCTGAGGGGTTGTTTCCTAAGTACATATGCCATCTCATCAATGAGACGCGCGAGGGGACTTTTTTGGCATTCTTAAAAGCAGGAAGGAATATTTCATTGGTGGTGTGGCCCAATTCGTTGGCGGTGCCCATGATGTTTAGCCAGCTGATGCAACCCACGGGGGGGAGGTATCAGCCCCCACAGGTAGGATACACCGAAGGAGGATATGAGGGCGAGGCACCGAAGAAGGACAATAAGAGGAAGTTCGGAAGAAATAGGGAGGACCCACCACTATTGCCTTGTACAATAGAGGAGGCTGTCACCTGTGACAATGTAATGGTCCAAGGCGAAATGATCTACAAACCAACAGACATTCCCGTTGGAGAACCTGATGCGGAAACGAAGGCGGATCCTAGGTACTGCCAGGTTCATCGGAGGATCCAACACCCAATAGAAAGTTACTTCACACTGAGAAGAATTATTGATAAGTACATAAAGGTAGGGATGTTGCAAATCCCTCCACAGAATGTCAATAACAACCCACTACCAGCACATGGTGCCAATCTAGTGGTGGCCTATGATGAAGAGGCGGAGAGAGGAGAAAGAGAAGAGTACGAAGAAACTTTGGAGACCTGTAATAAGGGAATGGCCAATGTAGTTTTGGCCTACGATGAAGCAAGCGCCAAAGACGTGGAGGACGTGTACAGCGTTGAAGGTAAGGAAGCATATTCGTGTTTAGAGTGTCGTGCAGTCTCAAAATCCCCAAAGTTCACCTGGTCCTTCGAACAGGTAGGGATACAAAAAGAGAGCAGGCTTGAAATAACCTAGGCGATAATAGATATTGTAAGGAAAGACGCAGTCCCTTCGCTGAAATGGAAGGGACCCATGGCCAGGTTGGTGAGGAGGTTTCTGTTAGAAGTGACCTTCAGCGATGCTGATAGGGCTGTGAGATTCCCTCATAATAAGCCATTGTATGTGACTTCTTGTGTTAACGGAGTTAGTTTCGCAATGACTCTTATGGATAGGGGAGCTTCCATCAATAACATGCCAATTAACTCCTTTCACGCAGCCAATATTCTAGAAAAGAGGTTAGTCCCCATGCCTTTGGTGATTTTAGGGTATGATAACCAATCTTCCAAATCCATTAGGTATTTCAATGTTGAGATTGTGATGGGAAATTTAAGTTCCCATATAAAGTTCCACGTGATAGAAAATGCAACATTCTATCATCTGCTAATAGGAAGAGTGTTTATGCACAATCAAGGGCTAGTTCCTTCTACGTACCACCAATGCGCTAAGGCAAATATCAAGGGGACGGAGGTGACCATCAGGGCTACAAAGAGGCCCTTCGCTATCGAGGAGGCTCACTTGGTGGATGCGGCATTTTATACTGAGTTAGAAGAAGATGTTCGAGTCCTAACGAGGGGGATGGAGGGAGCATGAGTTCCCTCGATCAGAGAATAGATGGGGCCCTTAAACGAGCAGAGTAAAGAGGTTGCGAGCAACACAAGAGTAATGACTGAAGAAGATCACCAGGCGGTCCCTTGGACCTAAGGCATCTCGAAGCAGCTTAAAGATAAGATGAGGCCCAAAGTGGATCCGATGGAACATGAGGTCCAATGATAAAGTGTGCTGAGTCGATTCTCAGGGAAAAGAGTGGCTGAGGCATCTAGGGGGAAGAAGAGGAAAGAAGTCACCGCTACCAGCAGACAATGCAAGAAAGTCATTACTGAAGAAGGAAAGGTGGTTTATCGATTATAACGGTGTGAGCGGGTGGCCGAGGAAGATGATGATGAGGTTGAACAGATATACGAATGCTTTCTGGTGGATCAATGGGGACAATGTATGGTGATAGATAATTCCAGCATATAGGAATTTGTGGAGGAAGTCGTCGAGGAACCAGATTACATGGCGGATCGACCGAAGCCACATGCACAAGAGCTAGAGCAGTTGAACCTAACAAAAGAAGGGGAGTACCCAAGGCCCATCTTCATCTTGAAGGATCTCAGTAAAGAGAAACGAGGGGCCTTGGTTGAATTAATTCAGGAGTTTATGGATGTCTTCGCATGGAAGTACACAGAGATGGAAGGTCTGGACAAGGAAGTGAGCTATTACAAGTTGAACGCGATGCCTTCAACCATTCCAGTAAAATAAGCAACGAGAACGTACAAGCTTGAGTTGGATTTGAAGATCAAAGAAGAGGTACAATGCTTACTAACGATAGGGTTTATCAAGCCGATACAACACCCGATCTGGCTGTCCAGCATTGTCCCAGTGGGAAAGAAAGATAAAAATCAAATAAGAATCTGTGTGGACTTTAGAGATTTAAACAGAGCTTGCCCCAAAGATGAGTTCTCTCTACCCTCCATTGATAGCTTGATAGATGCAACGATGGGCCATGGGATCTATATCTTCATGGATGGGTATATGGGGTACAACTAGATCAAAATGGACCCCTCGGATGCAGAAAATACAACATTCAGAACCCCATAAGGTAACTTCATGTATAGGGTAATACCGTTTGGACTCAAGAATGCTGGGGAGACTTACCAGAGAACAATAATGGCCATTTTCCATGACTTCTTTCACAAGTTTGTGGAATTCTATGTGGATGACTTGGTCATCAAGTCGAGGAAGGAGGTGTCTCATCTTAGGGATTTGAGGAAGGTGTTTTCCCGTTGTAGGAAGTTTAAATTAAAGATGAATCCGCTGAAGTGTGTTTTTGGGGTGACAAGTGGGAAATTCCTAGGCTTTGTGGTTGATCGACAAGGGGTACAGATGGACCAGTACAAACAGCGGGAGATCTTAGAAATGCCATGTCCAAGAACGGCGAAAGAGATGAAGAGTTTCCTTGGTAAAGTCTTCTACCTTCGGAGATTTATGCCTGGATTAGCCAAAATAACAAATCCGTTGATGCAGCTGTTGTGAAAGAACACAAAGTTCAAACGGGAGGCGATTCACCAGGAGTCTCTTGACAGACTGAAGAAACTGCTCGTGTCACCACAAACCATGGTTCCTTTAAAGGCAAGAATACCGTTGCAGCTGTACCTCACATCCATAACGAGATCCGTGGGAGCTTGGCTGGCACAAGAGATTAACGGGTAGGAACGGTCGGTCTACTACCTCAGCAGGATCATTCATGGGCCAGAAGTCAGATATAATAGCTTAAAAAGGCATTGTTTAGCCTTAGTATTTGTAGTGCAAAAACTTAGACATTATATGTTGTCTTTTACAATTCATATTGTAACTAGATGTGATCCTATTAAGTATTTGCTTGCAAGAACTATATTGATTGGCAGGGCAGCTAGATGGTTCCTTATCCTCTCCGAATATGACTTGAAGTGCGTGGTTCCTCGCGCAATTAAAAGCCAGGCGCATGCTGATCTGTTGGCCATTTTCCCTTCAGGAACCTTTGAGCCACCCAAAGAAGATATCCTAGGAGACGATTTGTAGGCCAACCATTGATTAGGCACATATTCTTCACATTTATCCCCTTAATTTCGGTATTTTTATGATCCCGTGCAGTGTAAATAGCTTGAATTTGTCTCGTATTTATGATACTAACCTCTTTTGGCAAGTATTTTGTGTTTTGTGTATTTATCATGTGCTTTATAGGTATTTCATGCAAGTTAGTGCGAAGGAGAACTCAAAACAGTGAAAGAAAGCACGAAATGTGTGAAGTTCAAGGGCATTTACGTAATTTTGTAGCCTTAGTACAAAGGTGGGTCCAATTGTAAAGTTGAAGATATTCTAATTACAAGAACACTGGAAAAAATGGTATCTCAATCCGAGCTACGGTGAAGAAGTTACGAGGTTTTGAAGTTGCGAGATAATGAAGAGAAATTGACCAGAAAAACAGGATCGGTTCGGACAAATAAAAAAAGAACCGATCCGGTACAGGACCGGTCCGGAAAAATAAAAAAAGAACTGATCTGGTACAGGACTGGTCCGGGAAAATAAAAAAAGACCCTATCCGGATGGAACCGAACTGATCCGATGGGATCCGGACTGGTCCGGCTGTTAGAATTCCTGGCATTAATAATGGAGCTCAAGAGGTGAAAATTTTGGAATATCTTGCGCAACCCATCGATTTTAGCTGTCAAATTCGTGCTAGTTGGTGCTATAAAAGGCCAAGACCTACATCATTCCAAGGGATTCGAATTTTAGAGAGAGAGAGAGAGTCCTTTTTAGAGTGCCTTTTGACTTCTTTTTCTTTGGTAGACAATTTCATATTCTTAGAAAAACCCTAGTTTGTAAGTTTGAGGAACAAGGAGTATTCTGGATTTAAGTTCATCTCTTTTCCCTAGTGCTAATTACAAGTTTCAATCTTCAATCCAAGTATCAATTTCCATTCTCTTATTTATTCTCAATTTTGTTTTCAATTCAATTCTCAATTATTTTGCAATTTTCTTTTGAAACAATGTTTCTTAGATAAATAATTCCATACATAGTTATGAATTTGTTTTCTTCTCATAAAACCATGTCTAGCTAAGTTTTTAAGGGCGGGGATGCATGAACCCAACCCGATGCGGTATGCATAGATATAAAATTTGTCCTATAAATTAAATAAGTGATTAGATCGTGTTGTATAGTTTCACAACTATTGTAGACCTTTAGACCTCGTTTGCCCTAGGTAACCGGGGTGCTCAAGGATGCAATGCGCGTGAACTATTGCGACACTACTTTACTCATTTTTTGATTATGTATGATGCGGGCTTGAACCTCATATATGTAATGATTTGGAGTACTAAAGACTGGGTCTGATCAATTATCTAATTTATGACTAATTTTGTACTGGCATATACACTAGGGTTTGGGGGAGTGTATTCTTAACCCATTTCTTCATTCATATTAATTCCTTCTTAGTTAGTTAATTTTGCATGCATAGGTTAATTTAATTGAATTTAGTTAATCATAGATAAAATCCAAAAATCAATCATCTTTTTTCCTTTCTTTTCTTTTAACATCAACTTTAGAATTAAACTACCTTACCTTTGTTGTCATGTTCACACGTCCTAACTCCCTGTGGATTCGATACCCAGACTCACCACTATACTCCTTAAGAGTGTAGTTACAAGTTTATTTTTTTTTGTATTGAGGTTGGAAGCCGATAACAACGACTAGCGTATTACACGGACGCTCGGTTTTTCCACTCGATCAACCATCTAGACGCAACTGACGAGGAGTGGACAATGCAGTTCGATGGGTCATCGACAGAAAAGAAAGGAGGAGCAGGGGTTATTCTTTCGAAAGGAATGGAAGAGATTTGCCTTTCTTACAAGTTAGATTTACCTTTCTCTAACAACGAGGAAGAATATGAAGCGTTGGTGTTGGGATTGCTAGTGGCTCTTCGAAGAGGGATCCGTTCACTTTGCATCAAAGGGGATTCAAACTTGGGGGTTCAGCAAGTGAATGGAGAATACACGTTGAAACACATGAGCCTGGCACCATACAGAACGATCATTCAGAGTCTCCTTGGCCAGTTCCATCGGACCAAGATCAAGAGGCAGCCCAGAACGATGAACCGTCACCCAGATGACTATGCCACCATTGCCCAGAAGATGATCATGAGGAGCGACACAACTATTGTCGTGATTCAACGAAGAACAGCTCCTTCGATGGTACAGTCAATTATACCAATAAAAGAGGACGCAGACTGGAGGGGAGAGATTAAGAGGGAACTGGAGTCTGGTGAAGGAACGATGGGGCTCAGAGAAGTGGCCCAGTACTTTACAAACCAGGGGAACCTTTACTTCAGAAACGCAGGATGATGGCTATCGAGATGCATCGGTCCAGAAGAAGCAGAGCAAATATTAAAGAAAACACATGGAGAGCACTGCGAAACAACTGAGATACCCCTCTACCGAAGAATGCAATGGGAGGGATATTTCTGGCCTAGTATGAAGCAGGATGCAACTGTGTTACAACAGAAGTGTGAAAAATGCCAAATATTCTTCGACGCAGCTGAATGTCATTTCGTGGAGGCTCAGGATGACTGGAGATAAACCTATATTGACTTCATTAAAGATGGAGTTGTCCCAACGGAGAAAATTGACGTGATGGGGCTCCGACAAAGAGCCCCAAGATTCTACGTTCAGGAAGGGCAGCTTTATCGAAGAGGATACTTTAACAGGCCGTTGCGTTGCATCACGAAGGAAAAAGCGGTCGAGTTTCTCAAACAGGCGCACGATCTAACTCATATAGGAGGGGCCAAGTTGTGTGACTAGTTGATGACTTTGGGGTACTATTGGCCAACGATGGAGAAAGATTCTGCTGAGTTCGTTCTAAAGTGCAAGGCTTGCCAGCTTCATGGAAATATGATCCATGCCCCGTCAGTGGACTTACACTCCCTAGCAATGCCTTATCCTTTTCACACTTGGGTGTTCGACCTGGTAGGGGCAATACACCCTTCTTCAAGGGGAAGATATGAATCCTAGTAGCAATGGAGTGTTTCACAAAGTGGGCCTAGGTGATACCACTGAGAAGGGAAATAATAGGAGTAGTGAGCAACTTCATCAGAGAATACATCATTTGCCATTTTGGGATCCCAAAGGTTATCCTTTCAGACAATGGAACCCCTTTCATCAATTCAGAGGTAACGATGCTCACGGAAAAATACTCCATTGTCCATCACACTTCGACGGTGGCATACCTAAAGGGGAACGGTCAAGCCGAAGCGACTAATAAGACTTTGAACAATATCTTGGCTAAAACGATGGAGGATTTTCCAGGATCATGGGATGACAAGATACCAGCTATTTTATTGGCCTATCGAACGACTAAGAGGAAACCTACAGGGTATACGCCGTTCTCTTTTGTTTATGGGGCTGAGGTAATTCTCCCGGTAGAGTTAGAAGTTCCCTCGGCTCGATATGCTTTGTGAAGCAGCATGCTCCCTCAGAATAGACACGTGCAGTTGAAAGCGTTGGATAAACACAGGGATAATGCGATGCAACACTTTCAAATGTATACGAAGAAGCTCTTAAGGGCATATGATAACTTGGTAAGACCAAGGAAGTTCGTGGAGGGAGATCTTGTATTGAAGCAATAGTTAAACATATTAGGGGGCTTCCTCTACCTAAGTTTGCAGCGAATTGGGAGGGATCTTTCATCATAAAGGAGGCTCATAGCTCAGGTTATTGCTTAATTTCAAAAATGGAAGAAGATAAACCATTCAAGATTAATAATAAGTGGATGAAGGTTTATCATGTGTAGGCAGTTATGTTGACCACTGATGTATTTGGCTGTTATTATGAATACACAAGTTCTTTCTTATGATGAGTATGTAAGTTCCTTTTATTATAACTCAGGAAGAGATGAAAGAATTATAGAACTTCACACTTTACAATCCATGCAATAAGTTGTAACACAAAGAAATGGAATGACAATAAGTATCTTTTTCCATTCATATACTTTGGGGCATTACAAAATTGGGAGCTATCGCCCAAGAATTACATAAGAAGAAAGGAAAAATACATATACAAAAACTCATTGACCCAGGAGGAACCACAAATCTGGGGAGGAGAAAAAATCTCCAGGAAGGCCTGAAGAAGCTTCTAAGTAAGACCGTTGGGCATTAATGGAAACTTCCAACCTAGTCTTATTGCGTATGTTCGATAAGAAGTTTTTCTCGTTTTAGCTTTGCCAAATGCATAGCTACTTCGAGGTCCTCCACCTACTTGTCAATGGCTTTAAGGAGAGGTGCTAGCTCGGCCAACTTGGATTCCTCGACCCTTTGATCCTCCTGATGTTTTCATAAGAGCTCCCTCTGGCTGTCCAATCGCTGGCTCTTCAAAGTCTTCAGATGTGCGATGAGCCACTCAAAACGGAACCCGTCACGACCCAACTCCCTCAAATAACCTAAGAATTGGTTGAGGAGGGGTCTGGTAACATTGGCGGTTGGGGTGTTGGTAATTTCAACAACGACGGTGGCCATGCCTTGAAGCCTATAGCTCATAACTGAGATGTTTAAATGAAGGCAGTCCACTGTGAAGGTTTCAGGATGATAACTCATAAGTTACTCAATTGCCAAATGGTGATTAGGGGGTATTTAGGGAAAATGATGGAGTACCATCAGGCAAAAGGTGTGAGGAGCCAAGTTAGGTGGAGGAAGCTCGCACCAAGATTCTCTTTCCACAGTAGTACCTGTCGTGGAACCTTGATCAACATGACTAGTTTCTTTGGAAGTAACATGTTCACGACGGGGTGAGGCAATACACGAAGGAGCTAGTGGAGAATCCTCCTGAGCAACCTGAAAATAGTTAGATGAAACAAAGAGTTTATGAAATAATCTTAACAAATGTTTTCATTGTTAAGTCACCGTTATAGGTGGAGCTTATGAGAAAGAAAATCTTAGCAAGTGTTTTCATTGTTAAGTCACCGTTATAGGTGGAGCTTATGATAAAAAAAATCTTAACAAGTGTTTTCATTGTTAAGTCACCTTTATAGGTGGAGTTTATGAGAAAATCTTAACAAGTGTTTTCATTGTTAAGTCACCGTTATAGGTGGAGTTTATGAAAAAAAATCTTAACAAGTATTTTCATTGTTAAGTCACCGTTATAGGTGGAGTTTATGAGAAAACCTTAACAAGTGTTTTCATTGTTAATTCATCGTTATAGGTGGAGTTTATGGAGAAATCTTAACAAGTGTTTTCATTATTAAGTCACCGTTATAAGTGGAGTTTATGAGAAAATCTTAACAAGTGTTTTCATTGTTAAGTCACCGTTATAGGTGGGGTTTATGAAAAAAAACTTAACAAATATTTTCATTAATTAAGTCACCTATATAGGTGGAGTTTGAGAAGATGATAAATACAGAGAAATTAGAGAAGTACCTCAGCAGCAGGAGCAATATTAGTAGTTACCACGTGAGCCATAATGCTAGAAACTATGGGAGGCGGGCTTGTTACCTCAACGGATTCAACGGAGCCTTCGGCTGTAGAAGCCTCAAATGTAGGCACACTTCCCTCGCCAACATAGGGTACTATGGACAACATGGGCGCATCAGTAGAAGGAGATGTTAGACCTTCAAGGGATGCCCCAACGAGAGCAGCTGCACTAACCTGAGCCTGAGAAGGGATAAGGCCACTCAATGCAAAAGGCGGAGAAAGACTTGGAGAAAGCTGCAAATGTAAAGACAAGTGTTAGATACAAGGAGTAATCGCTAAAAAGGATAAGAGACAGAAATGGACCTAGCTTACCCCCGTTATGGCACTGAAAAGAGGAACTGCAATAATGGGTCTTGACAATGCAGGAGGAAGGAGAATGTTGGCTATCAGCGACGCCACTTCCACTTAAAATAGCCCATCATGTTAGAATTGAGGAATAAACCAATGGGACAAATAAAATATGTAAATCTTGGAAAGAAATTTACCTGCGGGGCACTCTCTTCGACCACAACAAGGGGCAGAGAGACCTCTCGCTCCGAGGGTAACTTGGAGGAAGCTGGAATAGTTGCCTCGGGCTGGTCATACATCTCAGCAACCCTCGTGGTGGCATACTTGGCCCGATGAGAGGATGAACGGTGTAAATAGGTGAGGCTTATCAAAGGAGATCGTGGAAGGGCGGCAGTGGCTGGAGGGGTACTACAACGTCCCCCCATGAAATGGCTCACTACGGGACTGGGGGGACTGACCCTCGCTTCTTCAACTCCTTGTACCAAAGTTATCAGGAAATAAGTAAAGGCGCTATGTCAAGAAAAGAAGAATGAGAAATAAAGAATGCACACATACCTCAGATCCAGAGGGAGAACGAGAGGGTATAACCACTGGTGAAGGTGGAGAAGAGGCGGTAGCCGAAGGAGTTGGGGAGGAAGGCTTCTCATGTGTCTATTTCCTCTGAGATTTGGTACCCAGAGTTTTCCTCCTAGAGCTCTTTGCACCACCAGTTTCAGGTACCCTCGTCTTTATTCTCCTTTTTATTGTTGGCTCCGTGGGATCAACCACGATTGTGGGGAATGTACCTGGAGGAGGAATAGCGATTGCGCACCATTGGAATTTAGCATTTATTAGTGCAACCTCAGCTTGCACCCGCCTCCTTAGATCTTCGGCCATCTCTGGAGACATGGGAGGAGGAATGGAGGCAATTGGGAATGCCTCCAATGGAGTTTGCATTTGACCTTGGGCCTTAGCCTTCTTAGACTTGGACTTCTTGGCTTTCTTGGCAGGTGGCTTAGAAGGCCCTTCTCCCATGGCAGCTTCGGCCGTGGGGGCAGATGGTTTGGGGATCGCAGCAGCCTTGGGTTTTGGGGTGGCAGTTAAGATCATTGGGCAATGAGGGGGTAGTTCATGGGGAGACTCTTTGATAGTTTTACTTAAGGGAAACTCAACCCCAAGCACAGAGTTCCCCTTTAGATGTAACTTAGAAGAAAAGGAAAGGACTGGGACTGGATGTACTCACGAATCATGGACAACTTCTCCGAATGGAACTTCGTGGCAAACCAAGTTGATACGTATCTCTTCCCAGTAGCACTAGGAAGGGTAACACGACCATCAATGGTATATGTCACACCGAGCATCGCGGCTGTAGTAGAAGGTGCATGCTTCAGCAAATGTGGACTTGGAATGATTGTCCTGGAACACAGGTCGAGGAGCCCCCTGATCGAACTCGAACTGCCTACTGTATCTATTAGGATTATAGGGCTCAGAAGTGTATCCCCATTCAGTATAAGAGGGGAGGAACCCTGGGGTGAAAAGTAGCACTACGTCTTATGAGGGATCTTCTACAACTGGGTTAAATCTAATCATTGTGGCTGCAGTAGGAAAGAAGTCCCAACTATAGGCAAAGGTGGGCTCACTGTATGGCCTCATTATGAAGGAGTCTGAACAATAAAAAAGGTCCATTATCTCCTTTCGGTTCTTCTTCTTATGAAAACATAGAAGGCGTAGGGGCTTAATACCTTCGCTCACGGGCAGGAAAACTGACTTCGCAGCAACAGTAGGAAAGCGGGTTTAGAGGAAGCCCGTCAAGATGATGGTGTTGGCAAAATTCTCCAAGTTGTAATGGACTAGTGAACGTTCTATGTCAATATGGGTTCGATCCAGCCAGGTGTGGAGGGACCCCAAGGCGATGGCGGCTAGAGGTAGGTTGAACCCTCTGGCCAAATGAACGAAAATGTTTATTAGGTCCCTCATGGGCTGATCGTTGGGTTTTCCAGTAAGAAAGAAGTGTGAAAGTAATACCAGTATATAGGCTGGTAGTTCCAGGGAGGTACCTCGACCGTGACCCGTTACATCACTGACATCCTTCGGCGTCGGAGCTTCGAAAAAGTAGTTGATAAGGGGGGGGGGGGGAAATGTGGCTTTATTTGAGGAACCGGTGCAACTGCGATAGATCTGATCCAGCTGAACTCGATTAGCAGCCTCTTCGATATCCAGAGGCTCTTCGTGGTAGGTGAACTCACCTATGGGCTCAAACCCAATGAACTCACAGACATCCTCCAGTGTAACAGTAAACTACCCCCACACCGCGAATAAGGTGTGGGTTGTGACGTTCCATCGGGAGACTAGCACTTAGAGTGCTGCGTTGTGCTTCGAGAGGGTGAACTCGCCAAACTAGTAGGCTCGATGCAACCCAACCTTCGAAAGAGTAGCAGCATGGGAGCTCCGCGTGTGTGTGCTAAGCAGTGAAATGGGCTGGTGACCCCCCAGGCGCTTCGAAGTCGATTTGGGAATAGGGAAAGTCACCACGGTCCAGACGAAAGCGCAGAGTCTCCTCGGGTGGAAGATAACCCCACCTTAATGAATCCATCTCCTCATCACCCAACAGTAAGGGGTCGAACTTGGACGAAAAGTGGCAGGTCTTGCATGGCTCAGAAAATTTATTATTTTCTTCAAAGATGGGCTCCCGGCGGTAGAAGCGCAGTTGCTCTTGATGAGCAGCATCCAGGGAAGCACCACTAAGGGCGGTGGCAACGCCAGCAGCGAAAGAGGGTGAACCTGGTTGAGTGGTGGCAACAACCTTAGAAGCGCTTGAAGAAGTCATGAGAGAGTGGTGATAAATGATATAACTGGGCAAGAAGGTCTAAGAACAAGAGGGGAGGAGCACAATCGCAGATGGTGGTGCAAAAGATGAAAGAGGGAGGAGACTGAGTAAAGAATAGGGCAACAATGGAGGCTGCACAGAGTTCGCACAAAGGTCTCTCTGAGGAAATATGAAAGCTTGAAGAAGAATAGGAGAAAGGTTTGAAATAAAGAGATATTTGAAACTTTTAAACCCTTTTAAGAACCTGCCATTTGAGTTTCCCACCCTCGCACGTGCCAAGCCACCTATAATCATTTCAAAAGCACATGTGTCACTTCGAGAAGTGTTTTGACAGCTAAAAAGATAGCATTACGTCGAATACGAAGTGACGTTTGAGAAATATAAGGGGTTTCCTTCCTAACCAAGTTTATGTTTTGGCGCCAAAATGGTGTCAGCATTATCCATTAACACCTAACGGAAAATATGTCCCAACGGTTCAAAAAAGCTACGATGTCCCCTCGCCACAGGTCCAAACGTTGTTTAAATTGTGACTTAGTTACATCGGGGAGAATTTCACTTACCATGAGTCCAAACGAGTATTTGAGAAGGTTAGTAGGCCTTTCGGGGGAATTCCAAATAGTAAAGATAGAACGGTTGAGGCTCAGCATGAGGAAAAAGTGGCGATGTCCCTTCGCCCAAGCCCCAATTAGTTATGGCGCCTCGGCTCAGGTACATCGGGGAGAATTTTACTTTTTCCAAGAGATTATAATGCTGTGGTTCTAACGAGGGAAAGAAGGCTAGAATTTTTTCACGCAAAAAAGGTTCATCGGATTGAGAAGTTTCGTGCAGACATTTCTTGTTCCAATAAATCTCTCCACGAAGGGGCAAATGTAGAGGGGGCTTGAAGGTAATCCTGAGATTAGGGATAATTCCCTAATTAGCAATATTGTTTGAGACTAAGAAACCGAGGCAGCTTGGCATAGAAACTCATACTTTAGCTTGTTGCATAAGTAATGCCGAGAATGCAAGAACCAATAATCCTATACATGAAATACAACACGAGGAGAATGATATTCTTATGTTAGGCTTTTGATTTGAACCACTTTTACTCCCAGAAAGGGACTATTTCAAAGATAGGGTTTGTTCGGAGTATAACCCCCATGGCAACGTCAATGTGATCCAGATGTTCAAGAACATGCACTTCATGCCCGGACTGTGGCTAAGACGATGACAACAGGGAATATTTAAACCTATTATGTTAAAGAAAGCTTTTCCTCCTTACAGTTTGGGCTATCAACTATCAACATAAGAACTCAGAATGAATCGTCAGCCTCGACTAAAGAGAAGGCTAGAAAGTGCCAAGACTCTCTTCAGAGATTCCTTGAACGGAAGATTCATCAGAGAAGATGACGATTTTCGATTTTGCAGCTTTCTTGATCCATGGTATGATCACGGGGATAAGAAGATGAAACCTAAAATGGTGATATTTTCCAAGACAAATACTCATGGGCCGAAAGTTCCTAGCATCATGTGCAACCACTCCTTAAAGAGACCATAATCGATATTAGAGATTCTGAGGGAAATGACTTTGAGGATTATTTTTACTTGTAGACACTGGGGTTGACACTCTCCATGATCCACTCAGGGGCTACATCATCGAATCCATCCCGCATGATCAAAGCTGCAGATGCACCTCTCCTTCATTAGCATGCTGCACCTTTTCCTCCTGTAGATATTCAACTCAACCTAGATGTTTATCCCATTTCCCCATCATTTGTTGTTCCTCTTTACTCTAATGTAATCGAGACCTCGTTTGATGAGGTTCTTAATGCTGTTTTTCCTATCAATGAAACAAATAAAGATTTTTAGTATCTTGTTGTGACTTACATGAATTTTCTTAATTCTAATAAAAATCTTGATGATGATGATGATTTTTCAAATGAATGATTATAAACTGATCTTAATAATTTTAATAACAAATAATATAACCATGTTCAGGTTAATGAAGATGAAACTACTTTTACTAATCTCAGTTCTAGGAACCAACTGCGTGAGATTAGGATAGGGGCCACCCTTGACAAGCTTAAGCGCGGGAAACTCAAGGAACTACTGAAGGAATTTGTAAATGTCTTCACATGGTCTTACGATGATATTATAGGCATTGATCCTGAGATAGCTTATAACATTAGTTTTTACTCTCCCTGAATGCAAACCGACCAAACAAAAAATGCGTTATAGAATATCCCATATGGCTAGCCAATATCGTACCCATGCCAAAAACTGGAAGGAAGGTTTGCATGTGTGTCGACTGCCAAGACTTGAATAAAACTTCTCTAAAGGATGATTACCCTCTACCCAATATTAACATGTGTAGAGGGGGCTTGAAGGTAATCCTGAGATTAGAGATAATTCCTTAATTGGCAATAGTGTTTGATATTAAGCAACCGAAGCAGCTCAAGCGTGGCAACTCATCTTGGCATCTTGGCATGGCAACTCATACTTTAGCTTGTTGTATTAGTCATTTTGTATTTCTGTTTATGTTAACTGTAAGCTATAACGGTTGTAATGATGTAACGAGAATAATAATGAGTCTTAGTGTGAGGTCAAATGGTACTCGCGAGAGATCAGGGTTGGCAGGGCCTGGGAGAGCTTTCATGCTCTATCGAATGACCTCGCCGTGGGAACTTTAGAGGGACCTGGTTTGAAGGATTGAGAAGTGAGGCACCATTGGGGCATATCCTGACCATCTTAGATAAACCTGGTAAAAACTCTGAAGGACCCTGATCGTGGAACCTCGGGTGGAGTAGCTTGAAGTTCCATCAGGCGTTGAATTGCGTACCAAATAACCCTCTATTTCATGTCACATCCATTGTAGGTGATGTCACTAGCCAACTAAACAATGTTAGACATGCACTTCAATAAACCACCATGGTATTTGGGGCTATCAGGCGGGTGACATTAAGTAGAGGGTTTAATATTTATGACACATAGTGGTTAGGCAAAAGGTATGTCTTTTCATTTAATGTTTATGACGTGGAGACAACTAGTGCATTAGGTATTTAATGTTGTGACATAAAGTATGAGGAATGTCTTTCATAGTCTTTAATGACTGAGTTGCCTCGGGGGTGGTGTGGGGGGCTAGTTAAGGACCTCAACCACCTTTAAGGAGGGATGATCTTTTAAGAGTTCAGGAGTTATTGCTAGAGAGAATACATATCAGAGAGAGTTATTGCAAAACCAGAGAGTTTACTCACTCGCGATTATTATTTACTACGAAGCTTTTAATACTTGACAGAGATCTTGAGGGTGTTAAGTGTGTTTATACCTGCCTACCAAGGTATATCTAGGGTGCTTACTTCTCTCTCCCCCTAGCTAAGTTAGTTCTAAAGTTCATTTACTATCTCCTGAGTTATACACGAGAGTTTTGCGAGTTTAAACTGAGTTTATCTTCATTGGGTTTGTGTTTGTGTGTCCTATCATTAATCCAAAGCTTTGGCCAAATTAGCTTATCATTACCATACTCAAATAGGGGTTATGCCTCCATCTATAATCTAAAGTACCCTCTTATAACATGATTATGGACAACACAACCAGTGATGCTCTTAAGTCATTTGTTGATGGGTTTGCTGAATATAATCAGATCAAGATGCACTTGGATCATCAATAGAAAACCATATTCATCACCCCACGGGGAACCTTTTTCTACACCATTATGCCATTTGGTCTAAAAAATGCTGGGGCTACCAACTAGAGGGCTGCAACCACTATCTTACATGATCTGATACACAAAGAAGTCGAGGTCTATGTGGATGACATGATTATCAAGTCTAGGAATAGAGATGGTCATGTTCCCACTTTGTGAAAGTTCTTCGGGCGACTGCGACAATATGAAATGAGACTTAACCCATAGAAATGTGTCTTCGGTGTTACCAAAGGAAAGATCTTGGGATTCATGGTTAATGAGGAAGGGATAAAAGCAGATACCGCCATGCTGAAAGCCATACTCAAGATGCCACCCCCTCGGATGGAGAAAGAAGTCTAGTGATCCCTTGGAAAGTTACTATATATCATCCGGTTCAACAACCAGTTGACTTCTATTTGTGAGCCCATCTTCAAACTCCTCTGAAAGGATTTTACTAAGGTCGGGAACAAAGCTTGCCAAGAAGCCTTTGGCCGAATCAAATGATACCTAACCCAGCCTCTATTTCTCATGCCATCGCAGCATGGCCTTCCCCTAATCCTATACCTAACCGTAATAGATACATCAATTAGGGATTTTCTAGCCTAATACCTTGAAGAAACTCACAAAGAGAGAGCCATATACTATGCTGGTGATAAGTTGGCTAGATACGAAATTAACTACACAACCTTAGAAAAATCATGTGTTGGCCTTGTCTAGGTTACTAAAAAATTACGACACTACATGCTCGCCTTTCCCATAAAACTTGTATCCCGAATGGATCCAATTGAGTACCTAATCAAAAAATCTACTCTTTCCGTCTGAATGGCCCAGTAGTTAATGTTTTTATCCGAGTTCGATATTATGTATGTCACACATAAAGCCATGAAAGGCAGAGCCATCTCTGACTACCTCGTCGATTACCTTATGGAAGAAGCTGATGTCTGGAATTTTGAATTCTTGGATGAGAATATCCTTTGTACCTCCCAGGAAGATTTCCGCTGGCAAGTGTTCTTTGATGATGCCGCTATTAAGAAAGGGTATGCCATTGGGATCCTCCTAATTTCCCTTGATAACTCTTACACTCCCATTGCCATTAAATTGGATTTTCCCTGCATCAACAACATGAGTGAATACGAGGCATGCACAGTAGGCCTAAAATTTGCTCTCGTGAAAGGAATTTGAAACTTAGATGGCTATGGGGATTCATCCCTCATCATCGGTCAAGTACTCAGAAGATGGAAAGTTGTAGGAGGGTAGTGAGACTGGGGTCTATGAATAACTGGAAAGGGTGAGGCGTGACCCACTCCAATGGACGCTGCCTGTAAGGTCTTCAAGGTCTCCTGGTGCAACTTCTGAAGAAAACTTCTCCTTCTGGTAACAATGGAACTCAAGCTTCAACTCACTCCCTGCAAGAAGATGAACTTTCACAGCAAAAATAGCAATTTTCTCAAGGGAAACACCTGAGAGTGATGGCTGTCAGTGGGGAGTGAAGGAACAAGGCACTCAACACTAAGAGAATGAGCAGGGAGAGAATACTTAGGTAGGTCTGGTGATATTTTGGCAGAGTAACAGTGCAATTGCTATTGTCTATCTTTTTGACCTTGCCCAGAGGTCTATTTATACTGGGGCGTTAGGGGTCAGTTGAAATTTTTGGGCGCCAAAATTGAGAGAGTTGGTGGGGAACAATGTCTGAAGTGTACCATTTGTCCCTACCTGTGGCAGCCTGCCTGTCCCCTCTGCAGGCGCCACCTGGCGCCGATAAAAACTCAAAAAGCACATTTGTCCCCTAACGGAGACAAAATATCAGATTTGGTAGTTATCTTTTGAAACGGTAACTTGTGGTGCAATTTTGCAAATCTTGAGAGAGGAGACCTTAAGGACTCATCTCCTCTAAAAAGTGTTATTTTTTCTTGAGAGGGACCTCGAGGACCCCCTCTTCTGGAAAAGTCATTTTCTTGTAAAGAGTTTATGTTTCTTGTGAGTAGCCAACTCTTTGGCTGCTCACTTCACTTGTGACTAAGTGTGCAGTGTGTGTAGTCTCGAGTGACTTCTGGGTCTTCCTACTAGTATTCTCTCAATCCTATAGTGCTAAGTGGTTGAGCTTGTTCAACATACCTTGTCCCTCAGCCGCCAAGCCAAAACTCCCAGGAGGTCCCAACGCGCCTGTTCGAGCCCTGCTTGCTCGACTAGGCAGCCTGTATAAAAAAGTAAAGTGTTAGTGCTGTTGTTCATTTAGAGACTGATGTTTCATGATGGGGGGTTGTTCGCGATAGTTACTCCCTCAATATGAGTTTCTGTCAAAAACCCCTGTAGCAGCACTTCTCGAATAACATTTCTGCAGTGACCCTTGCAGTGGCGCTGAGTCTTGCAGTGACGCCGACTCTCTCAACTTTCATTACTGCAGTGGCCCTTGAATCGGCGCTGGCACTTGAAACGGCGCCGACCCTTGCGGCGGTGCGAACCCTTGCATCGACGCTGGTATTTGAAGTGGCGCCGACACTTGTAGTGGCGTTGACACGTGAAGCGGTGCCGATGCTTGAAACGGCGCTGATATTTAAAGTGATGCTGACGCTTGAAGCGGCTCTGACACGTGAGGCGGCGCCGACGCTCGAAGTGGCGCCGACGCTCGAAGTGGCGCTGGTTCTTGAATTGGCGCTGACATGTGAGGCGACGCCCACCCTTGTCGCGGCGCCGACGCTCGAAGTGGCGCCGATGCTCGAAGTAGCGCTGATGCTTGAAGTGGCGCTGACACTTGAAGCAGTCGCTGAAGCTTGAAGCGGCGCTGACGCTTGAAGCGGTCGCTGATACCTGAGGCGACGCCGACCCTTTTTGCGACGCCGACACTTGAAGCGGCGCTGATGATTGAAGAGGCGCTGACGCTTGAGGTGGCGCCGACCCTTGTCGTGGCGTCGACGCTTGAAGCGGCGCCGATGCTCGAAGCGGCGCTGACGCTTGAGGTAGCGCTGACACTTAAGGTAGCGCCGACCCTTGCGGTGGCGTAGAGACTTGCCGCGGCGCTGACACTTGCGGTGGCTCTGGCCCTTGCCGCGGCGTAGAGACTTGACGCGGCGCTGACACTTGCGGTGGCGTTGGCCCTTGCAGCGGCATAGAGACTTGTTGCGGCGCCGACACTTGCAGTGGTGCAGACACATGAAGCGATGCCGGGCCTCGCGGCGGCACTGAAGCTTGCGGCGGCGCTGACGGCGCCGACCCTTGCGGCGGCGTAGAGACTTGTCGCGGCGCTGACACTTACGGTGGCGCAGGCACTTGCAGCGGCGCCGGCACTTGCGATGGCTTTTGGACTTCTGGGTGACCCTCGCGGGTACCTCTCGGATGTTATTAATAAAAAAGCATTTTTATTTTATTTTGCTTTTTTTTTTTATTGATAAACACCCATCTACATTAGCCCCTCGTGCAAAGATTTTTTGGTTGGGTAGACTAAAAAAACTTTTTACGCTATAAATCTTATTTCAACAATTATGTACACATATATATATATATATTTTCTGAGGGACCCTTGGATCATTAACTGCGATGTCCCTTTATCCGAGGTTTTTAATTTTTTTGAGAACCCACGCGTCAGTGTGGGAACTGTCATCTCATCATTGGGGAAAAAACTGTCATCAACGTTTTGCCTTCCTGCACGTTTTCCCATTTTGGTGCAAAAAACATAAGCCCCTTTTCTTGGGCTCCTTCATCTTCTTCAATAAAAAAAACAGAAGGCACTTTTGGGTTTGTAGTGAGAGAGAGTGAGAAAGGGATTTTTAAAACACCATAGCCACCCATCTCCTCATTTTTGCTCTAACTTTTCCAACTACCCTAGCCTCTCATTCATGGATTCTAAACCAAAGAATGCCTCTCCAAATGTAAGCAACTCTAAAACCCCCAAGATTCTAAGCTCTATACCTTCTTCATCAATCGTTTCCAACGATTCTATGGCCGAAACTGCTATCGTCGGCGATCCCTCGTCCCGTCCGACCAGCGGCGTCGGTGTTTCATCCGCTATACCCGCCTTCTCAAATTTTGCGTCGAGAACCCTCGAGGGTTCCTCGCCCTCCGCGTCGGCGTACGCGACCTTCTGTTTGGGTTCCTCTGCGACAGGGGTGTCTCGTCCGAGGCTTTGCTGGCGGCGGGGGAAGGGTCGACTGTAGATGGTATGCGCGAGGGACACGGTGTCTCGACCGAGGCTTTACTGCCGGTGAGGGGTATCTAGACTATTCGGGTTCTGCACGAGGGACACGGTGTCTCGACCGAAACTTTACTACCGGCGGGGGGTATCTCGACTATTTGGGTTCTGTGCGAGGAACACGGTGTCTCGCCCGATCTAGGCGCGAGTTTGAGTTTCTTGGTTGGGACGGTTGCCAGCAAGGGTTCTTCGTCAGTAGGTCCCCCATCCGAGGGTCTCTCGCCCCGTTCAAGACCTCGCGATGCTGATATTTTTCGGCGAGACACGTCCTGCTCCATTCGAGACCTTACATGTTCGGGGCCAGCGCCTCAGATCTCCTCACCTCCTATATCTGCGTATGAGGGCCTCTCACCCATGACGAGCTTTTTTAGAAGTTCTCCGCGTGAGGGGTTCGCGATGAAGTTCTCCGATGTGTCCTCTACAGGTGTCTTAACGCGCCATAGCGCTGGCAGCGGTTCCTCGCGTGCTGGCGCGAATGTGGGGAATACTTCCTTGTGTCCCGTAGCTGGGGGTCTCTCGCTCAATCCGTTGTTGGCGTCTGGGGGTGCCTCGACCTTGGGTGTCTCGACGCCCAAGATCTTTTCGGAAGTTTATCCAATTGGTTTGGATAAGGGTATCTCGGATTTTTCTGGCGCCGACAGTGGTTCCTCGCGCGTTGAGCTAGGCGCGGGGAGTTCTTTGTCTATTAAAGATGAGTTTGGAGGAAGGGGGGTCTCGACAGGTATTAGTGCTGACGCCAGCATTTCGCCCTCGGGTGTCTCGATGCCTTTGACTGTTTCTGAAATGGGTATTTCAGCTTATGGCAGCATGGTGACCTCTCGTCAGCAGTCGGGGGCCTTGAGACTTGGCCTCGCGTCCATGGGTCTCTCGTTCGTGGAAGGGGGTGTCTCGACATTTTGTCACCTTGGGGGTTCCGTGACCTAGGGTGTCTCGCCGACTATTGGTGTTACGGAGAGCATGCTAATGACCAGGGGCTTTTCACATGATTTTGCTGGGGTTTCTGCCTCTACTTCTTTTTTTGCGACAGGGGACCCCGAGGGTCCCTCGCTCGGAGTCCCCACTAGGGTGAGTTATTTTCTTGAGCCAATGGCTCTGGGTGGTTCATCAGCTACGCCAACTTCTTCTCAGGCATGGAAGGACTATATGCGCATTCGTTAAGGGCGAGACTTTGGTATTTATCGTCGTGCTCCTTTTTTTGGTCCTGCTTACAGTTTCATGATTTCACTTTCTGATTTTGGGGAAAAATTTCGGGTGCTGTTCTCGAACGTTCTCATGAGGGGTTAACTGAGTCTGCTGATCTTCCTACTATTTCTCCGGATTCCATTCTCCGAGTCCGAGTTGACCGCGGTGACTTTCCTTATTCCAACGTTAAAGTTAAAACCCCGGGTGGACCCACAGAGGAGTGGGCCAGCTGGGTCGATTATGTTCTGAGCGTTCCTGATTATGTGGCTATTCTTAGGGAGGTGGGACTCTTCACCGCCGTCAGCAGCCTGAAGTCCTGCACCATATTTAAACACGGTTCTTCGCTCAATCTCTTATTGTCTCGGTGGAGTATGGAGTCTCACACCTTTGTCACGGGCTGGGTGGAATTTACCATTACCCTAGAAGATATATGTGAGTTGTACGCCCTTCCTTTCTTTGGGAAGCAGGTCTTTTCTGATGACTATGAGGACTCCCTAGAGCAGGAGCTGGTGGGGGAGTTACGGTCAGCTCTCGGAGAGTGCTCGAGGTATGTGGCCATAAATATAACTGGTCATTCCAAGCATTCCTTTGCCAAATGGCAAAGATACTGGTTCAGAGACTTTGAGCAGTTGCAAAAGGGGGAAACTTCTCGTGCAGCCCCCAGATACCAGGATGGTCCTAAGCTTCACTCTCCTGCACATTTAGCCGCTTTCCTCGTTACGTTCCTGACTCGGTTCCTTCTACCAGGTAAGCCTGAAGATTGTCCTTGCGAACTTCTTTTTAGATTGACTGTATGATTGTCTCGAGGTAGATCGGTACCCATGGCTGCCCTGACCTTGGGTTCTCTTTACACCTGGATAGACCGAGCACACATAGATGTAGAGAGGTCCTGCGGTCGGTATGATGTTGCTAATCATGTCAACTCCCCTCTCTTGATGGCCTTTTTGTTTGAGCATTTCCCCGACTTTGCTTCAGGGGCTCACGCTTGTCATAGCGACGCTGCGAGACTTCTTCGGTGGCATAAGAAAACTCCCAAGCAGTCTCTGGGAATGTTGATTGATGATATCAAGGAGTTTCAGTTTCGGCCATACACCAGGCGCCCTGGGGGTACTTTCAGCTGGCTTTCTTTCCCCGGCGACGGCGGGACCTTCTATTGCCCTTCAGCAGTGGGGTCAGTTTCCACGTGTCCTCATATTAATGTGGTGACGATGCTCTTACCGTGTCACCTTCCTTCTTGGACCGAGTTAGGTCCGCGTGCTGAATCTTATCATTCCGAGAGGGCAAGACGACAATTTGGTTATGATCAGGGTGTTCACACTCCTCCTCTTCCTACCTACAGCAGTCATTCTGAGGCATTCTCCGAGGCGTGCGCTAGCTTTACTCTTCAGGGATTATTTCGCAGAGTCAGTGGTTTGGGTGGTCTCTATGTGCCTCCCTGCGATTATCATCCTTCGTTCACTTCATCTTGGTTCCTTCTTTGGCAGCAGTAGGTTCGTCTTATTCAAGAATGTGTAGTTGGCCCTCCTCATGAGACTAACCCCATTAAATATACCAGAGCTCAGTTTTTGGTCAGGCGGACGCAGAAAGATCCTTGGTTTCTCAGCACCACCTCTACGCCACCCTTGGATCAGGCCATCCCTATTTTAGTGAAACCTCTCATTGACGAGTCACTTCCGCCTTCGTCGACTGAGCTTCCCCCTGTGAAGTCTAAAAGCCAACCAAAAACCAAAGGGAAAGCGGGCACCTCTACTACCAGCAAAAGGAAGCACCCTGACACCGATGTATCCAATTTTATTCCTGCTACTACTGCTTCTCCTCCTTCTTCTCCTGTGAGGACCCGGGCTGCAAAGAAAAAGAAAGGAGATGGCGCCGGCATAGCTGCTTCCTCTACGGTGGATCAAGAGTCCAATACTGGCACCTTTGGTGTAGGGGGGACTTCCCAAGTAGTGAAAGGGAAAGGTTGCTCCTCACCGAGCCTTGCTTCCCAGGAGACGCGGGTCGCGTCTATTACTATTGCAGAAGGTACTATGTCACAACATCCTTTACTTAGTGGAACTAGTTCTCATGGAGTTTCTTCATCTCCCTCCCCTTCATTGGAAGAGGAACTAGTTGATTATGGAAGCACCCCTTCCTATGACGACCATAGTTCTTCTTCGGGTGATATGGGCGGTCTGGGTTTCCATAGCGAAAGCACTACTGACACTTATGCTTTGTTATCAGTCTCGAGAGAGTCTTCTAGCGATGATGAGGCATCCCATTCTCGTGGGGGGGTTAGCCCAACCCATCTCCCTTACAGCCAGATTTCGCGCCCTGTTACTGTAAGCATTCCCCCTTTACTTGTCTATATTTTTTCTTGCATATGATTTTCTTTCTTCCCCTCATTATATATTTTTTTTATTTGTCCATCAAAGCATTCTATCATATTTGTGCAGGTCATCTCCATAGAGGCAAGTAGTTCTCCTCTTCCCCCACTACGACCGACGCCCTTTCAGCGGGACAGGAATTCCATGCTCATTTCTTCCCGAGGCCTGTTTAGAGAGGTTTGCTGTCTTCTTAATTCTTTTACCATCTGTTGTAATTTATTTGTCTTCTAACTACCTTCTGGTTGCGTACACTGTCATTTCCCCGCAGCTTTCATCCGTGCACTTTACTGTCACCAGGACTACCCCTGTGGCTTCCCCTTCTCCTCAGGTATGCTTTTCTATTTTCAAAACTTTCATTGTGCCATTTTCTTTTTTACTTCTTCCTCTTATTTACCCATTTATCATGCGTAGAGAGTTGTGTCTTCGGGCGTTGCCACATCATCTTCTGTTGTCTCGGCGGTGGGCACTTCTGCAGTTGATCCTCTGGGCTCCTCTTCATCTGAGGTACGTATTTTTTTACCTTTGAATATTTGTTTTCTCTTAATAGGAGTACTAATGGCTTTTGGGCTTTCTTCTCAGGGGGGTGCTCCTCCCTTACCTGACATTATCGCCCCGGGCCTATCCTCTTCGGGGAGGATTTCTATCCCTAGGGTCCGCATATCTATGGACGGTAGACCCTTGGTTCAGGCGATTTCTCGCGGCCCAATATTTACCGTGGCCTCAACCAGCGAGCCCACACTTCAGGTCAGTCCTTTCTGTTGAAGCAATGGGATATCCTTTTCCTCGAACATGCAATAAACAACGTATTTTCATTCTTTGCAGGCTATCAGTACAGCCCCTACTGCGCCGACCGTCTTCTTTCGCGCTTCCCCCTTGGATGGGGTTCAGGTATTCTTTTATTTTCTTAGTTCTATTTTCTTATCTGTCCAGCCTGTACTTATCATAGCCCTCTTTTACTTTGTCGCAATTATCCCTTGGCGCTGTTTCGAGTGCGGCTCCTGCCACTGCCGTTTCAGCAACCCCTATACATGGACTGGTTTTTCCTGTTGTTGCGCCTCTTCAGGTAGCTATCTCTACGGTGCCCTTTTGAGGAGCTTCCCTCACCCTCTTTTTAATTGAGGTATTTATCGTTCATGGAATAACTGATTTGTTACCTGTCGCCCTTTCTTGTCACTCGCAGCCTCACCTACCTCTCGTGGCCTCTGTCGCTGAGATTGTTCTTCCGGAGGTGCCTGAAGTTGAGTTAGCTTCTTCGGAAGCATTGGTCGCCGAGGCAACCCCTTCTGGAGAATCGATCAGTGTTGTTACCCCTACGGGAGCCCCTGCTCTTTCTTCTATGACCGTTATGGAGGGTGTTGTTCAGGTGCCGTGTATAAGAGTATCTACTTTCCTCCTTCTTGCGTATACTGTGCAAGCATTCTCATTTCACCCTTGTCTCATTGTTTCCAGGTGCATGAGAGTACTGCGATGACTATGGAGTCTGGCAGTGGGGCCACTGCGAGAGAGGTATTAGACTGGCATACCTCCTCCTTTTACTATTCCCCTCTTTTCTTCTTGCATATGCCGTGCAAGCATTCTCATTTTACCCTTGTCTCATTGTTTCCAGGTGCACGAGAGTACTCCGATGACTGTGGAGTCTGGCAGTGGGGCAACAGCGAGAGAGGTATTAGACTGGCATACCCCCTCTTTTTACTATTCCCCTCTTTTCTTCTTGCGTATACTGTGTAAGCATTCCCATTTCACCCTTGTCTCATTGTTTCCAGGTGCATGAGAGTACTCCGGTGACTGTGAAGTCTGGCAGTGGGGAAACTGCGAGGAGGTATTAGAATGGCATACCCCCCCTTTTTTTTACTATTCCCCTACTTTCTTCTTGCGTATACTGTGCAAGCATTCTCATTTTACCCTTGTCTCATTGTTTCTAGGTGTATGAGGGTACTCCGATAACTGTGGAGACTGGTAGTGGGGCAACTGTGGAGGGAGATCACAGTTCTGAGTTCACTCCTTTAGTCGGTGATGCTGATTCTGGTGGGGAGTCTTCTTTTCTTCCTTCTGAGGTGGGGTCTCGCCACTCCGAGGGCGATGATGAAGCAGAGGATGCTGCGACTATTTCTAGTAGGCTATGGAGTGAGGAGTTACCAGGTCGATTCAGGTTACATGAGCGTCAGCTCTTGGATCTTATCTTGGAGCACCATCCCGAGACGTTCACTTCTCAGAGTATACTTCAGGTTGACAGTCTTACGGCCTTCAACCTAAGGGCTCTTGCCAGCCATGTTCATGAGTTCTTGGCTACCTCCCCTGCTAAGCTGACTAGCTCTTCTATTTTGCTGTTCTTGGATGCCCTCCGCGACTTACAGTAGTTCTATCACTTTCATTTGGATTGGCTTGACGCAGGGGTTCGCCCCTTTCTAAGTGTTCCTTTTCGAAAGATAGTGAGGTTTCACACTTCCCGACAGTCTAGGGTTGAGCAACAGCACGCTGAGGCTACGAGGATCCAGAATCAGATCGCCCTACTGCAGGTGAAGCTTGCCAGACTCGAGTCTGGCGATGAGGAGGATGAGGCTAAATTCGTCAGGTTGGAGGAAGAGTTTCTGCGGGAGGCTGGTCCGTCATATGCTGGCGCCATCGCGCCTGATGATTTATTTTTTGTGGTTTCTAGCAGATAGGCTACTTCTTGCTTTGTAGTGCTCAGAATTCTATGTGTACATCACTTATCATTCATGTATGAGACACTTTGTTTCTTCTGCACTTTCTTTTTCTTTTGTTCTCCCTTTATGCTGTGGGTGTTCTTTTTATGCGACTTGCTCTAATTTCTGTGAGCATTTAGTCTACTGGTGGCTACCCCATATACTGTGGGGTATTTGCGTTGATATGAAAAGTTATGCATTATCATATTGTATATATTTTTTTTTTCTGCAAATGCACCTCTTATAGCTGTGAGGTGTTGGCATGTGACTCTCTTGGGTTGCCCCTCCTGTCTGTGAGGGTATTCTTGCATATTGCTGCTTATAGTCATAGAGGCTAAGTTGGATAGGGGGGTGACCCTTGCCCCTTTCCGGAAGCCTGATTTTATTATAAAAAACTGTATTAATTTATGTCTAGGGGACTTTGCTCAGTATACTTTCTCTTAGGATTGACTTACCTCCCAAGTGTAGTGAGCAAAGTTCCTGATCTTTTTTTTTTTGTACTCTCTTCTAACTTAATAGGGAGTGTATATGTATGTATAAACGAGCAAGCAAAGCAAATGTCAACAATGATCAAAAGTGTTGCTATTTCATTTCTTTACCTTTGTGTGCTGTTTACAGTGTAGTATTGCTCTTAAAAAAATTTACAAAAAAACTTTTCTGGTATATGAGTGTTGATACCAAAATTAATAGGCTGATGTGTACGAATAAGACGAAGACACGTGTCAATCTACATGGCACAATAGCAGCGAGGAAGATCATTTCCCGACCAACCATGCTTCTTTCCGAGCAACGAGAATACACCGAGGAACTCTATCACACCGAGGAACTCTATCGCACCGAGGAACTCTAACGCACCGAGGTACTCTAATGCTCCGAGGTACTCTAGTGTTCCGAGGAACTCCTGATCAGAGAATAGCTATGGCGGTCCGAGCTGCATCTCGGTCGTATCATTAATTGCCAGATAATCAACAGTTCAGATATTCATTGAATGCTTATATTCTTGGCACGCACTCTGCATTAAATGTATTACCCTTTCATATGTATGTCATTTAATGTATCGAACCTTTCATGTACAGCCTCAAGGCTATAAATACCTTGTATCATCCTCATTCAAAGGGGACCGGAATTTCTTGAGAGAACTTGTAATCAAGAATTCCACAAACACTCAGCAATAACATAACAGTGGACGTAGGCTTTATTCCTAGCCGAACCACTTTAAAAATCTTTGTCTTATTTATTTATCTGTGATTGAATAATTAGAGCAATCTAGTTTTTTACATCAACAGATTGGCGTCGTCTGTGGGAAACGACTGTTATTATCGTTTTTCATAAAAATCATTTATCACCAATGGCAGATAATCCAGAATCCAGTAATCGAAATGTTGGAAATACTGGAAATCTTCCAAATCCATCTGCATCCCCAGATCTGGCTGGAATTATGACGAATCTGGCTCAAGGACAAACCGCCATGCAAGAATCTATGAGGCAACTCATTCAAACTCTTTAAGGCGGTGCACCTACCTATTCAGGGCAAAGGAGTGATCATAGGCAATCGCAATCTAGACGTACTGGGTCATATCGCAATGAGGAGTCTAATGATTCTTCTTATCAACCTGGGCGAACTTCATCGATACGGGCTACGGATACAGATCAATGTATCACTCTTTCTCCGGAGAGAACTAGCGCTTTGGAAAGATTAAGCAGGGTGTCTCCTTTTAGTCGGTTAGGACCAAGGAGGAACATGAGTCCACCTAGGGCTCCATCAAGAAGTTTTCGACCACCATCACGTTTGAGAGAAGGATCAGCACAATCACGACCAGCTACTCGTCGAGATAAATCTCAGGAAGCTACGTCAGAGCAATCAGTTGCTCGGACTAAGCGGCCCGAGGAAGGGAATGAAGCATGGAAAGGTTCCATCCAACGGTTGGAGGATAGACTGGGAGAAATGGCTAAGGCGAGGAACCCCTTACAGAGAACTTTTGTTCAAGGAACACCTTTTGTGCAAGCCATTGTGGATTTCCCTACACCATCAAAATTCAAAGCACCTGTAGTGACCCCCAAGTACGATGGAAAGACAGATCCCGTACTTCATATAGAACAATACCAAGCTGCTGCAGATATCTACGCTGTCCCCGACGAGATGAGGTGTAGAGCATTCTCGGGAACTCTTACCGGATCTGCACAGATATGGTACAATAATCTTCCTCGGGGTAAGATTTCAACTTTTGTTCAGTTAGCCGAGTTGTTTATTGGCAATTTTTGTTTTGGAGCAAAGCCGGTAAAGCGAGTAGCACACTTGCTAAGTGTTAGACAAAAATCAGGTGAAAGTACTAGAGATTACATAACTCGTTTCAATAACGAGAAGTTGGAAGTCATAGATTATGAAGAAAAGACAGCAATCACTGCTCTGATGAGTGGTTTGCTGCCTAACAAGCTGTACTACACTTTGGCCAAAGATCCACCTAAAAATATGTCGGAGTTGATGGCAAAGGAGGCCAAAATCATGAATGCCGAGGAGGCTATGGCTGCGAAGAAGAATATGGATAAAGAAGTTAAAGTGGAGGTCGACAATTCTAAGAAGAAAGATCAGAAAGGTAATGGTGGTGACAAACATTCCAGGAATAACAGGATGAAGTTGGAAGTCCTAAAGAAGTATGATAATTATACTCCATTGAAAATGGGTATTAATCATGTTTTGGAAGAAATCAGGAATAATGAGGAAATCAAGTGGCCAGAGAAACTGAAGACAAATCCCGACCTGAGGAATAAGGACAAATATTGCGAGTTTCACAAAGATCATGGCCATATGACCAAAAATTGTATAGCCCTTCAGAACGAGATTGAAACACTCATCCGAAGAGGAAAATTATCAAAGTATGTAGATCGCAGAGGCGAAAGGAAAAATGATGAAAGAACTAGAGAGAGATCTAGATCTCCTCGTCGTGCAGAGGAGAAAAAGAGGAGGGACCATGAAGAGGATCCAGATGATGACCCCGATCTTCCCAAGAAGCCAAGGAAACCTGAACGAGAGGTATTTTCCATACGTTTTGGGTCATTTGATTGTAATGTTATTACAGGAGGAGATGCAGAAGGAGGAGACCTTACTGCAGAAAGAAAAGCTTACCTCGGAGAGGCTCAAGCTTGTTCATACATTCAGTGAATAAACCTGGCCGAGGATGATCGTCCGAGGAAGGTAAACAAAGAGAAGCTAGTGATTGGTTTTTCAAAAAACGACCTGGCAGGTGTTCTTTACCCTCATGATGATCCTCTGGTGATCAAAATGAGGATGAAGGATGTGGTCATTTCAAGGGTGTTAGTAGATAATGGTAGTTCGGCAGACATCATGTACTATTCATGCTTTGATATCTTGAATTTAAAATTATCTCAATTGGAACCTTATCACAGACCCCTTCTGGGTTTTGCTGGCGAGAAAGTTTTTCCACTTGGGACGATCAAGTTGGATATACTCATTGGAACTTGGCCTGCTTGTCGAACAGAAAGAATACGCTTTTTTGTGATGGATAAGAATGTGCAGTCCTCCTACAACATCATCATGGGAAGAGTTGGATTGAAGAAGTTCGAAGCAGTTCCATCTACAGTACATCAGTGTTTGAAATTCCCAACGAATTTTGGAGTAGGAATTATGAAAGGTGATCAAAAAGTAGCTCGGGAATGCTATTATTCGTCTTCCGAGCAAGAAGAACTTGAAGAATCAAGGAAAAAGACTACTACTTATCAAGTGGAGGAGAGCGCAGAAATTGAAACTCTTGACCCTAGGGATGAATCTCAACTCGTAAAAGGGCAGGTTGTAGAATCTACAGAAATTGTTATCCTGGACGACGAGCATCCTGAACGAGTAACTCAGATAGGATCGTCGTTGGATGTTTCAATAAAACAGGAGTTGATAACTTTCTTGAGAAACAGGAAGAATACTTTTGCTTGGAGTCATGAAGACATGCCAGGAATAGATCCAAACTTCTTATGTCATGAACTCAATGTGAATAAGGAGATCAAGCCTGTAAAGCAAAGAAGAAGAGTGTTTAGTCCCGAGAAGAACCAGTCCATACAAGAGGAGGTCGAGAAACTCCAGAAAGCCCAATTCATTGAAGATGTGAAATATCCAGATTGGTTGGCGAATGTGGTGATGGTAAAGAAGAAGAACAACAAATGGAGAATGTGTGTTGATTTTACTGATCTCAACAAGGCATGTCCAAGAGATCATTTTCCATTGCCCAGAATTGATCAACTAGTGGATGCTACCTCGGGACACGAGCTACTCAGCTTCATGGATGCTTATTCTGGATACAACCAGATCAAAATGAAACCTGAAGACAGGGAAAGTACTTCTTTTATTACCCCAAGGGGAACTTATTGTTATAATGTTATGCCTTTTGGTTTAAAAAATGCAGGTGCAACATATCAGCGGTTGATGAACAAGGTTTTTACCGAACAAATCAGCCGCAATATGGAGGTCTATGTCGACGACATGCTCACCAAAAGCAAGAGAGCTGCAGATCATTTGATTGACTTGAGTCAAACTTTTGATCAACTGGATAAATACCAGATGAAGCTTAACCCGACGAAGTGTACCTTTGGAGTACGAGAAGGAATGTTCCTCGGATACATCGTCAACCAACGAGGTATTGAGGCAAATCCAGAAAAGATCAAGGCTCTTTTAGGGCTGCGATCTCCGACGATGAGGAAAGAAGTGCAGAGTCTTACCGGACGGGTTGCAGCACTCAACAGATTTGTATCCCGAGCAACTGATAAATGCCTCCCATTCTTCAAAACACTGCGAAAAAGTTTTGAGTGGACTGATGAATGTGAGAAAGCCTTTCAAGATTTGAAGAAGTATTTGGGAGCCCCACCATTGTTGTCTAAGCCAATAACTGGAGAGAAGCTGTACTTGTATTTGGCAATATCAGAAAATGCAGTTAGCTCGGCGTTGATCAGATTGGAGAATGGAGTCCAGAAGCCAATTTATTACACAAGCAAGGCCTTCCGAGGTGCGGAAATCAGATACCCAAAGCTGGAAAAATTGGCACTAGCATTAATTGAAGCAAGTAGAAGAATGAGGCCATACTTCCAGGCCCATACCATCATTGTGTATACCGACATGCCATTAAGACAAGCCCTTCACAAGCCAGAAAAATCAGGAAGATTGATGTAGTAGGCAATAGAGCTCGGTGAATATGATATTGTGTATGAACCCAGATCATCGTTGAAGGGGCAAGCCGTGGCAGATTTTATAGCAGAGTTCACATACCCTGATACCCCCGAGGAGCAAAAGGTGCTTGCTGACCTACCTATGGACGATACAGGATCAATAGACACAGATCCAGACCAACCAAGGTTGGTAAAAGGACTTGTGGATGTAGAAAAATCATCATATTCAAACCTCGACCAACTCCGGTTGGTAGGAGGGCACGAACAAATGACCAACGAGGAACGAAGGATACCCGGGGATGATGAAAGAAAACAGATGATATTTCACCGAGGAACTCTAACAGATAAGAAATTTGAAGACGAGTTACATACATGGAGATTATATGTAGATGGATCATCTTGCACGGCTGGTTGTGGAGCAGGGATTGTTTTAAACTCTCCAGATGATATTGACATGGAGTATGCCTTGAGATTCCAATTCAAAGCTTCCAATAATGAGGCTGAATATGAGGCTATGATAGCAGGTTTTCATTTGGCGAAAGTTATGGAGGCACGACAAGTAATTGTTTTCAGTGATTCTCAATTAATTGTGAATCAAATGATGGGAATATATGCAGTGAAGGGAGAGTTAATGGTGAAGTACCATGCAAAAGTGATGGAGTTATTAACAGAATTTGATGCTATTCAATTGGTGAGGATACCGAGAATGGAGAATGCTAGAGCAGACGCATTGGCCCGACTAGCGTCAGCTACGCGCACCGAGCTGCGAAGAACAATACCAATTGAAGTATTAGAAAGTCGGAGCATAGAAGAAGATCTGACGGTGAAGATTATTACCCTTGATTTAGGACCATCTTGGATGGATCCTATCAGAGCATACATTGAAGAAGGAGAATTGCCGGAGGACAAACTAGCTGCCAAGAAATTGAAGTATAAAGTTGCTCGGTATGTGTTAACTAATGGTGTTTTGTATAGACGAGGAATTATGGCAGGTTTGCAGAGATGTGTGCATCCATCAGAATTCAAAGAATTGATTGAAGAAATTCATGAAGGATCTTGTGGTGCTCATGTAGCAGGTCGGACACTTTTACAAAGGGTAATGACACAGGGATACTACTGGCCGACGATGAGGGCTGATTGTATAGCCTATGCTAAGAAGTGTGACAAATGCCAACGTTTTTCCTCCATCCGAAGAACTCCACAGGCATTATTGACACCCATAACATCACCTTGGCCATTTGCCATGTGGGGAATTGATCTGGTTGGACCACTGCCGACAACCCGAGGAAGGTTCAAGTATCTCGTTGTGGCAGTAGACTATTTTACTAAGTGGGTGGAAGCTGAACCACTAATTGATATGACGTACGAGAAGGTGTATCAGTTCATATGGAAGAATATCATTTGTCGATATGGTCTCCCCCACGCTTTCATCACAGACCATGGAACGCAATTTGATAATGAAGAATTTGCTGCCTATTGTCATCAGTCGAACGTCTTGAAGTTTCATTCAGCACCAGGCCATCCCCAAAGCAATGGACAGACTGAGGTGACGAACAGAACATTACTAAATGGGTTGAAGAAGAGGTTAAGTGAGGCTAAAGCAAATTGGATTAATGAGCTACAGTCAGTTTTGTGGGCTTACCGAACAACTCCCCGAGCAGCAACAGGAGAATCACCATATATGCTAGCATTTGGAAGTGAGGCTGTGATACCTGCCGAGTTGGGCCTACCAACACACAGGGTGTTAAATTTCAATTCTCCGATCAGTGATTTGATGAGAAGAATGGATTTGGATATGCTCGAAGAAGTCAGAGAAGAGGCAGCCATTAGGAATGCTGCTTATCAACAACGAACAACTCTGTTTTACAACAAAAGGGTAAAGAAATGTGATCTAAAAGAGGGGGATTATGTGCTAAAGAAGGTCATTCAGAAGCAGAATAAACTGGAAGCAAACTGGCATGGACCTTACCGAGTTACAGAGGTTGTTCGACCAGGAACTTACAGAATAGCAACTCTAGAAGGAGAGGAATTTAAGAACGCATGGAATGCTGAACACCTGCGCAAGTATTATCAGTGATGTCAAATGTAAATCATTTCTTTCATTATGAATAAAACAAGGATGTTTCGCCATTTTCTTTATGGTTGAAAGTTTTTCGGGGAATACTAGTGTAATACACGACACAACAAAAGTGCTCTAAGGAGCCAACCTCCTTTGGTTATGAGGACAGCTCTACGGAGCAAAAAGTGCTCTAAGGAACCAACCTCCTTTGGTTAGGAGGACAGCTTTACGGAGCAAAAGTACTATAAGTAGCCAACCTCCTTTGGTTAGGAGGACAGCTCTACGGAGCAAAAGTGCTATAAGTAGCCAACCTCCTTTGGTTAGGAGGACAGCTCTACGGAGCAAAAGTGCTATAAGTAGCCAACCTCCTTTGGTTAAGAGGACAGCTCTACGGAGCAAAAGTGCTATAAGTAGCCAACCTCCTTTGGTTAGGAGGACATGCTCTAAGGAGCCAAAAAATGCTCTAAAGAGCCAAAAGCTTTAAGGAGCCAAAAAGTGTACACCAGCATCAATTACGGTTGGTAAGATAAAAATATACTCTCATATTACAACTTATGTTGGTCGGGAGGTAATATTATTACAAAGAGTTCTTTGAAGAACAAAATATTCAAAAAATACACCAAGTATAGTTGGTCGGGGATAAAAACCCAATAACTGTAGTTGGTCGACGAGGATAAATTATTGATCTTAGTTGGTCGGACGCATTTTTATAATTAAACCAAGTATAGCTGGTCGGGGATAAAAACCCATCAACTGTAATTGGTCGACAAACATTATTCACCCACCTTGGTTGGTTGGAAACAGTTTGAACATTTTACTCATTACTTTATTATTAAGTGATCGAGAAACATTACTAATACTTGTAACTTTTTATTAAGTTGCTTAATGAACAATATTATTGTTATCTTTTTAACAGATACATATGTGCAAATATAAAGGTGTTTGATAAACACAAGACAATAGCAAAATTGGCAAACAGAAAATGAAAATCTTTTCATTAATCTAGAATAAATTACAAGTTACTTAAATGTACTAATTGTTACATTGATATTACTATTCTATTGGTTTCTTGCCCTGTGCTTTAGAAACAGGTTCCTCGCCGGCAGGAGGGTCTTCTAGGCAAAGGGGAGAATTGATGAAATTAACATCTCTGAGCATTCTGACGTTCATAACAGAAGGTGTATCCAAAAGATGCTCAGGACGAGATAATTCAACTTGGGAATGAAGGCTATAATCACCAAGGTATTTTGAAATTAGGCTGCGAGGAATGGAACGAGCTGGGATCCATGCCATATCCAATTTGAAAGGTGGTACAGGCAGGTCTAATAATGATGGAGCATGATAATCCCATAAGAAATGCCCTTGCTCCAATTTTAACACACCCAGTGCATTCAACCATCCTTGTTTGTAACCTTCATTGTTGGCATGTTCAATACGAGCATCCAGGTGAACAAGGGCTTCATTGTATCCTGCCATCCAGAATTCCCTTGGCTGTTTATGGAATTGGAAGGTTAATCTCTCCAATTGTTCATGAAGGCTTTTGGCAAAAAGATCCTTATTATGCAAGGCAGATTTCATCGATGTAAGCTGATCTTCCAGAGACAGATTTTTATTGGACATTTCAGTCAGAGCACGGTCTTTTACTTTCAACTGGAATGCTTGAGTTTCCAGAGTAGACTGAGTACGAGCCTCTTCAACATTGCGACTGAGAACTCTTGATCGGCTCCGAGAAGCAACTGGAGAACTTTGCTCCTCGACAGTTCTTCCTTGCCCTCGAGAACCTCTTCCTCGTCCCCGAGCAGTTCCAGAAATAGCAGATCTTCTTAAGTCCTCTAGCTCTTGCCTTAGTTTGGCGTTTTCGACCTCTAAGAACGAGAAGCCTTCATCAGTAACTGGTATTAATGCAGTAGAAGATGAAGCAGCAGATTCATATTGAGCCAATTTTTTCTGCAAATTATTATTTTCTTGTTCCAGGATCTCGGCAATTTGTCTGCAGGCTTCAACTTCACCTTTTAGAGTCCTTTCCCTAATATCATATGCAGCAATGATCTTCTTATGGCCTGTTTCAGAAGAAAGTTGTTGGTATCTATTTTCATAATCTTTGTGTAACAAAGCCATTGATTCATTGTGCTGACCTTGGAGATCCTCTATGGAACCATGAAGTTCCTCGATCAGTTCGTAATACGCCACATTATGGGCCATAGCTCGGTCGAGCAAATCCTTCAGATACCGGTAAGCCTCAACTGCTTGTTCTGAGGCACCGTGACCAAGGATGTCGACAATTTCTGATGTACTAAGGATTGTATGACCAGCTTTATAGTATTGGTGACATTGCTGCATCAGCTCGGTATCATGTGAAGAGATCAATTCCATTCTAGCAACAAACTAAAGACGAGAAAAAGACAACAATCAACAAAAACAAGTTATCAACAACAGAGATGAGCAAAGATATATTTTATTAGATCATCAAAAAGTTACATTGTTCGATTACAAGGAAATATAGAAATGATACCGAACAACTTCACACCTTTTCCTTGTCCCCCAAGACTTTCTTGGGAGGCTGGGACGAGGAGCTCGGTTGCTCGGTGGTAACAACAGCTTGATCGGTAGGCATCTTCTCGGGAGGAGGAGGCATGGAAGAAACGTCCTCGGTGGCAGAGGGTTGAGAGGCAGAAACTTGATCACCCATAGCCAAAGAAGACTCATCTGAGGCAGGCTCATCTTCTTCTTCTTCCACAATTGGTGGAGGAGGACCAGGGAGATGCTGTTGGAATAGCTCAGAATCGTCTTGGACCTTTAGATCTTGCAGAGCAGCTACCCAGCCATCATGGAAGTATTTCAACTCCCCATATTGAACTTGGGATGTCATTGCAGCTATCCCTCTCTCCCATCCTTTCTCCCAACCAACGCTGAAATGTTTCTTGATTGCAACTTTTCTCCTCGACTTCTCCGAGGAGAGCTTCACCTCCAATTCCTCTTTCTTGACCTTGATATCTCGCAGAGTAGATAATTCTTCCTCTGCCTTCTTCAACTTATCATCAGAGTCCTGATGTTTAACCTCCAAAACTCTAACTTTCTCCTCCAAATTCTTGGAGGTTTCAGCCATCTTCATCTTATCAGCCTCAGCCACAGCCAGCTTTTTCTCCCAAACAGTTTTCTCCTCGATGTACTGTTGGCGAGATTCCTTCACAGATTGGGCTAAACCCAACAAAGCATCGTCAACATCGGACGAAGAACTGGAAGCTTTAATAACTTGATCTTTCTTCACAATGGTATTGAAGCAGTTCACCAGCTGAAAGATAAGAAAAACAATAAAGTCAACACAAATACAAGAATTCAAAAAAAAGAAAGAAAGACCAAAGGAATGAGAAGTTTACTGAAGAAAGATGACGAGCAGCTAGGGATGTCAGTGTATCCCTAGGAATTTTTTTATCAACCCCGAGAACCTCGGGTATAACTGAGCTCATTGAAGAACTCGGAAGAATGATGTTTGAAACACTACTACCACCAGCGGGTAGAGAAGATGCAGTTCCAGCAAGATTAACTAAGGATGATTTCCTCAATCTCTTCAAAGGAGGGTCAGCAGCATCAACCAAGGAAGAAGTCTTGGTCGGAGAGATTGTAATTACATCAGCAGGAGCATTTTTCTTGCTCGGGGCCACTGGGGGCTTCTCGGCAGCCTTGGAAGACCCAGCATCTACCTTTTTAGTCCCTTCTGGGACATCAATTTTGCCTTTCTGGGCTCCAACAGCAGAAGAAATTTCACCAAATAGAGCAGGAGGAGCTCTTTTCTTGCCCATTCTCTGAGATAAGGGGATATGAGAATCTGAAGACGAACTTTCTGGTGTTGAAGCTGGTTCAACAGGGCGAGCAGTATAAGAGGTTGTGTAACTCTTATACTGTAGTAAATATGAAGCAGATCTAATATGCTCGTCAGCAATCGTCTTATGCAAACCCCAGATAAGTTTCAGATGTTTAATATTCACTTCTGATTCCCTTGGAGTTTTTCTTTTGCTATCAACTGCAAATAGATACATAATGAAATATCGGTCATACATTTTATCAAACATGATGAAAGCATAATTTTACAAGTAAAATAAAATGAAAAATAAACCTATCCCATTGCCATATGGGGGGCATTTGGGACCGTTGTACGCTTCATCCCCAGCTAGAGGCGCATGTTGCCAATTTTTTATGACCAACCCATGCTCAAAATAATCCCTATTTGAGTCAGGGAGATTAACTACAAGAGCCCTATTCAGATATCTAGTTTTTAAATAATAAATATTATCTAGAATGGCCCATTTATAACAAAACATAATTTCAGGGATCCCAATACGAGTCCCATGAGTTAGATTTAATTTGTGCACCCCGTTAATTATTCTCCATGAATTGGGGGCTATTTTTGCAGGAACAAGATCAAAATATTGACAAAAATCAAGACATAATGGGTTTGGTGGAAAGGAAAAACCGCATTCAGCAACAAACAGACTGGGGAACCAATGTCCCTCAGCCAATCGAAAGTAATCTAAAGGCTCAGAAAGAACCTCTAGAATTACCCACGAAGGAATGGAAAAATCAGAACGGAATTTCTCAACAGACTCCACAATATAAACCATATTGAATAAAAGAGATACAGAAGAAAGAAAGAAGATCTTACAGAAAGAAAGGAGGTGTGTTGACAACGAACGGAAACAAGGATAAACGCACAAGAGAAGAAGAGAATAGAAAGCTTGAATGCAGAAAATGGAAAATGTAGACGACGGTATGGTTACCAAAGAAGTTTAAATACTTTGCATTGGGAAGCGGCGAAAGAAATGATTACCAAAAAGAAACTACTAAATTTCCGGCGGCTAAGAGGACAAAATTTGCACGAAGATCGAAGCGCTTATAAAAAAGGCGGAAACTGCGAAATAAGAAGGAAATTTGAATACAATGTTCCTGAAACCCGGGAAGGACATTTAATATTGCCATATACCGAGAAAGAATGTTCCATACTCCTCAAAGTTCAAAATATGAAACATTGGGGGCTTCTGTTGATACCAAAATTAATAGGCTGATGTGGACGAATAAGACGAAGACACGTGTCAATCTACGTGGCACAATAGCAGCGAGGAAGATCATTTCCCGACCAACCATGCTTCTTTTCAAGCAACGGGAATACACCGAGGAACTCTATCACACCGAGGAACTCTATCGCACCGAGGAACTCTAACGCACCGAGGTACTCTAATGCTCCGAGGTACTCTAGTGTTCCGAGGAACTCCTGATCAGAGAACAGCTATGGCGGTCCGAGCTGCATCTCGGTCGTATCATTAATTGCCAGATAATCAACAGTTCAGATATTCATTGAATGCTTATATTCTTGGCACGCACTCTGCATTAAATGTATTACCCTTTCATATGTATGTCATTTAATGTATCGAACCTTTCATGTACAGCCTCAAGGCTATAAATACCTTGTATCATCCTCATTCAAAGGGGACCGGAATTTCTTGAGAGAACTTGTAATCAAGAATTCCACAAACACTCAGCAATAACATAACAGTGGACGTAGGCTTTATTCCTAGCCGAGCCACTTTAAAAATCTTTGTCTTATTTATTTATCTGTGATTGAATAATTAGAGCAATCTAGTTTTTTACATCAACAATGAGCAATCCTCGAAATCCATTACAGACATACAAAACACAAACAAAACTTGTTAGCTATTACTAAGCATAGTACCTCTTCAACCACTTGCAGTTGATGGACTGGAGGCAATCACTCTCTGGTTCTCATATTTGGCAATAGCCCGACTTCCCCACTCCTCTGACAACAAAAGGGCCTTCCCAGTTAGGTTTGAATTTTGATGCCGACATGCTACGGAGATGGTGAGTTGATGCTCGCAGGACTAGATCACCCACCTGGAATTCCCTAGGCTTAACCAAGTTTTCATAGGCCCTGGACAGTTGCTGAGTGTAGACTTTGAAATTATCTCTTGCCTTGTCTCTGTGCTCGTCCAGCACCTCCAGTTGCACATGCCTTGGGTCTGGGATAAGCCCATTGCTAAGAGAAATTCTGGCTGAAGGTACCGCCAGTTCCACTGGTAGGACAACTTCGGTCCCGTATACTAGAGAGAAGGGAGTGAACCCTGTTGGCTTTCTTTTCGAAGTACGATAGGCCCATAACACCATAGGCAACTTCTCATCCCATGCTCCCGGCATGTCTTCTATCATTTTCTTCAAAATATTTATCAGGGTCTTATTAGTAGCTTCTGCTTGGCCATTGCCCTTGGGGTAGGATATGGTTGAGCTATTATGCATAATTTTATACTTGTCCGTGAGGAGGGCCATCTCTTTGCATGCAAATTGCTTCCCATTATCCGTTAGGATCACTTTGGGTATACCGAACCTACATATGATATACTCCTTTATAAACTGGGTTACCACTTGGGCAGTGACTCTCCTTAAAGGAATGGCCTCCGCCCACTTGGTGTACAATTATGTAGCCATAATGATAAAAGCCTTGCCGTGAGATGCTGGGGCGATCTTTCCCACCAGGTCGAACGCCCATGTGTGGAAGGGATAGGGGTTGCCAAGCTTTGTAGGCTGACGGAGGGAGCGTGCACCATGTTTCCATGCACCTGGCATGCTCTACACTTTTTCACATATCCAATGGAGTCAGCCTCCATGGTCGGCCAGTAGTATCCCAGCGTCATCAGTTGATCATACAGCTTGGCGCCTCCCATGTGGGAGGGCTCATGAGCTTCTTTCAGTACCCTTTCCACTTCCTCTTTGGCTACGCACCTTAGCGCCTTCTCATTGTACCCTTTCCTATATAACTCTCCTTTGACCAAGTAGAAACGTGCTATCCTTTTTCTAAGGTAAATTTCATCCGCTCTCTCGGCGGGGCAGCTCCCCATCTTTTAGATATGCTAGGTACGGCTGTCTCCAATCTTCGAAGGCTTCCACGAAGTTAGCCTCCGTTGGCTGGTCAAAATTAGCTTGGCACTTTAAACAACTTTGTTGCAAGCGGGCTGCTTCTACGCTCATGGTGGGCCAAAAATACCCGCTTCGCTGCAATCGTCTGTACAGGGGGATATGCGTATCCCCACAGTGCTTCTGGTGCATTTCTATTAACCTCTCCTTAGTTTCTTGCTCCCCTACGCACCTTGCCAGAAACCCTCCAGGACTCTTGAAGTAGAGAGTTCCCTGCAGCACATGGTAGTTAGCTAACTCTAATATTTTCATTGTCCCTTCCCTGGTTTCAAGTTGCTTCTCTACTAGATGCCTCCAATCTTCCGGCTTGTTACTTGGGAATAAGGACCTTACGGTAGTAGGTATTGTTCTCCGCCTCACTGTGATGGTTGCTTCTGACTCCTCCATGTCCAACTTTTGGGCTATGGTGGCGAGCGCGTCAGGGTGCCTGTTCATCGTTCGCGCCTGCCTCTCCACAGCTACTTCCAAGAACTGTCCGAGCAGTCGTTGGATGATGTGTCTGTTTGGCGCTAGGTTGGCATGTTTAAGGTAAAACTCTCCATTGACCTGCCTTACTACCAGATTGGAGTCCCCTCGTATACATAGTACCCTGATCCCTCTTCTGAGTGCTTCCAACATCCCTAGAATCAGGGCTTCATACTCAGCTTCATTATTTGAGCATTTAAAATCTAACTTGAAAGAGAGGGTAATCTTCTCCTTCCCGTCTGACAGTATAACGCCGGCCCCACCTGTTCCTTGAGCATTGGAACCATCAAACTCCATAAAACACTTCTTCACCTCCTCCACCATGCATGCTTGGAAACTTTCTCCAGGTAGCTCTTCACTAGGCGGTTCGAAAACCCCACTCGGGAAGTGGGCCAGCAGATCTGCTACCGCCTGGCTCTTAATGGCTTTAGGCACTAGGCATTTTAGATCATATTCTGACAAGATCAAGAACCACCTTGCTGCTCGTCCCACCAGTATAGTTCGCGCGAGGAGGTACTTGATGGGATCACACTTGGTGACTATGTGAACGGTGAAGGCTGGAAGGTAGTGTCTCAACTTCTGGGCTACAAATACCAGCGCCAGGCAGTGACTCTCAACGCTGGTGTATCTCGATTCTGTTCCGGATATTACTCTTGACAGGTAGTAGACCGGATTTTCCATTCCTTCCTTCTCTTGCGCCAAGAGGGCCCCTATCGACCTCTCTGTAGAAGTGAGGTAGAGCAGCAGCGGCGCTCCGGCTTCGGGGGGAATCATCGTGGATGGAGGGGCTATGATTTCTTTAATCTTCTTGAACGCACTCTCTTACCTCTCTCCCCAAACCCACTTGGCTTTGTCTTTTAGTAGAGGTGCGAACGGATGAGTTACTTCTGCCAACGCAGGTATAAACCTCCTCAGGTAGGATACCTTTCCCAGGAAGCTCTTAAGTTGTCTCTGACTCTTGGGCGGTGGCATCATCACAATAGCTTTCATCTTCTCTGCATCCACTTGTACTCCTTGTCTATTTACCACAAAACCTAAGAATTTCTCTGCAGTAACCCCAAAGGCACACTTTGAGGGGTTCATTCTCATCTTATACCGACGACACCTCTCGAATACTCTCCTGAGATCCTGAATGTGCTTATTTTCTTTCCTAGACTTCACCACCAAATCATCCACATAGAATTCTAGTATATTATGAAATAAGTCGTGAAAAATTGCCATCATGGTCCGCTGGTATGTGGCTCCAGCGTTCTTCAATCCGAAGGGCATGACTGTATAGTGAAAGTTGCCTAATGGTGTGCGGAAGGCAGTCTTCTCTGCGTCGGCGGGGTCCATTTTAATCTGGTTATATCCAACATACCCGTCCATGAAGCTATACATCTCATGTCCCGCGGTGGAATCCACTAAGCTTTCTATGCTGGGTAGTGGGAATTCATCCTTAGGACACGCCCTGTTCAAGTCGCGAAAGTCTACACAGATTCTGATTTGGGTCTTGTCTTTCTTTGCCACTGGCACTATGCTGGACAGCCATATGGGGTGCTGAATAGGTTTGATGAACCCTGCCGCTAACAACTTCTCCACCTCAGCTTTTATTTTCAAATCAAGGTCTGCTTTATATGTGCGTGGCTTGCCTTACCGGAAGGGCGTTGGGAAGGATGTTCAATCTATGAGAGCTCACTTCTGCGTCTATTCCTGGCATCTCCGTGTACTTCCAAGCAAATACATCAGTGAACTCCTTAAGTAGCTCAATGAGCTCTTCCTTCTGCTTCGGTTCCAGGCACTTGGAAATTAGAATGGATCTACTCTCGCCCTCTTCTAACCCCAACTTGATTTCCTCTAATTCCTGCAGCTGCTCTCTGGGTCCGTCTTGCATGCACTCTGGCGCCTCTTCTGGTTCTTCAACATGCTCAACAATATGGGATTCATCAACAATAAAACACTCGGGCGTCGGGTCGATGCTCTCGTCCCAGAACATCGCCTGCACAAACCGTTATAAATGGTAGATGACTTTTCCATTGGGTAAAACCACTTTTTTGCAAGTTCGAGGAGGTCTAGCTACCTCCTCTACCTTCCTCTTGCCTTTTTCCATGTGGGGGATTATCCTCTCCCCTAGACGGTCATGAACGGATTTTTTCTGCGGGACCCTTCCCTCAGCTACCTTGATTCCTGTTAGCTTTCTTGTAGAGCCCTTTCTTTCCTCGTCCAACTCGGTGTAAAAGGCAGCATCTACCAGGTGGGCCTCCTCAACGGCGAAGGGTCTCTGCGTGGCCTTGATCACTATTTCTGTGCCCCTAATATTTGCCTTCGCGCATTGATGGTAGGTGGAAGGCACTACGCCATGAGTGTGCATCCATACCCTTCCAATGAGTAATTGGTAGCTGGTGTCAGCGTTGATAACATGAAATTTGATGTGGGAGATGAAATTTCCCAACTTAATTCCCACATTCACGTATCCAATAGACTGCATTCCGGCGTTGTCGAATCCAGAAATTACTAGCGGTACCGGAACCACCTTCTCCTGGTCAATTCCCGTTTCATATAATGTACTGATGGGCATGATGTTAATGGATGCTCCTCCATCCATCAACGCCCTAGGAAATGAGACTCCATTAATTATGGCTGTGACGTACAATGGGCGGTTGTGGAAGTAGGGCACCACCCTATCCGCTTCTGAAAACACCACTTCAGAGGTATACTTCTTAATCATCCTTTCGATTGGCCACTGCCAATTTAGCGAAGGGTCTCCTTGCTGCTGCACCGCCTCCAAGACTTTCCTCGTGATGGACACCCTCGTGTCGTACTTCACCCCTATCTGGTCGAAAAACCACTTGAACTTGGGGCTCCTCGCTATGGCCTCACATTCAGAATCTAAGTCTGCCTCGTACGTCTGGGCACTGCAAACATACTCCGCTTCAGAGGTCCCTCCCTCGTCTAGAGCGAGGATGACGTCTACCTCGCCTTCTGAGAGAGCGACTTCCTCAACTGCCCCACTCCCACTTTCATGCTCCGGAGTGAAGAACCACTCCTCTTGCTTTCTTTCTAGCTGAAGTCTGCTCAGTGACAGATTTTCTAACTCCTCGCATAACTGCTCGCCACTCTCCTGCTTCACAAGATTTCCTGTAGCTTCTTCGTCGTAGGCAACTATCATGTTGGCGGTGCCAAAGTGATGCGCATGAAGTGGGTTCTCGTTAACATCCACAGGGGGTATCTGCAAGGTACCGCTGGCCATCTGCTCACCAATGATCCTTCTCAAGTAGTAATAATCCTTGGTAGAGTGCTGCACTCGTTGGTGCAATTCACAGTACTTTGGGTTGGCTTTGTCAGCTGCAGTGGGGGTTTCTCCTTTTAGGTGGGGAGGTCCTGCTACGCCTTCTCGCACTAAGGTGCGGTAACAATCCATAGCCTCCGCTACGCTGCACGGTAGTGGCGGCGGGGCATCTTCCCCAAATTTTCTCTTGTTGCCGGGACTGTCAGTCTTGGCCCCAGAGCCTCCCTTCTTCCCTTTGTTACCCCCATCCACATAGTTAACCGCTTTCCTCCTCGCAACTTGAAACCTCCCGGGAGTCAGTGGAACTTGTGCCCTCCAACCCGGGGCTCTCGGTTTGATTATGATAGCTATGTTGCTGGCGGCCCTGGTGAATTCTCTGAAAGTTCCATCTCTAGTTTCGTTGATCAAGTGCAGCTTGTACTCTTCCAAGAGTCCTTCCACACATATCTGCAGCAACCTGGCCTCCGCCACGCCCTCGTGAACATCTAAGGCCCTCTCGCAAAATCGCTTGATGTAGTGAATCAACTCTTCTCCTGGCTTCTGGACCTCTTGCGCCAGGTGCCTCAGTGTAAATTCATCCTCCGCTACGAAAAACTTTTGGAGGAACTACCTGTGCATCTCTTCCCAAGTAGGGACGCTGTTAGGCGCCAAGTGGGAATACCATGTATAAGCCTTCCCAGTGAGAGTTTTAGAGAACTCCCTCAATCTCAAGTTCTTATCGCCAGCGTGTACTCCCAGGTACTCGACGAACCTCTTCACGTGCTCTCTAGGGTTCTCTCCCCTACCGCCAAACTTGATAAATTTTGGTGGAATATACCCCTAAGGGTATGGCTTCTCACTTACCTCCTGTGGATAGGGGTCTTGTAACTCCTCGTATAGGTGGGAACCCTCTCTTTGAGAGGAGGAGAGGAGCTTCCTCACTTCTTCCATAGTAACAGTCTTAGAGGGTGACTCCTCTAAACATGTGCTTTTAGGAGATGGAGAACCTATTGGCGCCAGGACCTGCTCCGGCGCCGCCTTCCGAGACGGAATCGTCTCTGCCGGAATCGTAATAGGAGTGGCTACCCCTCCGGAAGGGGCAGCAGTAGGTGTCACACAACCTTGACCCAAGTTTGATAGATCCACGTTGTTTTGCTTTAAAAAGTCAAAAAACATTGCCATAAGGTTCATACCTGCCATCGGAGCCACTGCCAACGAACTGGTCTGACCTCCCTGAGGCGCTGGCGCCTTGGCTCCGATCACCACCACTTCTTCCGGAGTAGTTTGGTCACTGTGAGCTCCATTACCAATCGGAATGTCCTCAAAAACCAACTGCTTAGAGACATTGAAACCTTCTTTGTCCATGAAAATGAGGATACCTCCCAAGCGGAGTCGCCAAATGTAGGAGGGTAGTGAGACTGGGGTCTATGAATAACTGGAAAGGGTGAGGCGTGACCCACTCCAATGGACGCTGCCTGCAAGGTCTTCAAGGTCTCCTGGTGCAACTTCTGAAGAAAAATTCTCCTTCTGGTAACAATGGAATTCAAGCTTCAACTCACTCCCTGCAAGAAGATGAACTTTCACAGCAAAAATAACAATTTTCTCAAGAGAAACACCTGAGAGTGATGGCTGTCAGTGGGGAGTGAAGGAACAAGGCACTCAACACTAAGAGAATGAGCAGGGAGAGAATACTTAGGTAGGTCTGGTGATATTTTGGCAGAGTAACAGTGCAATTGCTATTGTCTATCTTTTTGACCTTGCCCAGAGGTCTATTTATACTGGGGCGTTAGGGGTCAGTGGAAATTTTTGGGCGCCAAAATTGAGAGAGTTGGTGGGGAACAATGTCTGAAGTGTACCATTTGTCCCTACCTGTGGCAGCCTGCCTGTCCCCTCTGCAGGCGCCACCTGGCGCCGACAAAAACTCAAAAAGCACATTTGTCCCCTAACGGAGACAAAATATCAGATTTGGTAGTTATCTTTTGAAACGGTAACTTGTGGTGCAATTTTGCAAATCTTGAGAGAGGAGACCTTAAGGACTCATCTCCTCTAAAAAGTGTTATTTTTTCTTGAGAGGGACCTCGAGGACCCCCTCTTCTGGAAAAGTCATTTTCTTGTAAAGAGTTTATGTTTCTTGTGAGTAGCCAGCTCTTTGGCTGCTCACTTCACTTGTGACTAAGTGTGCAGTGTGTGTAGTCTCGAGTGACTTCTGGGTCTTCCTACTAGTATTCTCTCAATCCTATAGTGCTAAGTGGTTGAGCTTGTTCAACATACCTTGTCCCTCAGCCGCCAAGCCAAAACTCCCAGGAGGTCCCAACGCGCCTGTTCGAGCCCTGCTTGCTCGACTAGGCAGCCTGTACAAGAAAGTAAAGTGTTAGTGCTGTTGTTCATTTAGAGACTGATGTTTCATGATGGGGGGTTGTTCGCGATAGTTACTCCCTCAATATGAGTTTCTGTCAAAAACCCCTGTAGCAGCACTTCTCGAATAACATTTCTGCAGTGACCCTTGCAGTGGCGCTGAGTCTTGCAGTGACGCCGACTCTCTCAACTGTCATTACTGCAGTGGCCCTTGAAGCGGCGCTGGCACTTGAAACGGCGCCGACCCTTGCGGCGGTGCAGACCCTTGCATCGGCGCTGGTATTTGAAGTGGCGCCGACACTTGCAGTGGCGTCGATACGTGAAGCTGTGCCGATGCTTGAAACGGCACTGACGCTTGAAGTGGCGCTGAGGCTTGAAACGACGCCGACCCTTGCATCGACGCTGGTATTTGAAGTGGCGCCGACACTTGCAGTGGCGTCGACACGTGAAGCGATGCTGATGCTTGAAACGGCGCTGATGCTTGAAGTGGTCGCTCATACCTGGGGCGGCGCCGACGCTCAAAACGGCGCCGACGCTTGAAGCGGCGTTGACGTTTGAAGCGGTCGTTGATACCTGAGGCGGCGCCGACCCTTGTCGCGGCGCTGACACTTACAGCGGAGCTGACGCTTGAAGCGGTCGCTGATACCTGAGGCGGCGCCGACCCTTGTCGCGGCGCCGACCCTTGTCACGACGCCGACATTTGAAGCGGCGCTGACACGTGAGGCGGCGCCGACCCTTGTCGCGGCGCCGACGCTCGAAGTGGCGCTTGAATCGGCGCTGACATGTGAGGCGGCGCCCACCCTTGTCGCGGCATCGACGCTCGAAGTGGCTCCGATGCTCGAAGTAGCGCTGATGCTTGAAGTGGCGCTGACACTTGAAGCGATCGCTGACGCTTGAAGCAGCGCTGACGCTTGAAGCGGTCGCTGATACCTGAGGCGGAGCCGACCCTTGTTGCGGCGCCGACACTTGAAGCGGCGCTGACGCTTGAGGTGGCGCCGACCCTTGTCGTGGCGTCGACGCTTGAAGCGGCGCCGACGCGCGGCGCTGATGCTTGAAGTGGCGCTGATACTTGAGGTAGCGCTGACACTTGAGGTAGCGCCAACCCTTGCGGTGGAGTAGAGACTTGCCGCGGCGCTGGCCCTTGCCGCGATGTAGAGACTTGACGCGGCGCTGACACTTGCGGTGGCGCTGGTCCTTGCAGCGGCATAGAGACTTGTCGCGGCGCCGACACTTGCAGCGGTGCAGACACATGAAGCGATGCCTGCCCTCGCGGCGGCACTGATGCTTGCGGCGGCGCTGACCGCGCCGACCCTTGCAGCGGCGTAGAGACTTGTCGCGGCGCTGACACTTGCGGTGGCGCAGGCACTTGCAGCGGCGCTGGCACTTGCGATGGCTTTTGGACTTCTGGGTGACCCTCGCGGGTACCTCTCGGATGTTATTAATAAAAAAGCATTTTTATTTTATTTTGCTTTTTTTTATTGATAAACACCCATCTACAAAAGTCAAGGATGAGAAACTCTTACCCTTTCATGCCCACCTAGAAGTGCTAGCTTCTGAATTCCAAGAAATCACCTTCCACTACCTGCCATGAGAAAAGAACAGCCTAGCCGATGCTCTTGATACCTTAGCCTCTGTTATTGGCATACCCAAAGGAATAACAATGGCCCTTTTTCTAGTCCAAAAGCAAGATAAACCAACTCACTACTACTACTACTACATTAAGCTCATCATAGAAAAATACCCTGATCTAGTCTACTACTGGTACTATGATATTTGTCGCCTCCTCAAGCATGGTAAGTATCCCCAAGATTATGCCTAGAAAGACTGAGCAACCCTCCGCAGACTGACTGCCTAGTACATTGTCTACGATAAAGCAATGTTCAAGAAAAACTTCAATGAAAACCATTTTCACAGCATTGCAGGGGCTGACATTGAAGGGATGATGCTGAAAATCCATAGTGGGGTTGTGGACCCCATATGAATGGCCATATGCTAGCCAAGAAAATCATCCGACAGGGTTACTAGTGGACTACCATGGTTAAGATTGCACTGCTTACGTTCGAAGATGTCTCAAATTCTAGCAATTTTCCAACCTACAACACCTGCCTCCGCGAGAATTATACAATATGACTTCTCCCTAGACGTTCTCCACATGGGCATTGATATCATAAGGAAGGTTACACCCAAAGCCTCCAATGGGCATGAGTTTATCCTAGTTACCATTGACTACTTCACTAAATGGGTCAAAGCCAACTCATACGCAATTCTGAATGCCAAGAAGGTGGCCAAGTTCATTAAAAAATGTCATTTGCCTATATGGGGTCCCGTATGAGCTGGTGTTTGATAATGGGTTGCATTTTGAAGCAGAAGTCACAGAAATGGTCGACGAGTGCGGGATTCAGAGACACAAATCTTCTCCCTATCGACCTCAAACTAATGGAGCAGTTGAAGCCGCTAATAAGAACCTCAAAGCCATCACCAACAAGATGACCGAGAGTTATCAATATTGGTTCGATCATATCCCTTACACCCTCTGGGGCTACCACACTTCAGTTCGAACATGTACTGGGGCTACCCCTTACTCTCTAGATTACGGCATGGAAGTAGTCCTACCCACGGTCCTAGAAGTTCCTTCAATATGTGGCGTGGTTGAAATCAAACTCAGTGAGGAAGACTGGCATCAGAGTCGTCTTGATAAGTTATCACCCTTGGACGAAAGGAAACTGAAGGATCTGTATCACATATAAGGGTACCATTGCTGAATAACGTGATCATATAATAACAGAGTCAAGAACCTGGTGTTCGAGTAGGGAACTTAGACCTTAAAGAAATTATAGATCCCATTTGGGACCCTAGAGGGAAATTCAAACCCAATTGGAGTGCCCTTTACATCATAAAAAAGATCATGTCAGGCGGCACCATTATGCTCGCTGACATTGATGGAGAAGTGATGTCCCTTCCAGTCAACCTGGATCGTCTCAAGAAATTTTACCCCTAGTCCAAAATCTCAGTGCGCTACAACTCTTATCATCTCCCTTCTATTCTAAAGAAAAAAATTCTTCATTTCCCTCTACTCAAAAATACGCGGGGCCTAATCCTTTAAAAATCTTTTTACTTTAAAAAATGAACTTCAAAAATTTTTCAAAACCCTCAGAGGTACGTAGGTAACTCATCCCCTTTACATGAGCATGACCCCCTTGTTTTTCAAAAAATGCTATTATTTTCTTATCCCTAAGGATGTCAGTTCATTTGATCATATATATGGGAAAAATGATTATGTATGCCTTAGCGATTGGTATAGGTAATTCAATTGCAAAAAATCATCAAGAGGCAAAACTAGATGATCAAAAACTTTTTTATTCCACTATTTAGAAATTTAGTACAATTACATCATCATAGGGAGTCAAGAAGCTTCCCTTGACAAACCAAACCCTACCTTCCTAAAACCAAAATAAAACAAGTCCCATTACACCTAAAATAACCATCAAATTATTACCAAACACCCACTGCAAAAGCTTCACAAATAAACTTACTTAGGGTCCTACCCGCAGGCTTCCAGAGGAACCATCTCCATCATCACCCACATCCTGAGGTCCCCAAACTTCCCCTGCCTGAATAGAGTACCACAAATGCTCCATAAAATGACAAGTCCAAACTAGACTAGGTAAAACCATAATACCTTGAAGCACCTTATACCTTTGACTTACTTAAGTCTATATTGTATAAGTGTTCAACTAAATTGGAAATAGTGACAAAATTTGTTGTCTAACCTAGAATCCAAAGAACCTCAGAATTATTCACTCTCTAATCCTCTTCAATGATCCAAACAAGGTATAAATTGAATCACACTACACATATTAGAAGTGCATATATGTGTATATATTGCTCATAATTGATTGTGTGTGAAATTCCCCTTAAAATGTGGTTTTAATAAATTTTTTTGGGAATTTTTAAACATTTTTAAAAATAATGTTTTCTTAAATAAAAGTGTGTTTATAAACTTTGTGGGGTTAAAATGCTATTATGAAAAATCAGTTCTTCATTAAAATGTTTGATTGGGTAGAATATCAATGCGCTAGAGACTTTAGGGTATTGCATGTAATTATTTTGGACGCGCGTTTGCCAGCCAATCAAATACCAACACTTGTCATGCTCCTGTTATCTCATTTTGTGTTTGTTTTGTGAGAGAACGGCCTGGTGTATTGTGGATCGTTAGATCAAACGTTATCTATGGCCTGCATGTGTTTACAGTCTATCCATGTGCTACCAATATGGACCAATCACCTTTGTTTTAACCCACAACTTTTTTACCACCCTTGGATCAAGTCAATACAAGGAAGACTGAATCTCAACAGTTGATTTCTATCAGCGATCCAGAACCTTCCTTGGCTCCTATATAAACCCTGTCATTCTCAACCTTTAGAGACTTTTGGCAGACGTCCAAATTGAGAGAAGAAAAGAGAGAAGAGAGAAGAGAGAAGTGAGAGAGAAGAAAAGAAAAGAAAAGAGAGAAGAGAGAGAAAGGCAACTGTGTTAGAGAAACCCTAACCCTAACCCTAAACAACTTCAAACCATCTTCAAACCTTCGTATATTCAAAACCACAAACACAACCTTGAGTGTTTGAGAGAGAGAGTGGTCTTACTGGTTTGATCGTTTGTAGCTGTAACCTCTTGATCTGTGATCTTGTTACCAACTTAGACATTTTTGGTGAGATCTGTATTTCTTTTTCATAGAAATCTTAGATCTACACTTTACATGTCATATATCACTAGATCTGCATATTTGTTTCTAGTTTTAAGAAAATCTTTGCTGATTTAGATCTGAAAATATTTTATGTTTTCTGTTCTTATGAAACTAAACCTTGACCTAGTTGGATTCTCACTTGGAGATTTTCAATCTCGAAAATATTTTTAAAAACTGAGATTGATTAAGATCTTGACCAATTTTGAAGCAAGATATCCGTGGAATCTGGGATAGATTAAAAGGTAAAAAAGGTTTCAAGTTCTGTAAGAAAGAAAGAAAAGAAAATCACTGCATATAGTCTTTATATGTAATTTTCTAGGACTATCTGTAAAAACTAAGTGTGTGTGAGTTCATGCATGTGTTTAGAAATCACATCACAAACGCTTGACACACTACCACACTGAAAGTGTTGAGAATAAGATCAAAGATTATTGAGTCGACGCAAGGAAAGCTAAAGCAAAGGAGAAGTTATCAAACTGCAAGAACATCATCAACAATCAGATCTACAAGAAGTTAAAAGGACACCAAGTGGGGTATATTCCTAAACTTAGAATAGGCTGAGTTGTGTGCATGTATGTTGTATTGTTTGTAACTGCTATTTGTTTTTAGTGGATTTTTACTTTCGTGACTTAGAAGTCACCGTGGATGTTTCCTCTATTGGGAGAGGTTTTACCACGTTAAAAATACTGTGTTCTGATTATCTTCATCTCCTCATCTCATTCAATAGTGTGCTGATTTTTTGAAACTATCTTAGTTTTAAAACTGATTACAAAGTCTTGGTTATTCTCGTACATAAGTTTTTGTAAACACATCTTGTTGTTTATCTTTTTATTTTCAAAAGAAAAGGGTTTCTTCAACAAACATCTCGGAGTTGATTATACAGTTTAATCTTGTATTAAACGGCATTAGTAACGTTTTTCAATTGGTATCAGAGCCTTGTAAACTTTTATTTCAAAGGATCTTTTGTTTCTAAAATCGTTTTCTGAAAATCTTAACTATGGACGAGAAGAATGAAAGGTTTGGTAATCTGTCCAGACCTCCACTCTTTGATGGAAACAACTTTGCTTACTGGAAAGTAAGAATGGTTGCCTTCATCCAAAGGACTTTAGGAGATGATGTCTGGGACATTATTTAAAATGGATATACTTATCCTACTAAACCAGCCACTGAAGGAAGTGATGAGAGGGTAAAGAAAATCTTAAGTGAGTTTACCCAAGAAGAGAAAACAATTTCTCATAATAACAATAAAGGCAAGAATGCCATCTTTATGTCTATTAATGAGTATGAGTTCAAGAGAATCTCATCTTGTGCCACTTCCAAGGAAGCTTGGGACACATTAATCACTGCCCATGAAGGAGACTCAAGAGTTAAAGCTGCTAAAACTCAAATGCTTACCCAGCAGTACAACTGTTTAATTATGTCTGACTCTGAGTCTTTTGATGACTTTTACATGAACCTAACTGATATAGTTACTAAGTAGCATGCTAATGGTATAACATATGATAGGAATGAGATTGTTTCTAAAATCCTAAGATCATTACCACAAAAGTTTGACAATAAGAGGTATGCTGTTGAGGAGATGAGTGATCAAAACCTCACCCCTGAGTTACTCAGTAGCAAACTTAGGACTGTGGAAATGGAATTAGACTTTAAGAAACAATTAAATCAGTCTCAAAGAAAACAACCCAACTCTAACTTGAGTTTTTCCTCCAAGATATCTAAACATGAGACTAATTTGACCAACTGTGACTCTGATGAGGAGTGTGATATAGACAAACTAGATAATCAGATTGCCTTAATGTCTAAACAATTTAAGAAAATTGTTAAATTTAGAAACAAACAGGCATCTAAACAAGGCAAGCCTAATTATCCAACTATGTCTAATCCCAAACCTAATGAGAGAGGTATTGACAAACATCCTAAGGACAACAACTTCAGATCTAACAGAGACCTTAAAAAGATTGAATGTTTTAGATGTGGGAAACTAGGTCACATTGCTCACGATTGCAGAGTTAATCTGAATAAAACCAACACACACAATAGAGCCAATGTATGTAAAACTTGGGATGATTCAAGTGACTCTGATGAAGAGGAACTTGAGTCATCAAATGTACTTGACCCTTGCATGTCCTTTTTTGCTAAGATCATTTACAATGATGATATGCCTGTGTGTGATAATGATACCTCTACTCCTGCTTTTGTGATTACTGCTTTGACTGGCCTAGATGCCTTGTTATCTGAAAATGTTGCTAGCTCTAGTTCCGTGTGTGTGAGTCAAAGTGATCTCGATAACGACAATGTAAATGGGTGCGTGAGTACTAAAACTGAATCGTTAGGGGTCACTACACACGCTTCACTTAGCGACTCAGACACTGATGACCTCCCAGATATTCATACTTTGTATGCTAAAACTCTAAAAAAAGGCACTAGACTGGAGAAGACTGTTAGAGACCTGACTAAGAAATTAGATGATCTAAGTCTTATTGTGAAGCTGAATGCCGAAGAGTACACTAACCAGTGTCTGTCTCATCAATTTGAAATTGAAACTTTTGATCAAAAATTAAAAGAGTTGACTAAAACTAATGAAACCCTGGAAATGAAATACAAGGGAACATTATTAGAACTGGAGGAAGCAAAAACAAAGACAGCTACTATTTTCAAAAAATTTTCAAAGTTTGAAAACAATTCAAATTGTTTTATTGACTTTGTTGTTGACTCCAAGACCAATTCTGATGATAGAACCGGTATTGGATTCTGCCCTAAGAACAAACCACAAACTACAAATCTTGAATCTATTAAGTTTGGGTCTGGGGGCAAAAAACCAATCGAAACATGTCCAGATTTTTATTTTATTAAAAAGTAACTTGATCAAAAGGAACAACAGAAAGACATTGGAGAGTCTAGTAATTCTAAGGCTGAGACTACACTTAAGACTAAATACGTCTGTCCTTTGATCAGAAAGGCTGAATCTACCTTTAAAACCATCCCTCCTAGGAATAAGAATTCTGAACAGAATCCTGTTAAACTCATCTTTAGAAGTTTTCCTAAGGAAGTACATCCCTCAAGCAATCAATATTGCTCCTACTGTGACGTTTATGGTCATTCCTTTGAAGGTTGTTATGCTAGGCGTCTAAATACCCCTGTGTACAACACTTCTGTTTACAAGAACTTTAACTATTCTAGGCAAAATCGTAACCATTATGTCCTTCCAAGACAACCTGACAAGAACTCTAACTACAGGAATAGAAAGACCAAAACTAAGAGTTCATTTAAGAGAAAGGCTCCCACAAACTTTCCTAAACCAAAAGCTCAACCTTTCCACAAAAATCAGTTTGTTGCGCCAAATATTTTTCCACAAAAAGCTGCTTCTTGAAAATTTTATCAAATGAGAGCAAACTTGCACAAAAATAAAACTAGAGCTATTTGGGTTAGAAAAGATGATCTTTTACCCCAAATGAAGTGTAACATTGTTATCACTGCCTTAAAAGCTGAACACACTTCATCTGGTTGGTATTTAGATTCAGGATGCTCCAAACATATGACAGGAGATGAAACCAAACTCTTAAACAAAACCAGATTTTCTGGAGCTAAAGTAGTTTTTGGTGACGGAGTTTCATCCCAGATCATAGGTAAAGGAATCCTAAAAGAAGAGGGAATGCCTGTCTTGGAAAATGTACTTTTAGTTAAAGGCCTTAAAGCCAACCTCCTAAGTATATCACAATTTTGTTACTCAGACCATACTGTTACCTTTTCAAGGAACAATTGCAAAATTCTAAATGATAAAAGTGAATGCATTATTACCGAATTTAGAACACCTGACAATTGTTATACTGTCAAGAATAGTTATGAAACCTGTAACATTGTCAGAATGGATGACAATGAAATCTGGCATAATCGTATGGGTCACCTAAGTTATGATATCCTTGGTAGATTGTCTAGTCAACAAATTGTTAGAGGAATTCCTAAAATTAAACCTATTTCCAGTGTTGTTTGTGGTCATTGCCAGGAAGGAAAAATAGTTAAGACTTCGCATAAAAAGGTTAAAGACATTCTCACCTCTAGACCTTTAGATCTCATCCATATGGACCTTATTGGTCCCTCTAGAACTGTTAGTCTTTGTGGACACAGTTATATCCTTGTCATGGTTGATGATTTTACACTATTCACTTGGGTTGCCTTCTTGAAACATAAATCTGACACGTTTCAAAAATTTTTGAAAATTTTACTAAGAATTGAAAATAAGAAGGACACACAAGTCAATCGCATTAGTAGCGATAGAGGGGGAGAGTTCATAGACACGGGAATAGTTGAATATTGTGACTACAACGGTTACAAACACGAATTCAGTGCCCCTAAGACTCCTCAGCAGAACGCTGTTGCCGAAAGGAAAAACCGAACTCTTCAAGAGATGGCACGTGTCATGTTGCATGCCAAATCTCTACCTAAATACTTCTGGGTAGAATCTATTAGAACTGCATGTCATATAATAAATCGGGTTTACCTTAGGAAAAACACTAAACAAACCTCTTATGAGTTATGGTACGGTAAGAAGCCTAATCTGATATATCTAAGAACTTTCGGAAGTCAGTGTTACGTCTGTAAAGACAGAGAACCTTTGTCCATTTGAGACAAAATGCGGGAGAAATTTGAGTCTTATGGGTTCAATGTTTTGTTCACATTTCATCTAAACTGCTTGATCTTAGTGTGCATATTTGCAGGAACCTCTTCTACTGGTTTCCTACCATTTCTCTCTAGTGTACAATTTTGTAAATAATTGAGTTATGTAATTTTTGACTTTCTAGGAAATGGGTAGATAGTATCTTTTGTATAGGACTAGGTTTTATTTTTTTTGGTTCCCTAAGAGTTTAAGCTAACTCAAAGGAGATTTTGTCTCATATTTTCAAAAGGGGAGATTGAAGCACCTTATACCATATTGTATAAGTGTTCAACTAATTTGGAAATAGTGACAAAATTTGTTGTCTAACCTAGAATCCAAAGAACCTCAGAGTTATTCACTCTCTAATCCTCTTCAATGATCCAAACAAGGTATAAATTGAATCACACTACACACATTAGAAGTGCATACATGTGTATATATTGCTCATAATTGATTGTGTGTTAAATTCCCCTTAAAATGTTGTTTTAATAAATTTTTTGGGAATTTTCAAACATTTTTAAAAATAATGTTTTCTTAAATAAAAGTGTGTTTATAAACTTTGTGGGGTTAAAATGCTATTATGAAAAATCAGTTCTTCATTAAAATGTTTGATTGGGTAGAATATCAATGCGCTAGAGACTTTAGGGTGTTGCATGTAATTATTTTGGACGCGCGTTTGCCAGCCAATCAAATACCAACACTTGTCATGCTCCTGTTATCTCATTTTGTGTTTGTTTTGTGAGAGAACTGCCTGGTGTATTGTGGATAGTTAGATCAAATGTTATCTATGGCCTGCATGTGTTTACAGTCTATCCATGTGCTACCACTATGGACCAATCACCTTTGTTTTAACCCACCGCTTTTTTACCACCCTTGGATCAAGTCAATACAAGGAAGACTGAATCTCAATCGTTGATTTCTATCAGCGATTCAGAACCTTCCTTGTCTCCTATATAAACCCTGACATTCTCAACCTTTAGAGACTTTTGGCAGACGTCCAAATTGAGAGAAGAAAAGAGAGAAGAGAGAAGTGAGAGAGAAGAAAAGAAAAGAAAAGAGAGAAGAGAGAGAAAGGGAACTGTGTTAGAGAAACCCTAGCCCTAACCCTAAATAAGTTCAAACCATCTTCAAACCTTCGTATATTCAAAACCCCAAACACAACCTTGAGTGTTTGAGAGAGAGAGTGGTCTTACTGGTTTGATCGTTTGTAGCTGTAACCTCTTGATCTGTGATCTTGTTACCAACTTAGACATTTTTGGTGAGATCTATATTTATTTTTCATAGAAATCTTAGATCTACACTTTGCATGTCACATATCACTAGATCTGCATATTTGTTTCTAGTTTTAAGAAAATCTTTGCTGATTTAGATTTGAAAATATTTTATGTTTTCTGTTCTTATGAAACTAAACCTTGACCTAGTTGGATTCTCACTTGGAGATTTTCAATCTCGAAAATATTTTTAAAAACTGAGATTGATTAAGATCTTGACCAATTTTGAAGCAAGATATTCGTGGAATCTGGGATAGATTAAAAGGTCAAAAAGGTTTCAAGTTCTGTAAGAAAGAAAGAAAAGAAAACCACATCATATAGTCTTTATATGTAATTTTCTAGGACTGTCTGTAAAAACTAAGTGTGTGTGAGTTCATGCATGTGTTTAGAAATCACATCAAAAACACTTGACACACTACCACACTGAAAGTGTTGAGAATAAGATCAAAGATTATTGAGTCTGAAGCACCTTATACCTTTGACTTACTTAAGTCTATACTGTATAAGTGTTCAACTAATTTGGAAATAGTGACAAAATTGGTTGTCTAACCTAGAATCCAAAGAACCTCAGAATTATTCTCTCTAATCCTCTTCAATGATCCAAGAAGGTATAAATTGAATCACACTACACACATTAGAAGTGCATACATGTGTATATATTGCTTAAAATTGATTGTGTGTTAAATTCCTCTTAAAATGTTGTTTTAATAATTTTTTGGGAATTTTTAAACATTTTTAAAATAATGTTTTCATTAATAAAAGTGTGATTATAAAATTTGTGGGGTTAATTTGCTATTTTGAAAATTTTATTTTTCATTGGAATGTTTGATTGGGTAGAATGTAAATGCGCTAGAGACTTCAGGGTGTTTCCTGTAATTATTTTTGACGCGCGTTTGCAAGCCTCTTATATGCCAACACTTGTCACGTTCCTGATGTATCAATTTGTGTTTGTTATGTGAGAGGGTAGCCTGGTGGTTTTCTGATCGTTAGATCAATCCTTATCGATGGCCTGCATGTGTTTTAAACCTATCCTTGTGCTATCTCTTTGGACCAATCACATTCAACTTAACCACCGCTATTTTATAACCCTTAGATCAAGTCAATATTAGGAAGACTTAATCTCAGCCCTTGATTGCCTTCGACTATCCAGAACCTTCCTCCAATCCTATAAAAGCCCTCTAATTCTCAACCTTTCAAGACTTTTGGCAGTCGTCATTTCTGTGAGAAAAAAATAGAGAGAAGAGAGAAGTGAGAGAGAAGAGAGAAAAGAAAAGAGAGAAGAGAGAGAAAGGGAAAACTGTGTTAGCCAAACCCTAACCCTAACCCTAAACACTTCATATCTGATTCAAACCTTCATATATACAAAATCCCAAACACAAACTTGAGTGTTTGAGAGAGAGTGGTGTTACCTGTTTGTTCATATTGAAGCTGTAACCTCTTGATCTGTGATCTTATTACCAACTTAAACATTTGTGTGAAGATATGTATTTCTTTTTTATAGAAATTGTAGATCTACACTTTGCATGTTATATTTCACTAGATCTGCATGTTTCTTTCTCGATTTAAGAAAATCTTTACTGATTTAGTTTTGTAAATATTTTATGGTTTCTATTCTTACGAAACTTAACCTTGACCTAGTTGGATTCACACTTGGAGGTTTTCAATCTCACAAATATTTTTAAAACAGAGATTGATTAAGATCTTGACTGATTTTGAAGCAAGATGTCCGTGGAATCTGGGATATATTAAAGGTCAAAAAGGTTTCTAGTTCTGTAAGAAAGAAAGAAAAGAAAATCACAGCATATAGTCTTTATATGTAATTTTTCTAGGACTGTCTGTAAATCTAAGTGTGTGTGAGTTCATGCATGTTGATAGGAATCACATCACAAACACTTAACACACTACCACACTGGAAGTGTTGTGAGTAAGATAAAAGATTATTGAGTCGACGCAAGGAAGCTAAAGCAAAAGGAAGTTATCAAACTGGAAGAACATCATCAACAATCAGATCTATGAGAAGTTAGAAGGACACCAAGTGGGGTATATTCCTAAACTTAGAATAAGTTGATTTGTGTGCATGTATGTTGTATTGTTTGTAACTGTTATTTGTTGTTAGTGGATTTTTACTTTTGTGACTTAGAAGTCACCGTGGATGTTTCCTCTATTGGGAGAGGTTTTACCACGTTAAAAACTGTGTGCTCTGATTATCTTCATCTACTCATCTCATTCTACAGTGTGCTGAATTTTTGAAACTGTCTTATTTTTAAAACTGATTACAAAGTCTTGATTATTCTCGTACATAAGTTTTTGTAAACACATCTTGTTGTTTATAAGTTTTATTTTCAAAAGAAAAGGGTTTCTTCAACAAACATCTCGGAGTTGCTTATACAGTTTAATCTTGTATTAAACGGCATTAGCAACGTTTTTCAATTGGTATCAGAGCCCTGTAAACTTTTATTTCAAAAAGATCTTGTGTTTCTGAAATCGTTTTCTGAAAAACCTAACTATGGACGAGAAGAATGAAAGGTTTGGTAATCTGTCCAGACCTCCACTCTTTGATGGAAACAACTTTGCTTACTAGAAAGTAAGAATGGTTGCCTTCATCCAAGGGACTTTAGGAGATGATGTCTGGGACATTATTGAAAACAGATATACTTATCCTACTAAACCAGCCACTGAAGGAAGTGATGAGAGGGTAAAGAAAATCTTAAGTGAGTTTACCCAAGAAGAGAAAACTATTTCTCGAAATAACAATAAAGACAAGAATGCCATTTTTATGTCTATTAATGAGTATGAGTTCAAGAGAATCTCATCTTGTGCCACTTCTAAGGAAGCTTGGGACACATTAATCACTGCCCATGAAGGAGACTCAAGAGTTAAAGCTGCTAAAACTCAAATGCTTACCCAACAGTACAACTCTTTGATTATGTCTGACTCTGAGTCTTTTGATGACTTTTACATGAACTTAACTGATATAGTTACTAAGTTGCATGCTAATGGTATAACATATGATAGGAATGAGATTGTTTCTAAAATTCTAAGATCATTACCACAAAAGTTTGACAGCAAGAGGTATGCTATTGAGGAAATGAGTGATCAAAACCTTACCCCTGAGTTACTCAGTAGCAAACTTAGGATTGTGGAAATGGAATTAGACTTTAAGAAACAATTAAATCATTCACAAAGAAAACAGCCCAACTCTAACTTGAGTTTTTCCTCTAAAATATCTAAGCATAAGACTAATCTGACCAACTGTGACTCTGATGAGGAATGTGATATAGACAAAATAGATAATCAGATTGCCTTAATGTCTAAACAATTTAAGAAAATTGTTAAATTTAGAAACAAACAGGCATCTAAACAAGGCAAGCATAATTATCCTACTATGTCTAATCCCAAACCTCATGAGAGAGGCCTTGACAAACATCCTAAGGACAATAACTTCAAATCTAACAGAGACCTTAAAAAGATTGAATGTTTTAGATGTGGGAAACTAGGTCACATTGTTCACGATTGCAGAGTTAATCTTAATAAAGCCAACACACACAATAGAGCCAATGTCTGTAAAACTTGGGATGATTCAAGTGACTCTGATGAAGAGGAACTTGAGTCATCAAATGGACTTAACCCTTGCATGTCCTTTTATGCTAAGATCATTTACAATGATGATATGCCTGTGTGTAATAATGATACTCCTACTCCTGCTTGTGTGAATACTGCTTTGACTGGCCTAGATGCTCTATTATCTGAAAATGTTGCTAGCTCTAGTTCCGTGTGTGTGAGTCAAAGTGATCTCGATAACGACGATGTAAATGGGTGCGTGAGTACTAAAACTGAATCGTTAGGGGTCACTACACACGCTTCACTTAGCGACTCAGACACTGATGACCTCCCAGATATTCATACTTTGTATGCTAAAACTCTCAAAAAAGGCACTAGACTGGAGAAGACTGTTAGAGACCTGACTAAGAAATTAGATGATCTAAGTCTTATTGTGAAGCTGAATGCCGAAGAGTACACTAACCAGTGTCTGTCTCATCAATTTGAAATTGAAACTTTTGATCAAAAATTAAAAGAGTTGACTAAAACTAATGAAACCCTGGAAATGAAATACAAGGGAACATTATTAGAACTGGAGGAAGCAAAAACAAAGACAGCTACTGTTTTCAAAAAATTTTCAAAGTTTGAAAACAATTCAAATTGTTTTATTGACTTTGTTGTTGACTCCAAGACCAATTCTGATGATAGAACCGGTATTGGATTCTGCCCTAAGAACAAACCACAAACTACAAATCTTGAATCTATTAAGTTTGTGTCTGGGGGCAAAAAACCAATCGAAACATGTCCAGATTTTTATTTTATTAAAAAGTAACTTGATCAAAAGGAACAACAGAAAGACATTGGAGAGTCTAGTAATTCTAAGGCTGAGACTACACTTAATACTAAATACGTCTGTCCTTTGATCAGAAAGGCTGAATCTACCTTTAAAACCATCCCTCCTAGAAATAGGACTTCTGAACAGAATGCTGTTAAACCCATCTTTAGAAGTTTTCCTAAGGAAGTTCATCCCTCAAGCAATCAATATTGCTCCTACTGTGACATTTATGGTCATTCATTTGAAGGTTGTTATGCTAGGCGTCTAGACACCCCTGTGTACAACACTTCTGTTTACAAGAACTTGAACTATTCTAGGCAAAATCGTAACCATTATGTCCTTCCAAGACAACCTGACAAGAACTCTAACTACAGGAATAGAAAGACCAAAACTAAGAGTTCATTTAAGAGAAAGGCTCCCTGAAACTTTCCTAAACCAAAAGCTCAAATTTTCCACAATAATCAGTTTGTTGCTCCAAATGTTTTTCGACAAAAAACTAATTCTCGAAAATTTTATCAAATGAGGGCAAACTTGTGCAAAATTAAAACTAGAGCTATTTGGGTTAGAAAAGATGATCTTTTACCCCAAATGAAGTGTAACATTGTTATCACTGCCTTAAAAGCTGAACACACTTCATCTGGTTGGTACTTAGATTCAGGATGCTCCAAACATATCAGAGGAGATGAAACCAAACTCTTAAACAAAACCAGATTTGCTGGAGGCAAAGTAGTTTTTGGCGATGGAGTTTCATCCCAGATCATAGGAAAAGGAACCCTGAAAGAAGAGGGAATGCCTACTCTCGAAAATCTACTATTAGTTAAAGGCCTTAAAGCCAACCTCCTAAGTATATCACAATTTTGTGACTCTGACCATACAGTTAACTTTTCAAAGAACAATTGTAAAATTCTAAATGATAATGGTAAATGCATTATTATCGGATTTAGAACACCTCACAATTGTTATACTGTCAAGACTGGTTCTGAAACCTCTAACATTGTCAGAATGGATGACAATGAGATTTGGCATAATCGTATGGGTCACTTACGTTATGATATCCTTGGTAGATTGTCTAGTCAAGAGATTGTTAGAGGAATTACTAAAATTAAACCTATTTCCAGTATTGTCTGTGGTCATTGCCAGGAAGGAAAAATAGTTAAGACTTCGCATAAAAAGGTTAAAGACATCCTCACCTCTAGACCTTTAGATCTCATCCATATGGACCTTATTGGTCCCTCTAGAACTGTTAGTCTTTGTGGACATAGTTATATCCTAGTCATGGTTGATGATTTTACACGATTCACTTGGGTTGCCTTCTTGAAACATAAATCTGACACGTTTCAGAAATTTTGAAAATTTTACTAAGAATTGAAAATGATAAGGACACACAAGTCAATCGCATTCGTAGTGATAGAGGGGGAGAGTTCATAGACACGGGAATAGTTGAATATTGTGACTTCAACGGTTACAAACACGAATTCAGTGCCCCTAAGACTCCTCAGCAGAATGGTGTTGCCGAAAGGAAAAACTGAACTCTTCAAGAGATGGCACGTGTCATGCTGCATCCCAAATCTCTACCTAAATACTTCTGGGTAGAATCTATTAGAACTGCTTGTCATATCATTAATCGTGTTTACCTTAGGAAAAACACTAAAAAAACCTCTTATGAGTTGTGGTACGGTAATAAGCCTAATCTGAAATATCTAAGAACTTTCGGTAGTCAGTGTTATGTCTGTAAAGACAGAGAACATTTGTCTAAATTCGAGACTCGTGGTGATAAAGCCATATTTTTAGGGTACTCCTTAAACAGCCATGCTTATCGTATATACAATCTGCGTACTAAGACCCTTATGGAATCGATAAATGTAATTGTAAGCGACACTATTGTCGAAAATAAGATATCTGAATCACCTATTGTGGTTGAATCTGAAAATGATTTCAAAACTGATTCACCAGAAATACATGACTCATTACCTATTGAGAGTCCAGAAGTACCTGGATGGGTCTCTAAAGATCATCCCATTGACAACGTGGTCGGTAATCCTAATGAGCCTGTTCGTACTAGATCCCAGTTAAGAAATTATGTTAATTATGCATGTTTCGTCTCCCTTGTGGAACCGAAAAATGTTAATGAAGCATTGAATGACACACACTGGATTTGTGCAATGCAGGAAGAACTTTTACAATTTGTCATTCACGATGTGTGTTATCTTGTACCGCGGCCTCAAAACAAAAACGTTATTGGCACACGTTGGATCTTTAAGAACAAATCTGATGAAAATGGGGTAATCCTTAGAAACAAAGCTAGACTAGTTGCTCAAGTTTACTCACAATTAGAAGGGATAGATTTTAGCGAGACATTTTCCCCTGTCACTCGTCTTGAATCTGTTCGACTTCTTTTCGCCATAGCGTGTTACTTAAAATTTACACTTTGTCAAATGGATGTCAGGTCTGCCTTCCTCAATGGAATTCTATCCGAAGAGACGTATGTAGAACAACCCAAAGGGTTCATTGACCCAAAATACCCAGACCATGTCTTTCGTCTAAAAAAGGCTTTGTATGGCTTAAAACAGGCTCCTCGAGCTTGGTATGAACGCCTTTCCAACTTTTTGTTGGATAAGGGTTTTAAGAGAGGAGGAAATGACCAGACCCTCTTTGTCAAACATTTTGACAAAAACATTATTATAGCCCAAGTTTATGTAGACGACATCATCTTTGGGTCTACTTCAACATCTGAAGTCAAATCTTTTTCTGCTATTATGCATAAGGAGTTTCACATGTCCCTTATGGGGGAGCTACAACTTTTCTTAGGATTTCAAGTGAAACAGAATTCTGATGGACTTTTTGTCTCTCAAACTAAGTATGCCTTAGATCTCGTTAATAAATTTGGTTCAGATAATGCTAAAGTTGCCAAAACGCCTATGAGTACTACTGTTAAATTATGTAAAGATGAAAATGGAAAGTCAGTTGATTCCACACTTTATCATAGTATGATTGGTATCCTACTCTATCTAACTGCCTCACGACTAGATATAATGTATGCTGTATGTCTGTGTGCTCGTTACCAGAATAACCCTAAAGAGAGCCATTTATCGTGTGTAAAACGTATAATAAAGTACATAAAGGGCACTCTTAATCTTGGACTTAGGTACACTAATGATACCTGCAGTACCATAATAGGGTATACTGATGCTGATTGGGCCGGTTGTACTGATGACAGTAAAAGTACATCAGGTGCCTGTTATTATGTCGGCAATAATCTAGTAGGTTGGAGTAGCAAAAAACAGAATTGCACATCTTTATCTACAGCTGAGTCTGAATATATAGCAGCTGGAAGTTGCTGTGCTCAATTGTTATGGATAAAACAAATGTTAAGCGACTATGGGATTAAAGAAGATCAGTTACAATTGTATTGTGACAATCAAAGCGCTATTAACATATCTAAAAACCCGGTTCAACACTCGCGAACTAAGCATATTAAGATAAGACATCATTTTATACGCGAACTTGTTGAGACTAAAGAGTTAAAAATCCATTACCTACCTACTGATCTGCAACTTGCAGACATGTTCACTAAACCTTTAGACTGTAAAAGATTTCTGTATTTGCGTAATTCTATTGGTATGGTATGTGCTGATTAAACTCTGAAGACCTTAATTTTTACCCTTTGTCCATTTGAGACAAAATGAGGGAGAAATTGGAGTCTTACGGGTTCAATGTTTTGTTCACAGTTCATCCAAACTGCTTGATCTTAGTGTGCATATTTGCAGGAATCTCTTCTACTGATTGTCTACCATTTCTAGTGTACAAATTTTGTAAATAGTTGAGTTATGTAATTTTTGACCTTCTAGGAAATGGGTAGATAGTATCTTTTGTATAAGATTAGGTTTTATTTTTTTTGGTTCCCTAAGAGTTTAAGTTAACTCAAAGGAGATTTTGTCTCATATTTCCAAAGGGGGAGATTGAAGCACCTTATACCTTTGACTTACTTAAGTCTATACTATATAAGTGTTCAACTAATTTGGAAATAGTGACAAAATTGGTTGTCTAACCTAGAATCCAAAGAACCTCAAAATTATTCTCTCTAATCCTCTTCAATGGTCCAAGAAGGTATAAATTGAATCACACTACACACATTAGAAGTGCATACATGTGTATATATTGCTTAAAATTGATTGTGTGTTAAATTCCTCTTAAAATGTTGTTTTAATAATTTTTTGGGAATTTTTAAACATTTTTAAAATAATGTTTTCATTAATAAAAGTGTGATTATAAAATTTGTGGGGTTAATTTGCTATTTTGAAAATTTTATTTTTCATTGGAATGTTTGATTGGGTAGAATGTAAATGCGCTAGAGACTTCAGGGTGCTGCCTGTAATTATTTTTGACGCGCGTTTGCAAGCCTCTTATATGCCAACACTTGTCACGTTCCTGATGTATCAATTTGTGTTTGTTATGTGAGAGGGTAGCCTGATGGTTTGCTGATCGTTAGATCAATCCTTATCGATGGCCTGCATGTGTTTTAAACCTATCCTTGTGCTATCTCTTTGGACCAATCACATTCAACTTAACCACCGCTATTTTATAACCCTTAGATCAAGTAAATATTAGGAAGACTTAATCTCAGCCCTTGATTTCCTTCGACTATCCAGAACCTTCCTCCAATCCTATAAAATCCCTCTAATTCTCAACCTTTCAAGACTTTTGGCAGTCGTCATTTCTGAGAGAGAAAAAATAGAGAGAAGAGAGAAGTGAGAGATAAGAGAGAAAAGAAAAGAGAGAAGAGAGAGAAAGGGAAAACTGTGTTAGCCAAACCCTAACCCTAACCCTAATCCTAAACACTTCATATCTGATTCAAACCTTCGTATATACAAAATCCCAAACACAAACTTGAGTGTTTGAGAGAGAGTGGTGTTACTGGTTTGTTCATATTGAAGCTGTAACCTCTTGATCTGTGATCTTATTACCAACTTAAACATTTGTGTGAAGATCTGTATTTCTTTTTTATAGAAATTGTAGATCTACACTTTGCATGTTATATTTCACTAGATCTGCATGTTTCTTTCTCGATTTAAGAAAATCTTTACTGATTTAGTTTTGTAAATATTTTATGGTTTCTATTCTTACGAAACTTAACCTTGACCTAGTTGGATTCACACTTGGAGGTTTTCAATCTCACAAATATTTTTATAACAGAGATTGATTAAGATCTTGACCGATTTTGAAGCAAGATGTCCGTGGAATCTGGGACATATTAAAGGTCAAAAAGGTTTCTAGTTCTGTAAGAAATAAAGAAAAGAAAATCACAGCATATAGTCTTTATATGTAATTTTTCTAGGACTGTCTGTAAATCTAAGTGTGTGTGAGTTCATGCATGTTGATAGGAATCACATCACAAACACTTAACACACTACCACACTGGAAGTGTTGTGAATAAGATAAAAGATTATTGAGTCGACGCAAGGAAGCTAAAGCAAAAGGAAGTTATCAAACTGGAAGAACATCATCAACAATCAGATCTATGAAAAGTTAGAAGGACACCAAGTGGGGTATATTCCTAAACTTAGAATAGGTTGATTTGTGTGCATGTATGTTGTATTGTTTGTAACTGTTATTTGTTGTTAGTGGATTTTTACTTTTGTGACTTAGAAGTCACCGTGGATGTTTCCTCTATTGGGAGAGGTTTTACCACGTTAAAAACTGTGTGTTCTGATTATCTTCATCTACTCATCTCATTCTATAGTGTGCTGAATTTTTGAAACTATCTTAGTTTTAAAACTGATTACAAAGTCTTGATTATTCTCGTACATAAGTTTTTGTAAACACATCTTGTTGTTTATAAGTTTTATTTTCAAAAGAAAAGGGTTTCTTCAACAAACATCTCGGAGTTGCTTATACAGTTTAATCTTGTATTAAACGACATTAGCAACGTTGTTCAGAGTGGACGCAAGGAAAGCTAAAGCAAAGGAGAAGTTATCAAACTGGAAGAACATCATCAACAATCAGATCTACAAGAAGTTAGAAGGACACCAAGTGGGGTATATTCCTAAACTTAGAATAGGCTGAGTTGTGTGCATGTATGTTGTATTTTTTGTAACTGCTATTTGTTTTTAGTGGATTTTTACTTTCGTGACTTAGAAGTCACCGTGGATGTTTCCTCTATTGGGAGAGGTTTTACCACGTTAAAAATAGTGTGTTCTGATTATCTTCATCTCCTCATCTCATTCTATAGTGTGCTGATTTTTTGAAACTATCTTAGTTTTAAAACTGATTACAAAGTCTTGGTTATTCTCGTACATAAGTTTTAGTAAACACATATTGTTGTTTATCTTTTTATTTTTAAAAGAAAAGGGTTTCTTCAACAAACATCTCGGAGTTGCTTATACAGTTTAATCTTGTATTAAACGACATTAGTGACGTTTTTCACACCTCCCTCCATTTTGTCAGATATAGAGAACCACATTTGTCCAGTCTCCACAGCCAACATCTTGGAAACTACTATCCTCCATAACCACTTCATGTAGTCCCCTGAGATATACCAGACTCTTCTAACAAACCGGGATGGACCGATCGACGCTTGATGATTCTCCCATAAAGAGACAATCCGCATGCGCATATGCTCTATCAAATCCTCCACATGAAAGAATTCTAGTGTCCGAGGTAGAACAATTTATTCCTAGCCAAATTGGAACAGAAGCCGCCAGGGAAAGTAAAAAGAGGTCTTCTTGATGCCAACCAATCAAACATACTAGTATTCCCCCAATTCCAGAATGGGCAGTAGCTCCCACCACCAAGGCACTGACCAATGCAAGCCTCGGGGCATTGCCCTATAAACTATTTCTCCCAGCTCTCAATGTCCAGGCCTACACTGATAGAGTAGTGTGAAAAGAAGTTTGGAACAATCGACACAGGATACTCAGGTGGGACCGCCATTCGGAACCTCTCCGACAGTCACATGAACAACATTATGGGGCTACCCCTCGGGAAGTCAGAACGACCTTCCCTCCAGGTATCCAGACCATTCAAAGTCTCTGAAAATATCATCGCTGTAGGATTGTGACAGTACGACATCCAAGAAGTAATGGCTAGAATTTGTAAGTTCACTAGTAATTCCTGAGTCACCAATAACAGTTTTGAAACCAAGCCCAAGATGACGGCTCCATCATAGCCATCACCACTAACATCCTGTAAATGCACATAATGCAACTCAACAGGAAGAAATATCATTCCTCCAGTAACTAGTGATCTACTCGCCGAAGGCGAGATATGGATGAGTCCCTCTAACAGCTCTCGAGGGAACCGGGAAAACTCAGGCATAGTCGCACTAGGATTTATACCCAATATGGCAGAGAACTCATCATAGGTCGGACATACCTCATCCAACCAGAAACAAAAAACATGGTCCTTAGGGTACCAGAACTCCATCTCCGCCATAAGCAGACTCAACGCATGTTGAAAGCATTGTAGTCAACATTGTAAGAACACATTGCTTCCAAAATTTTGAGGTAGTTGGAAAACTCAACATTACCAGGGAGAGCCATTTCAATAAATTAATCAAAGAAGAATGCAAAAGGAAAAGAATGTGTAGGTGTGAAGAAAATGCTCCACACATACCCTTATATATACTTGAAAACCCTCAAACAAAGACAAGGAACCCTATAGAAATCGGAGAAAAATTGACCCCATCAAGTACCAAGAAATTGAAGAAAGTGCAATCTAAGTCTTGGATTGATTAGATTAGATTGAACTGATATGCCGATAAGCATGACAGGGGTCATGCCGCTCGACAACTCCCTATTTTTGAAAATTTTCCTTTTTCCTTTTTTGTCAAAACCAAAAAACTCAATAAAATATTTTCTATTCTAATAAAAATCCCGGATTTTCTTCTCTTTATTCTTTTTACTTGTTTTGTTTTCGAAATGAATCCTCTCCAAATCATTTTAATCCTTTTTACGGTTTCAGCAGCAAAGTAAAAAGAACATGTGCATTAAGTCATGAAAAACAAAAATCAATAAAAACTTCATTTTAATTGCATGAATATTTGCTATGTTACATCAATTTTGTAGGAAGAAAATAAAACTACATCGGTACTCAACTCAAATCCAATTTCTATCCCTTTCTCTCCCTCTTTCTCTCACCCACTTACTTTTTCCCTCTCTCTTCACTTACAATTGCTCTTTCTTTATCTTTCTTCTCTTTCTCTCTAGGAACCTCCTTCCCTGCGAAGTTCTCTTCCCCTAGTGAGAAGACGACGTACCACCACTCCCTGAGCCAGACCCTTCCTTAGACGAGGCAGACGGCACCAGACAAGAAAGAACCGAAATCGCATCCTGAATGTGGGTGGTTACCGAAGATATCCAATCCAAAACATTCTTTAGCTAAGTGGTGGAGACCCGAATATGCTGCAAAGAGAAATAGAAATCAGCAAATCAGTCAATCTGAAGCAGAGGAAGAAATCAGAAAATTAAAAATTCAAAGAGATGAAAGGTATACCGATGGATCAAGGACCTCCTCATTGAAACCCAGATCCTCTGTATCCATAGCATTAGGACGGTGCAGAAAATGTATCAACCTTCCAGCAGCTCTTTAGATGTTATAAGAAGGAGGGTCGAGTCGCACAAATGAAACCTCTGAGGTCGTCGTAGCCATCGCCGATGACGACGCACCACCTGCGATGTAGGAGTACCCCACCGACCGACTCGAACCCTCCTGGGGGAGATTCATCGCATCATATGTGCTGGTTGGCATCAACCAGGTCGACACAAAGTCCAAGTAATCATACACCACCACCGTGTAAGAATAGGATGAGTAAGTCTCGCCCATCATTATCGCTACCCGCGCATCATTTTCCATCTCCCTAACTCACCTCATATACACTCGGGGCCTCGCCGATGGCACCACAACCTCATACTCCATAACCCGTCGAACTACTCTCTCTCCCTAAGGTACCAGGACTAGCCAAACTCATGCACCAGCAAACACTGGATCTGCACATTCCCCCCAATTAATCCCGAGTGTTGAATGGCCGTCCCCCAAGGATAGAAGGCCACCTACGAAATCCCCAATAGTTAAAGATCAATATTAGAAAAGATCATAAAGGAAAAATGATCTTATAAGAAGAAAGAAGAGTTACCCTCTCGCTCGTCAGGTCGTTCAAGACCTGACGCACCGCTTCCAAAGAGAGAGAATTCTTTAACTGTCGATTGGACTTCTTCTACGGTACATCCGATAAAAGTCCCCAACAGACTCGTCCTTTAAAGCTATCAACTGGGTGTTATACCCAATCACCTCATAGAACCACGTCTATAAAGGGCAAAAGGTCAACAATAAAGAAATCAAGAATAAAATGCATAAAGGAAAAATGCAAATGCATAATGGAAAATGCGCAAAATAAAGAATACCTCCAGAAGATATGTGGCTCCAATTAAAGTTTATCGGTAGCACTGGATGAACGCATCTAGAGAAGAATAAAGTCTCACCAAGGTTAGGCTCCCCCAGCCATAAAGAGGGACGTTCGAAAAGAGGGACGTTTGAAAAAACACCCTCAGAAAAGTCAAAAACCACAAGTGGACGACGTCGCCACTAAGAAGCCTCCCAACACTAGTAGAATAAACAAACGGGCCATTTGTTGCACCTGCATCCCGTCCTCCTCATCAATCCTCCTACTCAATAATAACTCCCTCAGAAGAGACAAACAAAGAGAGTCCCCAGCTACTACCCTCTGCACATCACCTAACCCTGTCATCACCGCCGCTAGCATCACCCTTAAAGTCGTATCCACCTTAATCTGCACCCCTTGCAGTCCAGCCCTAATAGATATTGCACATATATCATAGTCACCATCATCTCCCCAAAGCCAAAGTGAAAGGTATGGGTGGTGTCCCACCACCTCTCCCCCAGAGCACAAGAACAACCATCGAATGAGGCATCTCATCTAGCATAGATGTCACTCTCCCAAAATAGGTCGATGACACCACTCAACTCATCACCAACGAAAGGTTCTCCTAAATGTACCTAAGCCCCATCATCCCTCAACCTCGTAGAGTCGACATAGAGGCATCAAACTGTGAAAACCAAAAATAAATAACCTTCACATAGCCATCAGGGTTCACCACCCTAAAAGTATGATGACGCGACAGCTCGCACAAGAGGGTCCGCTCATCTGCAATAGGCTTGAATGATTCGAACGAATTCTCGCTACCCAACGCAAGGGGCGCCCTAGCCCTCTATTCCAAGTTGGACCAATCATCAACATTGAGCCACGCCATGTGTGTTGCGCTACTTAAGAAATCATACATCTCTTGATTTTTGAATGCTAAAACACTTCGCAAAAGGTAATTTTAGAAGAAGGCAAGTTAAAAAGCTATGAAAAATGAGGAGAACCTGCTCCCTTTTATAGGAGACTATGGGGAATGTAGATCGGCATCTCCACCGATCGGCACTATCCCTTCACCTGATCGAGGTACCCCAAAAGACCATGCCATTATTTCTTGGCACCCTTCAAATCATGCCGATCGGCACCCTCTCTAAAATTGTATACAAAAATTCTCAAAAACTGCTAGAAAATTTTAAAAACTCCTCAAAATATTCCTAGAAATACCAAATGAATTTTAGAACGTTTTTCACCAATTTTTTTTTACCACACTCATATCCCCAGTGTAACCACAAGAAACATATCCCTAGTGGAGTCCCTAAATTTCCCCAAGAAAAGTTAAGCCCTTAGAATTGGTCCCCTCTACTTAAGCCCTTAGAATTGGATTCGACCCTCAGAATTTGTCGCTTCTACTTAAGCCCTTAGAGTTTGCTTTGACTTAAAGAATTGGATTCAACCCTCAGAATTGGTCATTTCTTTTAAGCCCTCAAAATTGGCTTCGGCCTTCAGAATTGGTCGCTTCTACTTAAGCCCTCAGAATTGGTCGCTTTTACTTAAGCCCTTAGAGTTGGTCTTGACCCTCAAAATTGGTCATCTCTACTTAAGCCCACAGAATTAGCTTCGACCCTTAGAATTTGTCGCTTCTACTTAAGCCCTCAAAAGTGGGCTTCGAGCCACATAATTGGTCATCTCTTCTGAAGCCCGCAAAATTGGCTTCGACCATCAAAATTGGTCATCTCTATCTTAAGCCCTCAGAATTGGCTTCGACCCGCAGAATTGGTCATCTCTACTTAAGCTCGTATAATTAGTTTCGACCCTCATAATTCGTCATATCTATCTTAAGCCCGTAGAATTGGCTTTGACTCGTAGAATTAGTCACCTCTACTTAAGCCTATAAATTAGCTTTGACCCTTAGAATTGGTCATCTTTACTTAAGTCCGCATAATTGAATTTGACCCTCAGAATTGGTTACCTCTATCTTAAGCCCGAAGAATTGACTTTGATCCGCAGAATTGGTCATCTGCACTTAAGCCCTCAGAATTGTCTTCGACCCACATAATTGGTCGCTTTTACTTAAGCCCTCAGAATTGGATTCGACCGGCAGAATTGGTCACTACAGCTTAGGTCCTTAGAATAGACCTCATCCCACAGAATTGGTCGCTCCCTACCTTCGGCCTCAGTTGTCACCTCCTTTAGGTCCTCAAAATTGTCCATTCCCAGCATCACCTTATCTCCTCAGAATTAACCTCGACCCTCTGAACCGGTCATCCCCATCCCTTAGGTCCATAAAATCGACCTCTTTTCAAAACATCATGCGGTGTTTATTCGACGGATTTTACTTGTCCCAAGCTCAACGTCGAGGGTATCTATAGAGCCCACATTTTAGGACTACCTAAGTCTCTCCGTAGGTCCCTAGAACCTCCCCATTTCACTAAAAATCCTAGATCATACTCCGAGTACTGATCTAAATGCCATCGAGCACTCTCGATCCCCGTTTGACTCCAATCGACTTTATCATCAGAGCGAAAGAACTTTAAATCTTCAAAGGGCTCTAAATCCCCTTTTAAATGGTCCGTCTCATGCATGAATCGGCATAATGGTTCGAACGAACAAACTATTTTACTACTAAAAATCAATTTGGAGGCCACCGGGCGCTCCCAGGCCCTAATTTGACCCCAATTAACATCATTGTCAGAGAAAAAGCTCTTTGAATCTTCGAAGGGCACTAAAACCCCTTTCCAACGGGCCACCCCATGCGCGAAATGACATAACCATTCGGACGAACAATTCGTTTTCCTTTAAAAATTAATTCGGAGGCCATTGGGCTCTGTTTGATTAAGGTCAACTCTTCAGCTCGAATGAGAGTGAATGAATCTCCTAAGGGCACTGAACACACTTTCCAATGGTCTGTGCCGTGTGTGATTCTGACTTACGATATGGATGAACAATCCTTTTTACTCTGAAAGGTCACCGGGCGGTTTCAGAACCCGGTTGACCAAGGTCCACTTTCCAAACCTTTCCAATAATCCACCTCGTGAGCGATTCTGACTTACCATGCGAACGAATGATCTATTTTGTTTCGATGATCTCCTATCCAAAGGACTGATGTATGCTTTCGAGCCATATTTAACCCAAAATTAACTCCCGGACCTAGGAGCGATTCTTGAAGGTCTCTGAATTACCTTTCTAACGGTATGTCTCATGCATGATTTGGATTAACGTATCGCGTTCTATGATTATTTTTCCAGAAAAATCTGCATGAGGCTTCTAATTGACGGGTCCATTCCCCAGCCTATCGATAGTGTGTCAAGGGTCACCTGCCGATGGGCAGGGCTAGGTCCATACCGATCAGCATCCCCCCAACCCTATAAATAGAGTTCATGACCTCACTTTCAAGGCACACCTTAGATCTATCGGAATTAGTGATCTCAACAACATTCTCTCGAAATCAGTGAAGTTCCTCTATGTGAAGTTCCATTCAAGCTTACATTCCCATCCTTTTCATCCCCAATTTCGTAAAATCACATTCTCTCTCATCCAATATTCATCCACATTCAAGGGAGTTCATCCAAGATCAAAGATCAAGCTTCAAAGAAGGTCCAAATCCTTCCCCCTCTATTTAAATTTCTTGTTTGCATAAATTACATTAGATTCATAATCTAGTTCTTACTTTAGTTCATATACATTAACCTCTTACACTTTTATTAGTATATTTCACATACTTTATTTTCTATAAAAAAATCCAAAACAAAGAAAAAAGGGTTACATCTATAAATTCCGAACGTGATTATCCCTCACACTATTTCAAAACTAAAACACATTTTTTACACACATACCTAGAATAAAATCCCGTTCGAATATATGGTATAAACCCCACCCCCATGCCTTAAGCGAACTACATGGACTTTGATGCCTTTATAGGCTACGTAGGCATTTCGTATTAAAACTCAAGACTCGAGTCCAATTTTTCAATTTTCCAATCTTCTAATTTTATATTTACCAAATTTACAATTTTCCCAAATCCCCCATTTTAGCATTTATCACATCCTTACATTATTATACATATTATGTTGGTAGTCCTTTTTAGCGTTTTATCCAACACATATTATCGTTTCACCATAACGATCAATATCACGATAAACACCTAAATCGTATTTTACAAAATATTTTAGGAACATTCATGTGGATGACCTCACTATATCTCTTCTATGGTATGAGTTGGGCAATTCCGATCTCCATTATATATACACGCGCACACATTTCAAAGAGAAATAAAAGAAAATAATAACACATGCCCATGAGAGACCGAAAGGGCTGGATGGGTGCCTAACAGTTTCCCATTCATTAACTTAGCCCCCGAACCTTCGAACTATTAGTTTCGTATGCATCAGTTTGTCTTCAATGTTGCTCTCTCGAGGCGGAGACATGTTATTTTTCCTGTTTTTTTCAAAATAGGCTGACGACTCTATATCTTTACATAAATCCCACATCAATGACGGCCGAAGCGTTCCTAAGTAGGGCATGAGACCTTTCAATCCCCCTTCCTTCTCCATTCCCCCCTCTGGGAAGCAGAGGAAAGGCAGAGGGCATGCTCTTTGATTTGGATGGCCACAAATAGTATGTGTGTTGGACATTTAATTATATAAATAATCCAATAATATCGAGATAGCGCACTCTCAAATTGGTATTAGATCCGGTTACATAAAAATACCGTGTTATCTTTTTTTCACACAATTTTTTCTTTGATATCAATTTTAAAAAAAATGTTGATCTTTGAAAAGCCGAATTTTAATGGAGAATATGTATAATAGAGTGCCCATGTTTGATGGTATTAATTATGCTTATTGAAAATAAAGGATAGGTTTTGTATTGAAATCCATGGATGAGCAAGTTTGGATAGTTTGTGAAAGAGTGTGGACTCCTCACACGATCACTATTGATAATGTTGTTGTCCCTAAACCATTTCTTCCTGGAATGATGAGGAATTTAAGTGGAGTAATTAACTCTCATGGACTTAGTTGTATTTTAGGAGACATTACCCCTGACGAGTTCTATCACATTATGATGTGTACTACGTCTAAGGAAGAATGGGATACCCTCTAGCACACTCACGAGGGTATGAACGCTATAAAAGTGTCGACGCTTTAAAATTTGACTATCCAATTTGAGACCATCACTATGTAAGAGTCTGAGTCCTTTGACGAGTTTTATGTGCAGTATCGGACATTGTTAATTCGAGTTTTAATTTGCATGAGAATATTTCAGAAATAAGAGTTGTGAATTTTTTTGAGGTTACTCCCTGCTCGCTTTATTGCTAAGGTCACCGTGCTTAATTCCTTAGGGAACCTAGACACTCTTAGGTTAGAAGAACTTGTAGGAGATCTTCAAACGTATAAGATAGACATGTTACCTAAAACCATTAAACTTAAGGAAGGGGTATCTGTAAATAATCAAACTAAGAAAAAGAAGAAAGAAAAAGTTTATGAGTCTAATATGAGGGTGATTGTGATTTTGATGACTTGGCCTTGTTTGCAAAATTTTTAAAAAGTTTCTCAAATTTTCCAAAAGTAATTATTCCAATAAAAAGATTTTTGACAAAAAAAAAGAAGGATGAAGTGAAGAGTACGGTGCGAAAGAAGAAAATGTAAGTGTTATGAGTGCGAGGTAAAAGAGCACAAGGCCCATGAGTGTCCCATTAAGCTAAAGAGAAAGTGAAAATAGATTGCAAATAAATCCACTCTTAGCGATAGTGACATCTATTCGGTTGATTCAGGGGGAGAATGACCACATGAACCGTGCATTGTGTTCATGACTAGTCATGTTAGCACTTCTAGTTTGTCCCACACCGATGAGGGCATACTAAAATGTGAAAGCCTCGATGATGTTTCGATTCATTAGGGCGATAATGAGTTTGAGGATGAAATTTTGAGTGAGGGAGAAGGGGATCACCAAAAGGAGTTTTGTGATCTTTGCACCGAGACATTGAATATGAAAAGATTAATATGGAGAGGTGGAAGTTTTGAGGGTGTATGAGGCATCAACGAGTTAACTCGAGAAGGTGAATGTTTCTTTATGCGAGAAATTAATCATTTTAGGCTGGAAAAAGAGTGATTTGACCAACACCATGGCTAGTCTTACGAGAGATATTCAGTCTTCATTAGAGACTCGTGAGAAACTTGTAGCTTGTGTATCCCAACTCAAGAGAGATCTCTAACGTGCCCCGGATGTCAATTTTACTTTAGTGGACACATCGAAGAAGATAGGAAAGATACTCCTCGGTCCTTCTTTAAATAACGTTGAGAGGCTAGGAATAGATTATGATAGTGCATCCACTCCTCATGTTGCACTCGAGACGGTTCCCAACTTTTTGTTAGGTCCATATGGACCTTGATCAAACCCACCCAAGAGAAGTCATCCTAGACATTTTAAGAAAGGTGGACCCAAGCCCGTGTATGTTTGTGCCCATTGCAAGAAAGAAGGTCACCTTATGAAATTTTTCTTTAAGTTAGGTAGAGTGTATCATAGGTAACTTTCACGATATGCTATCACATGTGTTCCTATAAGAGTTCTTGCACGCACTCCCACACATGTTACTTTGCAGGTCCTGCACATCACATGAGAGATTTTGGGTGTTTTTGAGAACAAGTTGAGTATATAATCAAAGCTTTACAAAATTTGATGAAGGAATTTCTTAGGATGTCATCTCCTTTTGAGAGCTCCTCCCAGCCTAATAATTGGAGTTGAGACTTATTTTTAGTATAGGATCTTTTCATGTTCATCTTGTACATGCCTATTACTAGTGTGTACTATCATTGTACTTATATTTTTCATTTTTATATATCTTTCAAAAAATTCACAAATAGTTTTTTTTCTTGATATTTATTGAAAAATACAAAAAGATTTTCGATTTTCTTTTAATAAAAAGTGAAAAGTAAAAAAAAAAATATTGTTTATAAAATTTTTGAAAAATAAAAAAAGAGTTTTGTATTTTTTATGCCTTATGTGGATGAACATTAAAGATGTCCGAGTCACCCATTCATTCCATTCCCACATGACTATTTTTTAGTGTTTTGAGACGTGACATCATTCATTTATATACTTTATAATGTGTGGAGTGATTAAGAGGTGATATGATGACAACTTGCTACATTTTTTACTCTTTGTCACCTTTAATGGACACGAGCACAAATTTATTTGAGTATTGTACTTACCTATCACGTGTCGACTGTAGTGTTTTCATCTCAATCATGCTTTTAAAACGAACCAAATGTGAAAAATGACAAAATAAAATTAGTGCATGTAAGAACCATCGCCCGGATTGAATAAATAAAAAATCATTTTTTCAATAAAATTGGTATATTTTAAGAAATGGAATCGGGCTACAAAAGATGGGTTAACGTTGCATTTACAAAGAAAAGAGCCAAAAAGATTAAAGTCACTTAAAAACAAAATGAAGTGTCAGAACAATTTATAAGAACATTGATGCTTAACTACTGTAGGGGGAGTCCCCACCAAATAATGATTTAGTTAATTCGATGCCTAACAGATAAGGAAGGAAGATAAAGATCACCTGAGGGAGTTTCCTCGAAGATCCTCCACATACGTGATTAGAAGAATCTAGCTCGAAGATCAAAGTCACTCGAATGACAATAGTTTGTAATATGAAACATAATGTATTTTATCATGTACTTTATTTTACACTATATTGCGAGCGAGGTTATTCGGTATTGATATACCCAAGTATGACCTCGGCCCATAGGTACCTACCTCGGCCATGATGAGAGCCGAGACGATGACCGACCCCCCAGTGCGTCGGGGTCCACGATATCATACCTCGGCCAAGGCCGACACTACCACATGCATCTCCCCAAGGACACTTCTCATGTCACCGATGTCAACATCCACCCCAGGTACCAAGGAATAGTAACCCCAGTCAACAGTGGGCAGAGATAACAAGAAACTCCATGCATCTTCAACATGAACCTTACCTCGGCTTAGGCAGAGGTTACCAAAGGCATTACTTATCACCATCACGCCCTGTCCCAGCCCTGGCCGACACCAGCATACACCTCGGACTACATCAGGCCGAGACACCTCATGGCACCTCGCAGATTGAGCGGACGACCGACCTTTATAGCTCGGCCTCTCCTAGGCCGAGTCCATTCACCAACATGGCTGCCGAAGCATCTGTTGACATTTGGATAAGGACACCTGGACATAAATCAGTTATAACAACATTATTCTCCACATGTGGGGGAATATTTCATCATCATTACCTACATGAGGCCATGACAAGTGTCACACCCTCATTGGTGAGGAAATCACACACATGCACATTACATGCATAGGGGGTACATTACACCCCCTAGGCATTATATAAAGGGATCATCCCCTACCTTGCAAAAGGATCCAGATATCAAAACCCTAGCTAAAACTCTGTCTAAACACACACAGTAGAGAGAGAAAGAGCTTGAGAGGTTGTATCCATGGCCATTAGTGCCTTCTTTCAGTGATATTATTCACACACACACTCACACTGGACGTAGGCCGGATTGGCTGAACCACTTATATTCAGGTGTCATTCCTCTTATCCTCACCTCATTCTAATCTTCTTTATACAGCTGTGCTGCCATTGTTGTGTCTAAATTGAGCTTGCAAACACCTCACCTGGTGGTGCTGATTCCCAGCATCATCATTTTGGCGCCGTCTGTGGGAACTGAGAGGCTATCTCTTCCTCTTTTTCTGCTTTACCTCACCGGAGACTCTGGTGGTGAACCAGAAACCACCCCTGGTGTGGAGCTGTTTCACCATTGAAAGAGGTCCTTTCAGGTATTAAGATCACCTGCAACTAAAAGCTCTATACAGTTTTAACACATGGCACCAGACTTGCCGCCGCCTCTTCCGCCGCCCGGAGGCGGAGGAGCTAGCTCCAGTCAGGCTCCTCCCCAGTCCGAAATGGCGGAGGTGGTAGCTGCCTTGAAATCTTTGGTTGCATCACAACAAGCGATGAAGGAGCAATTTGTACAGCTCAGCCAAACCATGATGATGAGACCGCCTGGGACCTCACCGGATATGATCACTTCGGCGGCGATTCATCCACAGCCAGACGCCAGGGGACCACCCCAGGCACCGGTAAAGGACCAACCTGCACCTCAGCGGAGGAGGGACGTTGCTGACCCTAGGCGCTTGCGCCTGGGGAGGCAAGGAAACCCTTGCCCGGAAGACAGGTATGATGACCTAGGAGCAGAAGAGCCCCCGGAAGACTGCTGGGAGCCATATGAGGTGTCAGATAACACCGTACGACCTCTTAGGCAAAGTCAAGGATGTATCGGCCGAAGAAGAGATGAGTCCCAACAGAGAGGGTCGGACGTTGATAGGCAGAGCCAAGGATGTGTCGGCCGAAGAAGAGATGAGGCCCATCAGAGGGGGTCGGCCTTCAACAGGTTGAGTAGAGGCTCGGCCTTCTAGAGGCTGGGACCAGTTAATGACCTAAGGCATAGGCTATCAAGGTCAAGGAGTGCAGCAGGCTCCCAAAGAGGGGATAGGCAGGCTCGGCCAGATCAAGGCCGACCCATAGAGAGAAGAGCCAGGGAGCCGGAAGAGGTCAACAGTCAGCGGGTCACGGCTGGGGAACCCTCTGTCCACCGCAGAGAGGTGGCAGGTGATAACCTCGGCCAAGTTGATGGAAGAAGACCCTGGAATGACTCAATCCAACGTCTCGAGGAGAAGATAGGGGACCTCATGAAGAGTAGGGATCCATTACAAAGGGGCTACTCAGAGGGCTCCCCGTTTGTAGCTAGGATAGTGGGGTTCCCAACACCCGCTAAGTTCAAGCCCCCTACAGTGACTCCTAAATATGATGGCAGCACTAACCTAGTGCACCATATCGAGATGTATCAGTCAGCCGCAGATATTTACTCGATGCCTGATGAGATGAAGTGCAGGGCCTTCTCAGGGACCTTAACAGGGGCCGCGCATAGCTGGTTCACCTCTCTTCCAAAGAATTCAATCGAAAACTTCAAGGGGTTGGCCGAGCAGCTCATCCATAACTTCTGCTTTGGGGTAAGACCTCAGAAGAAGACTACCCACCTCCTATATGTCAAACAGGCTAAGGGTGAAAGCCTGAGAGACTACATAGCAAGATTCAACAAGGAGAAGTTAGAGGTGGAGGACTATGAAGAGAGCATAGCCATGACCTCCCTTATAGGAGGCCTCCAGAAGGGAAATCTACTATGGAAGCTGGCGGAAGACCCCCCCCAAGTCTATGGCAGAGCTGCTGTCCACTGCAGGAAAAGTGATGAATGCGGAAGAAGCGATGGCCGCCAAATACGAGGAGGAGAACCGTGGTAGTGCTGGGAGGTCCCAGGGCAAGAAAGAAGGGAAGAAGCGGTCAGCAGATGACAAGTTCGCTCATTACACTCCTCTGACTGTGAGCTCTGAACACATTCTTAATGAGATCAAGAGTGACCGGGCTCTGAGGTGGCCAGAGAAGTTGAAGGCTCCGCCACATAAGAGGAATAAAAACCTCTGGTGCGAGTTCCATCAGGATCACGGCCATGTCACAGACAGATGCTTTGCCCTGTAGGACGAGATTGAGAAGATGCTGAAATCTGGGAAGCTAAGAAAGTATGTGGATGGCAAGGCCCCAAAAGGTGGCAGAGAAGACCCTAGGAAGAGAAGAGACGACAGGTGCCGTGGTGATGTCCCGGCTAGAAGGCATGATGACTCAGAGGGTGATGATGGAGATGACCCAGATCTCCCACCTAGGGATGACAACACCCCAGTGAAGAGGGTAGGAATGATCTCCTTTGGTGTTAGCACCATATGTGGGGGATTCGCAGGGGGTGGCTCTGAGGTAGCTGATAGAAAGGCTCATGTAGAGGAGGCAAAGTCGGTGGTCAGGCCAGAGGTTGTGAACCTGATGTCTTCTGACGCCGTGCAGAAAAGAACGAAGGTGGACATGGACACCCTAGTGGTGGGTTTCTCCCGGCTCGACTTCAAGGGCATCTTAGCCCCCCATGATGACCCCTTGGTCATAACGACAAGGGTGCATGGGTGCGACGTAGGGAGAATCCTCATAGATGGGAGAATCCTCAAGAGCTTGGGTCTTAGCAGATCAAGGCTAGTGCCATACCACCCCCCCTTGATAGGCTTCAGTGGTGAGAAAGTGCACCCATTAGGCATGTATGAGATGGATGTGCGTATGGGGGATGAGTGGCCTAAGAGGCTGACTAAGAAGATAAACTTTTTTGTGATGGATGAGAATGTCTTCTCGGCTTACAACCTCATCATCGGAAGAGTAGCCCTAAAGGAGTTTGAAGCCGTGCCATCAACGGTCCATCAAATGCTAAAATTCCCGACCCTTTATGGGGTAGGGGAAGTGCAGGGAGATCAGACCACGACACGGGAGTGTTACTTCAACTCAGCTGAAGAGAGGGAGGCCCGTAAGAGAGCAACGGTCACCTACAACATAGACACTCTTAACCCGAGAGATGAAACAAAGCTAATGAAGGGCGAGGCCGCGGAAGAGGTAGAATCCATCGTACTCAATGAGGACGAGCCAGAAAAAACCATCCAGGTCGGTAAGGCCCTAGAACCAAAGATTAAGGAAGAGCTGGTAAGCCTTCTCAGGAAAAGGCAGAGTGTCTTCGCCTGGAGCCACATCGATATGCCTGGTATAGATCCTAAGGTCATGACTCACAAACTCAACGTGGACAGATATGCCAGGCCAATCAAGCAGAGGAGAAGAATTTACTCCAGAGAGAAGTATGAGGTCATTCGGGAAGAGGTGAAAAAGTTAGAAGAGGCCGAGTTCATACGAGAGGTCACCTATCCAGAGTGGCTCTCAAATGCAGTGATCGTGCCTAAGGCCAATGGAAAGTGGCGGATGTGTGTAGATTTCACAGACCTGAATAGGTCTTGCCCGAAGGACAGCTATCCCCTACCTAGGATAGACCAGATGGTGGACGCAACAGCAGGGCACGAGCTCATGAGCTTCATGGATGCTTATTCCGGTTATAACCAAATCTTCATGGACGCCGAAGACTCTGAGAAGACAGCCTTCATCACTGAAAAGGGGACGTATTGTTATAAGGTGATGCCCTTTGGTCTGAAGAACGCGGGGGCAACATATCAGCGTCTCGTCAATAGGATGTTCGAGGAACAGATAGGTAAGACCATAGAGGTGTACGTGGACGATATGCTAACGAAGAGCCTGAAGGCATGTACTCACGTGACAGACCTTGAGAAGACCTTTGATGTCATGGACTCGTACAGAATGAAGCTCAACCCGGCGAAATGTGTCTTCGGGGTAGGAGCTGGGAAGTTCCTGGGGTTCATCGTTAATCAAAGAGGGATTGAGGCAAACCCAGAGAAGATCAAGGCATTGCTCGACATGAAGACTCCTAGAAGTACCAAGGATGTCCAAAGACTCACTGGAAGAGTGGCAGCCCTGAACAGGTTTGTTTCCAGGGCAACGGATAAGTGCCTCCCCTTCTTCAAGGTTCTAAGGAAAGCCTTCCAGTGGGATGAAGAGTGTGAAAAAGCCTTTGATCAACTCAAGTCCTACTTAGGGTCTCCCTTGCTGCTGTCCCGGCCCATCGCGGGAGAAAGGTTATTTGTGTATCTAGCAGTCTCTGAGTCAGCCATTAGCGCGGCCATCATACGAGAAGAGGATGGAGTTCAGAGGCCTGTGTACTTTAACAGTAAGGCCCTACAAGGGTCTGAACAGAACTATCCCCGGATGGAGAAGTTGGCTTATGCTCTTATCCATGCTTCAAGGAAAATGAAACCCTACTTTCAAGATCACTCTATGACAGTCCTCACGGACACCCCACTAAGGCAGGTCCTGCACAAGCCTGAGAAGTCCGGAAGATTGATGGCCTGGGCCATTGAACTAGGAGAGTATGATCTTACTTACCAACCCAGGACAGCCATTAAGGGACAGGCCCTTGCTGACTTTGTCGCAGAGTTCACTTGGGAAGAGACTGAGTCAGAGAATAGCTTGGAAATCGGCGAAGAGAAGGGCCAAGGTGTCTCCCGAGATCCGAAAGAGATAGACCCGCACGTCTTCCGGGGCCAAGAAAAGGTTGTACCAGGCAGGGCCCGGAGGAGAGTAGAAGAAAATGAAGAGGATCGATACCTCTTCGAAAAAGGAGTGATGAGAGAAGGGGTCTTCTCTTTAGATGAAGACGTGTGGAGCCTCTTCGTGTATGGATCCTCCTGTGACGGTGGAAGCAGCGCGGGGCTAGTACTCTCAGCACCAGATGGCTCCAACATTGAGTATGCCTTAAGGTTCAACTTCCAGGCTTCAAACAATGAGTCCGAGTATGAGGCCATGATAGCGGGCCTCCTATTGGCAACAACTCTGCGGGTAAAGCGGCTCCTACTACATAGCGACTCAAGGTTAGTTGTTAACCAAGTGTTGGGGGCGTACGAGGCCAAGGACGAGAGGATGGCCAGGTACTTAAAAAAGGTGAGGGGGCTGCTAGAGTTTTTTGAAGAGGCCAAACTGAAGAGAGTACCTAGACTGAGCAATAACCACGCTGATGGATTGGCGAGGCTGGCCTCGGCAATGAAGACAGACTTGGGAAGAACCATCCCAATTGAAGTCCTGGGAAAGGCAAGCATCGAGGAGGACGAGGTATACAGCCCTTGTCATAACGTAAACCTAGGGGACTCTTGGATCGACCCGCTCGTTAGATACTTAAGAGAGGGGGAGCTACCTGAGTCCAAACTGGAAAGAAGAAAGTTGAGGTACAGAGCTGCCAAGTTCTCTTTGGTAGGGGATGTCTTGTACAAAAAGGGGTTCCTCTTGCCCCTCCTCAGATGTGTGCATCCCATGGAGGTAACCCGGGTCTTGCAAGAGGTTCATGAGGGCTCTTGCTCTAGCCATATAGGAGGAAGACCCTTAGCCAAGAGAATAATCACTCAGGGATACTGGTGGCCAACCTTGTCTAGGGACGCTACCGACTATGTGAAGAGGTGCGACAAATGTCAGAGGTTCGCCACTATCCCCCACCAACCCCATCAGCCTATGACATCAATCTCTTCTCCATGGCCATTCGCGGTATGGGGAATTGACTTGGTAGGACCTTTGCCAAGAGCACTCAACAACTATAGATTCTTGATAGTTGCCATTGACTACTTTTCAAAATGGGTAGAAGCTGAATCCATGATAACAATTACGGAGCAGAAGACATCTGGAAGAACATCATATGTAGGTATGGTCTCCCAAACACGCTCATCTCAGATAATGGGACCCAGTTCAAGAACGCCTCCTTGAAGAAGTATTGCCAAAGTGTGGAGATTAAACAGTTATTCTCATCTCCTGGTCGACCTCAGGCTAATGGCCAGACTGAGGTTACAAATAGGACAATCTTGGATGGAATCAAGAAGAGGTTAGAAGACGCAAAGGGGAGATGGATAGAAGAGGTTTACGCTGTGCTATGGGCTTACAGGACCACAACAAGGACACCTACGAGAGAAACCCCATTCATGCTGGCACACGGTTCAAAAGCCGTCATACCAACGGAGATAGGCCTACCAACTCATCGGATTCAGACCTATGATAATGACAGCAATGGGGAAAGGAGGAGGTTAGACCTAGACCTTATTGAAGAAAGAAGGGAAGACGCAGAGGTCAGGAAAGCAGCCTACCAGCAGAGGGAAGCTAAATTCTACAATCAAAGGGTGAAGACAAGACCCATTGCGATAGGAGACCTAGTGCTTAAGAAGACCCTACAGAAAATAAACAAGCTACACCCGAACTGGCATGGCCCCTACAGAGTAGCGGAAGAGGTCGTGCCTGGAACGTTTAGGTTAGAGAACCTAGAGGGAGAACCCTTCACCAACCCGTGGAATGCCGACCACCTAAAGAGATATTTCGTATAATGTTGCACCTATTTTGTCAATTGTAAATGTACCATCTTATTGAGAAGAGGTTGTGAATAAAGATCAGTTTCCATGGAAAATTCTTCTTTCATTTTAACATCATTAATTTGGTGACATTATGAGGCTAACCTCTTAGGTGAGGACCTCAGACCTTTAACATCATTAATTTGGTGACATTAGGAGGCTTACCTCGGCATAGGTGATGACCTCAGACCCTCATAACATCACTCGGTGGTGATGAGGTCTGAGCTCAGACACCTCGGCTAGAGGACCTCAGACCCTTAACATGGGGCTAACCTCTTAGGTGAGGACCTCAGACCTTTAACATCATTAATTTGGTGGCATTATGAGGCTAACCTCTTAGGTGAGGACCTCAGACCCTTAACATGGGGCTAACCTCTTAGGTGAGGACCTCAGACTCTTAAACATCATTCATTTGGTGACATTATGAGGCTAACCTCTTAGGTGAGGACCTCAGACCTTTAACATCATTAATTTGGTGGCATTATGAGGCTAACCTCTTAGGTGAGGACCTCAGACCCTTAACATCATTAATTTGGTGGCATTATGAGGCCTACCTCGGCCTAGGTGATGACCTCAGACCCTCATGACATCACTCGGTGATGACGAGGTCTGAGCTCAGACACCTCGGCTAGAGGACCTCAGACCTTTAACATTTGGTGATTTAATATGGGGCTAACCTCTTAGGTGAGGACCTCAGACTCTTAAGTAATGGTTATGGCATCGTATTCAGTAATGACTTCAGAGAGTGCATAGCATTCATATACATTCACAAATCGAGATAAAGGGAAACCTTGGCATTCAATAGAAAAAATTACATAATTGATTAATGTCACTGAGAAAACAGAGGTACATAACGCACAGGATTACAAGTCAAAACAATTTAATGCAGAATACAAGTCAAACATCTGAAGGAGGAACGTTTGATGTCTCGTCTGGGTTGGCCTGCTCGGTATTGGTCACCTCAGCTAATTCGTTTGTAGGGTCAGTCCCTCCGAGGTCAGTCCCTTCCAGAGTAACAGTTTAGCCAGGGGCAGCAGCTTCATCCTCTATCTCCTGCAAGGCCTGGGTAAACTGGGCGTCGGCAAGGCCGAGGCCCACAAAGTCTGAGGCCTTAATAATGCCAACCTCGGCCTCCTTTACCTCGGCCCATTTGGTGGTGGCCTTGATACCCCTTTCAAGGTACTCAAGACCAAAACCTACAAACTCCTCGGAGACCTTGTAGTCAGCAATTATTGTCTCCGAGGCATCTGCGAGAGAAGCCTTCACCGCAGCATCAACCTTCTGCTGCAAAGCATCGTCCTTGTCCTTCAGGGCCTTGGTATGGCTCTGAACGAGTGCAGAGATGTCCTTCTCCAGAGCTTGGGCCTTATGTTCAGAGGTCTGGGCCTTAGTCTCAGCCTCCTGTAACTCTGACTTCAGACGAGAAACCTCGGCCTTCAGGGTGCCCTCGACTTTCTCAGCCTCCTGCCCCTTCTGAATGAGAGGCAATTTCCTCAGGGCCCAGTTGGATAGCTGATACATGGCAGCCGCACCCTGCACAGTAAATGAAGAAGTTAGATGAGAGCAAAATCAGACATTGCACTTTGGACAATGGATCAAGATATACCTGGACTACTCTGTGAAGGCCGAATTCAACCATCATGGGGGTCTCCATGGCCCTGAAAAAATGCTTGTCGGCCTCGGTCATCATGTTGTTTAGAGCGTCCATGGCCTGTCGGTTGTGGCCGACCACGCTATCAGAGTTTTAACTGGTCCAGACGGGCTGATAACGTGTCGGCCGTGATGGGGATCGCAGCGTCTGAAGTCCTCTGTCCTGGAGCTCGGCCTCTGATCCTCACGAAGATGGACCTCAGGTGCCCTCTTCTTGGACTTGGACATTGAGGGAGCAGGTGGAGGAGCATTTAAACCGGTCTTCTTGACAAGCCTAGCCAAGCTTGGGGCTGCCATCTCCCACAAGTCTTTGAAATGCCTGAGGGTTTCTCTGCAAAAGTGAAGAGACATGAGTCATAAATGAAGTACGTAAGATAAGAGGCTACACTTAGGGTCAAAATAAAAATCCTTACCAAAGTCAGCTAGGGGACTTCCGCCCAGGCTCGTCCCCGAGAGATACTGGGGGGTCAGCAGATGCTCAAACTTGACAAACATCCCATGGGCCCCTTGGTCCTGTAGGGCCTTCACCCTTTTGCCGTGTTGCACACTTAGCCCAGGGTTGGCCCTGGCAGACATGGAGACGTTCCCCCATGTCGTGGGTATCCTCGGCTCATGGATGGAAGAGGGAATGGAAGAACCAAATTCCCATGGCCCTGAGACAAAAAAGTACCTGGGTTTCCAATTATGGTTGGAGGTCTGAGTGACCAGGAGCATCTTTTTCTCAGGCCTCCGAGCCACAAAGTGATAGTAGCTCGGATGATTTTTGGCCGAGGTGGGGACGTAACAGCCAGCAAAGACCTGCACTGGGAGGTCAGAGTGGTGAACTGCCCTCCACAAGATGATGGCCCCTATAATAACCCTCCATGCGTTGGGAGAGAGCTGCGAGGGGGCCAAGTTAATGAATGATAGAATGGACCTAATGACGGGGTGGAAGGGAAGACGAAAACCTAACTTGAACATCTGCTCGTACAGGCAGATTTCACCATCCCTGCCGTGGTAGGCCCTTTCTTCCCTCAGAGGCCTCCTTAAGTGGATAGAGGGGCTAATGGAGTATAAGTACCTGAAGTGCAGTAGATCCACCTCAGTAATTGTACTCTCATACTCGGCCGCCTCAGATGTGTCAACATCACTCTCGGCATCCTCATCATCGTCAGACTCAATGTCGGCTGGAGCAGACGTGGACGGGTTACCGGGGAACCTCTGAGCAAACTCGGCCTCAGTGACGGCCGACAGGGGAATAGCATTTAGAATAGGAGGCACAGCCACGCTTGGCTCTACAAGTTCAACCTCTGAAGAAGAACTAGAGGTACTTGTGCCATTTTGGGACAAGGCACGACTGGAGACCTCGGCATGGTCAGGGTTCTGATCAGCCTGAGTAGTGAAGTCCATGGCCTCTTGGAAAGAGTCCACTGACATTGGATCAGAGGTAGAAGACTCAGACTCGGACATTGGCAAGTTGTTGGCAGAGACGTCTGTCTGGTAAAAATGGTCAGGTGGACGAGGGTATACCACCTTGAGAGATGGAGGAAAGAGAGGTCTGATAGGGGACTCTTGTGACCTACGAGCTTCTTCCTGAGCTCTCTCTATTTGCCTAATTTTTTCTAAGGTCTTTTCTTTCAGAGATGGGAAGTCTTCAAGAAGTTGGTACAGGGGTCTGAGCATGTGGGGACGACCCAAGGCGTTGGCATACTCTAAACTCGTAGAAATACCCTAAAAACTACAAACAAATGTGGCTTGAAAAGTCTAGGGAATCAAAGATCAAACTAAGGAACCTACGCAGGAAACCTAGCTCACCGGAAAATTCAAATGCTCGCCGGAAAATTCAAAATAAAAAGTATCAAAAACAAAGGAAATGGAGAGGGAGGATACCTGAAGGTGAGATTGATGAATAAGGTGGAGAGTATCGTGCAGGAAGTGAGGTATTCCTCTGCAGAACAATAACTGGAACCAGGGCTAACTTCGGAGAGAAAAGGAAAATCGCAGAGAACGGCTAGACGCTTGAACAGGAGAAAAATGAGGAAGAAGAAGAAAGGTTTTAACCTTTAAATACTTGGGCACGATTCCCAAGGCTCATCATTTCCTTGGGAAGCCCAAGGGACAACTGACAACATGGGCCAACCAAATGGGCACGCCTTGGCTTAGGACAAGTGTCATGCAGGTGTTGACTTTGGGGTGAATAGACCTCGGAGGCAAGAACCCCCTAGTCACCTACTCTCGCAAGTGACTAAGGGCTGGGGGGTGATTGATATAACCAAGTATGATCTCGGCCTAGAGGTACCTACCTCGTCCATGATGAGAGCCGAGATGATGACCGACCCCCCAGTGCGTCGGGGTCCACGATATCATACCTCGGCCAAGGCCGACACTACCACATGCATCTCCCCAAGGACACTTCTCATGTCACCGATGTCAACATCCACCCCAGGTACCAAGGAATAGTAACCCCAGTCAATAGTGGGCAGAGATAATAAGAAACTCCATGCATCTTCAACATGAACCTTACCTCGGCTTAGGCCGAGGTTACCAGAGGCATTACTTATCACCATCACGCCCTGTCCCGGCCCTGGCCGACACCAGCATACACCTCGGCCTACATCAGGCCGAGACACCTCATGGCACCTCGCAGATTGAGCGGACGACCGACCTTTATAGCTCGGCCTCTCCTAGGCCGAGTCCATTCACCAACATGGCTGCCAAAGCATCTGTTGACATTTGGATAAGGACACCTGGACATAAATCAGTTATAACAACATTATTATCCACATGTGGGGGAATATTTCATCATCATTACCTACATGAGGCCATGACAAGTGGCACACCCTCATTGGTGAGGAAATCACACACATGCACATTACATGCATAGGGGGTACATTACACCCCCTAGGCATTATATAAAGGGATCATCCCCTACCTTGCAAAAGGATCCAGATATCAAAACCCTAGCTAAAACTCTGTCTAAACACACACAGTAGAGAGAGAAAGAGCTTGAGAGATTGTATCCATGGCCATTAGTGCCTTCTTTCAGTGATATTATTCACACACACACTCACAGTGGACGTAGGCCGGATTGGCTGAACCACTTATATTCAGGTGTCATTCCTCTTATCCTCACCTCATTCTAATCTTCTTTATACAGCTGTGCTGCCATTGTTGTGTCTAAATTGAGCTTGCAAACACCTCACCTGGTGGTGCTGATTCCCATCATCATCAGGTATCCACGAGGGACCATGCCTGGTAGGACATGGGAGAGCTATCATGCTCTATCGAACAACCTCCTCCTGGGAACTTAGCGAGGACATGGTTTGGAGGATTGGGAGCAAGGCTTCATTGGTAATATAATTACTAACCCTCTTGGCACATTTGGGCAAAACTTCATCCAGTATATGTGGTCGCTCGAGCTACCTACAATCGAGTTACCATAACTTAAACACACTTAAGGGAACTTCCTCGAGGTACCTCATCCTTGCAGCCCTGGCCTAATGATAGCTTTTAGCCAATAAATAGAAAACTAAACACTCGAGCTACTTATTAGCCGAGAAACCTCAAACTGAACACCATTCACCTGACTGATGTGACCACATGCCTAATGGGGTAATTATTCACCCACTTTCTGACATCATAACATCTGGCATTTATGGACTCTAAATTATAGCACTCAAGTGGCTTTATCCTTAGGATGGCAGACCTAGTCTACCAAACTTGACCTCTTAGCCGTTCAAAGATAAGCCTCTGAGATGCCATGTCACGTCCCTCATTAATGATCACCATGCTTCCAACTAGTTAAGCAGCTTCCTGCCAAATTATAAGGACCCATACATTTAATGAAATATCTCCCACATTAATAAAGAGGTACTTGTGCATTTAATTTTGTCAACCACATTAAACACCAGCAAGGTTACTCGAGTAACGTTGCCTCCACATAAATACACAACCTAAACCGAGAACCCCTATCTAATTTCCTTCATACACGAGAGTTCTTGTGAGGAAATTATTCCCACACTTATTTAATACCTGTATCATTGAGCATTAACTAGAATTGAAGTTCTCGTCTTACCTTTATTATGCCCAGAGTGCTTTCTCTTTCTCCTTTCAACCAAGGTACGTGCTAGTCCCATCTATTTATTATACTTGTCATACATTCATGATATTGGAATATCATTAAACACAAGTCTGAATTGATATACCCAAGTATGACCTCGGCCTGGGGGTGCATACCTCAGCCGAGATGAGAGCCGAGACGACGGCCGACCCACCAGTGCCTGGGGGGCCCACGAGATCATCCCTCGGCCAGGGGTACCTCGGCCGAGGCCGACGCTACAACATACACTTCCCCGGGGACACTTCTCATATCACAGATGTCAACGTCAACTCCAGGTACCAAGGAATAGAAGCCCCGGTCAACATGAACCCTACCTCGGAGGAGGCCGAGGTTACCAGAGGCATCGTTTACCATCAGCACGCCAATGATTCGGCCCAGGCCGACACAGGTACATACCTCGGCTGACATTAAGCCGAGACATCCCATGACACCTCACGGATTGAGCGGGTGACCAACCTTTATAGCTCGGCAGTTCCTATGCCGAGGCCATTCACCCGCATGACTGCCGAAGTATCCGTTGACATTTGGATAAGGACGCCTGGGCATAAATCAGTTACAACAAGATTATTCTCCACCTATGGAGGGAATATTTCATCATCATTACTTACATGTGGTCCTGACAGCTGGCATACCCTCATTGGTGAGGAAACTACACACATGCACATTACATGCATAGGGGGTACATTACACCCCCTAGGCACTATATAAAGGGATCACCCCTACCTTGCAAAGGGATCCAGATATTAAAACCCTAGCTGAAATTTTGTCTAAATATATACAGTAGATGGAGAGAAAGAGCTTGAGAAGTTGTATCCATGGCCATTAGTGCCTTCTTTCAGTGATATTACTCACACTCACCCACAGTGGACGTAGGCCAGATTGGCTGAACCACTTATATTCAGTTGTCATTCCTCTTATCCTCACCTCATTCTTACCTTATTCATATAGCTGTGCTGCCATTGTTACACTTGTACTGAGCTTGCAAACACCTCACCCGGAGGTGCTGGTTTTTAGCATCATCATTTTGGCGCCGTCTGTGGGAACGAGAAGATATCTTTTCCTCTTTTCCTGCTTAACCTGACCGGAGGCTCTGGTGGTGAACCGGAAACCACCCCTTGCGTGGAGCTGTTTCACCATTGAAAGAGATCCTTTGAGGTATTAAGCTCACCTACTACTCAAAGCTCTATAGTGGTAATACATGGCACCAGACTTACCACCACCTTTACCACCGCCTGTGGGTGAAGGGGCTAGTTCCAGTCAGGCTCCTCCTCGGTCCGAAATGGCGGAGGTGGCAGCTGCTTTGAAATCTTTGGCTGCCACGCAACAGGCCATGAGGGATCAGTTTGTCCAGCTCAGCCAAACCATGATGATGAGGCCACCTGGAGTCTCACCGGACATGATCACCCCCGCGGAAGTTCAGCCCCAACCGGACGCCAGGGGACCACCCCAGGCACCGATGAAGGACCAACCTGCACCCCAGCGGAGGAGGGACGTTGCTGACCCTAGGCGCTTGCGTCTGGGGAGGCAAGGAAACCCTTGCCCTGGGGATAGATATGATGACTTGGAGGCTGAAGAGGCCCCGAAAGACTGTTGGGAGCCATACGAGATGTCAGATAACACTGTACGACCTCTTAGGCGAAGCCAAGGATGTGTCGGCCGAAGAAGAGAAGAGGCCCAACCAAGAGGTTCCGCTTTTGACAGACTGAGTAGAGGCTCGGCCTTCGAGCGATTGGGTCCGATTAAGGACCTGAGACAAAGGCTATCAAGATCAAGGAGTGCAGCAGGCTCCCAAGGAGGGGATAGGCAGGCTCGGCCAGACCAAGGCCGTCCCGTAGAGAGAAGGATCAGGGAGCAGGAAGAGGTCAACAGTCAGAGGGTCGTGGCTGGGGAACCCTCTGTCCACCGCAGAGAGGTGGCAGGGGACAACCTCGGCCAAGTTGACGAGAGAAGACCATGGAATGACTCGATCCAACGTCTCGAGGAGAAGATAGGGGACCTCATAAAAAGTAGGGACCCCTTACAGAGGGGCTACACGGAGGGCTCACCATTTGTGGCTAAGATAGTGGGCTTCCCAACCCCAGCTAAATTCAAGCCTCCTGTAGTGACTCCAAAGTACGATGGCAGCACTAACCCTGTGCACCACATCGAGATGTATCAGTCGGCGGCAGACATTTACTCGATACCTGATGAAATGAAGTGCAGTGCCTTCTCGGGCACCTTGACAGGTGCCGCTCATAGCTGGTTCACCTCTCTTCCAAAGAACTCGATCGAAAACTTCAAAAGCTTGACCGAGCAGTTCATCCACAACTTCTGCTTTGGGGTAAGGCCCCAAAAGAAGACCACCCACCTCCTATATGTCAAACAGGCTAAGGGTGAAAGCCTAAGAGACTATATAGCAAGATTCAACAAGGAGAAGTTGGAGGTGGAGGATTACGAGGAGAGCATAGCCATGACTGCCCTTATAGGAGGCCTCCAGAAGGGAAAGCTACTATGGAAGCTAGCGGAAGACCCCCCCAAGTCTATGGCAGAGCTGTTGTCCACTACAGGGAAGGTAATGAATGCGGAAGAGGCAATGGCCGCCAAATACGAAGAGGAGAACCGTGGCAGTGCTGGGAGATCCCAGGGCAAGAAAGAAGGAAAGAAGCGGTCAGCAGAGGACAAGTTCGCTCGTTACACTCCTCTGACTGTGAGCTGTGAGCACATCCTTAATGAGATCAAGACTGACAGGGCTCTGCGGTGGCCAGAGAAGCTGAAGGCCCCACCGCATAAGAGGAATAAAAACCTCTGGTGTGAGTTCCATCAGGATCACGGCCATGTCACAGACAAATGCTTCTCTTTGAAGGATGAGATTGAGAAGATGCTGAAGTCTGGGAAGCTGAGAAAGTATGTGGATGGCAAAGCCCCGAAAGCTGGAAGAGAAGACCCTAGGAAGAGAAGAGATGACAGGTGTCGCGACGATGTCCCGGCCAGAGGGCACGATGAATCAGAGGGTGATGATGGAGATGACCCAGATCTCCCACCAAGGGATGACAATACCCCAGTGAAGAGGGTAGGAATGATCTCCTTTGGTGTCGGAACCATATGCGGGGGATTCGCAGGAGGTGGCTCTGAGGTAGCGGATAGAAAGGCTCATGTAGCGGAGGCCAAGTCGGTAGCCAGACCAGAGGTTATGAACCTGACGTCTTCTGACGCTGTGCAGAAGAGAACGAAAGTGGACTTGGACACCCTAGTGGTGGGCTTCTCCCGACTCGACTTCAAGGGCATCTTAGCCCCCCATGATGACCCCTTGGTCATAACGACAAGGGTGCATGGGTACGATGTAGGGAGAATCCTCGTAGATGGGGGAAGCTCAGCAGATGTAATGTTCTGGCCTTGTTTCAAGAGCTTGGGTCTTAGCAGATCGAGGCTAGTGCCATACCACCACCCCTTGATAGGCTTCAGTGGTGAGAAAGTACACCCATTAGTCATGTATGAGATGGATGTGCGTATGGGGGATGAGTGGCCTAAGAGGCTGACTAAGAAGATAAAATTTTTTGTGATGGACGAGAATGTCTACTCGGCCTACAACCTCATCATCGGAAGAGTGGCCCTCAAGGAGTTTGAAGCCGTGCCGTCAACGGTCCATCAAATGCTACAATTCCCGACCCCTTATGGGGTAGGGGAAGTGCAAGGGGATCAGACCACGGCACGGGAGTGTTATTTCAACTCAGCGGAAGAGAGGAAGGCCCATAAGAGAGCAACCACCACATACAGCATAGACACTCTTGACCCGAGAGATGAAACGAAGCTAAAGAAGGGCGAGGCCGCGGAAGAGGTAGAATCCATCGTCCTCAACGAGGACGAGCCGGAAAAAACTGTCCAGATCGGTAAGGCCCTAGAACCAAAGATTAAGGAAGAGTTGGTAAGCCTTCTCAGGAAGAGGCAGAGTGTCTTCGCCTGGAGCCACACCGACATGCCTGGTATAGACCCTGAGGTCATGACCCACAAACTCAACGTGGGAAGGGATGCCAGGCCAATCAAGCAGAGGAGAAGAATTTACTCCAGAGAGAAGTATGAGGTCATTCAGGAAGAGGTGAAGAAGTTGGAAGAGGCCGAGTTCATACGAGAGGTCACCTATCCAGAGTGGCTCTCAAATGCAGTGATCGTGCCTAAGGCCAATGGAAAGTGGCGGATGTGTGTAGATTTCACGGAACTAAATAGGTCTTGTCCGAAGGACAGCTATCCCCTGCCTAGGATAGACCAGATGGTGGAGGCAACAGCAGGGCACGAGCTCATGAGCTTTATGGATGCTTATTCGGGTTATAACCAAATCTTCATGGACGCCGAAGACTCTGAGAAGACAGCCTTCATCACTGACAAGGGGACATACTGTTACGAGGTAATGCCCTTTGGTCTGAAAAATGCAGTGGCAACATATCAGCGTCTCGTCAATAGGATGTTTGAGGAACAAATAGGTAAGACCATGGAGGTGTACGTGGACGACATGCTAACGAAGATCCTGAAGGTATGTACTCACGTGGCAGACCTTGAGAAGGCCTTCGATGTCATGGACTCGTGCAGAATGAAGCTCAACCCGGCCAAATGTGTCTTCGGGGTAGGAGGTGGGAAGTTCCTGGGGTTCATCGTTAATCAAAGGGGGATTGAGGCAAACCCGGAGAAGATCAAGGCATTGCTCGACATGAAGACTCCTAGGAGTATCAAGGATGTCCAAAGACTCACGGGAAGAGTGGCAGCCCTGAACAGGTTTGTTTCCAGAGCAACCGATAAGTGTCTTCCATTCTTCAAGGTCCTAAGGAAGGCCTTCCAGTGGGATGAAGAGTGTGAAAAAGCTTTTGATCAGCTCAAGTCCTACTTGGGGTCTCCCCTGCTGCTGTCCCGGCCCATTGCGGGAGAAAGGTTGTTTGTGTATCTAGCAGTCTCGGAGTCGGCCATTAGCGCGGCCATCATACTTGAAGAGGGTGGAGTTCAGAGACCTGTGTACTTTAACAGTAAGGCTCTACAAGGGTCTGAACAGAACTATCCCCGGATGGAGAAGTTGGCTTATGCTCTTATCCATGCTTCAAGGAAAATGAAACCCTACTTTCAAGCTCACTCTATGACAGTCCTCACGGACTCCCCGCTAAGACAGGTCCTACACAAGCCTGAGAAGTCCGGAAGATTGATGGCCTGGGCCATTGAACTAGGAGAGTATGATCTTACTTACCAACCTAGGACTGCCATTAAGGGGCAGGCCCTTGCTGACTTTGTCGCAGAGTTCACTTGGGAAGAGACTGAGTCAGAGAAGAGCTCAGAAGGCGGCGAAGAGAAGGGCAGAGGCGTCTCACCCAAACGTCTTCGGGGGCCGAAAAGAGGTAGTCTCAGGCAATGCTCGGAGGAGAGAAGAAGAAAATGAAGAGGATCGATACCTCTTCGAAAAAGGAGTGATGAGAGAAGGGGTCTTCTCTTCATATGAAGACGTGTGGAGCCTCTTCGTGGATGGATCATCCTGTGATGGTGGAAGCGGCGCGGGGCTGGTACTCTCAGCTCCAGATGGCGCCAACATCGAGTATGCCTTAAGATTCAACTTTCAGGCTTCAAACAACGAGGCTGAGTATGAAGCCATGATAGCGGGCCTCCTATTGGCAACAACTTTGCGGGTAAAGCGGCTTCTGCTCCATAGTGACTCAAGGTTGGTTGTTAGCCAAGTGTTGGGGGCATATGAGGCTAAGGATGAGAGGATGGCCAGATACTTAAAAAAGGTAAGAGGATTGCTAGAGTTTTTTGAAGAGGCCAAACTGAAGAGAGTGCCTAGACTGAGCAATAACCACGCTGATGCATTGGCAAGACTGGCCTCAGCAATGAAGACAGATTTGAGAAGAACCATCCCGATTGAAGTTCTAGGAAAGGCAAGCATCGAGGAGGATGAGGTGTGCAACCCTTATCGCAATATAAACCCGGGAGACTCATGGATTGATGCGATTGTCAGATACCTTAGGGAGGGGGAGTTACCTGAGTCCAAACTAGAGAGGAAAAAGTTGAGGTACAGGGCTGCCAAGTTCTCATTGATAGGAGACGTCTTGTACAAAAAAGGCTTCCTCTTGCCCCTCCTCAGATGTGTTCACCCCTTGGAGGTACCTCGGATCTTACAGGAGATTCATGAAGGCTCTTGTTCTAGCCATATAGGAGGAAGACCCTTAGCCAAGAGAATCATCACTCAGGGATATTGGTGGCCAACCTTGTCTAGGGACTCTGCTGATTATGTGAAAAGGTGCGACAAATGTCAGAGGTTTGCCACAATCCCTCATCAACCCCATCGGCCTATGACATCAATCTCTTCTCCATGGCCGTTCGCGGTATGGGGAATTGACTTGGTAGGACCTTTGCCAAGAGCAGTCAACAACTATAGATTCTTGATAGTTTCCATTGACTACTTTTCAAAATGGGTAGAGGCCGAACCCATGATAACAATTACGGAGCAGAAGACCTTTCAGTTCATTTGGAAAAACATCATATGTAGGTATGGCCTCCCAAACACGCTCATCTCATATAATGGGACCCAGTTCAAGAACGCCTCCTTGGAGAAGTATTGCCAAAGTGTGGGGATTAAACAGTTCTTCTCATCTCCGGGTCGACCTCAGGCTAATGGCCAGACTGAGGTTACAAATAGGACCATCTTGGATGGAATCAAGAAGAGATTAGAAGACGCAAAGGGGAGATGGACAGAAGAGGTTTACGCTGTGCTATGGGCTTACAGGACCACAGCAAGGACGCCCACGGGAGAAACCCCATTCATACTGGCACACGGTTCAGAAGCTGTCATACCAATGGAGATAGGCCTACCAACTCATCGGGTTCAGACCTATGATCAGGACAGCAATGAGGAAAGGAGGAGGTTAGACTTGGACCTTATTGAAGAAAGAAGGGAAGACACAGAGGTTAGGAAAGCATCCTACCAGCAGAAGGCGGCAAAATTCTACAATCAAAGGGTGAAGGCAAGACCCATTGCGGTGGGAGATCTAGTGCTTAAGAAGACCCTACAGAAAACAAACAAACTGCACCCGAACTGGCATGGCCCCTACAGAGTAACGGAAGAGGTTGTGCCTGGCACGTATAGGCTAGAGAATCTAGAGGGAGAACCTTTTACCAACCCGTGGAATGCCGACCACCTAAAGAGATATTTCATATAACTTTGCATCTATTTTGTCAATTGTAAATGTACCATCTTATTGAGAAGAGGTTATGAATAAAGATCAGTTTCCATCGCAAATTCTTGTTTTATTTTAACGTCATTCATTTGGTGAAATTTATTATGAGGATAACCTCTTAGGTGAGGACCTCAGACCTTAAACATCATTAATTTGGTGACATTATGAGTTACCTCAGCCTAGGTGATGACCTCAGACCCTCATAACATCACTTGGTGGTGACGAGGTCTGAGCTCGGATACGTCGGCTAGAGGACCTCAGACCCTTAACATCATTCATTTGGTGAAATTTATTATGAGGATAACCTCTTAGGTGAGGACCTCAGACTCTTAAGTGTTGGTTATGGCATCACATTCAGTAATGACTTCAGAGAGTGCATAGCATTCATACACATTCACAAATAAAGATGGAGACATTTGCATTCAACAAAAGAAAGAAATTGCATAATATTTACGTGTTTGAGAAATTACATACGAGATTACAAGTCAAAATAAAAAATGCAAAATATCTGAAGGAGGAATGTTTGATGTCTCGTCTGGGTCGGCCTGCTCGGTATTGGTCACCTGAGCTACCTCATTTGCAGGGTCAGTATCTCCGAGGTCAGTCCCTTCCAGAGTAACAGTTTGACCAGGGGTAGCAGCTTCATCCTCTATTTCCTGCAAGGCCTGGGCAAACTGGGCATCGGCAAGGCCGAGGCCAACAAAATCTGAGGCCTTAATAGTGCCAACCTCGGCCTCCCTTACCTCGGCCCACTTGGATGTGGCCTTGATACCCCTTTCAAGGTACTCCAGGCCAAAACCTACAAACTCCTCGGAGACCTTATAGTCAGCAATTATTGTCTCCGAGGCGTCTGTAAGAGAAGCCTTCACCGCGGCATCAACCTTCCTCTGCAAAGCATCGTCCTTGTCCTTCAGGGCCTTGTTATGACTCTGAACAAGTGCAGAGATGTCCTTCTCTAAGGATTGGGCCTTATTTTCAGAGGTCTGAGCCTTGGTCTCAGCCTCCTGTAACTCGGTCCTCAGATGAGCAACCTCGGCCTTCAGGGTGCCCTCGACTTTTTCAGCCTCCTGCCCCTTCTGGATGAGAGGCAATTTCCTCAGAGCCCAGTTCGATAGCTGATACATGGCAGCCGCACCCTGCACAGTAAATGAATAAGTTAGATGAGAGCAACATCAGACGTTGTACTTCAGACAAGGGAATGAGTTATACCTGGACTACTCGATGAAGACCAAATTCAACCATCAGGGGAGTGTCCATGGCCCTGAAGAAACGCTTGTCGGCCTCGGTCATCATATTGTTCAGAGCATCCATGGCCTGTCGGCTGTGGCCGACCACGCTATCAGACAGTTTCAACTGGTCCAAACGTGCTGATAACGTGTCGGCCGTGAGGGGGATCGCAGTATCTGAGGCCCTCTTAGTTCTGGAGGTCGGCCTCTGATCCTCAAGAGGAGGGACCTCAGGCGCCCTCTTCTTAGACTTAGATGTAGAGGGAGCAGGCGGGGGAGCATTCATGCCAGTCATCTTGACAAGTCTGGACAAGCTTGGAGCCGCCATCTCCCACAACTCGTCCGAAACGTCTGGTGGTTTCTCTGCAAAAGTAAAAAGATACGAGTCAGAAATAAAGTACGTATGATAAGAGGTTACACGGTTAAAATAAAAATCCTTACCAAAGTCAGCTAAGGGACTTCCGCCAAGGCTCGTCCCCGAGAGATACTGGGGGGTCAGCAGATGCTCAAATTTGACAAACATCCCATGGGACCCTTGGTCCTACAGGGCCTTCACCCTTTTTCCATGTTGCACACTTAGTCCAGGGTCGGCCCTGGCAGCCATGGTAACTTTTCCCCATTTCCGGGGTATTCTCGGCTCGAAGATGGACGAGGGAATGGAAGAACCAAATTCCCAAGGCCCTGAGACAAAAAAGTACCTGGGTTTCCAATTATGGTTGGAGGTCTGAGTGACCAGGAGCATGTTTTTCTCAGGCCTCCGAGCCACAAAGTGGTAGTAGCTCGGATGGTTCTTGGCCGAGGTAGGGACGTAACAACCAGCAAAGACCTGCACTGGGAGGTCAGAGTGGTGAACCGCCCTCCACAAAATGATGGCCCCTATAATAACCCTCCAGGCATTGGGAGAGAGCTGCGAGGGGGCCAAATTGGTGAATGATAGAATAGTCCTAATGACGGGGTGGATGGGAAGACGAAAACCTAACTTGAACATCTGCTCGTACAGGCAGATTTCACCATCCCTGCCGTGGTAGGCCCTCTCTTCCCTCAGAGGTCTCCTCAAGTGAATAGAGGGGCTAATGGAGTATAAGTACCTAATGTGCAATAGGTCCACCTCGGTGATGGTGCTCTCATACTCGTCTGCCTCAGAGGTGTCAACTTCACTTTCGGCATCCTCATCATCGTCAGACTCAACGTCGACTGGAGTAGACGTGGACGGGTTACCGGGGAACCTCTGAGCAAACTCGGCCTCGGTTACGACCGACAGGGGAATAGCATTTAGGATGCTAGGCACGGCCACACTTGGCTCTACAAGTTCAACCTCTGAAGAAGAACTAGAGGTACTTGTGCCATTTTGGGATGAGGCACGACTGGAGACCTCGGCATGATCAGGGTTCAGATCAGCCTGAGTAGCGAAGTCCATGGCCTCTTGGAAAGAGTCCACTGACATCGGGTCAAAGGTGACCACATGCCTAATGGGGTAATTATTCACCCACTTTCTGACATCATAACATCTGGCATTTATGGACTCGAAATTATAGCACTCAAGTGGCTTTATCCTTAGGATGGCAGACCTAGTCTACCAAACTTGACCTCTTAGCCGTTCAAAGATAAGCCTCTGAGATGCCATGTCACGTCCCTCATTAATGATCACCATGCTTCCAACTAGTTAAGCAGCTTCCTGCCAAATTATAAGGACCCATACATTTAATGAAATATCTCCCACATTAATAAATAGGTACTTGTGCATTTAATTTTGTCAACCACATTAAACACCAGCAAGGTTACTCGAGTAACCTTGCCTCCACATAAATACACAACCTAAACCGAGAACCCCTATCTAATTTCCTTCATACACGAGAGTTCTTGTGAGGAAATTATTCCCACACTTATTTAATACCTGTATCATTGAGCATTAACTAGAATTGAAGTTCTCGTCTTACCTTTATTATGCCCAGAGTGCTTTCTCTTTCTCCTTTCAACCAAGGTACGTTCTAGTCCCATCTATTTATTATACTTGTCATACATTCATGATATTGGAATATCATTAAACACAAGTCTGAATTGATATACCCAAGTATGACCTCGGCCTGGGGGTGCATACCTCGGCCGAGATGAGAGCCGAGACGACGGCCGACCCACCAGTGCCTGGGGGGCCCACGAGATCATCCCTCGGCCAGGGGTACCTCGGCCGAGGCCGACGCTACAACATACACTTCCCCGGGGACACTTCTCATATCACAGATGTCAACGTCAACTCCAGGTACCAAGGAATAGAAGCCCCGGTCAACATGAACCCTACCTCGGAGGAGGCCGAGGTTACCAGAGGCATCGTTTACCATCAGCACGCCAATGATTCGGCCCAGGCTGACACAGGTACATACCTCGGCTGACATTAAGCCGAGACATCCCATGGCACCTCACGGATTGAGCGGGCGACCAACCTTTATAGCTCGGCAGTTCCTATGCCTAGGCCATTCACCCGCATGACTGCCGAAGTATCCGTTGACATTTGGATAAGGACACCTGGGCATAAATCAGTTACAACAAGATTATTCTCCACCTGTGGAGGGAATATTTCATCATCATTACTTACATGTGGTCCTGACAGCTGGCATACCCTCATTGGTGAGGAAACTACACACATGCACATTACATGCATAGGGGGTACATTACACCCCCTAGGCACTATATAAAGGGATCACCCCCTACCTTTCAAAGGGATCCAGATATTAAAACCCTAGCTGAAATTCTGTCTAAATATATACAGTAGATGGAGAGAAAGAGCTTGAGAAGTTGTATCCATGGCCATTAGTGCCTTCTTTCAGTGATATTACTCACACTCACCCACAGTGGACGTAGGGCAGATTGGCTGAACCACTTATATTCAGTTGTCATTCCTCTTATCCTCACCTCATTCTTACCTTATTCATATAGCTGTGCTGCCATTGTTACACTTGTACTGAGCTTGCAAACACCTCACCTGGAGGTGCTGGTTTTTAGCATCATCATGAATATTGAATTTCATTTCCCCTTTTCACCTGTATTTATTGTTAATATTTAATACTGTCTTGTGCATTAATCTCGATCTCGATAAGGGGGTACGTCTCACTTGATACTAATTGTATTCCAAGAACCCACATCTTACATTTGGCAAATTTGCTGGGGAGGTACTCTCTTCTGAAAAGATACGAGGGGATAACACTGCCAGGATTATTGATTTTGATGCCATATAGGGTGAGGAGGAGGCATACCTCTCTGTGTTTCCTGAAGGAGTGAGAATATCACGAATATAGCCTAGCGTGTCCATTACCGGTGTGATGGAAATGACATGCGTATAGGCAGGAATGGGCCTAGTGCTAATGATGGGGATCATGGGATTGTTTGTAAAGTTCATCAGGACTCCGATAGACCATGCAATGTTGGTAGTTCCTTGGGGAGTGAGCTCTTTCATGACACCACTAGTAGGAAATATCTTCTCCTACTATTACAGGAGGAGTTGTTGCATCCACTTTTAGTGGTGATCTTCTTACCACTCCACCAACCTTGGACAATGTTCCTCCCACTACGGTTCTACCTGTGACAAAGGTGGTAGTGGCACAAGTCCAGGGAATGACTTCAGCAGCTTAGGCCATGACTGGTTGCATAGGGAAAAGCACACCACCCGCTCCGATGATGCTAGCGGTGGTTGATGATGCTGAGAATCAGCACCACTAGGTGAGGTGTTTCCAAGCTCTATATATATAAATAACAATGGCAGTACAGCTATATAAAGAGATAAGAGAAGGAGATGAGGATATGAGGAATCAACACCGGAATATAGGTGGTTCAGCCAATCTGGCCTACGTCCACAGTGAGTGTGTGAGTAATATCACTGAATGAAGGCTCTAATGGCCATGGATACAATTCTCTCAAGCTCTCTCTCTCTCTACTGTATATTTAGACAGAGGTTTGGCTAGGGTTGAATAACTGGGATCCTTTTGCAAGGTAGGGGATGACCCCTATATATAGCTCCAAGGGGGTGTAATGTACCCCCCTTGCATGTAATGAGCATGTGTGTGGTATCCTCACCAATGTGGGAGTGCCATCTGTCACTGTCAAATGTAAGGAATGATGATGAAATATTCTCCCCATGTGTGGAGAATAATCTTGTTACAACTGATTTGTGCCCAGGTGTCCTTATCCAAATGTTCAACAGATGCTCGGCCACCAAGTTGGTGGATGACCTCGGCCTAAGAGAGGCCGAGCTGTAATGGCGTGTTCTTCGTTCAATCCGATGCGTCATAGGGGATCTCGGCCTGACCCCAGCCGAGGCATTATGCTGGGTCGGCCTCAGCCGAGGTAGGGATAGTCCCATGCTGGTGATTACTAAGCCTGCTTCTTGTCACCTCGGCTCAAGCCGAGGTAGGACTAGATCCATGTTGAAGGTTCAAGGCTCCTTGTCACCTCGGCCTATTCTTGGCCGAGGTTGATATACCTAGGTACATGAGGATGCTGTTGATGCCTGCGATGCGCGTAGTGTCCATTGGTGTATATGGTAGTGTCGGCCTAGGCCGAGGTTGGTCTGGCCGAGGGATGATATCGTGGGCCCATGGCCTTCATGGGGTCGATCAATGTCTCGGCCATCATCTCGGCCGAGGTTGGTGTCTCTGGGTCGAGGATATACTTGGGGCATATCAATCACCCCCAGCCCTTAGTTGTATGCGAGATCAAGTGGCTAGGGGATTGCTTCACCTCCGAGGCTCGTTCGTCCCAAGGCTATTATCTGCATGACACCTGTCCCAATCCATAGGGTGCAAACCTGGCTGCGTGTGCTGTCAGTTGTCCCTTCGGTTTCCCAAGGCAATGATGGGCCTTGGGAAGTGTGCCCAAGTATTTAAGGGGTTAAACCCTTCCTTTCTCTTTCTTCTTCCTCTTTTCTTTCCCGCACACGCTGTTTCTTGCTCATTTCTCTCTCAAAAACTTCTTCAATCCAACGCCCATCTGCAGAGGATTTCATCGATTTTTTCGCAAGTATTCCTCATCTCACTCGTCGATTCATTTCCCAGGTACTTCTTCCTTTTCATTTCCTCTGTTTCTGCTATTTGGTTTGCGTTTTCCGGCGTATTTTTGAGTTTTCCGGTAGTTCTTTGAGTTTTCCGGCGAGTTCCATTAACTCAGGCGAACTAGGTTTTCTTGAAAACTTCTTAGTTTGATCTTTAGGCTTCTTCATTTTATAAGCCAAACGTGTTTGTAGCTTTAGAGATTTTTCCCAAGTTTAGGGTCATCCCAAGTTTTGGGTCGTCCTCTGATGCTCAGACCCCTATACCAGCTTCTTGAGGATTTCCCCTCTCTTAGAGAGAGGACCTTAGAAAAAATTAGGCAAATAGAGAGAGCTCAGGAAGAAGCTCGTAGGTCACAGGAGTTTCCTATTAGACTTATCTTTCCCCCACCACTCAAGGTAGTATACCCTAATCCTCCTAAGAACTTCTATCAGACAGACGTCTCTGCAAACCCATTGCCGATGTCTGAGTCTGAGTCCTCCACCTCAGACCCCATGTCTGTGGACTCTTTCCAAGAAGCCATGGATTTTATACCTCGGCCTGACCAAGTCCCTGATCAGGCCGAGGTATCCAGCCGAGCTTCATCCCAAAATGGCTCCAGTACCTCAGATTCTTCTTCAGAGGTTGAACTTGTTGAGCCAAGTGTGGCTGTGCCACCCATTCTAGATGCCATCCCTCTGTCGGCCGTTACCGGGGCCGAGTTTGCTCAGAGGTTCCCTGGTCACCCGTCTACGTCTGCTCCAGCCGACGTTGAGCTTGACGATGATGAGGATGCTGAAAGTGATGTTGACATCTCTGAAGCGTCCGAGTTCGTGAGCACAGTCACTGAGGTAGACCTTCTGTGCTTTAGGTACTTATACTCCATTAGCCCTTCCATCAAGTTAAGGAGACCTCTGAGGGAAGAGAGGGCCTATCATGGACGAGATGGAGAAGTCTGCTTGTACGAGCAGATGTTCAAGTTAGGGTTTCGCCTACCCATTCACCCCGTCATCAGGTCCATTCTTTCCTTCATCAACTTGGCCCCCTCGCAGCTCTCTCCCAATGCTTGGAGAGTTATTATAGGGGCCATCATCTTGTGGAGGGCAGTCCACCACTCTGACCTCCAAGTTCAGGTCTTTTCTGGTTGTTACGTCCCTACCTTTGCCAAAAACCATCCGAGCTACTATCACTTCGTGGCTCGGAGGCCTGAGAAGAAGATGCTCCAGGTCACTCAGACCTCGAATCACAATTGGAAGCCCCGGTATTTTTTCGCCTCAGGGCCATGGGAATTTGGCTCATCTGTTCCCTTTTCCACTTTTGAGCCGAGGATACCTCTCAGATGGTGTAAGGTCACCATGTCTGCAAGGGCCGATCCTGGACTAAGTCTTCAAAATATTAAAAAGGTGAAGGCCCTGCAAGACCAAGGGGCACATGGTCTGTTTGTCAAGTTCGAACATCTGCTGACCCCTCAGTATCACTCGGGGACGAACCTAAGTGTAAGTCCCCTTGTTGACTTTGGTAAGGATTTTTCTTTTTATTTCAAGTCTAACCCCTGATCATTCATGTTTGATTTCTGACTCTTATCTTTTCACTTTTGCAGAGAGACCACCAGGTGTCCCAGACGAATTATGGGAGATGGCAGCTCCGAGCTTGGCAAGACTTACAAAGAAGACTGGCTTGAACGCTCCTCCTCCAGCCCCCTGAACATCCAAATCCAAGAAGAGGGCCCCTGAGGTCCCGGCCTCTGAGGATCAGAGGCCGACCTCAAGGTAAAAGAAGACCTCAGACGCTGCGATCCCCATCTCAGCCGACACCCTGTCGGCTCGTCTGGACCAGCTGAAGCTTACTGATAGCGTGGTCGGCAATAGCAGACAGGCCATGAACGCACTCGCCAATGTGATGATCGAGGCAGATAAGCATTTCTATAGAGCAATGGACACCTCCATGATGGTTGAGTTCAGCCTTCACAGAGCCGTTCAGGTATGACTTGTTCCTTTTGTCAAAAATTTTGCGAGTGTAACGTCTGATTTTACTCCCATCTAACCTCTTCATTAACTGTGCAGGGTGTGACCACCATGTACCAACTGTCTAACTGGGCCCTGAGGAAATTGCCTCTCATTCAGAAGGGGCAGGAGGCTGAGAAGGTCGAGAGTGCCCTGAAGGCCGAGGTTGACCGTCTGAGGTCAGAGTTACAGAATTCTGAGAATAAGGCCAAGAACTCTGAAAATAAGGCCCATAGTTTGGAAAAAGATATCTCTGCGCTCGTCCAAAACCATGCCCAGGCCCTGAAGGATAAGGATGATGCTCTGCAGTGGAAGGTCAACGCGGCTGTGAAGGCTGCCCTTGCAGATGCCTCAGAGAGAATAATTTCTGACTACAAAGTCTCTGAGGAGTTCGTGGGTTTTGGTTTTGAATACCTCGAAAGAGGTATCAAAGCCACTACCAAATGGGCCGAGGTCAGAGAGAAGGAGGTTGGCACTATAAAGGCCTCCGACTTTGTGGGCCTCGGCTTCGCCGACCCTCAATTTGCCCAGGCACTGCAAGAGGTAGAAGACGAGGCTGCTGCCCCTGGTGAGACTGCTACTCTGGAAGGGACTGATCTCGGAGGGACTGACCCTGCTGATGATGTGGCTGAGGTGACCAATGTTGATCAGGTCAACCCAGCCGATACTGACAATGCTCCCCCCCTCAGAGCCTTAGTCCTTTTTAACTTGTAACTCTTGTAATTTGTAACCCCGGTACTTTGTAATGAATATTTGTAATCGATGCCTCTGATTGCTATGTTATCTTTCTTACTGAATGCCTATCTCTTCCTTTATTTTGACCTTTGAATGCTATATAACCTCTGAATGCTATATGGCCTCTGAAGTCATTACTTAATATGCTGTTCTCATAACCATCTTCACCAACTTAATGATGTTAAAGGTCTGAGGTTATCTAACCAAGGTGTCTGAGCTCAGATCTCGTCACCACCGTGTGATGTTATAAGGGTCTGAGGTCATAACCTAAGAGGTTAGCCTCATAATAAATGTCACCAAATTAATGATGTTCAGGGTCTGAGGTCATCTAACCCAGGTGTTTGAGCTCAGACCTCGTCACCACCGAGTGATGTTACAAGGGTCTGAGGTCATCACCTAAGAGGTTAGCCTCATAATAAATATCACCAAATTAATGATGTTCAGGGTCTGAGGTCATCTAACCCAGGTGTCTGAGCTCAGACCTCGTCACCACCGAGTGATGTTATAAGGGTCTGAGGTCATCACCTAAGAGTTTAGCCTCAAAATAAATATCACCAAATTAATGATGTTAAAGGTCTGAGGTCATCTAACCAAGGTGTCTGAGCTTAGACCTCGTCACCACCGAGTGATGTTATAAGGGTCTGAGGTCATCACCTAAGAGGTTAGCCTCATAATGAATATTTATAATCGATGCCTCTGATTGCTATGTTATCTTTCTTACTGAATGCCTATCTCTTCCTTTATTTTGACCTCTGAATGCTATATGACCTCTGAAGTCATTACTTAATATGCTGTTCTCATAACCATCTTCACCAACTTAATGATGTTAAAGGTCTGAGGTTATCTAACCAAGGTGTCTAAGCTCAGATCTCGTCACCACCGTGTGATGTTATAAGGGTCTGAGGTCATCACCTAAGAGGTTAGCCTCATAATAAATGTCACCAAATTAATGATGTTCAGCGTCTGAGGTCATCTAACCCAGGTGTCTGAGCTCAGACCTCGTCACCACCGAGTGATGTTATAAGGGTCTGAGGTCATCACCTTAGAGGTTAGCCTCATAATAAATATCACCAAATTAATGATGTTCAGGGTCTGAGGTCATCTAACCCAGGTTTCTGAGCTCAGACCTCGTCACCACCGAGTGATGTTATAAGGGTCTGAGGTCATCACCTAATAAATATCACCAAATTAATGATGTTAAAGGTCTGAGGTCATCTAACCAAGGTGTCTGAGCTCAGACCTCGTCACCACCGAGTGATGTTATAAGGGTTTGAGGTCATTACCTAAGAGGTTAGCCTCATAATAAATATCACCAAATTAATGATGTTCAGGGTCTGAGGTCATCTAACCCAGGTGTCTGAGCTCAGACCTCGTCACCACCGAGTGATGTTATAAGGGTCTGAGGTCATCACCTAAGAGGTTAGCCCCATGTAATATCACTGATTCTAAGAATGGAACAAGGACTTGTCATGAAAACTGATCTTTATTATAACCTCTTCTCAATAAGATGATACATTTACATAAAATTCTATGCATCATATGAAATATCTCTTCAGATGGTCAGCATTCCATGGGTTAGTGAAGGGTTCTCCCTCTAGGTTTTCTAGCCTATAAGTGCCAGGCACAACCTCTTCTGTTACTTTGTAGGGGCCATGCTAGTTCGGGTGTAGCTTGTTTGTCTTCTGTAGGGTCTTCTTTAGCACTAGGTCTCCCAATGCAATGGGTCTTGACTTCACCCTCTGGTTGTAGAATTTTGCTGCCCTCTGCTGGTAGGCTGCTTTTCTGACCTCTGCGTCTTCCCTTCTTTCTTCGATGAGATCCAGGTCTAGCCTTCTTTTCTCCCCATTGCTGTCAGGGTCGTAGGTCTGAATCCGATGAGTTGGCAGCCCTACCTCCGTTGGTATGACGGCCTCTGAGCCATGTGCCAGCATGAATGGGGTTTCTCCCGTTGGTGTCCTTGTCGTGGTTCTGTAGGCCCATAACACTGCGCAGACCTCTTCTGTCCATCTACCCTTAGCATCTTCCAACCTCTTCTTGATTCCGTCCAAGATGGTTCTGTTTGTGACCTCGGTCTGACCGTTAGCCTGAGGACGACCAGGGGATGAGAAGAACTGTTTAATCCCCACTCTTAGGCAATATTTTTCTAAGGAGGAGTTCTTGAACTGGGTACCATTGTCTGAGATGAGGGTGTTCGGGAGGCCATATCTGCATATGATGTTCTTCCAAATGAACTGGAAGGTCTTCTGCTCTGTAATTATTATCATCGATTCCGCCTCCACCCACTTTGAAAAGTAGTCAATGGCAACTATCAAGAATCTATAGTTGTTGACAGCTCTTGGCAAAGGTCCTACCAAGTCAATTCCCCGTACCGCAAATGGCCATGGAGAAGAGATCGACGTCATAGGCTGATGAGGTTGATGAGGGATAGTGGCGAACCTTTGACATTTGTCACACTTCTTCACATAGTCTGCAGCGTCCTTAGACAAGGTAGGCCACCAGTACCCCTGAGTGATGATCCTCTTAGCTAAGGGCCTTCCCCCTATGTGGCTAGATCAGGAACCCTCATGAACCTCCTATAAGACCTGGGGTACCTCCATGGGATGCACACATCTGAGGAGAGTCAAAAGAAACCCCTTTTTGTACATGACATCTCCTACTATTGAGAACTTGGCAGCCCTGTATCTCAACTTTCTCCTTTCCATCTTGGACTCAGGTAGCTCTCCGTCTCTTAGGTATCTGACGAGCGGGTCAATCCATGAGTCTCCCAGGCTCACATTGTGACAAGGGCTACACACCTCGTCCTCCTCGATGCTTGCTTTTCCTAAGACCTCGATTGGAATGGTCCTTCCCAAATCTGTCTTCATTGCCGAGGCCAGCCTTGCCAATGCATCAGCGTGGTTATTGCTCAGCCGAGGCACTCTCTTCAGCTTTTCTTCTTCAAAATACTCTAGCAATCCTCTTACCTTCTTTAGGTATTTGGCCATCCTTTCGTCTTTGGCCTCGTATGCCCCCAGCACTTGATTGACAACCAACCTCGAGTCGCTATGGAGTAGGAGCCACTTTACTCGAAGAGTTGTTTCCAATAAGAGACCTGCTATCATGGCCTCATACTCAGACTCGTTGTTGGAGGCCTTGAAGTTGAATCTCAAGGCGTACTCAATGTTGGCGCCATCTGGAGCCGAGAGTACTAGCCCCGCGCCGCTTCCATTGTCACAAGAAGAGCCATCCACGAAGAGGCTCCATACGTCTGCATCTGATGAGAAGACCCCTTCTCTCATAACCCCTTTCTTGAAGAGGTACCGATCCTCTTCATTCTCTTCCACTCTGCTTCGGGTTTTTCCTGGGACAACCTCTTCTCGACCTCGGAAGACGTTCGGGGCAGTCTCCTCCGAATTTTGGAAGACACTACGGTTCGTCTCTTCTCCGTCATCTGAACCTTTCTCTGTCTCGGCCTCTTCTAAACCTCTATCGGCCTCTTCCCAGGTGAACTCTACGACAAAGTCTGCGAGGGCCTGCCCTTTGATGGCTGTCCTAGGCTGGTAGGTAAGATCATATTCTCCTAGCTCGATGGCCCAGGTCATCAATCTTCCAGACTTCTCAGGCTTGTGCAGAACCTGCCTTAGTGGGGAGTCAGTGAGGACTACCATGGAGTGAGCTTGGAAGTAAGGCTTCATCTTCCTTGAGGCGTATATCAAGGCATAAGCCAACTTCTCCATTCGGGGATAGTTTTGTTCAGACCCTTGAAGGGCCTTACTGTTGAAGTACACAGGCCTCTGGATTCCATCCTCTTCCCGTACGATGGCTGCGCTGATGGCTGACTCAGATACTGCCAAATATACAAATAACCTCTCCCCTGTGATGGGCCGAGACAGCAACAATGGAGATCCCAAGTAGGACTTGAGTTGGTCAAAAGCTTTTTCACACTCTTCGTCCCACTGGAAGGCCTTTCTCAGAACTTTAAAGAGCGAAAGACACTCGTCTGTTGCCCTGGAAACAAACCTATTAAGGGCCGCCACCCTTCTAGTGAGTCTCTGAACATCCTTGATACTCCTAGGAGTCTTCATGCCTAGCAAGGCCTTGATCTTCTCAGGGTTTTCTTCAACCCCCCTCTGATTAACGATGAACCCCAAGAACTTCCCGGCTCCTACCCCGAAGACACACTTTGCTGGGTTGAGCTTCATCCTGTACGAGTCCATGACATCAAAGGTCTTCTCAAGGTCTGCTACGTGAGTACATGCTTTCAGGCTCTTCGTTAGCATATCATCCACATACACCTCCATGGTCTTACCTATCTACTCCTCGAACATCTTATTGACAAGACGTTGATATGTTGCCCCCGCATTTTTCAGACCAAAGGGCATCACCTTGTAACAGTACGTCCCCTTATCAGTAATGAAGGCTGTCTTCTCAGAGTCTTCGGTATCCATGAAGATTTGGTTATAACCTGAATAAGCATCCATGAAACTCATAAGCTCATGCCCTGCCGTTGCATCCACCATCTGGTCTATCTTAGGTAAGGGATAACTGTCTTTCGGGCAAGACCTGTTCAGGTCTGTGAAATCTACACACATCCTCCACTTTCCATTGGCCTTAGGCACGATGACTGCATTTGAGAACCACTCTGGATAAGTAACCTCTCTTATGAACTCGGCCTCTTATAACTTTTTCACCTCTTCCCGGATGACCTCATACTTCTCTCTGGAGTAGACTCTTCGCCTCTGTTTAATAGGCCTAGCATCTCTGTCCACGTTGAGCTTGTGGGTCATGATCTCAGGGTCGATACCAGTCATGCCTGCGTGACTCCACGCGAAGACACTCTGCCTCCTCCTGAGGAAGTTTATCAGATCTTCCTTGATCCATCTCTCCAGGGCCTTGTCGACCTGGACTGTTTTTTCTGGCTCGTCCTCATTGAGGACGATGGATTCTACCTCTTCCGCGGCCTCGCCCTTCTTCAATTTAGTTTCGTCTCTGGGATCAAGAGTGTCAATGCTGTAAGTGGCGGTTGCTCTCTTATGGGCCTCTCTCTCTTCGGACGAGTTGAAATAACACTCCCGCGCCGTGGTCTGGTCCCCTTGCACTTCCCCTACCCCATAAGGAGTCAGGAATTTTAGCATCTCGTGGACCGTCGACAGCACGGCTTCAAACTCTTTGAGGGCCACTCTTCCGATGATGAGGTTATAGGCCGAGAAGACATTTTTGTCCATAACAAAAAAGTTTATCTTCTTGGTCAGCCTCTTAGGCCACTCATCCCCCATCCGTACATCCATTTCATACATGCCCAATGGGTGTACCTTCTCACCACTGAAGCCTATCAGCGGGTGATGGTAGGGCACCAGCCTTGCCCTGCTAAGACCCAAGCTCTTGAAACAAGGCTAGAACATCACATCTGCTGAGCTTCCCCCATCTATGAGGATTATCCCTACATCTCACCCATGCACACTTGTTGTTATAACTAAAGGGTCATCATGTGGGGCTAAGATGCCCTTGAAGTCGAGTCTGGAGAACCCCACTACGAGGGTCTCCATATCCACCTTCTTCCTCTTCTGCACTGCGTCAGAAGACGTTAGATTCACAACCTCAGGCTTGACCACTGACTTGGCCTCCGCCACATGAGCCTTCCTATCGACTACCTCAGAGCCACCTCCTGCGAATCCCCCACATATGGTGCTAACACCAAAGGAGATTATTCCGACCTTCTTCACTGGGGTGTTGTCATCCTTTGGTGGGAGATCCGGGTCATCTCCATCATCACCCTCTGAATCATCATGTCTTCTAGCCGGGACATCTCTACGGCACCTGTCATTTCTTCTCTTCTTCGGGTCTTCTCTTCCACCCTTTGGGTCCTTGCCATCCACATACTTTCTCAGCTTCACGGATTTCAGCATCTTCTCAATCTCGTCCTTCAGAGCGAAGCATCTATCTGTGACATGGACGTGATCCTGATGGAACTCACACCAGAGGTTTTTATTCCTCTTATGTGGTGGGGCCTTCAATTTCTTTGGCCACCTCAGAGTCCGGTCAGTCTTGATCTCATTAAGGATGTGCTCACAGCTCACAGTCAGAGGAGTGTAATGAGCGAACTTTTCATCTGCTGACCTCTTCTTCCCCTCTTTCTTTCCCTGGGACCTCATAGTGCTACCACGGTTCTCCTCCTCATATTTGGCGGCCATTGCCTCTTCCGCATTCATCATTTTCCCCGCGGTTGCCACCAGCTCTGCCATAGACTTAGGAGGGTCTTCCGCCAGTTTCCACAGTAGCTTTCCCTTTTGGAGACCTCCTATAAGGGCGGTCATGGCTATGCTCTCTTCGTAATCCTCCACCTCCAACTTCTCCTTGTTGAATCTTGCTATGTAGTCTCTTAGGCTTTCACCCTTAGCCTGTTTGACATATAGGAGGTGGGTAGTCTTCTTTTGAGGTCTTACCCCAAAGCAGAAGTTATGGATGAACTGCTCAGCTAAGCCTTTGAAGTTCTCGATCGAGTTCTTCGGAAGAGAGGTGAACCAGCTGTGTGCTGCCCCTGTCAAGGTTCCCGAGAAGGCCCTGCACTTCATCTCATCGGGTATCGAGTAAATATTTGTCGCCGACTGATACATCTCGATATGGTGCACTGGGTTAGTGCTGCCATCATACTTAGGAGTCACCGTAGGAGGCTTGAACTTTGCTGGGGTTGGGAACCCCACTATCCTAGCTACAAACAGGGAGCCCTCCGAGTAGCTCCTCTGTAATGGGTCCCTGCTCTTTATGAGGTCCCCTATCTTCTCCTCGAGACGTAGGATTGAGTCATTCCAGGGTCTTCTCTCATCAGCTTGGCCGAGGTTATCCCCTCCCACCTCTCTGCGATGGACAGAGGGTTCCCCAGCCACGACCCGTTGACTGTTGACCTCTTCCTCGTCCCTGGATCTTCTCTCCAAGGGTCGGCCTTGATCTGGCCAAACCTGCCTATTACCTCTTTGAGAGCCTGCCGCGCTCCTTGACCTCGATAGCCTCTGTCTCAGGTCATTGACTGGGCCTAGCCTCTCGAAGCCCAACCCTCTGCTCAACTTGTTAAAGGCCAACCCTCTTTGTTGGGCCTTATCTCTTCTTTGGCCGACACATCCTTGACTCTGCCTATCAAAGGCCGACCCTCTTTGTTGGGCCTCATCTCTTCTTCGGCCGACACATCCTTGGCTCTGCCTAAGAGGTCGTACGGTGTTATCTGACACCTCATATGGCTCCCAGCAGTCTTCCGGGGCCTCTTCAGCTTCAAAGTCATCATACCTGTCCTCTGGGCAAGGGTTTCCTTGCCTCCCCAGGTGCAAGCGCCTAGGGTCAGCAACGTCCCTCCTCCGCTGGGGTGCAGGTTGGTCCTTCATGGGTGCCTGGGGTGGTCCCCTGGCGTCAGGATGAGGCTGAACTGCCGCCGGTGTTATCATGTCCGGGGAGACTCCAGGTGGCCTCATCATCATGGTTTGGCTAAGCTGGGCAAATTGGTCCTTCATGGCTTGTTGTGTTGCAGCTAAAGATTTCAAGGCTGCTGCCACCTCCGTCATTTCGGACTGGGGAGGAGCCTGACTGGAGCTAGCCCCTCCACCTCCGGGCGGTGGTAATTCTGGTGCCATATGTTAATAATAAAGAGCTTATGCAGCAAGTGAGCTTAATACCTTAAAGGACCTCTTTCAATGGTGAAACAACTCCACACAAGGGGTGGTTCCTGGTTCACCACCAGAGTCTCCGGTGAGGTAAAGCAGAAAAAGAGGAAAAGATAGCCTCTCGCTTCCCACAGACGGCGCCAAAATGATGATGCTGAGAATCAGCACCACCAGGTGAGGTGTTTCCAAGCTCTATATATATAAATAACAATGGCAGCACAGCTATATAAAGAGATAAGAGAAGGATATGAGGATATGAGGAATCAACACCGGAATATAGGTGGTTCAGCCAATCTGGCCTACGTCCACAGTGAGTGTGTGAGTAATATCAGTGAATGAAGGCTCTAATGGCCATGGATACAATTCTCTCAAGCTCTCTCTCTCTACTGTATATTTAGACAGAGGTTTGGCTAGGGTTGAATAACTGGGATCCATTTGCAAGGTAGGGGATGACCACTATATATAGCCCCAAGGGGGTGTAATGTACCCCCTTGCATGTAATGAGCATGTGTGTGGTATCCTCACCAATGTGGGAGTGCCATCTGTCACTGTCACATGTAAGGAATGATGATGAAATATTCTCCCCATGTGTGGAGAATAATCTTGTTACAACTGATTTGTGCCCAGGTGTCCTTATCCAAATGTTCAACAGATGCTCGGCCACCAAGTTGGTGGATGACCTCAGCCTAAGAGAGGCCGAGCTGTAATGGCTTGTTCTTTGTTCAATCCGATGTGTCATAGGGGGTCTCGGCCTGACCCCAGCCGAGGCATTATGCTGGGTCGGCCTCAGCCGAGGTAGGGATAGTCCCATGCTGATGATTACTAAGCCTGCTTCTTGTCACCTCGGCTCAAGCCGAGGTAGGACTAGCTCCATGTTGAAGGTTCAAGGCTCCTTGTCACCTCGGCCTATTCTTGGCCGAGGTTGATATACCCAGGTACATGAGGATGTTGTTGATGCCTGCGATGCGCGTAGTGTCCATTGGTGTATATGGTAGTGTCGGCCTGGGCCGAGGTTGGTCTGGCCGAGGGATGATATCGTGGGCCCATGGCCTTCATGGGGTCGATCAATGTCTCGGCCATCATCTCGACCGAGGTTGGTGTCTCTGGGCCGAGGATATACTTAGGGCATATCAGTGGTAATTGTGCAGCCAACCAGCTCTCCACCGTCCAACTTGGAGGAAATGAAAAGGGAGCTGCAAAATTTTACAACAATGTCTAAAACAGGATATAGTTCTTCGGTGTATGATGACTTCCGTACTCCATATCCTGACAAATATAACAACGAACCCTACCCAGTAGGGTATATCCCACCAATCTTCGAGAAGTATATAAGGAAGGGTGCATTGGGGACCATTGCAATGACAAAAGACTAAGGTTAAGGGAATTTTCAAAATCCCTAACAAAGAAGACCTACACTTGGTATTCTCATTTAACTCCAGGTAGCGTAGCCAGTTGGGAGGAGCTGCGTGTTTTGTTCGTACAAAAGTACTTTTTTTCTGAGGACGAGTTCACACTCACACAGTTGGCGCGTGAGAAACAAAACCTAGAAGGATACGTGGTTGCCTATATAAAAAGATTTGCAAGTGCTTTCTAGATGTGATAGAAGATACTCGAGATGATGAACTATTACAAGTCTGTCTTGAAAGGTTGTTATCGTAATACATCTACCATTTGATTAATGAAACACGAGAGCGTATGTTTGCAGCATTCTTAAAAGCAGCAAGGAATATTGCCCTAGTAGTAAAACCCACACCACCGCCCCCTTCCTTGTCAAGTTTACTGTTAAGGCCATCAGTTCCCTCGAGGAGGGGAATATCCTCGAGGGTGCATTATGCTGACGATGGAGGAAAGGGAGAGGGCAGCGATAGTCAACGAAGAAAGGGACGAAGCAATAAAAGAAGATTTGAAGGTGAGTAGGATCCTCCCCAGCTACCATGTATAGTGGATCAAGCCCTAAACTTATATGATCTCATGGTTCGTGACAAGGTCTGCAGACCGATCAATGTCACCACATCACAACTCACTCGAGAGGACATGGAGAAACCTCGTTATTGTGAACTTCATAATAGAGTGAACCACCCGACCAAGGTGTGTTTTCACTAAGAAGGTTAACATCCAGCTGCCCCAAGATAATGTGAATGATAATCCTTTACCAAATCGCGAGGCCCATATGGTCAGTGCTTTTTATAAAGAGGCTGAAAAACTGATGAGAGAGCAGTCGTTCGAAGAGAATGACTTTGAAAAATCTTTGGAGGAATGCACCATCGAGCTAGCTCAACTCCAACTGGAGGATGAGACAGAGAAAGGAGAAGAATATGATTGCATCAAGGGTCTAAGTAGGTGGATGGGGGCCTTTTCTCTAGAGATGGTAAATATAGTGATAGCCTATGATGAGGCTGCGTACGGAGACAAAGAGGAAGTCTATGAACTTGAAGAGGAACAAACAGACCTCTGGATTGAATGAGCGACGGTTTCTCATTCACAGAAATTCAGTAAGTTCTTCGATAAAGTTGGTCTCCCCGAGCACTCACGATTAGAGGTTATGCGAGCCATCTTGGAAATAAAAAAAAAGAACATGGCGCCACAACTGACATGGAAGGTTCCCACGGCTAAGCTCATAAGAAGGTATTTCTCTAAAGATACATTTCAGTGTCTGACAAATCGATCAGGTACCCATACAATAGACCCTTGTATGTTACACCATTCATGAATGATTGTGTTTTCTCTCGTGTTTTGTTGGATGAAGGAGCATCCATAAACATAATGCCTATCGGATCCTTTTATGCCATCGGCCTGTCTGAGACAGGATAGTGCCACACTTATTGGCAATTTCAGGGTATGATAATCAGTAGTCCAAATCTGTAGGGTATGTCAGTGTGGGCATCACAATGGGTAACATCACCCCCAATAAGTTCCAAAAAGCCTTTTACAAAGGAGGAAGCACATCTAATAGACGCTACCTTCTACACCGATTTGACAGAAGAAGCCACGATGATAACAAGGTACACTAGGGGAACACCAACCACTTGATAGAGGGTGCGAGTACCTGCTCGAATGGTGGTGGCCTACGAAAAAGAGCATGATTTGGACACAGTAAGTCCCCCTAGTCTATTGAGGCAACTGCGGCACCGTATGACTCCACGTATTGATCCAATTAAACACCAAGTTAAGAATCAGAATCTGCGTGGATTTCAGTGACCTGAATCGAGCATGCCCAAAGGATAAGTTTCCACTACCATCTATAGATAGCCTGATCGATGCAACTGTGGGTCATGAGATGTAAAGTTTCATGGATGTCCATATAGGGTGTTACTAAATAAAGATGGATCCATCTGATGCAGATAAGGCTACTTTTCGAATGCCTTTGGGTAATTTCATGTACACGGTTATATCGTTTGGATTGAAGAATGAGGGGGTCACTTACCAAAGAACAATGATGGCTATATTCCATGATCTCTTTCATAAGAGCGTGGAATTTTATGTCGATGATCTGGTAATCAAGTCCAAAAAATAGGGATCTCACTTAGATGACTTGAGGAGGGTGTTCGCTCGATTTAGGAAATATAAGCTAAAGATGAACCCCATCAAATGTGCATTCGGGGTAAGAAGCGGGATGTTCCTGGGGTTTGTGGTAAATTGACATGGAGTTCAGATGGACTTGGACAAGCGTTGGGCCATTCTTGATGTGCCAAGACCGAATACAGCAAGAGATCTGAAGAGGTTCCTAGTAGAGCTGTCAACGGGTCGTGTTTACGGGTGAATGGGTGAACGGGTCGTGTTAACGGTTGAAAACACCCTTAACCCGTACATGACCCGTTAAGACTAACGGGTCCAATGATAATACCCAAACATAACCCGTTAATATTAACGGGTACACGACCCGAACCGTTAACACTCGTTATAGTACCCGTTAATACCCGTTAGTACCCGTTAATACCCGTTAGTCTTTATGGGTGTAATATTAGTTTATGTGTAATATTAGTTCGGGTTGGGTTATAATGGGTGTAATATTAGTTCGGGTCACACGACCCAATAAAATCCGGTACCACTAACGGGTGATAATGGGTATAAACGAGTTTAATTATGTGAGAGTACAAACCCAAACACGACCCGTTATGATAATGGATCTACCGTGTTGACCCGTTAATGAACCAAACCCGATAAGACTAAACCCATTAACTTATAATTTCATGTCGTATCGTGTCGTGTTATCGTGTCGTGCCTCATTTTGCTAAATCTAGTTCCTTGGAAAGGTCTCCTACTTGAGGAGGCTTGTTACAGGGCTGATTAAGGTAAGGCACCCGCTGATGGAGTTGCTGAGAAAGGGCACTAAATTCATATGGGAACCAACGCATCAAAATTCCATGAACAAGTTAAAAATTCTTCTCACTTCCCCTCAGACGATGATCCCCCCGAAGGCATGTATCCCTTTACGTCTATATCTTAATCTACTGAACGAGCTATTGGTGCGTTATTGTCCCAGGAGATGGATGGTATAGAAAAACCTGTTTATTATTTGAATAGAATTATATATGGGCTAGAGGCCTGATATACTACCATTCAGAGGAATTATTTATCCCTTGTATTTGTAGCACAAAAACTTAGGCAATACTTACTATCATTCATAATCCACATTGTCACTAGATGTGATCCTATAAAGTTTTTTCTCGTTAGAACTGTGTTGATAGGTAGGGCAGCCCGATGGTTCTTAATCCTCTTGGAGTATGATCTTAAATGTGAAGTCCCTCGAGCTATTAAGAGCTAGGATTATGCCGATTTGTTGGCTATCCTCCCATTTGGAACATTCGAACCACCCGTGGAGGAGCTTTCGGGTGATGATCTTTAGGCCAACTTTATAGCATCTAGCCTGGATGAGTGGAGCATGGAGTTCGATGGTTCTTCAGCTAAAAATAAAGGGGGAGCTGGGGTTATCCTGAGAAAGAATGGTGAAGAGATTCGGTTATCCTTCAAGCTATAATTATAATGTTCGAACAACGACGTTGCATATGAAGAGGTGGGTGTGGGGCTGCTCGGGGCCCTTAGAAGGGGTATCTAGGTTCTAATGACAAAAGGGGACTCCAACCTAGTGGTGAAACAAGTAAAAGGTGAGTTCTCTTTGAAGTACATGTGTCTGATGCCCTACCGTACAATCATACGACAGTTACTTGGGTAGTTCGAAGTCGTAAAAATCAAATGACATCCCCAAATGATGAATCGACATGCCGACGCCTACGCTAACATTGCTCAAAAGATTGCCTTTGAGGGGGATTCAACAGTCATTCAAATCTCAAAGAGTACATCTCCCTCGTCCGTCTCTGAGATGCTGCCCACAAATGATAAGGATGACTGGAGAAGTGAAATTAAAAAGAAGTTAAAAAGAGGTGAAGGCCCATTGAGCCTAGTTGACCTTGCACAGTATTTTGTTACCAAGGGAAATTTATATTTTAAAAATAAAGGAGGACAGTTGTCCAGGTGTGTAGACTACGAAGAAGCCAATAGAAGACTGATCGAAGTGGATACATTCGCGAGACCACTGAGATCCCATTGTATAAAAGGGTCCAATGGGTAGGGTATTTTTGGCCTTCGATGAGGAAAGACTCCGTGATAATACAAAGAGATTATGATAAATACAGCTTATTCTACCAGGTAGCAGAATGCAACTTCATCGATTAACCCCAACACTGGAGACAACCATACACAGACCTGCTGGTAGATGAAGTAATGTCAATAGACGAAAAAGGCGCTACGAAGGTGAAAATATGAGAACCCATATATTTTATCCAAGAAGGGCAGTTGTATTGATGAGGCTATTATGACAAGACTTTAAGGTTCATCAGGGGAAGAAGCTGAGGAAGTGCTGAAGCAAACCCTCGAGCTAGGACACATCGGAGGAGCCAAGCTCTATGATCAACTCATGACCTTCAGGTACTAGTGGTCGAAAATGGATAAAGACTCAACAAAGTTCATTCATAAATGCAAAGCCTGTCAATTGCATGGAAATATGATCCACGTTCCTTCGGTGGATTTGCAATCTCTCTCTACGCATTTTCCATTTCACATATGGGTGTTCGATCTAGTAGGGGAAATAAAACCTTCTTCAAGAGGAAATATTTGGATACTGGTTGCCACTGAATGTTTCACAAAGTGGGCAGAGGCCATACCACTCAAGAGGGCTACAATGGGGGTAGTGGCTCGATTCATGAAAGAGTACACCTTTTGCCGATTTGGCATCCCAAAGGTGTTCCTATCAGATAACGACACTCTTTTTATGAATATAAAAGTAAGCCTACTAACAGAAAAGTACTCCATTATCCATCATAAGTCGACAGTAGCATACCCGAAGTGCAACGGGCATGCGAAAGCCACTAACAAGACTTTGGTGAATATCTTGGCAAAATGTTAGAGGATTTTCTGGGCACATGGGATGATAAAATCCCTGAGGTACCATGGGCCTATCGAACAATAAAGAGGAAGTCAACATGGTATACTCCATTTTTTAGTCTTTGGGGAAGAAGTTATTTTGCCAGTTGAGCTCGAGGTACCCTCCATCCGTTATAACTTATGAAGTGCCATGCTCACTCATATCCCACATGTGCAATATAAAGCACTAGAAGAGCATAGGGGAAATGCTCCAAGGCATTTTGAGATATATAGAAACTAGTTGTACAAATCCTATGACCAAATGGTAAGACCGAGGAAGTTCAAAGAAGGGGATCTGGTCCTAAAAGCATGCACGAAGCACATAAGGGGGTTTTCATTGCTGAAGTTTGAAGCCAACTGGGAGGGGCCCTACATTGTTTGACCGACTTATGATTCAGGCTGTTGCCAGATATCCAAAGTGGAAGACGATGTTACCTTCAAACTAAATAACAAGTGGATGAAAATCTATCATCTTTCAATGTATGTTTTGCTAATACCTATTTGGGAGAATGGCCCTTACAAATGATTGGGACTACTTGTTTAGCATGATGTAAAGTGATATTTTCTTTAAAGTGTTGACCCATTGTTCTTTTACGTTAGTTATTTTCCTTATTTTGCATGGGGTGACTTACATTAATGTAATAGAAGAACCAATATTGAAACAAGATAGAAAGAAAGGGAACAAAATGCCATAAAGTTTACTTAAATAAAAAAGTACCGTGACCACATGCTAACGAGGATCAAAACAACAAACTAGGGTACATTTAAAAGGAGAAATTAAACAAAGACTACTAAGGGTCATCAATGATAAAGAGAAGGATAGCTGAGCCAAGAAGCCGGTGATGATATTGAGGAAGAATCTGCTCAAGGCTACTTTGGTCATAGATTAGATTAGCTTAATACTTTTAGCGGAGATCCCTCCTCCGCTGAACATTCTCCAAGTCCTACTCCTTCTTGAGTAACTCAGCATCTGCTCCAGAAAAAACTTCACGTGATTTTGGAAATTCCTACTCAGATATAACTAGTTCGGTCTCCAATCCTACAAGTTCCTCCAAGATGTCTACATTTGAACGATGAGAACTCTGCAATCAATGATAAAGAGAAGGATAGTCTGCCTTCTTGAAATCGTGTATCAACTTTACTAGCTAAGCCAGCGAGAAGTTAATGAGAAAGTTGACCTTACCCAATAATGTTTTAATTACATCAGAGCTGAGAGACTCCAGAGGAGTGTTGAGGATTTCCTATAAAATGGTGGAGAGTCTAAGCAGTCAGTAAACCATCATCACAGGTATAGGTTGAAGGCTGCGAGAAGTAAAAGTTGAGGGAAATCTGGCTAATAGTTGCTCAATTAGTGCACGTGGGCCTTGAGTTAATATATGGGGGAAATTAATGAAGGTTTGCCTTACAACCACTTCGGGGCCTGCCTCAGGAGGGTGCACACCAAAAATTCTATCACTCGTAGATGGGAGTCTAGTATGCAAAGTGCTATCACTATCTTGGGTTCTGTAAGCAACTACCTCGTGCATCCCGTCAACACTGGGTACCATTCCTTAAACCTTCACGCTAGGGGCCTCGCCCATGGTTGTAAATTTAGCCAGAGTCCTTGACTATATAATTGCATGAGCGAAGCCCTCAAATCTTGGGTCATACATCGTATGTTTCTCAACTTCCACTTGAAATACAACAACTTGTCAGGTCAGGAAACAAATATGCAAATTGTCTTGCACGTATATATTTTCAGTCCAATATGACTTAGCACGCCTGACTCTCAGTGATGGGAGAGTTTAAGTCCAAAAATACCTTGGCCCGCCTGACCCTTAGTTATGGGAGATTTTTTTATTTTAATTCCAATATGACTTGGCCCGCCTGACCCTCGGTTATGGGAGGTTTTAAGTTTAAAATGACTTGGCCCGCCTGACCCTCAGTTATGGAAGATTTTAAGTCCAAAATGACTTGGCCTACCTGACCCTTGATTATTGGAGATTTGAAGAGCAATATGATTTGCCAAAACTAACAACGTTTAAATATAGGAGATATATAGAAGAAAAATATACCTCTGGCTGCTGGTCACCAACAAACTATTGGGTAGCCATCTGTACCACATCTTCTTCCTCACACAAATTTCGGTGTCACCAAAAGATGTTGTTCTAGGAGGGCAACCATATCACCACCTACTTTTACAACTTCCTCTTGACCCTCTTCTCCCTGAACCGCAGCAGCAACTTTGACTCGCTCCTGATTGTGGATTGAGGGCTCAAAAAGTGTAACAAGAACTTGGTTATAGGAGGAGGAGGGGAATAACAGAGCAATGGGTTTGGGTAAAGAAACCTGTGAAGCACAATAGAGAGAAAGTCAGAACAATAAGACAAAGACATAAGAAGATCATAACAATATGAGGTAAAGCTTACCACTGATTAAGGAACAATAATAGCGGGGGTCTTATTCATGGATTCAATGACACTTTCATCAGTAGCATAGACCTCGAGACTAGTCTGCTCGTGCAAAAAAGTAGAGTCAAGTTAATATCCACTATTGGATTAGATGGAAGTCATAAAAATATCTGCCCTTAGGGGGAAATTTATAGTTACCTGCGAGGCTATAAGAGCAGCTATCTCCTTCTGCATAACTTCCTTCAAAGAAGGTGAAACTTTGACTGGCTTTTCCAATATGTCACTTTCTTCAACAGTATCGTGCGCACCATCTCGCGCACCAACCTAAAAAGAAAATTTGGAATAAACAAGTCATCATCACGAGGTAAAAGAAGAAAAATTAGAGACTTAGAAAGGTAATACTAGGCATACCTCTCCTCCTTCCAAAAATTCATCCAAAACATCCTCTAAAATCTCATAATCTCGAGGAGGTGAAGTAGGCTTAGAAGAAGAAACCATTCTTCTTAACCTATGCCTTCGAACAAGAAGAGACTGTTCTTCTTCTTCTTCGTCGTCGTTGTCTTCTTCTTCTTCTTCTTCTTCTTCTTCTTACTCCTCCTCCTCCTCTCCATGCTCCTCCTCATTATCAGCACCTTCAACAACGGATGCATATCTATCAGACTGATCTTCCGCACTCACCTCACATGATTCCTCCAACACAAGTTTGACCAGGCTAATAAAATTCCTCTTTTTGCTACCTTCGACGGTCGGAGGAGCACAGGAAAACCCACAGGATCCATCTGGGATGACATAAAAGTCCTATCCTCCTCAGTAAAATTCTTCTAAGTGTGCTTTAGTTGGTCAAACATAAAGCAAACTTATTGGGTAATCTTGGGATCAGGAGTTTGGATTAGAGAGACTTGTTGGGTAACCTTAGGATTCTTTATTGGGGCTGTCCTAGTGACTCTCACAACCTCTCTAGTTGAAGAAGCACAAGAAGTATCATCCCTCTCACCAGGCCTGGAAGTACTAGGGGGTAATGGCAACTGTCTCGGCCGAAATATAAGGTTGAGCAGCTCTCTTCGTTTTCACTACTGTTTGATCTACAGGGGCAAGTGGAGGCAACTCGAAGGGAGTAGAACTATTAGTAATGCTGAGATGGAACATTGAATTGAAGGTAGTATAATTTCTCAAACCTAACTCCATGGGAAGATACCTTTCAACCTCAGGATACCAAGGCTCGTTAAGAAGATTACTATGGAAACGACCAAACTGGTTCTTCTAGAATACTGCAAGGTACATTGTCGACCTACCTCCTCGAGCACCTTTACTTAGGATGATAGGGTTGGTAAGATAATTTTCACAAAGGTTAACAACGATTTAAGTAAGGAAATTACTGCATGTAAATGAGAAGTTGGCAGGCTTTTCTTGAGTGAAATGGCTTAACATATGGTTGCTATGATCATAGCCAAATTGCATGGATCACGATGTGAACTATAAACGGAATAAAAAGAGGACCATTCCGTATAGGAAGGCAAGTAAGAAGGAATAAACAACAATGGAACATTGCTCACCAAAAAGTTTCTTGCCAAAGCTTCCTCAACAGGGGTGATGGGACGCTCCTTATCCGCAATGAAATTATAAGAAAAAAACTAGTCTACCCTAACATAGGGAGTGATGATACGAGAAATCGTCAATTGTCGTTCTCATACCAAAAAATCAAGTATAAAGTGCATAGTGAGAAAATAAAGGAAGTAAAGAGAGATAAAGACAAGATATGGAGTGTTTCGGCTATAATAATCACCCTACGTCCACTTTAGTGCCACACTCTCATTATACATGCTGTTTGGTACATAGTAATTAGGCCTAAAGAGGCGTACACGCATGAGAATATAAGAGAATACATGAATATGATGATTTCGGTGGCTTCGAGATGGTGGCTGTGATGCTCCTACCAGTAGCCCCCAAGCTATGCTTAGTGGCGTAGGGAGAGTAGCTGGCTCTGAGATAGGTTTCAGTGCAAGAAATGAATCGAGAGAGGCCTATCTCGAGGTGTGCACCTCTATTTATAGGAAGGGTAGATGTTGTAGTGCTTCTACTGAGTAAAAAGGGGCTACGGTCTGCTTGGTGAATGAAATAGGGTTGCACCCTACCCTAAGTGGGGCCGCATCCTGTGCTAGAGAGCTGCTACGACAGTTGAATGATGAAGCTGGGAGCTGTGGCATGTTAGCTTATAAGTGGTCACGACCTGTATGTTAAGGGTTGCGACAGGCCTGTAAGGCATTAGTACCATAGCCTATAGGAGACTGGTTTGCGGTAGTGAGACAATATCACTTGCTATTGTTTACCTTCCGCGGTAGGAGTACAATATATGTGCTATCAATAAGCCCCCAAGGCATATTTCCAAGGAATTGGTGTTGCGTCTTGTTACTACTAGTGCCACGGTGCATATCCTCTGCGGTAGCTTCCCAAAATGACGCTTCGTCTTCCCGCGCCCTCTTATATAAATAAAACCGACCGTGGACTTCAATACATTTCCGAAAACCTTGAGAGCATATCAAAGGCAAATCTTTATTCGTTCCTCATCTTGACTTTTTCGACGACCTTTCAGGCCAGTGTGTGAGGCGGTGCAAGGCAGCTTGAGACTGAGCAATCAGTTTCCATCCATTTTTGGGTAATTTTTCAAACAAAAACTTCCTGTGGTTCAACCTTTTGTTGTTTTCTTTTGATTTCTTCTTGTTAGATGGTCTATTCAAACTCATATCTTGCAAAATAACTATTTCAATCACATTTATCCCTCATCTGAATCTGTGACTGCTTGGATTGTAGTGGATGACTGGTTTGAAATTGAATCAATCTTGAATTGATAAAATAAACCCTTAATTGATAAGATATGCTGCTAACATCCCTGTTAATCCCATAAATGAAGTCTCTTAATCTTCCATTGTTGACCCAAGGGGAAAATGGTGTTTGCTAGGCTTTGATCTTTAGGATTTTTGAATTCCTAGTTAGTAGAGATAGAATATAAACAGACCAATGAAATGTACAATTATTCTTGATGTTCTTGAACAAAAGCTTCACATTATAGGTCTTCAATCTTCAAATTTATCAACATTAAATACTAACCTGTTTGTGTATATGACTGCAGCATAGGGAATTCATAGCTACGGCATAATAAAATCCATTTAACACTTTAGGGTTGTGTTGGGTCAATGACCGCAACCTTCAAATATTGAGTAGTTTAAGAATTATCTGCGATATATTCATATCTAGCTGTACCATGTACGTATCTAGCTGCGGCCTGTAGCACTCCCTTTCCTAGGTTAGCTCCCTTTAAAATAATAGTCCGCGATATGAGTCACCTTCTAGGTCTTTATAGCCCAACATTTCTTATTTATCCTTCGAACTTATACATTATTATTCCTACCACGGCCTCTAAGAGGACTGTATATGAGCATATTTGTTGCGGCGCCTAACTGTGGAATCTCTGCTTTTCAGGTATTGCTGCAGCCATATGAACTTTGACCCAAATGAATTTCTGAGAGGCTTTTGGAATAAACATTTTGAAGCCTCTACTCTCGAACTTCTTTCAGTGCATACTTTGAGGACAATAGGGTCGTGCAAGTTGAGCGATTGCCCTAATTGTGTAGTGGTAGATTCCGACTCAGATTTCGTGGTCATGGAGGAAGAGGCTAATTCAAGTAATCAACCAATGGATATAGATGCCGCGATAATGGGTACATCTGAGGTTAGGGGCGCACCTGCTATCACATTTGGGAGGGGTGAAAGACCTGTTGCTGCACTTAGTGTCTGCAGCACTATGACCCAAGAGTGGGTTGATCGGGTGGCTAAAGCCTTTGAGTTTCCCGAGGCTTTGATGTGCTCAACAACAGCCGCGGAAAAAAGGCCATGCACGACACTTGTTGATGATGGGGTTTGCTTCCCCCTCCACACTTTCACTTATGGGCAGTGGCTACCTGTCCCTATTCCAGTTAGAAGAATTTTTCAAATGATGAGGTTATCCCCAGCCCAATTGGATCGCAATGGCTAGAGGACAACTCTTGCAGCTATTGTTCTGTGGAAGAAGAAATTCAAGAGAGACATTACTCCGGAAGAGTTTTTCTACTTCTATCGTCCAAAGGAAAACTCTGTAAAATTTACGGGGTACTATTACTTTTCTGTCCGCTATAGAGATGAGACCCTTTATTCTGGGAGGCTTACCAGTGTAAAGAACTGGAAGGGAAAATACTTTTACATTTCTAGATAAGGGTGGGAGATCCACCCCCAAGAGACTGAGAGGGAGAGGACCTTTAAGATGTTGCGGCATTGGGGATGTCCCTCTAACCTTGGTAATTTTTTTGAATTATGGTCGCGCCCCCTTTTTACAGTAGCATATTATTCTACATGTTTGGATTTTGTACTAACCTTTACATTTTTCTATAGTTCTTGACAAGTTGTAGCTGAGTGAGCGACAAGAGAAGAGGGTTGGTGAGGCTGCGATAGTTCCTGCTGATAAGAAGAAGTTCAGCACTCTTGTAACCTCTGCTTCAATGTACAAGGGAGGTTTCTTTCCCAACAAATCTATTCCCAAAGAGATGGGTGCTGAAAATAGTACTATTTTCTTTTGTTTTTGATTCCGAGGAAATTATTTTCAAACTTGGATATTGACCATGATTTATTTCTTCTCAGGTGAGGATTTTGATAGATCTCTGCTAGCAGCTCAGCTTGCTGAAATGGATGAGGACACAGTTGTCCTCAATAACACTGCTAGGAAGAGGAAAAGGATAAGGACAAAGTCCAAGTCTCCTACTGCAGCCTTATCTAACGACCAAGTAGATCCTGTCGCGCCTCAAAATTAGGTTGTGGATCATTCTACTCCTGTCGTGCCCTAAAATCAGGCTGCGAATCATACTACTTCGGCCACGCCCTAAAATCAGGTTGAGGAGGAGACCTCTCATGAGATGCCCGAGGGAAACTTTGATGATGATATTGGGGATCAAGGTGTCCACGACACTTTGTCAGTTCATGTGACAAATACTCCTATCCTTCCATCAGTAATTTCCGTCAATGCAAATTTGCCACCTCAACAAAGTAGACGTCCGCGGCCACAACTGTATAGGCCAGATCCTCAATCTTCTTTGGACACAACTGCCCATGATATCCATAGGATAAACAAGGTGGTTTATGAGCCGACCTAAATCGGTTGGTGGATGAGGACCACGAGGATGTGGAGTCTTATGCCCTCCACAATCTGCTGAGAGTAAGTAACTCCAACTTTCCAATAATTCTTCTTTGTAGCTTCAGTTTTATTTTCTAACTTTCAATACATTTACAGGCTATAGAAGATGTGATGATCTATAAACTCAAGTATGAGGGTCTATATAGGATCAAGGAGGTCACGAACAACGTTCATAATGCTGATTTAGTGAAGGCAAGGGCTAACTCCTTTGAAGCTGGAAAGAAATCGTCTTTCGCATCCCTAAAAGCATATAAGATGGATGCCGATGCCAAGGTTAAGGCTGAAAAAAAGCCCAAAGATAATGCTGAGAAGAACTTCAACCAAGCCGCAGAGTCTTTACAAGTTGCCCAAGCTCAAGTGGTTGAAGCTGCTAAATCCGCAGATCTTTCCAATGCCAAACTTGAGCTACTCTAGAAGAAATACCAAGAGTTGGAAACCAAAGAAGCCAATGATGCCATGCCCACACCGAGGCCCTGAGGAGGATGGAGGGCCCCAACTATCAAAAAAAGGGATGAGGACCATGTTGAGGCTATCCAATTGGCCATTGACCATGCCGTGGACTCCTTCAAAGGCTCCAAGGATTTCTACCTCATCAATAATAAAGCCTACCTCCCCGGCTTCCAGGAACTGAGGCATAGGGTCATCAAAAATTTCTCTGAGTCCAATTAACAAATCATGTCCTAGAAATTGGGTGATGTTGATCATGACCAATGTGTGGCTAAGATTAGGGCTGCCGCGGAAGAAAGATCCAGAAAGATGGCTGAAGAGGCCATGGAAGGTGATCTTACTGAGATCGCGACTGATGATGAGGAAGAGGATGATGCGGCATCCCAAGTCATATTTTCTCTTCTTTTGCTTGCGCTGTGATGTAGTTTTTATGAATAATTTTACTCTGAACTGTTGGTTCATTTGGGTTACATCCCTCTTAACTTATTGATTTCGAATGGCTGTGGCCTTTTGTCTGTAAACTATTTTGCCAAGGATTTTGCCTTTTTAATTTTTCTAATTTGCCTTCCCCACTCTTCATTTTTTTCCTATGGTTCAATACTTGCCATTCTTTTTATACTCCTTCCTGTTTGTATAGATGTTTGATTGCTTGATTAAGTAGCTTGCAAAACTTCTTCAGTAACTATAAATGCGCATAAGGCCGCGATAGTATTTTATAAATAATTTCTCAAATAGGTTGTGGCCTGCTATTCTTTGCCTCGAACCTTTCACTTGTGAGGCTGAGATGCCACGACACTTTAACGCTTTGGCACTAGTGTCCATTTCATTCTGCTTAACTTCCAAGTGAATGAATGAGTTGCGGCCATATTGACGGGCTGCGAGCATTTTGAATATTTGAATACCCTATGATGTTGCCTTATTTGGATCCAAATCCAAGTCAGCACCGCAGTAACTCTTAGTCTCTTTAATCTGGTTTCTTGAACAGGGCAGCGGTAATCCTGTGCCTTTCTCTTCCGCTTCTTTTGAAAGGACGAACTTAGCGGCTACTGTCGTACTGATAAGGCTGAGGCACCTTTCTAGCCCTTAGAAATTGATGACAACATGTTGGGCTGAGGCCATCCTCTTTCTGTAGCTTTGTCATGATTCATGATGATAGTAACACAACATCCTTTAGTCGCTTCGATTGCCTTTTATGGCTTTCCTTTAGTCGATTGGGTTATTTTCAGGAAACCTGGGCTAGGTATTATAAAGCTTCCCCAAGATATTTTTGGATATATATAATGTCTTCCCAGGCTATAATAGGATTATCCGCAAACAATTAAGTCTTCGGCCCCATCAAATATAGGGTTATTCGTAGTCAATTAAGTCTTCGGCCCCTATGTGTTATTATCAGGCTTTCCTGGGCTAGGTATTATGAAGCTTCCCCAAGCCAATATGAGATCACAAAGTTAATGATGTTTTGTCTCTATCCACCAAGTTAATGATGTTTGTTGGGGGAGTAACCTCCCTGGGCTAATGACGCATCCCGAAAGCTAAGAATGGGCACTTGAAGCCCCTGATTCTTATGACACAGCCTGAAAGCTAAGAATGGGCATTGTAAGCCCTCGTGGCTAATGACACATCCCGAAAGCTAAGAATGGGCATTATAATCCCTCGTGGTCAATAACGCTTTCTGATAATTACTTTTAAGAATGTAGCCATAGTATGCTGGAATATAGTCTCTATGAGTGATGTTGCAGATCAATTTAGATATCTGCTCTCTATAGTTGCTTTCGCCATTTTCAATTATCATTTGCCTTCATACAATCAGGAGTCACAGCGAGCATTGTGGTCCCATTTAGATATTAATTTTCTCGATATAATACGTTGTCTTCGTTTAGGATCTGTTTAAGGCAAAGCCTTTCATAAGATATTATTTAATGGAATCGAGAAATCAAAATATGGCACTATAAAGTGAACTTGATTTCATATATCTATTGATATATTCAGAACTTTGCTAATTCAATACAAATTTAACATGAAACTATTCAAAAGAGTTTTCATTAAGAACTGAAATAGATGAAACATAAATATGGGCATAAAAGGAGGAATGTGGCCTGTCAGACAAGGCTGCATCCCTAAGGCATCCTTGAGGAATCACTGCAACATTCCCTGTCTTATGAGCCTCTCAATTTCATTTTTAAAGCGTGACATTGTTCAGTGAGGTGGCCATGGTCATGGTGGAATTTTCACCACTTGGCTTTGTCCCTTTTATGAGGTGGAGCTCTTTACTTTTCTGGCCACCTGAGTAATTTCTCCTCGATGATTCTAAGGATATCTTGCATGCTAGAGTTCAGCGGTGTGTAGTTCTCACGCAACTCCCTTTCTTCTTGTTTCATCCTCCTCTTTAGGGCCCTGGCCGCGGCCTTGCCTTATACGGCCAGTGCTTTTAGCTTGGGTACTTCCTCGGTTTCTGATGTTACAGCCACGACAGTGATAGGAGATACAACAATGATCTTGGGTGCCGCACCCTCATTGGATGAGGCTACGGCCTCTAGCATGAGGACCCTCTGGGTCAAATAGTTGACTTGGGTTTGGAGTGAAGCATGACTACCATAGAGATGATTGAGGTGCTTGTACAATTGCACAATCTCATCTTTGACTTCTGTGCTATGGCTGGATTCTCCTTCCAATTTCTGCTTTATTAGTCTTTACAAAATATATATAATCTAAGACAAAACTTATAGAAGTGAGTGATCACAAAAATATAGTATGAACAAAGTATAAAGTTAGGATGCAACACCTGCATTGCTGCATGATATTATTATTGAGGTCGCGGCCAGTAAAGCACATAAGTGTACTGTTGTGGCCTTTGAATGATTTTCACCAAGGTTGAGCTGAAGACCACCTGAGTCCATTCCCCGATGATTTGAAGCTACTGTAATGCAACCACACTAGTAGAGACCACGGCAGGACAAGTAGTTGAACTACCAGGACGCATCCCTTCCTAGGCAGTGAAGGGAACAATCCCAAAATTGAAACCCAAAAACTGAGTTTTTCTCTCGAAACACGTGGAGAGCATACCTTCTAGGGTCTATCCATGAGAGAATACCCTCAGGGTGCACAAAATTTTATAATTCTAATGATAAACCCTAGATCATAGGACAAGAACAGGAAAAAAGGAGTAAATATAATTCTTCCCTAATCACTCACCTTTACAGGGCTAAAGCCCATAATGCTTTTCAGCATTATCTAGATGAAATGACATCATTGGGGTATGTAAAATAGATTTAAGGTCATAAAATGGAGACCCAATAGTAGATCTAAATATACAAAATACCCATTTAATATAAAATAGAGCTCAATAACCAAAATTTACTCATGAGATGATGATCCAAAGGATCCCCATAAATAAAATAAGATGTTTAAGAACTCAAAACATAGAGAAAAATATTGAAATACCTCATTTCCCATAAACGACGCCAGATTGATCATATGGTAAATCGTCACTTGTCGTTCTCGTACTAGCAAATCAAGTATAAAGTGCATAATAAGCAAATAAAGCAAGTAAAGAGAGATAAATACAAGATATAGAGTGGTTCGACTATAATAATCACCCGACGTCCACTTTGGTGCCACACTCTCATTATACATGTTGTTTGGTACATAATAATTAGGCCTAAAAAGGTGTACAAGCATGAGAATATAAGAGAATACATGAATATGATGATTCCGGTGGCTCCGGGATGGTAGCTGCGATGTTCCTACCAGTAGTCCCCAACGTATGCTTAGTGGCGTAGGGAGAGTAGCTGGCTCTGAACTAGGTGTCAGTGCAAGAAATGAACTGAGAAATCCCTATCTCAAGGTGTGCACCTCTATTTATAGGAAGGGTAGATGTTGCACTGCTGCTGCTGAGTAAAAAGGGGCTGCAGCCTACTTGGTGAATGAAATAGGGCCGCACCCTACAACAAGTGGGGCAGCATCTTGTGCTAGAGAGATGTCGCGGTGAATGAATGATGAGGATGGGAGCTGCGTAATGTAGCTTATAAGTGGACGCAGCCTATATGTTAAGGGCTACGGCAGGCCTATAAGGCATTTGTATGATAGCCTATAGGAGACTGGTGTGCGGTAGTGAGATGATATCACTTGCTATAGTTTACCTTCCACGACAGGGGTACAATATATATGCTATCTGGGATGAGGTATAAACCTTCCATCTCTGTCAATTAAAGACACAAGTGGTTTCTTGTAACTCTTGTGATTTCAACAACAAACTCAAGGGACTTTGATGGGCTGAGAACTGGGATAACTACTGACCGGGGCATAATCTGGAAAGTGGGCATATAAGAAGGCTGTCAATAACACATGGTTTTCATACTTGGAGACATCAAACCTACCATTTCTCCTGGATGAGCCAACTTGTACTCGACCCATCTAGGTATATAGTGAACCGAGGGTAGTAGAAGCAAGGGGAAATTTCACACCACTGGCCATACGAACGACCATATTGATCGGGTCCTTTCTTGGGCCATCGTGGGGCTTTCTTAGGAGAAAGATCTTTGACAGCACAACCCAGATGTAGCCTGCAAGTTTAATTTTGGAGTTAAACCCCTTTCCCGTTGATGTTTGCTCAAACACTTGCTTCCCGCGAGGGTTCTCTTTGGCCGCCTCGCGCGCCCTAATCACAACTCTGTCTTTAATACATCTGTTGTAGGTCACCATACAATCTTTCACAACTACCTCCAATTTCGTTCGTAAATCTTTTTCTTTGCTCGAAACATCCTCCTCGAAGAAGGTGTCAAAACCTATCACCTTTAAACCCAACAACTCACAAACATCCTCAAGGGTGATGGTAAACTCACCCCAAGAGGCCATAAAAGTGTGCGACCTATAACTCCAGCGAGATACAAGCAACTGGAGGGAAACTTTGTTCTTTGCAATGGTGAGATCACCCAACCAACTAGTACATAACAGACCAATCAAAGCTAGCTGCACAGGATATTTGGAGTGTATGTGATCGGTCCAAGGACCTAAACCTTCAAAGGTACTAGAGGATGACTCAAACTCCACCTTTGAAAATGGATAGTCACCATGCTCAATACGGAACCTAGTAATAGTGGCAGTGGGGATATATGTGAAGTCTTTAGCATCGTCACTTTCTTCCATCTTCAACCTCGCTGGTTCTACTGGTACTAGCTCATCGGGGAAATTTTTAGCTGTCGACCAAAAATGATCGAGTTCACTGAAGTATGGGGCACGTCGATAGCGTGACCACTAGTTCTGACATGCCTGAGTAGGAGGGGAAGCACCCCTAGTATATTGAGTCCTCTTAATGAGTGCCATGGGAGAATTTGAAAGGAGAAGGAAAAGAAACGAAGGTAGAAGTCAAAGCACCGAATATCTTCTCTCACAAGAACACGCTCACTCTGCAAATAAAAACCCAGGGGGTGAAAGTTTGAGATAGAAGTATACACTTTTATAGGGGCAACACAAACCCCAACATGCGGTAAATACAAAAGATTTGATAAGTGTAACAACGATCAAATCGGCTTACATGGCCAGCATGTGTGCGTAGGGGTAGGATTCAAGGGTTGTAATGATGATGCTTCGGGAAACGACGCACTGATAATATCACGTGAGGAAAACATGCTTACCCTGATGTCGTTACGTGTTGTATATAGAAGCACAAGCAACAACCTCATTAAATGAGACGTGTTTAAACTATTTTCAAACTTAGGGGAGATGAAGAGCTTTGGGGTAAATTTAAATAGATCCCTTCACTTCCCCCAAGGTATTTGAGACACACAATCATGAAGTCCCATTAAAGAAGAAGGTGTTATCAGAATTATTACAAGGCATCTGAAGAGTTAAATTTTCTCGAAAGATAGGGTAAGATATAACTCCTCCTTTACAAATAACTTTTTTATGGTAATTATGTGCCCATGGGTATTGTATACTTTTTACAGAAAAGGATTAAAGTCCAATAAAAGGGTTTCGTACAGATATTTCTTCATGCAATAAAAAAATATCTCTATAAGGGGGAAAATATAGGGGGAGACCCCACCAAATAATGATTAACTTAGTTCATCTAATGCCTAACAGACAAGGAATGAAGATAAAGATCACCTGAGGGAGTTTCCTTGGAGATCCTCCACATACATGAATCGAAGAATCTAGCTCGAAGATCAAAATCACTTAAATGACGATATTTTGTAATATGAAACATAATGTAGTTTATCATGTACTTTATCTTACGCTATATCATGAGTGAGGTTGTTTGGTATCCACGAGGGGCCATGCTTGGCAAGACATGGGAGAGCTAACACGCTCTATCGAACAACCTCCTCTGAGGAACCTCATAGGGACATGGTATGTAGGATTGGGAGCAAGGCATAGTTGGGAATACAATAACCATCCCTCTTGTCACACTTGAACAAAACTTCATCCATTATATGTGGTCCTCGAGCTACCTACAACTGAGCTACCATAACTTCTACTCATTCGAGGGAACTTTCTCGAGGTACCTCAACCTTGCAGTCTTGGCCTAATGATAGCTTTTATCCAACAAATAGAAAACTAAACACTCGAGCTACTTATCAACCGATCAACCTCAAACTGAACACCATTCGTCTGACTGATGTCACCATATTCCCAGTGGGGTCACTGTTCACCCACTGTCTGACGTCATAACACCTGGCATTTAGGGACTCAAAATTACATCACTTAAGTGGTTTTATCCTTAGGATGGCAGTCTTAGTCTACCAAACCTGACCTCTTAGCCGTTTAAAGATAAGCCTCTGAGCTTTCATGTCACGTCCCTCATTAATGATCACCATGCTTCTAACTGGTTAAGTAGTTTCTCGCGAAATTATAAGATCCCATGCATTTAATGCAATATCTCTCACATTAATAAAGAGGTACTTATTCATTTAATATTGTCAATCATGTTAAACATTAGCAAGGTTGCTCGAGTAACCTTGCCTCCACATAAATACACCAACTAATTAGTCCATGACAACAGGATTCTAAACCTAGAACTTCTACCCGATTTCCTTCATACACGAGAGTTCTTGTGAGGACATTCTTCCCACACTCATTTAATACCCATATCATTGAGCATTATCTGGACTTGAAGTTCCTTCCTTGCCTTTATTATGCCCAGAGTGCTTTCTCTTTCTCCCTTCAACCAAGTTACATGCTGGTCCGATATATTTATTATACTTCTAGTGCATTCATGGTGTAGTAATATCATTCAATACAAGTCTGAATATTGGATCTCATTTCCCCTTTTCACCTGTATTTACTACTAATATTTAATACTGTATTGTGCATTAATTCGGGTCTCGATAAGGGGTTATGCCTCACTTGATACTGACTGTATTCCAAGAACTAACATCTTACAACTACATATGAGCATTAATTTTTTCAAAAAGATTTGAGAGAATAATTAAATATGTGAGATTTTGAGGGAGTTAAGTTGAAGATCAAGGGGCTTCACGTCCTATAAAAATCGCGTAAATCATTACATAGTTTTGGGCGTTATTGGTGTGAAAATCACTTACGGTCTGGATTACTTGATTAAGTTAAGTCAATTTCACTTGAGTTCACCATTTTTAGACCTAAGGTAGACTTTTAGATCTTTTGTTAGTAGTGTCCCATTCCTTCATGCACATGTGTTATGTTTGTGTACACTGATTAACCCATGGAATATGTTCACACCCCTATATTCCATTTCCATGATTTGAGTATTTTTATGTTCCTTCATGGTGTGTTGTATTTGTAAAAAAAATTATTTAAGAAAAGTTGAAAATTTTCAAAAAAAATTTATGGGGCCTTTGAGATTATCATTTTATGTTAGTCATTCATAATTTTTTATGGTGATATCTTATTCTTATTTGTGATGCTTTGCAATTCATAATTAGTTTCTAATCTTTATCTATTTCGGACAAAATAAAAGGGGGAGAGCAAATTACGAGGGAGTTTTATTTATGGAGGAGAATTTATTTTATATATCAAACTCGATGGAATCACAAGTATTTGCTTTGTTTCATGTGTGTAGGTGTTTGTGGAAGATCATATTCACATTACACTCAATGAAGACAACGTGCTCAAGAGAAGAATAGGATAAAGTTGAGATATGAAGGCATATTTTGAAGGCATCATTATTCTTGTACCAATTCATTTTAAGGTTTGAGAGGGTGCTAAGATATTTATATTATCTTAGGGGATTTTCATGTAGTTTGGTTTTCGATTTTATGTTTGTATCAGAATAGCCAAAAGGAGGAGATTGTAAGGGCATAATTTCTATTATGGGATCATAGCTTAGGCTAATGTAAAATTAGACATCACGTTACTATTCAACTCGAGTCATCACGAAGACCGAATATCCAACATCTCCAACTTTTGAGGGTCTTCACATTATGAAGGTATAATGCTATTAAGAGTTTACATTTATTCATTAAATTTATTTTGGGATGTTTTGCTTTTATTAAAACTGAAATAGGAATTTTTTATTTAAAAAAATTGAGACATTTTTTTGTGTATATTTTTTTTTCAAAATTTGTCTGCCTAGTTCAAACGAGAAGGCATTATCGTTCGAACGATTCGTCCTTTTCATTTGAAGGTTCATTTGAAGTTTACATCGAATGTGTATCGAACGAGGGCGTATAATTTGTCTTTGTTTGAATATCATTTGATGCTCGTTCAAATGAGATGGATGTTTCATTTGAACTATATCCTATTTGGTTCAAACGAACGTCTATTTCCGTTTAATTAAGCATCATTTTCATTCGAACAAATCGTCACCTCAAAATTTGTGCTCACCTTATAAATACCTATTTCGTGTTCAGATTTTGTACGACTTTTGTCAGAACTGTTTCTGCACATTATTTTGTAAAATTTTCAACCTTTTGAGTTTAGGAAACCTTTTTAATTCACATATCACATTTCCAAAATATATTTGTATGTATATGTTTAAACTCTATAGTTTGTATCCTTACATACTCAACTCTTGTGGAGAGTTTTCTTCACGACAAAGCATTATGATTCTCGATGGGATGATTGCTGAAGATAAAGGTTGAACGGTGGATACTAAGTGTGGAAGGCCGCATGTGGATTGCTCGTCCCCAAGTACTATTCTTTAGAGATTTGCAAAAACAACCGCATTATACTTGTGGCGATTAGCAAGTAGTCTGTAAGTCGATTGTCTTGTAATTTTTCTAAAGTAAAAAAAATAAAGAATTTTGTCCTCAAGGAGTTTTTCCTCAAACTTTTCCTTTATTGAATGCATGTTTTAATTTATTTGTTTTATCACCTAGATGCTTCTCTTAGGATAAAAGATAAAATTTAGATATTGTGTGTATTGGACATTAAATTATATAAATAATCCATTAAGATCGAGATAGCCCACTCTCAACTGGGCAGTAGAACCATTGCCCAACAATATATAATTTGACTTGCAACAGCAATCAAAGATATATTTTAACAATAACCAACAACAATAACCACTACTACTACTACTACTACTACTACTACTACTACTACTACTACTACTACTACTACTACTAATAATAATAATAATAATAATAATAATAATAATAATAATAATAATAATAATAATAATAATAATAATAATAATAATAATAATCAATCAGTCAATCAATCAATCAATCAATCACTAACCAAATATAAGTTAGGAATACAATAAAATCTAAGGAAACATTATGCAATAAGTTAAAAGCTATCATTTCATCAAAATCAATGTGCAATGGAAAATATTGTTCATTTTGCAAAACAATTAATTCCAAAAAAATAAGTAGAAAATGGATAGTATTACATGTGAAAATGTGACCATGTATATGATAGTTCAAAAAAATCGTAGCATCCACAATCAATACTATCATTTAGCATATCTCCAAAGCCACGTTGTATAAGGATCAACTGTCTTCTCCAGTTTTGCAAAGCCATATTTTCTCCAAATATGATTTCTAAAATCCTATGTGTTGATATATATATACTCATTTTGTAATGATCAATAATCACATAAACCTAATAATATTGAAAACATGTACCTCAATTATTCTAATGTAACTTATGACATTAAACGAATATGAAGAATGAAGTAATTAGATAAATTACTACCTTATTATTTTCTTCCCTTTTCCAGTCTCGATAATCTCTTGATCCTTTGTCGTCATCTATCTTACAATATTGGTCCCATGTCTACAAAAAATAGGATAATAATTTCATTTCTAGCATGTATATGTAATTCATGATGTAAATAACTAAATATTGATAAAACATTTAAGTTGCCTATTGTTTGTTGAACTTCTTTCCATGCTAGGCAGTAATACACTACAACAATACTTTAGAATAAACGATATTCGTTGTATTGTTTGATCCATCTTGAGGCAATAACCCCATTATTTTATTCGACACAGTGTATCAATAAGTGCAACACGTAACCATCAGTGACTGAACACCGACGTTAAACTATAAACTATAAACTATAAACTATAAGCCGATGGTGGTGGAACTTAAGTTTCCTTGAGGGTTAAAGTTATCCTTTTCCTTTCAACATAAACATTAAACTATGTATTAAAATTTTAAATATAATAAATAAAATTCTTGATGACATATAATTAATTAGTACGTACCTTAGAACATAGAGTCTAGCCTTTCTTTGTCTTTGCTGGAAGTGGCCTGTATTTGACGATCAAAATTATCCTTTTCTTGTTGTGGGAAAAAATAGAGATTACCTTGTGTGATTTAATATTAGTAATTATAACTGAATATAATAATAAATGATTATAATGAATTGCTAACGGTGTACATCAACTCTTACGCCAAGATCTCGCAAAAAATGAACCTATATATAAAATAAAAGCATAGGAAAAAAATATAATTATTATTTTATTTTAATTTTAAAGTATAACTAATCGATTAGGACAAATTTAGATCCTGGTGCCCAAATATCGTCATGTGAGAGGATGTAGGAGATTAATTTTCTTCCATATCGAGTTATGTTAGGGTGCTAAGGAAATTTAAGGAAAACGATATAGCAACATACACACTGTTGGAACACATAGAGCAAATAACCTTTAAAAAAATGAACATTTTGATTAAAAATTATATAAATATGAACACGTAATAGACTAATAAACCAAATGACACATATCAGATGATAGATACCAAGAACACCCCATTGGAACCTAAAAACCATGATTGGAACACGAATACATTGACAAATTAATGGGTTATTTCCAATATACAAACATCATATACACATAACAAATATCATATATACATACACAAACATATATTCTTGGGTTAATTTTAAAAAAAAAGTGTAAAAATTCAAGAGCCCTAGGTTAATTTAAACATCTAACTAAATTGAAAAATTAATGGGTAATTTTTAACATACAAAGATCATATACATATAATAAACACCATACATATAAAATGAGATCCATAAATATATGCGTTATTATAAATAATGATTCTGTATATTAAATAAAATAAACACAATAACTTTGTACGACTTGTTGGCATAGTTAGGTTTTATGATCGTAATACAAAATGAGATCCATAAACTTAAATAAGGAGGCTATTCCATGTGCTACTCATTTAAATTTATGAAAAACAATTAACACTAACGACATAATACTAACCTTTTTTGAAGTTTTTTCTTGCCAACGCCATCCATATCAATCATTAAGATAATATTTGATTCTTGAGAGTTTGGCTCTTTTAAATTAAAACAAGCCATTCCCCTAACAAGGGAGGAAATACATGAATGTAAAATATTTGATTCTTCAGAGTTTGGCTCTTTTAAATCAACTATTTTTCAGTCAAACAAGATGAGAAGTTAAAGTGGAGAACAACTGACAAAAGCTTGGTTTATGTAAAAGATTTTCTCCTTTTAAGAAAATGAGATACTAAACTCACATATAAATTGACAAATTTATGGGTTATTTCCAACATAAAAATATCATATACACATAACAAACATCATACATACATAGAAATATATATATATTCATGGGTTAATTTCAATAAAAATATGAAAAATTCAAGAACCCTTGGTTAATTCAAACACACAAATGAATTGACAAATAAAAGGGTTATTTTCAATATACAAACACTATACATACATATACAAATATATTTTATCCATCAACACATCAATTTTCAATACACAAGCATACATATGCAAACAAATCTCCTCAAAAGTGCAAATGAAATGCAACATGTATGTGAAAATGAAATAAATATGTAAATATTACTGTATATAGGAGGAAAAAGAAGGTTGAGGGTTGAGTTGTGAAAGAATATGGTGTTCGGGAGAGGTTGTGGTGTTTGAGTGGCGGTCTGTTTTTTGGGTTAGGATTAGAGAGAGTTTAGATAGAAAGAGTGGGAATTTTGTGTGTGTGTGGGGGGGGGGGGGGGGGGGGGGAGCAGGGTAGTCCCTTAAATTCATTCTGATAGAAATTAAAAAAGTCTCCCAGTTTTGTCACGGCAATACCTCTGTATTTTTTTTGTCACAATTTTGGATCGTGATAAGTCCTTGCGGGTGAAAGGTGGAAAAAGTTATTTTTTAGTATAGTGTGTATTTTTTTAGTTAATATTCTTACTATGGTCTAATTAATGATTTTTTAAAGTAATTACTTTGAAAAATTATACACGTGATTATGTCATATACGTTACACCTTTCTAAATTAAGCTCAAGAGTGACTTTGTGAGGCTGAATAAAAGAAATTTAATGATTTTTTTTCTGTTTAGCAAAGTAATTAATTCTTTTTATTTTATTTTTTTAATTTGATTTGAATTTTTTTAAATTTTTTATAACTAATTAAAACTAGTATAAGGAATCTAACATGAGACTAACGAGTTATTTACAAAAATAAGTTCCCCACAACGGCATAAAAAACTTATTGTGTCAAATTAAATTACTTGCAAGCATATGAACCGTTTTATAGTATAGCATGCAAGTGCGAGGTTCAACCCAAAGGAATGTTGCAAAGTATATGCCTTTTAGAGTGAATAACTCGACTTTATCTAAAATTTCAATTCCCAATCTTGGTGAAAATTGTCGAGATTCTTATAAGTTATATTTTCAACTAAAGTAATACGAACTAATATAATGCTAAAAAATAATAATACGCTAAATAACGTGCAAGAAATTACTTCAATAAAATATTAACGTAAGTAATTTAATGAGATGGTAATTATAACGGCGTAAATTTAATTAACAATGAGACTAGGGATTCAGAATCCATTATACATGGCAACATTCATGTTTGTCAATCCATTATTACCAAGGATGATAATCGTGAACGTCCATTTTTATATTATTAATATCAATAAAGTAACACTTCTTTCGTCAAACTAACATTTATAAAATTAATTATCAATTGAATCTGTCAAAATGTAATGTGTATCCATTTAATTAAATAAATCACAAACTGAATCCAACAAAACATTAATAGTATCTCATTTTAATTTTTAACAATAAATATGGACGGGTGAACAAGAGATTCCATTAAATATGAAAATAACATAATTTTTTTAGGTTGTATTGAGCTGTATAAACATTAACAAATGAAATTTCATCCTAACCCTAGTGACAAATTTAGCCTAACATATTAACAATAAAATCAAAAATAAAAATAAAAGATCACTTGTTTTTGGTTGTTGGAAGGGGAGCCTCCTTATTTTTGTCCAACCCCTCAGTTTTTTAGTCTGCTTACTCTATCAATTTATAAGCATAAGGTGGAAGAGTTTTAATTACATGAGATCTCTGAGGTGATAATGTCAAAATAAAGAAAATCTTTCTCCTAATAATTTAACAATTTGTGTTGGTCAAACTCAATCCCATGTAGAATCCCATCATTGAAATGCCATTTTTTAACACTTCCAGTTATCCTATATCTTCGGTTCGACATTTGAACTGGGATAAACCAACATCTCCAAACAACAAATTGAATTAAATACACTAATTTGGAATCTCTTTGTTAAAATTCACACCTTCTGTCACTTTTCATGTATTGGGTTGATTACATAGATGTGAAAAAACCTCGTCCTTAATTCTCTTCATGGCAACAAATTTAATTAAACAAAAAAAACATCTTCTCTCTATTTTTCATTTCTTTAATTTGAAATTGTCGTCACTAGATACAACAATCACTTCAATTTAATTTTTCACCTTCAAAACTTTACATTTTCAATTTTAACCGAAGTAGAAGATTATGAGTATTTTAAAGACCTTTTTGAAAAGGGACCCCAATGAACACTCAAGTGATTTTATAAAATTCATTTAGTGCAGCTGTGTTAACCGTGTCGTGTCGTGTCGCAACATATCCTAACAAATTTTTCATATTAACTCTTTTCTCATCTGAACTCGCGAGGGACATACAAAATATAAAAAAAATAAATAATATAAGCATATTTTAGCATAGGAAAAATATAATTTTCATCATGTTACAATTTCTCCCTTTTATTCAATATATTTGTTATTTTAAATTTGTTTTAATTCAAACTTTGGGAAAGATTCTATAACACCAAAATAAACTTATTTCGACCGATAATATGAGCCTAAAAAAGTATAAGTTAAGGGTTTATAAGTACAAAATATTTAATTTATCAAATTCTCCCAAAACTAAGTTTTGCTAATCCCCGAGTAAAGATAAATTTAAATATAAATTCCTAACTCACTTTTGTAGGAATCACGATTGCACTTACTAAATTAAACAAGGCTTTAAACAACTAGGTCACCCTAGTGGATGAGTTATAGTCTCCTGAGGATTTGCAGTGAATATACCCACAAAATTCATTTTATAGTTCTTAAAGTTTCTAAAAGAATTCCCTTTTACGTCAATGCACACAAGACTCAATAGTTGAAATATGCTTTTATAATGGAACACATTTCATATCTAAAGATTAAAAATAATACTATTAGTAAGAATATTTCTTTTCACAATAATTCTCAAGTGTGTGTGTTTTATTAGAAAAACTCCATCTCAAACCTAAACTCAATGCTTATGCTATTCAGATTATTATCAACATTATGTTTTGACTTCAATTCTCACTAGAATTATACTCAAGAAATGAAATTACAGAGAACAGGTTAAATTTGTATAACTCTTGATCTGAGGGATTTATAGAGTAGTTGTATTAAAATTTAAAGTCCATACACATATCGATATATGAAAAATGAACAGATGAAAGAACAATAATCTCATTAATGGAATGTCTCCCACTAAAGAACAAAATACTTCAAATTATTCCATGCTTTACCTCCACTTCAATTCCAACTCACATAAGATCATTGGGTTTTTATTAAGGTTGTAATTTTACGCTCAGGTGATAGGTTATGAAATGAAGTACAATTAGGATTTAAACGTTTAGATTTATGTTGAGATTTTATTAATACATCGGGTGCTTTAAACTTAACTTCTTCTATTTTTTAACATTCTCATTTATTTCTTTACATATTGCCACAATATTTCCATTGCACATATATAACTTTCACCCACTTTTGATATCTCAAACACAAATTTAAACAAGGTTAAGGGATACATATATAGGCTGTAACACCCGCTCCTACGATTTTGATCATACCATGTAATTTTGTGACTTGATATGACCCAATTGAGCTATGGACTTTATAAGTTAGACCATGTGCCAAATATTGATGATTTTGAGGTTTTGGTGCAATTAAATGGATTTGGAATGGCTTTATTTGTAATTTGGAGAATTCAGACGCTAAAATGAGATCCTAATCTCATTAGAACTAAGACCCGGTCATTCAAACAACAGGCCTCCTTCGTTCGAACAACCACTTCAAATGACCATCCAATGACCCACCCCTATTAGAAAACCCACTCTTATTAGAACATCATTCAAACTACATTCAAATGAGATAGTATTTCTTGTTCAAATGAGATCCAAATCTCATTGGAACGAGACTACAAAAATCCGATTCTTCATTTTTAAAAAATGTTCTCATGATATAGACTATAGGATTAAGACACGTGTCACACTCCTACAGTAGCAGATCAATTCGGGAGTTGAGCTTTGGAGCATTTTTAAAATTTAACCCTTAAGGCTTTTGAAGTATTTAAAGATGGTCCATTTCTTGCATTTTAAATCAAATTTTCTCTCTCTCTAGCTTTTAGAGCTTCTCCACCACCATCACCACCCTAGCATCACCCTAGAACCACCACTCCTCCACTTAAACCACCATACTTTTAGCCCTTTCCCACCCTATTTATATCAAGAAACCCGATTTTCACCAATGTTAGGCAAGATATCATTTTATGGAGATGTTGTTGAGGATTGTTGGAGAAGAAATGAAGAAAATTAATGGAGTTTGAAGGGAGTTTTGCTGAGAGATTTCATGAAGCATGCTTGTGGTGCTAGGCAACCTCCTTGAGGCCACTTTAGGAGGTGTGAGGTTGCCATCATACCTCTTCTTCATCAAACCATGTTAGATATTTTTGAGGTGGAAAACTCTACTCTTTAAGTTTAAGAACTCTTTGAGTTAATGACACAAGTGAAGTGGTTAATGGGTAATCAAGAAACCTAAAATTGTTTTAAAGTGTGTGTTATAAACGATTTTAAAAAGGAAAATAAGTATTTTCTAGCACCAAGTATGTGTATTGAAAGGTGATTTTCAAGAAAAATACTAAAGTGAATTTGGTGTGAGTAAATGGAAAATTTTGGTGAATGAAATGTTTTTCCTAAACAAACGCTATTATAACACTCCATATTTCCGAGCATTTAATTTTAAATTAATTCGGGTATTTTTAAATTACATGTGTGCCCCAATTTAATTTAATTAATTATTATGTGTGAAATAAAAAATATTAATCGAGAGAGATAACGGTTAATATTTATGAAATAAGATTACTAAGTGAATAGTAAATAATTATTTTACGTCCTAGAGAGCGATAGTGACATGGCATCATTATATCCCAACCGGGAGTTGTATGTAGACTAACTGGGGTTAGGATAGGACATTATAGTATAGTGACTCAGATGGCTATTTCGAGCTTATGGTTGACTATGAATGGGTCGAGATAGTCGGAATAGTGTACTTGGGGGTTGTAATTGGGTTCCGGGGACTTTTTAGTCATAGCCTGGCCCACACGGGAGTGTTCGGGTCACTTGGGCTTGGCCCATTAGGCTTATTTAAGGAATTGGGATTTAAAACCTAAGGTTAGTCATTTTGGGGAGCATTATAACATATCTCAAACCCAAATATGAGATGAGAAGGGAGGAAAGGCAACTGGAGAGGAAGAAAAGAGAGTTCTTGGAGGTGCAACATCTCATTCTTCAAAGTTATTGCCAGAATTGTGATCGGAAGCAAGGGATGTAAAAGGTAAGATCGCTTGAAAAGCTTTGATACCAATTTGTAAAAGCGCTAATGCGATGTGATATTAATTAAACCAAATTCATAAATTTCCAATTTTAAACTTATATAACTAGATGTCAATTTTTTATCCAAATCAAATAAACCCTAACACATGCATCTAGGTGGGTAAAATCAAGTCATCAAAAATGAATATTTCTAACACATATATTTCAGGAAAAAACCCCAAAGGAAAACCTTTTTATTTCAATATGCAAAGGTAAATCGCAACTTACATACACAATGAAATCTGTAATGAATATTCGCAGGCACTCACATAGACACGCAGCCTAGAGTCAGCAATGGATCAACCGTAATGAACCCACCAGAACACGCAACTCTATCTTCATCTAGGGACACCCTCAAGCACTCCCAATGGCATGTAGTCGTCAGCCGTAAATTTACCCTCTCTACAAGATAAACTTCAACAAGATCGTATCTTGGGTTTAAAACAATTCACTAAACTATTGGGATTTTTGTGAATTGTAAAACCAAAGTTTTAAACCCTAAATAAAGAGGACAAAATAATTCTATAGTTTATAGTTTTCGTGTATCTAAAAAACTCAAGTCTTCTTGAAGAAAAACGACTCATTTAACACGCTATTTATAAATATCTTGAGTCGGTGCGCTCGCTCGAACGAGATCCTTATGTCTCTCGAACGACTTTAAATGTCATTTGAAGTGACATCTCACGACAGATCAAACGAGTTTAGAAAACCAAAACAGTGTGAGGTTGATTGATAAAACTCTTCAATCAAACTACAAACAAGGTATCTTGCGAGACATCCCATCACTTGAAGGTCTCGTTTGAAAGACATTGTCATGTAGTTTGAACGACATTGACATATTGTTTGAATGACATTAGCGAAAAATAAACTTTATTAAAAATCCGCTTCAACACTTAAAAAAAAATATTTTTACAAAAAACAATGCCTGAGATTTATAAAAACATTTTAGAAAAAATATCTTAACACTTTAAATGAACTATTAAGGGACATAAACACAACCTTACCAAAATCTATCTCGCAGAGGCTTTTTTGTTGAAGAATGGTTATATTCGGATCCGTTTTGATGCATTGAGATTAATCTTTCTTTGGTGGTTGTAGTGGTATATGACATACTCTAATGTAAACCAAACAATATAAAATATGTCCTTACAAATCTCCCCTTATGTCTATGTTGGTACAAACTAAAACCATCCAAATGATGAAATCAAATGTCCTATAAAAATATAATTCCCTCCCATGAACCCAAAAATGAAAATGTACTAAAAAAAGAAGGCGTAAACTTTCTTAAAATATATTCAACTTGATATCTTCAAATCTCTAATCTTTTCATTGTCATCATCGGGGTGTGAAATATAAGATCTTCAAAATTTTATCCCTACACACATGAGATAAGAAACAAATACCTTCGTGACGTATCGGGTTTGAAATTTGATAAACATAAATCAAAACAATTAAAACAAAGATCAATTTTCAATTCTCCCCCATCATATAAACTCCCCCATTAAATCATAATTCGTTCTTCCCCTTTTTATTTGTCCGAAATAGATAAGAAAAAGAATAAATAAACCAATCATGGAGTTTCATGACAAGCAAATCAAACCAACTATGATCATCAAGGATAAACTTGAAATCATTCACAAACTATTTTAGAGTTTTCAATTTTTAAACAAAAATAATTTACAAAAAGAACATCACACACCATGAGTTTACACTAAGATAACCAAATCATGGAAACATAATTAATGGGTGTGAACATATTCAATAGGTAAATCAACTCAAAGAGACATAACAAATGTGGACAATGACTATGGATACTCCGTACGAATGAACTTCACAATTATCCTTAGGTGTAACAAATTGTTAAATGCAAATGACATCGACTTAATCATATCAACAAATCAAAGTCTAAAATAATTTTCACACCAATAATGTCTAAAACTATTTAATTATTTTTCAAGACTTTGTCCGGACGTGCAAACCCGTTGATTACATATTTCCAACCAAACTCCCTCAATTATATATTTGTTTTTCAACTTCTTTTGAGGTTTCTATTTTTTTCTCAACTTAGAGAAATCCTTTTGGCCCCTTTTTGGCATATGATTATTTTTATTACCTTAATTTTTTCTCAGGCTCTTTTAAACGGTGATTTTCACGCGTGATTATTATTCACTCGCAGCCCTTTTCTATGTTCACTCATCATTTTTTCATATTAAACAAATTCCTCATGGGCAACGGTTCTTACAATGGGCAACTTCAATTGTCAAGTTTTATCGCACTTGATTCATTTTAAAGACATAATTGGGATGGAAACACTTCGACCAACATGTGATAGACAAGTAAACTAATCAAGAAATTTCATTCAAGTGTGCATTAAAGGAAATCATGAGTCAAATATGTAGAAAATAATCTCAATTCTCGTCTTAATGACTCCAAACATTATAAACCACATGAATGAAAAGATGCATCGTCTCAAAACACTATCAAATAGTCACATGGATATGGAATGATATTGTGACTTGGTCATCCTAAATGTCTATCCTTAAACAGTGTAAACAAAATACAAAAATCTTTTTGCCTTTTTCCAAAACTTTTATTAAAATAAAATCTTTTTGGCTTTTTCAATTTTTTTCTTAAAAATAGAAAATCTTTTTGTATTTTTCCAAAATTTTTCAAAAACAAAAATCTTTTTTGGATTTTTTCGAAAAATATATCAACAATGGAAAATATAAAGACAAAAGTGGCACACACTAGCAGTAGGAGTAAAATATCATCATGAAAATCATCATATGCTAGAAAACAAGTCTAAACCTCAATCGTTAGGTGCGGTGGAGTTTTCCAAAGGTGGTGACATCCTATAAAAAACATCCATCAAATAATGTGTAGTCTTAACCAAAAGATTTACTTACTCCCTAATATGTGCAAACTCTCTCATGTAATCATCCGGAGTATCGTGTGTGGGAACACGTGGTAAAACTTTATGCGACACACTACCCAATTTAAAACAAAATTCCCTAAGGTGTCCTCTATTTTTGCAATGGGTGCAAACTTACACGGGCATGTGATTTCCTATCGAGAATGGGACGCCTCGGTGGATTGGGTTGAGAGCCATATAGATCAATTACAAACTCGAGAATGGGCTTGGGTGCAACGTGGGAAGTAGACGCACTGTCATGACCTATTACTAATCTCTCAAAATTACCCTAAGGAGGATAGGGAAGCATCTTTCCTACTTTTTTAGATGTATACTCTATAGTGACCTTTACCTCCTGGGATCATTCGATATCTCTCTCTAATTGGACCACATGGGCTTTAATTCCACTCTTTTCCCGACCTACTATGATCAACTACTCACTCAAAGAAATCTTCACCTTCTCGAATTGATTCACCGACGCCTCAAAACCTCTCAAACTATCTATATCTCTCTCCAAATTAATCCCATAAGACTTAACTTCTTATTCCACTTCTTCGTCTTTAAGGGCTCGACATACAAAAATTTCTAAACGCAATTTGGAGCTCACTTTCATCTTCATTAGCGCACTCACTCTCACAATCACTATAAACACTCAAATCATCCTCGGGGGTCTCACGAGCACAATCATCCTTGTCATCATAGGTCAAACTAGGTGTGATCATGTGACTAGATAAAAATTCAATACACATCTTATGTGAAGATTCATCATCGAAATCCTTCACCTCTTCTACACTATTGCTAATAGTGGTTGGCTTGGCAATCTTCTTGCCCTTTCTCTTTAGCCTAGTGGGACACTCAAATGCCTTATGCCCCTTACCCTTACATTCAAAACATCTCTAATTTTTCTCATTCTCTTTCTCTTTCTCACCGCTCTATTTGACCTCATCTTTCTTTTTATTTTTCTCAAAAAATGTTTTATTATAAGAATTTTCTTTTGAAAATTTGAAAAACTTTTCAAAAAAATTCGCAATCATGGCCACGTCATCAAAATCAAACTCGCCCTCAGACTCGGAATCACAAACTCTCACTTTCTTTTTCTTCTTTCTCCTGGACACTTCCTCTACTTTTCTAGGATGGGCTCTAAGTGCTATCCCTCTATCCTTAGGCTTGACAGTGTCAAAAAACATGTTAATTTCATATATCTGGAGGTCTTCTACCAGTTTTTCTAACTTTAAATTGCTCAAATTTCCTAAGGAATTCATAAGAGTTACTTTCAGATAAGACATTTAGGCAACGATCTCAAAGTATTTTTAAGCACTCATGCATCCGGAATGTGCTCACCAAGATTGAAACTAGTGTTGACAATGTTAGACAAACGTGCAAAAAATTCATCAAAACACTCAGATTCAAGCAAGTAATCGTTTCAAATTGAGTAGTTAAATTTTATAATTTAGACTCTTTGACCACATTTTTGCCTTCATGGGTAAGTTGTAAAACATCTCATGCTTCCTTTTCCGTAGTGCACATCATAATACATCGAAACTCGTCAGGGGTGACGGCTCTAGAGACTTGGATAATTAAAAGACCTGAAAAACATAACAGCTTGTTGAAGAAGATGATCAATAGCATTTCAAATCGATTCGGGTCAAGGAGCAAATCGATTTGATCAGCGAATCGATTCGGCTTCTTTACCAAATCGATTCGACTACCTAGATTTGGCCAATTTCCTTTATTTATGCCAAAAACTTATGAATAATTAAACAAGTTAATCTATAGTGAGGGACATAGTGAGATTCAGTTACTTATGTTAAAGTTTAGGCTTAGCCGAAGTGGGAGAAATAAGGCTAGAACCTATCGGGCGGAACATGAAGCTTAATAAATTTGCGAGACCTAGAATGGATTATAAAGAGATGAATGAACCTATGATTTAAACCAGTAGTGTATGAGTGTATTAGCTACTGATATTTATTAAGGGGTAACTAGGTCCCTTCTGGTAGTGAGTGATACTCAAGAATTTAATTAGAGGTTATAATTGTAATTATTTGTACATTGAGTATGCGAGAGATATATACTACATACGGACGTATACGATGGGTTGTGTGTATACCTACTGAATAATATGCATATAAAGGTTGTGTGAATACCTATGTTTGTGATTTAATTACGTGTGTGAACATACCTATGCTGCCTTCTATTCAGAGGTTTCCGCGCAGAGGGAGATCCCACCTTGACAATTCCAATGAGGTTTAGATGTGTGTCCCAGAACATGGAACTTAGGGCGGCTCACTATGTGTCATGTATTAGTGGAACCAGTGTGTCATTTGGTTACGTTAGGTATGTGTGTATCCCAAAGGCTTAGAACCATGTTTGCCTCCAATGTGTGTTGATTTGTTTTCGATTCGAGGAGACATGTCAAACCATTAGTCCTTGATTTGATACAAAAAGTACAAGGACTTGATAACAAGGTACGACATCACGAGGGGCCATTCCGGGGATGCTATAGTTGTATATATTATATGTGTGTTAAATATATACAAGTGTTATATATCTGCTTATGCGTGATAATAGAACTGATAGATTGTGTATATCTAAAAGTACTTCAGTAGAGAAACTTAATTAATTGGCTAAATAATAATACGTGAATAAAAATTTATTATTGAGACTTTGGTAGCGTGTCGTATGGGTAATACGATTGATATAGGATTATTGAGGTTATTTAAAGACGTTATCTAGTTGGCATGGGTAACATAGCTAGACAGGGTGAGTTAGACGAGCACATTAATTAAGAGGTGAGGGTATCTAAAGAGTGTATGTGGAACTAGCTTATGTATCTAATAACCGATTTAACTTGTGATTTAAACACTTGCAAAATATTTTCAAACTATTATCTTTGGTTTTGACCCGTGTCAAAATATTTTCAAAATATTTTAGCGATACATAGTTGCAACACTTGTGGAGGCTTGCACGAGTTGCTTTAGACGCTTCAGCTTATTCATTATAGATATGATTTCTCTCAGTATTTCATTTGGGCGTGTTGCTCCTCAGACTATTTAGTTTTTCTATTTATTTATCAGACTGTATTCAAATTTAGTTTTTTTTCCTTTCAGAGTGTAGCTGGATTATTTGTTTTGGTTACTGATGGTTTATTCAGTCTTATTTATTTATATATCTGCCGTGTGATTGTTCAGATTATTATTATGAGGTTAGTTTGGTTAAATTAATTTATTTCCGCATGTTGATAAAATAATTAAAGATAAAATTTTGCACCGACTTATTTCAACATAGGTGGTTGGTAATTAAAAAGTTTTTCGACGATGATGCTACGAATGGACCATACGAACTTCCTGGTTATTTTGATAGATGACTGATCAACTGTGATTAAAAAAGATGGGTTGTCACAACTATTATGTTTAAATATTTGGCATAGTGCATTAAATGGGGAAATTAATATTAAGTAAAGTAAAAAGGGGGAAAAAGGGGGGGGGGGTCTTTTATAATATTAATGTGATTTAATCAAGTCAAGTAACATTTTGGAATAAGCTAATTCATGCATTAGTATATGTATATGTATATGTATATGTATATGTATATGTATATGTATATGTATATGTATATGTATATGTATATGTATATGTATATGTATATGTATATGTATATGTATATGTATATGTATATGTATATGTATATGTATATATATATACGGTATTTGCATATGAACGTAGGTGGTACGTTAAAGAGTCTTTTTTGTGCCATTTGATTCTATATTGCATTGTTTTAGTTTCCACTGGGCATTCGACTCATGCCCTTTACTTTGTTATGACAGGTTGTATACGATTCTTTGTTTTGAGAGCGTTATAGGTAAACATTCTTTTTATTTTACGTTAGTAGCTCTGTATGCTTGGATTCCGAGGATGTTTCCTATGGGTTCCACACGAATCTTGATATAAATGGAATCTCATGCTAAACAAATTAAAACTTAATCAAATAAACCCCGACTTGCAACATTATATAGTTTATCTCATTTCACTTCACACCTAACTTTCAGAACGGACTGGATTTACCCCTGGATAACCCAAAAATTTAGGTCGGGGTGTTACAAACGGTATCAGAGATCTAGGTTCAAGGTTCCGTTCGGGAGTGACTTTGTGAGGTCAGTAGTGTATCTTTGACGTCGGTATTGGCTTGGGGTGATCACGCTATGAGTGTCTGCATAGACCATTCGTGGATACACCACGTTCTCTAGTGTGAGGTTCACTTGTTCCAGCCTTTGATGGTATGAGAGGTCTTTTAAGATATTAATAAAGGTAAATAACATCCATTGAAATAGTGATGTGAGTTATTTAAAGCCAACTGTAGAGTTAGGTGATTAGAGTGTCATGTCTAAGCAACATTGATTTCGTGATAATGATACATTAGGTTCATTGATTAGGTACTTATGGGTGGTTAATAATGAAGATGTTATTGGGCCAACTTAATCCTTGGAGTAGTGTCATGTCGTAAGCATTTGACAATTCTGTAGGCATATAGATCCGTGTTATTCATTACTTGAAGATGTGTACTCATGACTTGGTTGATAGGATGTTATCATTGTGGATGAGTGCCTTAGTAATTATCGATTGATGGATGTGTATCATAAGCTATTATGTGATCTGTGGTTATTGGTGGTAAGTGTATTACAAGTATAATGATGATGATGATGATTTTAAGTGACATAGGAGTAAACCCGAGATAGCCTTATATGTTATGGTGTTAGAGAATATGATCCGACATTGAGGAATATGATCCCTTATAACATCGATAGTGTGGAATTAAAGGCTTATAGGTTGTACATGACATTTTATATTCTTCTAGAATCCTTAGTAACATCATCTTGTGGCTTAACACGTAGTATATGGCATTAATTGTTAGAAAGGGAGTCCTTAGAGTATCCTTCGAACTTATTACATGTGGCATCCTTGGGAATAGGTGTCAACTTTTTGTGCTCCTTGAGGTGCTTATATCTATTGGTCGTGGGATGGGTATAAGAAATTAAGTAGAGCATACCTACTATGAGAGGATCATAGGTGATGAAATCTTATCAGGTCTTTGGTGACAATTACCTTGGGTTATGCTTGGTATCCTTAGGGAAACAATTATGTTTAGTGTTATGGAGTTCAAGTGTTCTAATGATAGTCCATGGTGAGGTCATCTAATATGGTAATAATAGGTGATGCAACCTTCTAAGGGAAATTGGAAATTAGTGTCATGATTAGGCATGATACTCATTTGTCATGAGATGATTATTATAGAAAGTGCCATACTTGATTTTGATTAGTAATAGTAAAAGCATTGGAGATTTAGATTTATGATGTCATGTTAAAGACTTGAGAAAAACACCCCAAATGGGATATCAAAGTATGATTAGGATATCGACATATGTCGACAGTGTAACTTAGTATATCCCTAGTAAGGGAAGGATTAGTTATTGTGATGTCTTGCCAGACTTGTATGGATTAAGAGGTGTAGACCAGTGTAGTACTTGTTATCCTTATAATGTTAATGACAATCGATGTGGGCATCATGTAGATTCAGTTTGGGTAGAATTTGGAGATAGGCGCAGTGATGACCTTGTTTCATTAGTGGTTGTAGTAAGGTGAGTGTCCCATCTAGTTTGGCCTTTCCTAGGGAGATGTTGGGATATAATCACTAGATGATAAAGTAGACAGTAACCTAGGTATCTTAAGTTTATCACGACATCATGTTGACTGGAGAGATGGATAAAGTAGGCATTGACAAAAGTGTTTGGCATTCATCGATTGGAACGGTTCGTATTTGTTGAGGATGAAAAGAGGAAACATTACTCCTAAGTATGGAAGCCAAATGTTGACTTCTCAAGGATAATAGGTTCGTATGTTACGTTAGTCTTGTAAGAATGGATAGTTCATGGTCTAATTCATCACGGTTAGTAGCCCAATCCAGGTTTTCTGGTGAGACTAAGTTTCGATGAGAACGTCAAGGATGATTGGTAAATTCGGTAGGATCATTCGTTCATTTAAATTCATTGTGTTATTTCAATTTTGGTAGTCAGGAGTTGTTGTTTTGGTTTTGGTAGCTTGGTATTGTCTCATGTTGATTGTTTATTGTAGTGCAACTTGGCTCAGTGAGAGTACGGATGGACCTGGTGTGGTCATTGCAGTTTGGCAACTGAGTGAACACTTGTTTGAAATATACTTTCTTTTGCACAAGTTTTGTGTATCTGTGGCTGCGCACTTTGTCGCATGATTTTCTCCAAGTATCCGCTCTCCTTAGGATTAGCGATCTTATGGATTGGCTAGCATGGCAATTTACAACTCTAGTTATAATGAGTAGGATTATGATTTAAGGATATTGTAAAGTGTTAGAACTCGAGGAAACATAGAACGTAGTGTTGTTTTTCCCCAATGAGGGTATTGGTGTAATCTTAGGGTGAGTGTTCCATAGTTGGATGCTAGAATGATCTTAGGTTAGAAAAAAGATCATGTGTGAGGTACTAGTCAAGGGCATGATTTATAACCTAGTCAGCATGTCATTTCTTGGAGTGAGTGATTAGATATAGAGTTCATATCGAGTCTAAGTATGTGCGTGGTCAGGATGACCCAAAAATTCGGGGAGACTCCGTATGTGTAGTCCTTCACTTGGGTGAGTATCGACCACTAGAGAGTGTTACTCCGGTAGATGTGCCGGTATGAGTTGGGTGTTGGCAAGGAAGCCTTAGGACTTGATTGAGCGTGACCATCAGGTAACTGAAGAATCGAGAATTTTTATGTGACTTTTTTTATAGCCTGATGGTGAGCATTAGAATATGTTGCATGTCGTGTTCTTTTGTGATGACCCCTTATAAAAGGACATATAATGACTTTTAGTTATTAATGATTTCGTTGAACTAGCCTTGAAAGATACCTATGACTTAGAATAAGAGTTTATAACCCCCAATACCATGAGGAATTGATGGATTGTGAATTTTGCGGATGAAATTCCCTAAGGAGGGAAGAATGTAACACCCGCCCTCGCAATTTTGATCGTACCCATGTAATTTGGTGACTAGTAAGACCCAGTTGACCTTTGGACTTTGTAAGTTAGACCATGCACCAAATTTGGATGATTTTGAGGCTTTTATACAATTAAATGGATTTATAATGGACTTGTTTATAATTTGGAGAATTTAGGGTCATTCGAACGAGACCATGGGTCGTTCGAATGACAGGCCTCCTTCATTCGAACAACCACTTTAAATGACCTTCCAACGACCCTTCTCTGTTTTGTAACAACCCACTCTAAATATACATTAAAAATGCCTTTAGTCCCTAGAATAGAGAAAAACTTTGAAACAAACCCTAGAATTTTATCAAATTATCAAAATGCCCCTTAAGAAAAAATTCGGATAACTTACACTCTTCCGTACGTATTGAACCCCAAATTTCAGTCAAAGATTAACCAAATGACTTATATTTTGTAGGAATATCAAGAACCGATCTATTAGGTTTGAATAAATTGCACATAAGCCCCTAAAATTTTATAAAATGACTTTAAAGCCCTATAATCTATACAAAAACTATCTAAGGACCCAAACTAAAATCTAAACTTAGTTACCCTTCCCCCTGATGACATGACACCAGTTGGACTGCCAGCATGGGTTGAACCATGTGGGGTACCTATGGAACCCATTTACCATACACAAGTCATGGACAAACTTGTTCCATTTCAGTCCCATCTCCACCTCCAAAACCACTAATCAGCTCCTCTCTATGAACCTTATAAATACTCTCCCTCACTTGAGTAGAAACTTCTCTCAGCCGAGAGCTTTTTCAATGGGAAAATTTGAGAGTTTTTGCATTTCTATTATTTTATTCTTGAGTGTTTGTTTCTTCAATTTGGTTATGTTTAGGAATGCATATAGAATGGATTTATGCTTTTACATGTGTAAGTCAACGTGTGTATGCACTGAAATAGCCTAAAATCTTAAGATTTAATGGTGGATTATGCTTCCTTGACTTTGAAATGGTTTTAAAGTGAGCTACGTTGAGCTTAGGTTCTCAAGAACTTAGGTGCAAGGTTTAATAGAACCAAGCACAAGTTGTAATGCCTCAAATTGAAACTTAAAGTTTTCGAGCGTGGGATTGTTAGAAAAAAATTCAGGAGTTTTACTCGACCAAAATCGCTCATACCAGGATTGTTTTGCTAAGTTTTCAATATAAAACAAAACCATTATAATGCCGAAACAAGAATCATAGCTTTGAGTTACTTATGTTTAGTCAAATTTTGGCCATTTTTACAAGAACTCAATATCTCAATTTAGCCCACCAAAATTCTTGAAACCAATATGATTAGATTCCTCTTAAAAAATTAGACAATTTTTATTCAGGAACCACCTTAAATGAATTCCTAAAATGTTTCAAATTTAAGGTTAAAGTTTTAAAACCCCAAAGTCAAAAGGTCGAAGGTTGAAGATGAGTAGATTACATGCGCGCGAGTGAGAGTCAAACCAGGCACCTGACATATTTGACTGAGCGCGTGAGTGGGCATCTCTAATCAGAAAAATCTGATTTCTTTCCAAAAAAATTATTTTTTTATTCTAAACAAAATGTTATATACGTCACTTTGTTTGGATCCCAGGAAAGCATTTAAGAAAACCAGTTTTAAGGTTTAAAATTAAGTTTCAATCTTAAACATAATCCCCTGACCAGTTTTTCAAGTATTGTTAAACACCCCCAAAGTTTTTCTACAAATTCCTTATTTCAAATTAAGATATTTTTTCCTTCTCACTAAATCCAATTCCAACTAGAAATAAAGAAATAAATTAGTCAAAAAACTTACAAAAAATATACATTATAACCTTTATTTTTTTGCACTGAAATTTCTTACAAGTTAATATCCTATTATATCATATAACATTCTTTAAGGCCTAAATGACCTACTTGCAGTCTCCATTTTTTCAGACTGTCCAGTTAACCATAGTGAATTAGACCAACAAATTCTGGATTCAAAAATTTCAACTATGTGATTTTAATTTCAGTATTAAACAAATTGATCTTATGTCCTTTACGAATAATTATTGTTAGTTCATTATGTGATAATGTTGAATTCATGTTTCAAATACGAACTCATTTGCGCAGTTCATGTTTATTCCGTACATTGATTCTTTCGATATTTCAATTACCCTGAAACCGATAAACCATTACAACTTATGACTTCAGTAAAAGCCACTGAACTATTTTGTTTACCCTTAATTGTGGTATAGCCCTATAGCCTACTACAATAATTGAGTTTTAGCCTACAATTTATGACCATTATCAGTGAAACCCCTAATAGAATATCTTACGATTCAGGGATTAGACCCTGGTATACCACGGTAGTTCTAATTGGCCTGTAGGACTCCGATATTGAGTCCCTATTTTTTATTTGCTACATACGTATAAGTGTGACTCTAGATAAGTGTGTCAATCCTTTATTATGATTATCATTCCCTCATATTTTTGGGATTCCTCATATCCAATTATATATTATACTTTGGATGATATTTTAATGGTATGTCTACATAATTTAAGCCCCTATAACCAATAATGTATGGGTTGTCTTGTTATACTCTGAACCCTTATCTTGTTATGCTCCACCATATTATTCGTTTACAAATCATTAAACGCCAGTATACCCCTGACAGTTATATAATATTTCAGTTGTCTCTAGATTTTTATGATATCAATATTAATTCAAATTATTCTCTAACAATACATTTTCTCATGTACCTTGTATTGAAATAAAAATTATCTACTTGGTATGTCTTCTTGATATTTTTCCTTCCGGATGGATGACGAACCTAAAGAATATGAGATACATACCGCACGTCTGGACTTTTATTCTATATTACCTCCAAAAAAATTCGATTATATATGTATGGGTAGTAGCAGACAAAGATGGTAGTCCCTCCCCATTGAAATATCTGCACCGCAACTTGTCACCTGTTATGATTCCCGACTATTTTCTATCAGTTTTACCTTATATGTGGCATGTACGAATAAATTATGTATTTCTATTTATTTTAGACTCAGTTATGTAATAAGATGCTAGGCATCTCCTTAATAAAAATCTTTTAATTTATGTTTCATTTAATTTATTTGTTATATTTATTTTTACTCTTTACTTACCATTAAAAACATAGGAATCATGGATGTGGTAGCATGATATCAGAGCATCACCAAGTTTTATGCCTATGCGGGACCGAATACAAGAATCTTTCGCCTACAACTTATATGAATATTTATATAGATATTTCCTATATCACATTTATTTAATCATATTATTTTGCAGTAATGAATATTTGGGATGATATTCGTGATTCGACTCACGAAAGATTTGAGAGAGCAATTAAAGAAGTCGGCTACGCCAAGCTTTATCAACACATAAGGAACATTGATCGCATTGGGGAAGTGCTACTCCTGAGATTAAACACAGTCTGCTTATTGGTCACCTTATGGGAAAGGCTCAAGCAACGTGACATGCCAAGAGATTTTTCGAAGATCTTGACACTCTTCAACAACAATCCATCTTGCATGGGATGTCTTACCACTTAATGATGTTATAATTACTGTCGTGACTCGCCAATTGACTATGATTCTCTTTCTATCGCTACTAATATCTTTACCCCCATGAATACTAGTTCACCCCATTATGATTTAGATCCCTTCGAAGATGACCCACATCCCATGTTTGACTGAACCGTTCCCCAAAAGGCTTAAAAACTATCGTTGGAATATGTACGTAAATAAAAAAAATCTACAAGTGTGCAGTGCAAGTAGGCGAAACCCATATTCCTGAATAACTACAATAGTTTAAACTAATAATTCATTTGTATTAGTATACGTTCTTTTGTTGTTAAATATGTTTAACGGTTAGATAATCTTCTTTATATTTTTTCCTATATAATACTACGTAATCCAATGTGATATAATATAACAAGTATGTTGCTATATCTCTACTTGTAAATTATATTTTGATACATTATTTATATAGGATGGTTAATACTTGAGCAACTACTAGTGGAACTCAGGAGGAACGATTTATTCCACAGATGATAAATCCAACTACCACCGATGAAGGAATTTGACGATGTCTACAAGAATTAATTATACTATCCCAATGATGACAAAATATGACTCCACCCCTTATTAATAATGATCTATCAGAAGAAACTCTAAGAATGAACTCCATTAAGGATTTTTTTTAGACAAAACCCCCTAGCATTCTTTGGGAAGCCTAACACAGTTGAAGCATAAAGATGGATCTGTCAAACTCTTAAGCTACTTAATGGGATAGGAATTAACCTTAAACATGGGGTAAGATTGGCTTCATACCCATTCAACGGAGAAGAAGATTTTTGGTGGAAGTCTATTTTACATTCCCGAAACTTGAATGAACTAACTTGGTGGAAGTTTGAAGAAATCTTCTTCAAAATTACTTTTTTGAATTCGTAATAGATTAAATGACCATAGATTTCCTAAGCCTACAATATCAACAGATGGTTGTAGTCCAGTATGAGGCCATGTTTACTAAATTATCCCCATATGCTCAAGAATACGTGGATACCAAACCCAAACAGTGCAGGCATTTTGAGATAGGTTTATAACATAACATCAAATCCTTCACCATTCCTTTACAAGTTTGAGAGTTTAACTGGATGATCAAACTAACCTCCCTTATAGAAAAATATCCCACTTCTACCAAAACATCTCGTACCTCTACTCCTTCTCGAAATCCCTATGTTTTAAGGAACCATACAAATCAACAAGAACATCCTTATAATAAGCCCAAGGATGGCCGAGTGTTCAGTCAGATTCAGCACAATCACATTAGAACTTTGATGCGTTGTCATGAATGCATTTAAGTAGGACATTTTAGACCCCAATGCCCTATTCTAAACATGCCTCCTCCTTCTACTTCCCTTAACTTTATCTAACCTCCTGTCAAGAATCCAACCAATAACTCTAATTGATTACCGTAATAAAATCCTCAGGAAATAAATAAACAACCATGTAATAAGAACCAAGGTTGAAATTCCTCTTTTCTCCCAACGAAAAATCCAAATTACCATGGTGTGGTCAAAGGTAATCTTCCATTTTATAATATTTCTGCACATATATTATTTGATTCTAGATCTACCCATTCTTTCATTAGTCGTTTATGTTTGACTCATCTACAACTATCCTCTAATCCATTAGCTCACCTATTTACTATGGGAATGCCAACATGAAAGATTACCATTACCGATTGATTTTGCAAATGTCACGATTTACATTTTGGAACCACGGCATTGACCAAAAATTTAATAGCCCTCAATTTAATAAAGTTCGAGTTAATAATAGGAATGGACGTGTTATCATCAAACTTTGCTTCACATTGATTGTTATGTAAAGACGGTGACATTCAAACCACCCCATCAAACTTTATTCCATTTCCAAGGACAAAATTTCCACCACCCTCTACTTTTTTGGATAAGTTAAAAAGAAACATCCTCCCTTTCTAACATCTTGATCAGTCATAAAGATGTGTTTCCAAAAGATTAACCCATAATACCCCCACCACGAGAAATTTTAATTTTTTATCAATCTATTGCCAAATACCTCCCTTACCTCGATACCTCTATGGCTCCTCTAGAACTATGAGAGCTGCGAACATAATTCGACGACCTATTCAGTAAAGCATTTATACACCCTAGTACATCTTCGTGGGGAGATTCCATTTTATTTGTATGAAGGAAATATGGATCTTTTTGGTTATGTATCGATTACTAAAAATTGAACCAAGTGACCATCAAGAACAAATATCCATTACCTAGAATAGGAGATTTTTTTGAATAGTTGCGAGGGTCAAAGATATTTTCAAGGATTGATTTAAGATCTGGATACCACCAACTTCGTGTTGAGGAAGAAGACATACCCAAAACCACTTTTCGGATAATATACGACCATTTTGAATTTATAGTCATGTATTTTAGATTAACCAATGCCCACGTTGATTTCATGTACCTAATGCATAAAATATTTCGCCCTTTTTCCTAGATCAGTTTGTGATCGTCTTTATGGATAACATATTAATTTATTCCAGGACCGAGACATAACATGAAGAGCACCTATGTATAGTGTTGGAAACCCTTTGTAAACATTAACTTTGCACAAAATAGAGTAAATGCGATTTCCTCAGGAAGGAAATAAAATTCCTTGGACATGTAATAATTGAAGTAGGTATATAAGTGGACTTAGCTAAAACCACCGCAGTATTCGAATGGCCTCAAACTGCCACCATCATAAAAATTTGTAGCTTTCTAGGACTTGTCGGATATTATCAACACTTTGTGGAAGGTTTTCCCGAATTGCCTAACCGTTAATGGAATTGACCCGAAAGGAATTTCAATTTATATGGATCTCCGAATGCAAATAAGCCTTTAGTACATTAAAGCAAAAATTAACTGATGTCCCTATTCTAACCATTCCTTTCAATAACAAAAGCTATGATGTTCACACCGATGCTTCATTACAAAAATTCAGTTGTGTATTGATGCAACAAGGGAAAGTGATCAAGTACGAATCACAACAATTGCAAATTCATAAGCGTAACTATCGAGTACACGACTTAGAATTTGCAGCAGTAGTATTTGCCCTAGTAATTTGGAGATGTTATCTTTTTGTAGAAGAATTTCAAGTATTTTTTTATCATAAGAGTCTTAAGTACATCTTCACGCAAAAGGATCTTAACCTGCGACAAAGATGATAGATAGAAATTTTAGAGATTTATAAGTTTAACTTACTTTACTATCCCCCAAAATGGTAATGTAGTCGCTGATGCCTTAAGCCGCAAAGGCCAGGGAAGCCTTCATAGTATGTTTATGTTCTTAAAAATCATTAGAGATTACAATCTACAATGAGACTCCTCTAAGACCCAAGTTTTTTTACGAAATATTCCCACTCGCCCATCCTACACAAAAGAATCATTTATCTCCAAGACCAAGATGATTTTTTGCGTTCACAGAAGCAAAAACTTTGAAATAATTTCCTCGAAAAAGATTAGACTTTGGAACCCGAGCATGGATTAAAGTTCAGAAATCGAGTATGTGTTCCTTTCATCACCTCACTATGAGAAGCAATCATGTAGGAAGCTCACCATTCTAAATTCATGATTCACCTTGGAAGCACCAAAATGTATCAAACACTTAAGAAAAATTATTAGTGACCCAATATGAAGAAAGATATTGTACACTTCTTAGCAAAGTGTCTAACTTGCCAACAAGTGAAGATTGAACATTAAAACCCCAATGATTTACTCCAACCATTCCCCATCTCGAAATGGAAATGCAATCATAACCATGAACTTTGTCAGCGGATTGCCTCGAACTTCTCAAGGGTATAATACAATATGGGTTATCATTGATCATCTTATAAAGTCTGCCCATTTTCTATGAACTCGATCCACCGATTCCCTCTAATGACTAAGTGAACTCTATCTAAAGGAAATCATTACTCTTCGTGGAATACCTGTTTCTATTATGTCTGATTGCGACACTAGATTTATTGGAAGATTTTAGCAAGCTTTACAAACCACCTTAGGAACCAAACTCTATTTGAGCACTACTTTTCATTCTCAAACCAATGGAAAATCCAAATGCATAGTTCAAACTCTGGAAGATATGTTACGAGCCTTCACATTAGACATCCTAGATTCATGGAATAATCATCTTTCTTTGATAAAATATTTCTACAATAATAGTTATCAGACCCACATTCAAATTGTAAGATGGTACTTTAGATAAAATGGAGGCGTAACCCTTGTTTAAGTGTGGTAATGAAAAGATAATTGGCCAAAGCTTTGGATTAATGATAGGGTATGCAAACAAAAACTTAATGAAGACAAGGCTCAGTTTAAACTCATAAATCTCTCATGTATATCTCAGAGACTAGTAATGAAACTTAGAAGTAATCTTATCTAGAGGGAGAGAGAAGTAATCACCCTAGATTTACCTTGGTAGGCAGGTAGACACACACCTAACACCCTCAAGAAATCTCTATCAAGTATTAAAAGCTTCGTAATAAATAACAATGGTGAATGAGTAAAACCCCTTGGCTTGCAATAACTCTCTCTGATGTGTATTATCTCTAGTAATAACTTCTGAACTCTCAAAAGATCATCCTCTCCTCAAAGGTGGTTGGGGTCTTTAAATAGCCCCCCTACACCACCCCCGAGGCAACTCAGTCATTAAGGACTATGAAAGACATCCCTTATACTTTATGTCACAACATTAAATGACTGATGCACTAGTTGTCTCCACTTCATAAACATTAAATGCCAAGACATGCCTTTTGCCTAACCACCGTGTGTCAGGGGGTTGTTGTCGCAGAGGTGGATCACCAACTGCCTGACAACCCCAAATACCACGGTGGTTTACTCAAGTGAAGGTCTGACATTATTTAGCTGGATAGTGACATCACCTACAGTAGATGTGACATTAAGTAGAGGGTTGTTTGGTTCACAGTTCAATGCTCGATGGAACTCCAAGCTTCTTCGCCCGAGGTTCTACGATCAGGGTTCTTCGATGTTTTACCAGGTGTGTCTAAGATGGTCAGGACAAGCCCCAACGGTGCCTCACTTCTCAATCCTCCAAACTAAGTCCCTCTAAAGTTCCCACGGCGAGGTCATTCGATAGAGCATGAAAGCTCTCCCAGGCCCTGCCAAGCCTGGTCTCTCCCGAGTACCGTTTGACCTCATACTAAAACTCGTTATTATTCTCGTTATAACATTACAACCGCTATAGCTTACAGTCAATATAAATATAAATGTAATATGGCTAATACAACAAGCTAAAGTATGATTTGTCACGCTAAGCTGCCTCGCTGAGTTGCCACTCTTGAGCTGCCTCACTGAGTTGCCACGCTTGAGATGCCTTGGTTGCTTAATCCAAACATTGTTGCTAATTAGGGATTTATCCCTAATATCTGGATTACCTTCAAGCCCCCTCTACATTTTCCCCTTCATGGAGGGGTTTGTTGGAGCAAGAAACGTCTGCACGAAATTTCTCAAACTGATGAACCTTCTCTGCGTGAAAAAATTCTTGCCTCCTTTCCTTTGTTAGAACCACAACGTTACCATCTCCAGGAAAAAGTAAAATTCTCCTCGATGTAATTTAGCCGAAGCACTATGACTTATTGGTGCTTTATAAAAGGGACATCGCCTCTTTTTCCTGATGCTGAGCTTCAACCGTTCTAGCTTTACTTTCGATGTTCTCCCGAAAGGCCCGCTATCTTTCTCTAATTCTCATTTTGATTTATGGTAAGTGAAATTCTCCCTCGTAAGGTCCCGCTATGTTCGAAAAAGCAAAAATTATCCCCGATGTAATTAAGTCAAAAATTAAAAAACATTCGGACTTGTGGTGAGGGGACATCGTAGCTTTTTGGAATTATTGGGACATCCTTTTTTCATTGGGCCTTATTGGATATGTCTGATAAAAATTCTGGCACCAAAACTCAAACTTTCTAGAGAAGGTAACCTCTTCTGTTCCCTAAGCATCGCTTCGTAAGTGAGGTGGCGCTATATTTTCAACTGTCAGAACACTTCCGAAGTTCCACGTGTTAATTTGAAATGATTATAGGCGGTTGTGCACGTGCGATGGTGGGAAACTCAAAGGGCAGGTTTCAAAAACTTCAAACGTCTCTTTATACTTCAAAACCCTTCTCTTTTCCTTCATCTTCTTCAAGCTCCCCGCTTTCTGTAGAGAGAGAAACTCTGTGCGAACTCTGTGTGACCTCTATTGCTGCCCCATTCTTTACTCAGTCTCCTCCTTGTCTCATCTTTTGCGCCACCATTTACGGTCATGCTCCTCCGCCTTCATTCCCCAACCTTTTTTCACCCAATTTTTTTTGCTTCTGTTGTCTGCAATGGCTTCTTCAAGAAACCCTGCCACCCCTGCCACCAGTGCTCCATCCTCCTCTCCCGTTGTTTCCGCCTCCTCTGCCGCCTCATTGTCGATTGCTCGTCAAGAATAGTTATGTTTCTACTGCCGATCTCCCATTTTTGACAAAGGTGATGACTTTCCTGGGTTTCGTAAGAGCTTCGTTTTTAATGCCAAGTATGATGCTATGATGCTTAGTGATGAAGATAAGAATTCTGATGACTGGGGCTTTCTTCCTCCCAAGGGGACTCTCAGATTTCTCCTTGAGCGAGGGGACTTCCCATGGTCCCACATCGACTTTGAAAGTCCTGGGGGCTCTCCTGCTCATTTTGATGCTTGGAACTCCCATATGCAGAGTTCCCACACTGATGCACTTGTAAAGATTGGGCTTCATCGGGCCAAGTGGTTTGGTGATTTCACCCTCTCAAAAAATAATGCTTCCCTTCCCGTTCTGGTATCTCGCTGGAACGTTACCACTCATACGTTCATCGTTATGTGGGGAAAATTTACAATAATGTTGGAGGACGTATACGAGCTCCTAGGCCTTGAGGCAACAGGACATGAACCCTATTCTGATGAAGCCCTGGATGCCCAAGAGACTGCTGACCGTTTGGAGTTGGATCGCATATGCCGAAGGTGCATCGGTACTTCAAATAAAGCTACCTTCACTCCCCTTATCAACTACTTCTTTAAGGATCCTTCTGAAGGTAGTTCCTCTGAGGCTTCCCCTGGATAAGGTACATCGCTAGAGCTTCCTGCCTATATCCTTATCATTCTTTCTCGCTTCTTTTTAACGGGAAAGCCTATTGACCAACCCCGAAGGCATCTCATCAACATATCTCTTCGTTTGGCCAGGGGTATCAAGCTTCCCCTAGCTGCAATCGCTTTGGGATCCCTTTACACATGGCTTGATAGAGTCCTTCTTGACATGGAGCGATCATTGGGCCGTTATAACTTGGCAAACTTTGCCAAGTGTGTCCTCCTAACGGGCTTCCTCTAGGTGCGTTTCCCGGACGTAATAGCCAAGACCAACCGACCTCCTTCGGGGGAAACAATCCTACCCCCTCGTTCCTTTGTTTACCATAAGAGGCAGAGCCAAAAGGAGCTGACCTCTTTTATCGATGATTTTTTAAGTTTTGTTATGAGGCCCTATGAAGAGGATATTTTTCTCCATACTTGTGATTTTTTCAAATATGGGGCAAGAGTGGACCAGCCAACTGCTGTAGACCTCATTACTGAAGACCCCTCACTGGCCGTTGTGCTTCTATTTTCACCAGGATACCTTCCCTCATACACCAAGTGGGGATACACCAACGAGCACTATAATCCCAACTAATGCAGCCGTCAGTTTAGCTTTGATCAAGGGGCCCCTCTCCCGGTGTTTTAATTATCTAACCCCAAGGTGTCCTTTGGCAAGCATGTTCTCTATTCTCTTCAACTATCGCGTGGGGGGTGAGTTCCACATTGGATGGGCTAGTTATCATCCCCCGCATCACCCGGCAAGGGGACGTGACCCCTTAATTTATGATAAAGTACTGACCGAGGCAACTGGTCCAAATTGCTGAATTCATTGAGGGGGATCCTGTGTATCCTCCAGTTCTTTCGTTTTCTTCCCTGGAGCCGGGGTTGAAGGGCAATTCCATTCTCGGGGTTGAGTTCCCTCTAAGCCAGACCCCCAAAGCACCTCCCATTGAACTTTATCCCTACTGCCCCATGATCACTGTTACTGCGCCCAAACCTAAGTCTGTTGCGGCTCCCAAACAAAATGTACCTTCGACTGAAGCTGCAACGTAATAAGGGCCTTCTGAGCCACCTCCTAAGAAGGCCAAGAAATCCAAGTCCAAGAAGTCTAAGGCCTAAGCTCAAATGCAAACTCCATTGGATGAATTCCCGATTGCCTCCGTTCCCCCTCCCATGTCTTCAGAGATGGCTGAGGAGGCGGGTGCAAGCTGAAGTTGACAGAATACATGCTAAGTTTCAATAGCACACAGTCGTCGTTCCTCCTCCGGGTGCATTTCCCACGATCGTTGTTGATCCCACAGATCCAACGTCAAAAAGAGGAGAAGGGTGAGGGTACCTGAAACTGGTGTTGCAATGAGCTCTAGGAAAAAAACGCTGGGTACCAAGCCCAGAAGAAACAAACACTTGAGAAACCTCTGTCACCAGTCCCTTCTGCTGTTGCCTCCTCGCCGCCTTCACCAGTAATTATACCCTCGCGTTCTCCCTCTGGATCTGAGGTATTTTTGCATTCTTTATTTCTTATTCCGCCCCTCTTAAGGTGTGTTGCATCTGTTCATTTCTTAATAAGAAGATGTTTTTTGTGCAGGGAGTTGAAGAGGAAGGACCTAGTCCCCCCAGCCCCCCATAAGTCGCTTCGTGGGGGGGGGGGGTTACAGTGTTTCTCTAATAGAAACTACTCTTCCCCATTCCCCCTTGACAACTCTGACTTACTCTTGCCGTTAATCCTCACAACGGGCCCAAGAAGCTGTGACGAAGGCTGCCACCATTGAGTCGGGTGAAATGCCTGGTTAACCAGAGGGAACTACTGTTGCCTCCTCTGAGTTGTCATTAGAATAAGAGGTGTCTCTGCCCCTTGTTGTGGTTGAGGAGAGTGCCCCTCAGGTAGATTTCTTGCCAAGTCTTACATCTTTTAGTTGTTCCCTTATTTTTTTTTATCATATCTTCCATGTTGAGCCATTTTAGCTAGAAGTGGCGTCACTGATAGCCCACATTCTCCTTTCGCCTGCATTGACCAGACCCCTTACTGCGGTTCCTCTTTTTAGTGCCATAAAGGGGGTAAGTTAGATGCATTCCTACCCCTTATCCTTTTTTGTTTACTCCTTGTGTTTAACACCTGATTTTACATTTGTCGCTTTCTCCAGGTCTCTCTCCACCTTTTTCCCTTAGTGGTCTTTGCCCTTCTAGGGCCCAGGTTGGTGCTATTGCTCTCGTTGGGGCATCTTTTGAAGATCCAACGTCTTCCTCTGATGATGCGTACGTGTTGGCTTTAGTACCTTATGTTGGCGAGGGAATTTTGCCTACCGATGAAGCTTCTTCATCCAAGGGAACCGTTGAAGCTACTGAGGCAATGAGACCGCCTCCAATGGTTTCTACCATTATGGCCCCTGTGGTGACTCCCGTTATCATTCCTATTGCTGCTGAGGAACTTCGCCAATTTCTCTATATTTCTCAGTTTCTCAAACTTCACCTATGTTTGTAACTTAACAATAAAAACAGTTGTTAAGGTTTTCCATAAACTCCACTTGTATCGGTGACTTAACAACGAAAACACTTGTTAAGATTTTTTCATAAACTCCACCTGTATCAGTGACTTAACAATGAAAACACTTGTTAAGATTTTTTTCATAAACTCCACCTGTATCGATGACTTAACAACGAAAACACTTGTTAAGATTTTTCCATAAACTCCACATGTATTGTTGACTTAACAACGAGAACACTTGTTAAGATTTTTTCATAAGCTCCACCTGTATCGGTGACTTAACAACGAAAACACTTGTTAAGATTTTTTTTCATAAGCTCCACCTGTATCGGTGACTTAACAACAAAAAAACTTGTTAAGATTTTTTCATAAACTCCACCTGTATCAGTGACTTAACAACGAAACACTTGTTAAGATTTTTTCATAATCTCCACCTGTATCGGTGACTTAACAATGAAAACACTTGTTAAGATTTTTTCATAAGCTCCACCTGTATCGGTGACTTAACAACGAAAACACTTGTTAAGATTTTTTCATAAACTCCTTCTTTTCTCTAATTGTTTCCAGGTTGCTCGGGAAGATTCTCCACCAGTTCCTTTGCCTATTGCCTCACCCCATCGTGAACCTGTTGCCTCCGAAGAATCTAGCCATAATGATCAACGTTCCACGATAGGTGTTGCTGTCGAGAGCGAATCTGGGTGCGAGCTTCCTCTGCCCGACTTGGATCCTCACGTCTTTTGCCTGATGGTACTCCAAAGTTCTCCCCAAATTCCTGCCAACCATCGTTTGGTAATTGAACAACTTGTGAGCTATCATCCTAAAACCTTCACGGTGGACTGCCTACGTTCAAACGTCTCAGTTATGAGCTACAGGCTTCAAGGCATGGCCACCGTCACTGCTGAAATTGCCAATACTCCAACTGCGAATGTGACCAGAACCCTCATCAACCAATTCTTGGGCTATCTGAGGGAGTTGGGTCGTGACAGGTTCCGTTTTGACTGGCTCATCGCACATTTGAAGACTTTGAAGATCCAGTGGTTGGATAGCCAGAGGGAGATCTTACGAAAACATCAGGAGGATCAGAGGGCCGAGAAAGCCAAGTTGGCCTAGCTTGCACCTCTTCTTGAAACCATTGAAAAAGAAGTGGAGGACCTTGAAGAAGATCTACGCGCGGCGAAGTCGAAATGAGAGAAACTCCCAATTGAGTGCACACAGGCGCATACAAGGTTGGAGGTCTCTATCAATGCCCAACGGTCCTGCCAAGCAGCTTCTTCGGGCCTCCCTGGATATTTTTTCTCTTCTCCGGATATGTGGTTTCTCCTGGGCCAATGAGTTTTTGTATATGTATTTTTCCTTCTTCTCATGTAATTCTTGGGCGATAGCTCCCAATTTTATAATGCCCTAAAGTTTATAAATGGAAAAAGATATTTATTTTCTTAGGCCATCTCTTTGTGTTAAAACTGTTTACATATATTATAGAGTGTGAAGTTCTGTAATTCTTTCATCTCTACTTTGAGATATAATAAAAAAGAAACTTGTACACTCATAAAAACAAAGAACTTATGTATTCATAATAACCAACTACATCAATGGTCAAACATAACTGCCTACACATGATAGACTTTCAACCATTTATTGTTAATCTTGAATGGTTTGTCTTCTTCCATCTTAGAAATTAAGCAATGACCTGAATCATGATCCTCCTTTACACTGAAAGGTCCCTCCCAATTCGCTGCAAACTTAAGTAGAGGAGGCCCCCTTATATGTTTCACTGCTGCTTTCAATACAAAGTCTACCTCCACGAACTTCATTGGCCTCACCAAGTTATCATATGCCCTAGAGATCTGCTTCGTATAAATTTGAAAGTATTGCATCGCGTTATCCCTGTGTTCGTCCAATGCCTCCAATTGCACATGTCTATTTTGAGGGAGAATGCTTCTTCGCAAAGCATATCGAGCTGAGGGAACTTCTAACTCCACCGAGAGAATTGCCTCAGCCCCATAAATAAGAGAGAACAGTGTATACCATATAGGCTTCCTCTTAGTCATTTGATAGGCCCATGGAACGACTGGTATCTTGTCATACCATGATCCTGGGAAATCCTCCATCATTTTAGCCAAGATATTGACCAAAGTTTTATTACTCGCTTCGGCCTGACCGCTTCCCTTTGGGTATGCCATCGCCGAAGTGTGATGGGTAATGGAGTATTTTTTTTGTGAGCATCATTACTTATGAGTTGATGAAAGGGGTTCCATTGTCTGAAAGGATAACCTTTGGGATCTCAAAACGACAGATGATGTATTCTCTGATGAAGCTGCTCACTACTCCCGTTGTTTCCCTTCTCAGTGGTATCGCCTCAGCCCACTGTATGAAGCACTTCGTTACTACTAGTATCCATATCTTTCCCCTTGAGTAGGGTGTATATCCCCTACCAGGTCAAACGCCCAAGTATGGAAATGATAAGGTGTTGCCAGGGAGTGTAAGTCCACCGATGGGGCATGGATTATATTTCCATGGAGTTGACAAGCCTTGCATTTTCGAACGAACTCAGCTGAATCTTTCTCCATCATTGGCCAATAGTATCCTAAAGTCATAAACTGGTCATATAACTTGGCCCCTCCTATATGAGCTGGATCGTGTGCCTATTTGAGGACCTCTACTACCTCTTCTCTTGTGATATAATGCAAAGGCCTATTGAAGTATCCCATTCGATAAAGCTGCCCCTCCTGAATATAGAATCTCTAAGCCCTTCGCCGAAGTCCCATCGCATTAATTTTCTTTGTTGGGATAACTCTGTCTTTAATAAAGTTAATATAGGGTTGTCTCCAGTCAGGTTGAGCCTCCACTAAGTGACATTCAACTGCTTCGAAGAATAACTGGCAGTTGTCACATTTTCGTTGTAGCTCCGTTGCGTCCTGCTTCATCTTAGGCCAAAAATACCCCTCTCTTTGAATTCTCTAGTAGAGGGGTATCTCAGTTGTTTCATAGTGTGCTTTACGTGTCCTCTTCAATCTTTTCTCTGCCTCTTCTGGACCGACGCATCTCGATAACCATCCTCATGTATTTCTGAAGTAAAGGTTTCCCTGTTTTGTAAAGTATTAGGCTAATTCTCTGAGCCACATCGTTCCTTCACCAGATTCTAATTGTCTTTTGGTCTCCCCTCTCCAATCTGCATCTTTTTCCATTGGTAGAATTGACTGTACCATCAAGGGAGCTGTTCTTCGTTGGATCACAACAGTAGTTGCGTCGTTCGTCATGATCATCTTTTGGGCAATGGTGGCATATGCCTCTGGGTGGAGATTCATTATTCTTGGCTGCCTCTTGATCTTGGTCCGATGGAACTGGCCGAGGAGCCTCCGAATGATTGTTCTGTAAAGTGCCAAGCTCATATGTTTCAATGTGTATTCTCTATTCACTTGCTGAACCACCATATTTGAATATCCCTTTATGAAAAGTGAACGGATCCCCCTTCGAAGAGCCTCTAGCAATCCCAACACCAATGCTTCATATTCTGCCTCGTTGTTAGAACAAGGTAAATCTAAATTGTAAGAAAGGAAAATCTCCTCCATTCCTTTCGAAAGAATAATCCCTGCTCCTCCTTTATTTTCTGTCGATGACCCATCGAACTGCATTGTCCATTCCTCCTCCATTTCATCTAGGTGATTGGCCTGCAAGTCGTCTTCTGGGATACTTTCCTTGGGTGTCTCAAACATTCCTGAAGGGAAAATAGCCAACAGGTCAGCGTATGCCTGGCTTTTGATTGCAGGAGGAACCATGCACTTCAAGTCAAATTCAGATAGGATGAGGAACCACCTAGCTGCCCTACTGATCAAAATCATTTATGCTAGAAAATACTTAATAGGATCACATCTAGTTACAATATGAATTATAAAAGACAACATATAATGCCTAAGTGTTTGCGCTATAAATACTAAGGCTAAACAATGCCTTTCCAAGCTACTATATCTGACTTCTCACCAGTGGATGATTCTGCTGAGGTAGTAAACTGGACGTTCTTGCCCGTCAATTTCTTATGCCAGCAAAGCTCCCACAAACCTCGTGGTGGAAGTGAGGTACAACTGCAACGGTATTCCTGCCTTTGGGGGAACCATGGTCTGTGGTGAAACGATCAGTTTCTTCAGCCCATCAAAGGACCCCTGGTGAACCTCCTCCCACTTAAACTTCGTGTTCTTTTGCAATAGCTGCATCAACAGATGTGTTATTTCTGCCAGTCCAGGCACAAATCTCCTAAGGTAGGAGACCTTGATGAGGAAACTCTTCATCTCCTTCGCTGTTCTTGGGCACGACATTTCCAAGATCTCCCGCTGTTTGTCCTGATCCATCTGCACCCCCTGTCTATAAACCACAAAGCCTAGGAATTTCCCACTCGTTACTCCGAAAACACACTTTAGTGGGTTCATCCTTAATTTAAACTTCCTGCAACGAGAGAACACCTTCCTCAAATCGCTCAGATGAGACTCCTCCTTCCTCGACTTGATGACCAAATCATCCACATAGAATTCCACAAATTTGTGAAAGAAGTCATGGAAAATGGCCATCATTGTTCTCTGGTAAGTCTCCCCGACGTTCTTGAGTCGAAATGGCATCACCCTGTACATGAAGTTGCCCAATGGGGTTCTGAATGCTATTTTCTCTGCATCCATGGGGTCCATCTTGATCTGGTTATACCCTACATACCCATCCATGAAGCTGTACATCTCATGACCTGCCATTGCGTCTATCAGGCTATTAATGGAGGGTAGAGGGAACTCATCTTTGGGGCAATCTCTATTCAAATCTCTGAAGTCCACGCAGATCCTTATTTGGTTTGTATCTTTCTTCCCCACCGGGACTATACTGGATAGCCAAAGTGGGTGATGTATCGGTGTGATGAACCCTACTGTTAGTAAGCGTTGAACCTCTTCCTTGATCATCAAATCTATCTCAGGTTTGTACGTTCTCATCGCTTGTTTCACCTAAATGGCTGAAGGCATTACATTCAACTTGTGATAGCTTAATTCCTCATCTAGCCCCTCCATCTATGTGTATTTCCATGCAAAGACCTCTATAAACTACCGAATCAACTCAACCAAGACCTCTCGCTTCTCCTCTCGGAGATCCTTCGAGATAAAGATGGGCCTCGGATCCTCTTCTTCCTTCGCCAGGTTTAATTCCTCTAACTCTTGTGCCTGGGGCTTCGACTGATTTGCCATGTAATCTGGTTCCTCGATGACTTCTTCCACAAATTCCTGTATGCTAGAATTATCTATCACCATGCACTGTCCCCGTTGATCCACCAGAAAGCATTCATATATCAGGTCAACCTCATCCTCAGCTTCCTCGGCCGCCCGCTCACATCGTTACAATCGATACACCACCTTTCCTTCCTCGGTAACGACCTTCTTACATTGTCTGCCGATACTGGTGATTACCTTCCTCTTCCTTTCTCTAGAAGCCTCATCCACTCTTTCTCTCAATAACTGCCTTAGTACGCTTTGCCGTTGGACCTCATGCTCCATCGGATCCACTCTGGGCCTCATTCAGTCTTTGAGATGCTTCGAGCTACTTTGGGGACGAGGGACTACGTGGTGAGCTCCTTCGGCTATTTCCCTTGTGCTTCTTACAACCTCTTTACCTTGCTCGTTCATGGGCCCCATCCTTTCTTTGATCAAGGGAACCCATGCTCCCTCCATTCTTCTTGTTAGGACCCGGACATCCTCCTCTAACTCTATGTAAAATGCTGCTTCCACCAAGTGAGCCTCCTCAACAGTGAAGGGCTCTTCGTTGCCCTAAAGGTCACCTCTGTTCCCTTGACATTTGCGTTAGCACATTGGTGGTACGTTGAGGGAACCAACCCTTGGTTGTGCATCCATACTCTCCCTATCAGCAGATGGTAGGAGGTTGCACTCTCTATCACGTGGAACTTGATATGGGAACTCATATTTCCCATCACAATCCCAACATTAACGTACCCAATGGATTTAGATGATTGATTATCATACCCCAAAATTACCAAAGGCATGGGGACCAACCTTTCTTTAGAAATATTGGTTGTATGGAAAGAGTTAATTGGCATGATGTTGATGGAAGCTCCCCCGTCCATAAGAGTTCTTACGAAGCTAACTCCGTTGACACTGGCAGTCACATACAATGGCCTGTTGTAAGGGAACCTCATAGCCCTATCTTCATCGCTGAAGGTTACTTCTGACAAAAAATTTCTCACCAACCTGGCCATGGGTTCCCTCTATCTCAGCAAAGGTACTGCATCCCTCCTAGCAATATAAATTATTTCTCGGGTTATCTCAAGCCTACTTTCCTTTGGTATCCCCACTTGGTTGAAGAACCAAGTGAACTTCGGGAATTTCGAAACTGCACAGTATTATAGAGCTGGGTCTACTTCCTTACCTTCAACACCCTCCACATCCTCCACATCCTTGGCACTTGCTTCATCACAAGCCAACACTACGTTAGCCATTCCCCTCGTATAATCTTCTAAAGCCTCTTCGTACTCTTCTTGCTTCGTTGTTGACTCTCTTTATCCTCTCTCAGCCACTTCATCATAGTCCACCACAAGATTTTCCCCATGTGATAGCAAGGGGTTGTTATTGACATTCTGTGGAGGGATTTGCAACATCCTTACCTTTACGTATTTGTCAATTATTCTTCTCAGCGTAAAGCAGCTCTCGGTTGGATGCTGGATCCTCTGATGAACGTGGTAATACTTTGGATCCGCCTTCGTTACCACATCGGGCTCCCCAGCGGGAACGTCCTTTGGCTCATAGACCGTTCCCCCTTGGACCATCGCGTTGTAATAGTTGACAGCTTCTTCTACTATACAAGGCAATGGTAGTGGGTCTTCCCTATCTCTTCTGAACTTCCTCTTATTGTCCTTCTTCGGTACTTTGCCCCTATCTCACCTTTTGGTGTACCCTACTCGTGGGGGCTAAGACCTCCCCATCGTGGGTTTCCTTGGCTTCCTAAACACCATGGGCACCACCATCGGATTGGACCGCACCACCAAGGAGATATTCCTCGTTGCTTTTAAGAACGTAGAGAAAGTCCCCTCGCGCGTCTCATTGATAAGATGTAAGATGTACTCAGGAAGCAACCCCTCAGCGCATATCTACAACAACTTTGATTCTTTCGCCTCCTCCCTCACGTCGAGGGATCTTTCCCTGAACCTTCGAACATAGGCCACCACTTCTTCCCCAGGTCTTTACTTATCCCTACCCAGTTGGGTCAAAGTGAATTCATCTTCTGCCAGAAAGAACTTATGGACAAACAATACATGCATCTCTTCCCATGTAGAAACGCTGTTAGGAGTCAAATGGGAGTAACAGGTATATGCTTTATCGGTTAAGTATTTGGAAAACTCCCTCAACCTAAGCTTCTTATTATTGCAATGCGCTCCCAAGTGTTCAACAAAGCGCTTAATATGCTCTTTTGGATTCCCCCCCTTCCCTGTATATTTTTCAAAAATAGGAGGAATATAGTTCTTTAGATAGGGCTCATCGTTGTATTCCTGGGGATAAGGTGTTCGAAAGTCATCATAAACCAAAACTACCTTGCCAGCAGATTGTGAGGAAGCTTGCATGAACTTCAACATCTCTTTCTGCATCTCCTTCCTCATTTCCTCCATGGGTGATGCCACTGGGGCAACATCCAATGGCACCATGGGTTGGGTGCCCGTTGCAGCTGGCATAAACGTCACAGCAGGGGTCATTTAAACTCCTGAGGTTCCCACTGCTGGATTCACAACATAGGGTATGCTTGTTGGGACCGTTCCCGCAACATCTGTGCCTGGTGGGGCCACCCCTGGCGTTACGAAGGTATTGGCCTCCAATCCTCCCAGCATAGTTGAAGCTACTGGAGTTTGCAAAAACTCATAAAACTTGCTCATGAGGAGCGCCACCTAAGTAGGTCCCAACCCTACACTCGTGGAAGCTTGTATCACCCCCGGAACGCCTGTAGTCGCTGGAACCGGAGGTACTTCTATTCAAGGAGCCCCATCCCTTAGGGCCTCTAGTTCTCTCACAGCTTATTCTTCATTGTGTTGGATGCCATCAAAGTTGAGCCTTCGATTAGCATTATCTTGCGCCATACTCCTTACTTAGAATAATTCCTCCCCAGCAGAGTCTCCATATGTAAGAGGGTACTTTAGATAAGATGGAGGCATAATCCCTGTTTAAGTGTGGTAATGATAAGCTAATTGGCCAAAGCTTTGGATGAATGATAGGGCATGCAAACACAAACTTAATGAAGATAAGGCTTAGTTTAAACTCACAAATATCTCGTGTGTATCTCAAAGAGTAGTAATGAAACTTAGAAGTAATCTTAGCTAGAGGGAGAGAGAAGTAAGCACCCTAGATACACCTTGGTAGGCAGGTAGACACACACCTAACACCCTCAAGAAATCTTTGTCAAGCATTAAAAGCTTCGTAATAAATAACAACGGTGAATGAGTAAAACCCTCTGGCTTGCAATAACTCTCTCTGATGTGTATTCTCTCTAGTAATAACTTCTGAACTCTCAAAAGATCATCCTCTCCTCAAAGGTGGTTGAGGTCCTTAAATAGCCCCCCCCCCCCCCCCCCCCCCACACACACACACCACCCCCGAGGCAACTCAGTCATTAAAGACTATGAAAGACATCCCTCATACTTTATGTCACAACATTAAATGCCTGATGCACTAGTTGTCTCCACGTCATAAAACATTAAATGCCAAGACATGCCTTTTGCCTAACCACTATGTTTCAGGGGGTTGTTGTCGCAGAGGTGGCTCACCAACTGCCTGACAACCCCAAATACCGCGGTGGTTTACTCAAGTGCATGTCTGACATTATTTAGCTGGCAAGTGACATCCTACCGTATATGTGACATTAAGTAGAGGGTTGTTTGGTTCTCCGCTTAACGCCCAATGGAACTCCAAGCTGCTCCGCCCAAGGTTCCACGATCAGGGATCTTCGGTGTTTTACCAGGTGTATCTAAGATGGTCAGGACAAGCCCCAACGGTGCCTCACTTCTCAATCCTCCAAACTAAGTCCCTCTAAAGTTCCCACGATGAGGTCATTCGATAGAGCATGAAAGCTCTCCTTGGCCCTGCCAAGCCTGGTCTCTCGTGAGTACCGTTTGACCTCACACTAAAACTCGTTATTATTCTCGTTACAACATTACTACCATTATAGCTTATAGTTAAGATAAACAGAAATACAATATGACTATTACAACAAGCTAAAGTATGAGTTGCCACGCTAAGCTGCCTCACTGAGTTGCCACTCTTGAGCTGCCTTACTGAGTTGCCATGCTTGAGCTGCCTCGGTTGCTTAATCCAAATAATGTTGCTAATTAGGGATTTATCCCTAATCTTTGGATTACCTTCAAGCCCCCTCTGCACAAATCACTCCCTATGAATCCCTCTATGGACGACCCCGTCGTTAGCCTTTGTGCTAGAATAATTCAAAAGAAAATCACATACTTGGAGCAGAGATCATCATAAAATCCACAGAAAAGATCCACCATATTCGAGAAAGATTACATTCAATCCAAAGTCGATAAAAAAGATATGCGAATAGTCACTAAAAGCCCTTAGAATTCCAAGTAAATAATCAAGTTTTCTTACGAGTATCTCTAATTAAGGGGATATTTCGATTTGGAAAATGAGGAAAATTAGACCCTCATTACAGTGGTTCCTTTATAATCATCGGACATATCGGAACAATATCATATCATCTATAATTACCTCTTGGACTATCTAATCTCCATAACGTATTTTATGTTTCATAATTGCGAAGATATATCTCTGACACGAGTCACATCATTACTTCAAAAGGTTTAGATGATTGAATCCAACCATGAGATTGAAGAAACCCTTTGATATGACCAAATATAACCTCATCCCAGGACGAGACCTCTTAACTCCAACAGTCGAGATTCCAGAAGGAAATCATAGGACTCTTCCAAGATTCATCCAGAACCAAGGTCGGCCTCATACATACAACTTCGACCATATTATTGGCCAAGACTTTAAGAAAGTATTACAACTACAAAGACATCTCTCGGCCCCTCTCCCAGCCGATACTAGAAACCTCAGCCTGAACTCCTTAGTAGAGGCCACACTTGCTAGTTTTTCACATAAAAATAAGCGCTGCATTAGCAACCTCGTACTTTTCCAGACCGAGACCTCTGCAGAAAGTATCATACTAGACGAGCAGTAGAAGGTACCAATGTGACGTGTCCCACGTGAGCAATTCAGTTATAACTAAGATTATTCCCTCCACGTGAAGGAAGATTTCATCATCATTGTCTATATGTGCACCGATAGCTGGCATCATCTCAGTGGGTTCCTTCATCAGTGCATGCCTTCAACATGTTTGGGGGGTTCATTACACCCCCTAAGCCCTATAAATACGTTTCATCTTCTTCATTATAAAGGATGGATTAATTCAAAACCTAGAAAAAACTCTGCTAATTTGTATCCAGAAGAGAGCAAAAGTATGAGTGTTGTAACCCAGGCCATTAGTGCCATATTTGTTAGTGGATTTCACTCACACACACACACATAGTGGATGTAGGCTCTGATCGAACCACTTAAATTTAGGTGTTCATCCTCTTTGCCTCACCTATTTATCTACTGTTATATTGTGTTTTTATCGCCATTGTTATATGTCTGCTTGAGCTTCTTATATCTATGACTGGTGGTGCCATTTTTGGTATCAGTAGTTTGGTGCCATCTGTGGGAGCGAGAATTGTCATCTCTTCCTATCTTTAGCTTATACTCATCGGAGTCTCTGGTGGTGAACTAGTCCTCCCCTCTTATGGAGCTGTTTCACCATTGAAAGAGATCTTGTTGAGCTTCTAATCTTTTACTTTATAGTTTGCAGCTCATCCATCAAGTGTAAAATATGGCATCATAATTTCCACCACCGATTGGTGGTCCTAGTACTAACCACACACCTCCTCAGTCAGAGATAGTGGAGGTGGCGGAGGGGTTGAATTCATTGGTGTCCAGCCAAAAAGCGATGCATGAGACGTTGGCTACCTTCAGCTAAAATGTATTGGTGAAACCCATAGGGATAATGTCGAAGATGATTACTCCGGCACCCAAAGAGCAGCCTCAGATGCCAGGGGACCACTTCAGGAACCACACAAGGAGATACCATCTCGTCAACATCGGAGAGACGCTGTTGACCCTAGACATTTACGCCTGGGGAAGAAAGTCCAACAATGCCTAGAGGACCAGTATGGTGACTATGAGGCTAAAGACGCCCGGGTTGAATGTTGGGAGCCATACGAAGTGTGAAGAAATATTATACGCCCCATTCAAGTGAGCCGAGGGCACAATAAGAGATCGTGTTAATATGCCTAACCAAGTGGTTCGACCTATGATCGTCTAAGCAAAGGGTCGGCCTTTGAAAGTCTTAACCCAATAGGTGATCTTAGAGATAGATTGTCCAGATCCAGGAGTGTGGTTGGCTTCAGAAGAGAAGGGGAAAACTGTCGGCCACCATTCAATCGAGAATAGGACCAAACAAAAGTAAATAGTTGACAAAGGTCAGTGGCCAGGGAACCATCTATTCGACCAGTTGAGGTGGCAAGGGATAATATCGTCCATAACGACGTTATGGAAGCGACCGAGAGGCCCTGAAATGACTCCAATCATAGGTTGGAGAATAAAATTGGTGACATTATTAAGAGGCGAGACCACTTGCATCGGGGCTATTCTGAAGGCTCTCCTTTTACAGCTACGATAGTCAATTTTCTAACCCCTGCCAAGTTCAAGCCACCAACGGTGACCCCAAAGTTTGATAGGAGAACAAACCCTGTGCACCATGTAGAGATGTACTAGTCGACAACAGACATCTACTCCATCTCAAATGAGATGAAATGCCAAGCATTTTCAAGCACACTTTAATTGGAGCTACCCATGTATGGTTCAGTTCACTCCTAAAAAGAACTCCATTGAAAATTTTAAGCAACTCGCAGAACGATTCATCCATAACTTCTGATTTGGGGTAAGACCTGAGAAGAAGACTACTCACCTGATGTACATTAAGTAGGGGAAGAATGAGAGTCTCAGGGAGTACATTATAAGGTTTAATGAGGAGAAGTTGGAAGTGGAGGATTATGAGGAAAGTATTGTGATGATAACACTAATAGGAGGTCTACAGAAAGGTAAATTACTTTGGAAACTTACTGAAGACCCACCAAAGTCTATGGTCGAGCTATTGGTGATGGTCGAAAAGGTCATGACCGCCAAGGAAGCTATGGCAGCTAAGTATGAGGATAAGAAGGGAACCAGCAGTGGGAGAAAGTTTAAGAAGAATAATAAAGATGGAAAGAAGAGATCAGCTGGTGATAAGTTTGCTGGCTACACTCCTCTTACGGTCAGCTGCAAACACATTTTGAATGAGAACAAGAATAACCGGTCCCTGAGATGGCCTAAAAAGTTGAAAGTTCCCCCCTAAGAGGAATAAAAGCCTATGGTGTGAATTTCATCAAGACCACGGGCACTTGACCAAAAAATCTTTCGCTCTAAAGTATGAAATTGAGAAGATTCTCAAGGCTGGGAAGATGAGGAAATATGTAAGCAGTGGTAGTATAAGGGGAGGCCGAGACGACCTAAGGAAAAGAACAACCGATAAGAGATATAGGAGGCTCCTGGGAAAAAATGATACCTCAGACGATGATGATGGGGATGATCCAGATTTTCCACCGATGGATGTGGTTTAAAAGGTCGCCTTCATATGATCTCGTTAGGTTTGGAGATGATTTATGGAGGCCTAGTAGGGGGAGGCTTAGATGTGGCCGATATAAAGGCACACGTTGTAGAGATCAAAACTCTTCCTAAAGTTGAAGCTGTTAGCTCAACTACAGTAAATGCCAAGTCAGAGAAAAGGAAGAAAGTGGATATGGACATTTTCATTGTGGATTTTTCAAGATTCAACTTTTAGGGTATCCTAGCGCCCCAAGATGACCCTCTAGTGATTATGACCAGGGTTTATGGGTATGACGTGCCAAGAAAATTGATTGATGGCCGAAGTTTGGCCGATGTTATTTTCTACCCATGCTTCAAAGTCCTGGGACTTAGCAAGAAGAGGCTCCTGCCTTATCATCACCCATTGATTGGATTCAGTGGTGAGAAAGTCCATTCGTTCTGAATGTTTGAGTTGGACGTCAGGGTGGCGGATGTTTGGCCAAAGAGGCTCACAACGAAAGTCAATTTCTTTGTAATGGATGAAAGTGTATACTCGGCTTATAAAATTATTATGGGAAGATTGGCCCTAAAAGATTTTTAGGTCGTGCCCCCCACTGTATACCAGATGGTGAAATTCCCAACTCCTTATGGGGTAGGGGAAGTACAAGGTCAAGTCTTGGCATAAGAATGATACTTCAACTCAACCGAGGAGAGGGAAGCTCTAAAAAAAGCTACTACAATGTATAATATTGATACACTGGACCCCAGAGATGAGACAAAATGGAAGAAAGGGGAAGCCATGGATGAGGTAAAATCTATCGTCCTCAGTGAGGAAGAGCCGAAAAAAACTATCCAATTCGGCAAAGCCCAAAACAAGGAGTTGAAGGAAGAACTGGTTAAGCTGTTAAGGAAGAGGCAGAGCATCTTTTCCTAGAGCCACGAAGACATTCCCGATATTGACCCAACAATATTATGTCATAAGCTCAATGTAGCAGATGATGTTAAGATGATACGATAAAGAAGAATAGTCCACGCAAGAGAGAAGTATGGTGTTATCATAGAGGAGGTTAAGAAGTTGGAGAAGGCCAACTTCATCCGGGAAGTCATCTATCCCCAGCTGGTTAGAAAATGTTGTCATCATCCCCAAGGCCAATAGAAAGTGGAGGATGTGTGTCGATTTCACGGATCTGAGCAAAGCATGCTCGAAAAATAGCTTCCCTTTGCCCAGGATTGATCGGATGGTAGATGCTACTGTCGACCATGAATTAATGAGTTTTATGGATGCCTACTCAAGCTATAGCCAAATATTCATGGACTCGGTCGATAGAGAAGACAACCTTTGTTATCAACAAGGGGACCTATCACTACAAGGTCATGCCCTTTGGGTTGAAGAATACTGGGGAAACATATCAGGCGATAGTCAACAAAATGTTTGAGGATCAGATTAAGAAGACAATGGAAGTGTACATTGATGATATGCTGATAAAGTGCCTCAAGGATGACACTCACGTGGTCGACCTTGAGTGCACCTTTGACACGATGGACAAGTATCGAATGAATCTCAACCCCACCAAGTGTGTCTTCGGAATGGGGGCAGACAAGTTTTTGGGATTTATTGTGAATCAAAGAGGGATCGAAGCCAATCTCGATAATATCAAGGCCTTATTGGAAATGAAGACTCCTACGATAATAAAGGATGTGTAGAGACTCACCGGAAGAGTGGCAGCGCTAAATAGGTTCGTCTCTAGAGCCACTGATAAATGTCTTCCTTTCTTTCAAGTATTGAGAAAAGCTTTTGAGTGGAATGAAGAGTGTGATAGAGGCTATAAGTATTTGAAGTCATGCATCAACTCCACACTCCTATTATATATACAGTTCAGGGGGAGAAACTGTATCTTTATTTGGCAGTATCTAAGTCGGCCATCAGCACCGCCATTGTAAGAGAAGATGGTGGAGTTGAAAAATTGATGTATTTCAATAGTAAGGCACTTTAAGGGTCCGAGCAGAGCTACCCCAAGATGGAAAAGTTAGCTTATGAACAGATCCACCCCTCGAGGAAGATGAAGCCCTATTTTTAGGCACATACCAAGGTGCTCCTCATAAGCTCACCCCTCAGGCAAGTAATTCACAAGCCTGATAAATCATTAGGACTAATGGCTTGAGCAATCGAGTTGGGCGAGTTCGACATTATCTACCAGTTGAGAACGGATATTAAATGGCAAGCACTAGCTAACTTTGTGGCCGAGTACACTTGGTACGAGGTTGGCATTGATTATGATGCTATAACCTATGAGCAAGAAATCAGAGTATGTCCTCTCCCAGTCGAAGCCGAGACTAGTTCAGCAAGAAAAAAAATGTCTGAGAATGTGGAGGAAAGGTATCTTTTCAAGAATGGAGCCCTAGAAGAGGGTAGTTTTTCACCAAATGGTACTGTGGAGACTCTTTATTAATGGGTCTTTATGTGAGAATCGAAGCAGGACAGGATTGATAATATCGGCCCCAGACGGGACCCATATTGAGTACACATTGAGATTAAACTTCAAAGCTTCCAATAATGAATCTGTGTATGAGTCTCTCCTAGCAAGTCTCTCCCTTGCTCGGGCACTAAATGTTGGCCAACTCCTTATTCATAAAGATTCCAGGTCGGTTGTCAATAAAATCTTAGGGGCATACGAGGCTAAGGATGACATGATGGAAAGGTATCTGGGAAAGGTTAAGACATTGGTGAAATATTTAGCCGAAGTAAAATTAAAAAGGATACCTCAGCTAGATAATGGCCGAACCGATGCTTTGGCAAGGATAGCCTTAGCCACCAGAACTAAAATTAGAAGAACAGTCCCGGTAGATATTTTCCACCAATTGAAGATTGAAGAAAAAGAGAATACTGTGGAATTTTGTTTCAATATGAGTATGGGAGATTCCTAGATCGATCCTATCACCCGCTACATTAGAGATGGGGAGCTTCCTGAGTCTAAGGCCGAGAAAAAGAAGTTGAGGTATAAAGATGCCAAGTTCTCCCTCATAGGAGACATTTTATATAAGAAAGGGTTCATGATTCCTCTCTTCAGATGCGTTCATCCATCTGAGGTGGAGTATGTTTTAAAAGACGTGCATAAAGGGTCATGTTCCAGCTACATCGGAGGAACACCATTGGCTAAGAGGATCATTACACAGGGTTATTGGTGGCTGACGTTGGCAAAGAATGCAACTGCTTATGTAAAGAAGTGTGTTAAGTGTCAGAGGTTTGCTACCATACCTCATCAAACTCATAAACCTCTTACCTCCATCACATCTCCTTGTCCCTTTGCTGTTTGGGGGATCGACCTGGTTGGACCACTTCCTAGAGGTGTGAACAATTATCGCTACTTGATCATGGCGATCGATTATTTCTCAAAATGGGTAGAGGTCGAGCCGATATTAATAATTACGGAGGAGAAGAGCTTTCAGTTCATCTACAAAAACATCATCTGTAGGTACAGCCTACCCAATAATATGATAATGGAACACAGTTAAGAATGTCTCCCTCGAAAAATATTGTGAGCAAGTAGGCATTAAGCAGTTCTTCTCCGCTCCTCCACGACCCCGGGTAAATGGGAAGACATAAGTAATAAGAAGGATGATCCTAAACGGGATCAAGAATAGGTTAGAAGATGCTAAAGGCAGGTGGATCGAAGAAGTATATATTGTCCTCTAGGCATACAGAACAATAGAGAGGACCCCTATCGGGGAAACTCCATTTATGTTGGCTTATGATTCAGAATAGTAGTGTCGATGGAGATAGGTCTCCCTACCCACAGGGTTTAGTCCTATTACCCATAAGAGAACATTGTTCAACGGAGACTAGATTTAAACCTTGTGGAAGAAAGAAGAGAAGATGCTGAGGTTAGATAAGCTGCCTAATGGTAAAGGATGGGGAAGTTTTACAATAAGAGAGTCAAGTCGCACCCACTAAAGGTAGGAGACCTAGTGTTAAAGAAGACATGGCAGAAGCCTAACAAGATTCATACAAATTAGCATGGTCCATACATAGTGGTTGAAGAGGTAGTACCACGGACGTATAGATTGGAGAATCTAGAAGGGGAGCCATTCTCCAACCCATGGAACGTCAACCACCTCCAAAAGTATTACGAGTAAGATCTTAGTTTAGTTTTTTTCTTCTGCTTTGATCATAATATATGAGGTTCAAATAATGAATGGAATATGAACAAAATTTAATAGAAATCTCAAGTGTTCTCCCATACTTTGTGTATTCATTTGAATGTTTGTTGCTTGTACGTATGAACTCATCCTGAGCTATAGAACATCATTCGTGGTGAAATAGCCTTAAATTTCTCTTGGCGACACAACAGTCCAGACAGGTTCGACCCTATCTATGGACTGTCAATAATATCGAATGACATTTATTATTAAACATCATTAACTTGGTGGTAAAACTCTCTCGACCGAGACGACAAAGTATGGAGGAGACGACACTCACCCATACACTCTTAAAACAACGAGAGGGGACTTATTATATAACACCATAATTTGGTGGATTCAAATTAAAAATCACTTAGTTGTGGTTCAGTATTAAACATCATTAATTTGGTGGAAATCCTCTCTTAGCCGAGACAACGGTGCATGGACGAGATGACGCTCATCCATACACTCTCAAAATGACGAAAGGCGACTTATGCTAAAACACCATTTATTTGGTGGATGCAAATTTAAAAATCATTTAGTTGTTAAACATCATTAACTTGGAGGAAAAACTCTCTCGACCGAGACGACAATGCATTGATGAGATGACATTCACTCACACACTCTCAAAAAGACGAGAGGGGACTTGTGTCAAATTGTGCAAATTATGGTTCATATACCTCAGACATCATTAAGCTAATAGAGGCAGAGACAAGATTTAAGAAATTCATGTTACCAATAATTTGAAGTCGGAGCAAGCACAATATTGGGGGAAACATCAAAAATTCCATTTCATTAATTCTAAACATGCAGATTACAAAAGTTGAAGACCATGAAAGGCCGAATGACATTACAAAGAAAATAAAGCATAAAATCTATAAAAAAAAAGATGCACAAGTTTAGAGTTGCAAACCACCATCATCATTAGTCGGGGTTGACTTATCACCACAAGCCTGTGTCACCCCATCAACCTCAGCATTTGTAAGCTCAGCCCCATTGTCATCAAGACTCAGGTCGGTTGTGGTCTCGTTGGTCTAAGTGACTTCCAGGGGGTTGGCCTCCACAGGGCCGGAGGGGTTCTCAACATAGACCAAGGAGGTTTGAAGATGTGTATCACTAAAGTCAAGGCCAATAAATTCGGGATAGGCTCCCAACCTCGACATGTTTGATGGCAGCCCATCGGTCAGCTGTCTTGATGCCTCTCTCCAAATACTCAAAGGCATAGTCCCTAAATTTCTTGGAACCCTTGAACTCGGCCATATCTTGCGCTTTGGCCTTATCCAAGGCAGCCTTAATAGCGTCATCAATCTTGACTTGCTATTTTCGTCCAAGGTCTTTAGAGATTTCGTATCGTCGACCCATAGAGTTGAGATTTGGTTTGTGGCCTCACAAAAGGCCGTCTTTCTAGTATGTAGCTCGCTCCTCAGACTGTTCTCCATAATAATGACCTCCTTCCCTTTTTTAATCAAGGGAAACTTCTTTCTAATGTAATATCCCATAGGATGAAGATAGACTGACCCCTGTACAAAAGTGGGGAAATAATTCAGTACGAGATATAAGTAAAGAAGAGACTACACTTCAGAAAAGTATTTGAAAAAAAACCCTAAACATCCCTGTAAATGGAAAACTCAGTCAATAGCGAGATATCCATTGACTAGAGAAAATGTTTGTCCACATCAAATGAAAAACAACCTTACTACTAAAAACCTTCTGTTTACTAGATTAATAAAAAATAGTTATAAGTCGAGTAAACTCCAAACAAACTTTTTGGACAAAACTCTTTTCGAAAAAAACACAAGATGTGTTGTAAAACCTTTATCTGAATGTATGGATTAAATTCGATAGTTGATTACCTTAAGTTTAATTTTTAATAAACATCTACTATCGTTACCATGCAGTCCCAATCACAATAAAAATTAAGACCATTCACAAAAATAGACACATGAATTTTTAACATGGTAAAACCCTTAAACAAGGGAAACATCCACGGTGCCCTCTATGGCACAAAACAAAAAATCCACTAGAATAAAAATCAGGTTACAACACTTAAGCAAACCACAAAGATCCTAACCTAAGTTCAGAATGTACCTACACGAGATTCTCCACTCCAAAGGCATGCTGACTTTGAACTTGATCCCTTTTTGCAGCTTCTTTGTCTTTTCCTTGATTTCTTTCTCTTTAGATAAAGATTCCAGCAATTCTTTCAAGTAAAAGATTCTCAAACAGAACTACAGTGTCTAAGTGTTCGTGTGAGATAGTGTTTGTGATGTGTTACTACATGCAAACATGCAACTCACCCTCTCAAGATTTATGCAAACTTTCCTAACAAATTACAACAATTCTAATATGAAAGTTATTTCTGAATCTTTATTTCTCAAGAAAAGACTTATTGATCTTTTGTATAACCACAGATCTCAAGGATACCTTGCTCGGAAGACGGTTCAAAGTCTTATACAATTTCTGGGTTTTGAAAATATTTTTGAAATAGTAAACCTCCGATTGCAGATCCAACTAGACTAGAAGTCAACTTTATCAAATCAGATTCAGACTTAACATGCAAGGACTGGTTCAACAAGTTTTGATCTAAAAATTTATTTTCCAGATCTGATCGCTTTTAAAACTTTAACACGAGTTCGTCTGTGTTCCTGTTATTTTTGTACACTAGTATTTCATAAAATATGAAATAAAAACTTGGAAACACACATAACTTACTAGATCTGAAAATTATTTTTGAAACTAAAATTTTTATTTCAAAAACTAGTAGAAATAGATTAGATCTATGAAATCAGATCTAAAAAGAAAACAGAAAACTATAATCGTGAGTTTTTCTCTTTTAGAAAGACTCAGTTTCAATAATGAAACTTAAATCTTTCTTAGAGATGAGTTATGAGAGAATCAACGTATTTGAAGAGGTCTTCAAACGAAGAACACGTAACCAACAACACAGAAAACCTATAAAGATCTAACTCTCAAAAATTGGGTTTTATGATGTATGGGACTTTTAGGTTTTGGTGTTTGGTTTGGTAGAAATCTCACAGAGGTTTAGATCTACGAAGAAACTAGGGTTTCCTCTCTCTCTCTCTCTCTCTCTCTCTCTCTCTCCTTTTTTTTATTTCTCTCCTCTCCCTTCTCTCTCTTCTCTCACTTTTATCTACTCTCTCTTTTCTCTCAGGTTTAACGAATTGGTAAAAGTCTCAAAATGCTGAGGCTTGGTCTCCTTTTATACTGAGCGAAGAAGGATCGAGAACATCAACATTAATCCAACGGATGAGATCAAGTCTAACTGGTTTAACTTCGATCTAACGCTCTATCACAAGGGGTGGTTTAAACTAACACTGATTGATTAAGGCTTGGGTCACACGAATTGTCTCTAAATGTATGCAGAGCGTTGATGAAGTTGATCCAAGGGAGGCGGTTGAATAAGCGTTTTGTGTCTAAGAGAAAACACACATCGCATCGTTGGAAAGTCAACACGTGTAAGCACCAGATGGAATAACAAACGCGTATTGAAACTAATTACAAGGCACACCTCCAAATATCTAGCGCTTTCGAATTCTACCCAGCCAAACAATCAGCAAAGAATTCAAGTTTTTGAAATTCCATTTTAACCCACAAAACTTTTAAAACCAATTTTTTATTAATTCAAAAATCATTTAAAAAATGTTAAAAATGATTTGTTTGGAATTAAATTGATTTTAAAATGATTTTAAGAGTTTATAAACCATTCAAACACATATGTAATATGTAGGATGTTGTGCAAGTGTCCTATTTGTGGTTTTAGGGCTAGAATTTACTTCCCTTTGATGGTTCTCTTGGACTTGGATTTCTTCTTGATGCATTTACCTTTGAGGAGATGGAGTTCTCAAACTATACTAACCTATTTTGTCTATATATCCAAACTAGTTGGAAATGCTATGTATGCAGACTCAAGTGAGTCAATATATAGTGTGTTCTCAATCTCCCCCATTGGATATTAGAAACAAAATTCCCTTAAGTATTCAGTACTCTTGGGTCAAAAATAAAAAGAAATCCTATGTGTCCTATACAAAAATTTTAACTACCCTTTCTCATCCTGGAACCGAAGATAAGGTAAAGAAAATACATTACTCAACTACATACAAGCCAATACCCTACAAAGTATAAGCCAGATGTATAAAGGGTCTGAAATGTCTGTAAAAAGATAAACACTAAAATTGGCATATTAGTTGAGTTAGAATAGGAATAAATAGTAAAAACGCTGAGCAATACTCAAGATCTTATCCCCTAATTTTTCTCAAATATACAAGGGGTATAACTAAAAAAATATAGAGATTAATTGCGAGTAATCATGCCTATAGCAGTACGCAAATACTCAAAACGAATGTTATCTAATGGTTTTGTAAAGAGATCTGCGAGCTATTTTTGAGTGTTCAAATATTCAATAATGAGGTCTTTGGATTGGACAAGGTCACGGATAAAGTGATGTCTAATCTTAATATGCTTAGTTCATGAGTGCAAAACATGATTTTTGGAAATATTAATAGCACTTCGATATCACAAAACGTGGTTAATTATTTTTCTGTGAGACCATAATCACTAAGTATTTGTCTAATCCATAGTAATTGAGCACAACAACTACCAGCTGCTGTATATTCTGATTCAGCACTAGATAATGAAATGAAATTATGTTTCTTACATGACCACCCAACAAGATTATTACCTATATAGTAGCAAGCACCAGAAGTTCTCTTATTGTCATCGGAACAGCCGGCCCTATCGGCATCGGTATATCCAACAATAGAACTTGTTGTATCTTTTGTGTACCAAATACCAAATTTTAGAGTACCCTTAACATATTTAATAATCCTTTTTACACTTAATAAGTGAGAATCTTTAGTCTTACTTTGATATCTAGCACAGATACAAACGGCAAAAGATATATCAGCTCGAGATGCGGTGAGATACGGCAAACTCACTATCATACTTCTATAAAGAGTGGGATCTACATTTTTCCCATTAACAGCCTTAGATAGTTTAGTTGAAGTACTCATGGGGGTTCTAGAAGGTTTAGCATTATCTAAGATGAATTTTTTAACTAAGTCTGCAGCATACTTAGATTGAGATATAAAAAGACCATCACTGCATTGTTTTACTTGTAAGCCCCAAAAGTATTGTAGTTCACCCATTAGAGATATCTGAAATTCGGTATGCATGATATCAGAAAAATTCTCTACTTGTTTAGGACAGGTGGAACCAAAAATAATATCGTCCACATATACTTGCGCGATTAAGACATGTTGATTTTCCTTTCTAACAAATAATGTTTGATCATTTCCGCCGCGGACAAAATTGTGTGACACTAAGAAGGTCGATAATCTCTCATACCAAGCTCTATGAGCTTGTTTCAAACCGTATAAAGATTTCTTAAGCTTTAAAACGTGGTCCAGGTGTATAGAATCAACAAATCCCTTGGGTTGTTCTACGTAAACTTCTTCAGACAAAATTCCATTTAGAAAAGAGGATTTAACATCCATTTGGAATCATTTGAACTGCATATAACACGAAATTGCTAGAAGGAGACGAAATGATTCTAGACGAGTAACAGGTGGAAAGGTTTCGTCAAAATCAATTCCCTCAATATGAGAGTAGTCTTGTGCAACCAAACTAGCCTTATTTCTAATGATCTCCCCATTTTCATCAGTTTTATTTTTAAAAATCCATCTTGTGCCAATAACCTTTGAATCTTTAGGTCTAGGAACCAGATTCCAAACATCACGACTCTTAAATTGTATTAGCGCTTCTTGCATAGCGTTTATCCAAAATGAGCCATTAAGGGCATCATTAACATTTTTAGGTTCCTCAAGAGAAACAAAACAATAATATTGTACCACTTGACTAAGTTGGGTTCTAGTTCGAATTGGTTCCGAAGGGTTACCAACAATAGTTTCAATAGGATGATCTTTAGAAACCCAGGTGGGTACAGAGGGATCCTCAGGTGGCAGTGAAATAGTAACATCTTGAGGATTAGGGGGTAAAACAAGATTTTCCTCATCAAATGTTACTGGTTGATTGTTAGTACTCCTAACACTTGTGTCATCTACAATTACATTAATTGATTCTATAATAGTTTTGGTTCTATTATTGAAAACACGCAAAGCTCTACTTTTTTGGGAATATCCAAGAAAAAATCGCTTTTCTCCTCAGGTATCAAATTTTAAAAGATGTTCTCTATCTTTGCAGATATAGCAGATACTATCGAAGGTTTTAAAGTATTTCAAATTAGGCTTTTGTGGAACCATAACTCATAAGATGTTTCTTTGGAATTTTTTCTGAGGTAGATACGATTGATAATGTGACATGTGATTTGGAAAGGTTCTACCCAAAAATATCTAGGGAGATTCTTAACATGTAACATAACCCTAGCCATTTCTTGTAAATTCCTATTCTTATGTTCAACTATACTATTCTGTTGCGGGGGTTTGGGAGCGCTAAACTCATGTTTATAGCCATTAACTAAAGAATACTCAGAAATTCTAGAGTCCTTAAACTCTCCACCTCTATCACTCCTAATACGACATACTTGGGTATCCTTCTCATTCTCAATTTTCAAGATGATTCTTAATAATTCATTGAAGATTTCTGATTTATGCTTCATAAAAGCTACCCATGTATATCTCGTATATTCATCTACTATGACTAGGATGTATGAGTTTCCACAGAAATAAACAGTTCTAAAGGGACCCATGAGGTCCGTGTGGATAAGTTCTAGGGGCTTAGTGGTGAGGACATATTTAACTTTCTTATGCGGGGATTTACTTATTTTTCCTTCTTGACAAGGTCCACATATAAGATTAAAAGAATTTTTAATTTTTGGTAAGCCTCTAACTATCTCATGGGAACTCAATCTTCTAAGGTTGTCATAATTTGTGTGTCCCAATCTATTGTGCCAAAGATCAAAATCCTCTAATCTGGAAATTTTGCAAGACTCAGAATTAGGAATTACTGTGTAACGGTTTTCCGGGGTTCAGTTTATTGTCAAAATATAATTTCCCTTTTCATCTATAATTTTGCAATCATTTTTAGAAAAGGTAACTGAGTGATTTGAGTCACAAAATTGTGATATACTGAAGAGATTGTCTTTAAGGCCTTTAACTAATAAAACATCATATAGTTTAGGAAGACCTTGCTCACTCAATGTTCCCTTACCTATGATCTGAGAAGAAACACCATCTCTAAACATGACACTACCTCCAAGGAAGTTTGTCTTATTTTTCAATTTTGTTTCATCCCCGGTCATATGTTTAGAACATCCGCAGTCTAAATACCATCCAATTGAACTACTTTGTGCCTTTAAAGCAGAAATGACAATGTTGCACTTGAGCTGGGGTATTAAATCATCTTTTCTAATCCAAATAGGCTTAGTTTTTAAATTTTTGTTGCCTTTTGACTTTGAAAAGATTTGAGGGGTCTTTCTAAATGATTTCTTCTTAGTCCTGGACCCCCTTTTGATTTTTAGAGTTAGAGTTATTTGTGGCCTGTCTAGGAAGTATATAAGTATTTTTCGATTTCCTAAAATAGTTAAAGTTCTGGTAGGTAGGAGTGTATGTCCTTTTCTGGAAATATTCATCTAGAGTATGTCCAAAGATATCGCAATAGGAAGAGTACTGATGGGTATAGGACTTGACTTTCTTATTAAAGTCTTCGAAAATAGTTTTGTATCTATTGGGTGCAGTAGTCCAGTCATCACTAGATTTAGGTTTCTGTCTTTGGTATGTGGAAAAAGGACAAACATATTTGGCTTGGCAATTTGGTTTCAACTGTTGATTGTACTGACTATGTGTTGTTTGAGAGACATTGAGACTAGGTTCACCTTTTTGAACATTTTTATAAGTTTTGCCTTATTTTACAAAAGCAACATTTTCAGGAGAAACTTTGGTCTTACTTGTGTGAACTATTTCTCCAAAACCTAGGCCAGACTTATCTTAAGAGTCAAATTTACTTCCAGTAATAATTTTTTCATAAGTCTTGGTTTGGGTTTCAAAATGTTGACATTTTAAAAAAATATTTGAAACCTTTTTCTTTAACTCTTCTAGTTCAATAAGGGATGCCTTGTATTTTTGTTCAAATTCATGGTTCTTTTGAATGAAAGAGTTTATTTTCAAGTTGTAATTCTCAATCTCAGTCTCATGAGCAACACATTGGACACTATAATCTTCAGTGTTCTTGGTAATGGTTTGGTTAAGCAATTCGATACGCTCACTTAAGGTTTTTATCATTTTCTCTAGGCGAGCACTCTTCTTAACCGTTTTAGTGTACAATTCATGTAGATCGGGCAGGTCATCATCAGACTCACTATATGCATCGTGTGAATTGTCCCCTATGATTTGGTTATGTTATTTACTCATGCACACGTTCAATTCGTCATCAACATTATCACTTTGACTCACACACAATCTTTCAGCAGTAATAGGAACATAATTATCATCAATATCATTAGCAACATCAACATGCATAGTAGGTTCATGAACAGACAAGCATGCATCATCATTATATATTATCTTAGCAAAGAAATACATGAAGTTCTCATTCATCTGGGTTGACTCAGTTTCATCCTCATCGGAATCACTACAGTCGTCCCATGTCTTACACATATTGGCCTTGTTATTGTTATTGAAACTAGATGGACATTTACTAGCATAGTGACCAAGTTTACAACAACAATGACATTTAACATCTTTTATGTCAGGTTTAGGTCTATTTGGGTCATAGTTCCTCCTATTATCATAAGTGTGTTTGGTATTGTCTCTGTCACGAGGTCTGTGAGATTGATTACCTTGATAATTTTATTTGCCTTGTTTAGAGGCTACAACATTTCTGAATTTCAAAATCTTTTTGAAATGCTTACTCATAAGATCTATTTCATTGTCAAGGTTTTCTAAATCACAGCTTTCAAGACAGTCAGTGTCAAAGTCTATAGAGTTCAATTTAGGCACTGGTAATTTAGATGAAAATAAAACATTAAAACTAGAGGCTCTAGTGTATGTTTGGTCAATTGCTTTTTAAAGTCCAATTCCAATTCAATAGTCCTAAGTTTACTTCTTAGTAGTTCAGGAGTCATATTAGGGTCATTCATTTCTTCAATAACATATCTCTTGTTGTCAAATTTAGATGGCAATGACCTAAGAATCTTTAACACAATTTCCTTTCTACTGTAGGTTATACCATTTACATGAAGTTTTGTAAAAATATAAGTTAACCTTATGTAAAAATCGTCTAAGGATTCATTATCATTCATAATCAGGGTGTTATATTGCTGAATAAGCATTTGGGTTTTTCCATCTTTGACACGTTTATCACCATCGTGAGCAATGGCTAAGATGTCCCATGCCTCTTTAAAAGTAGAATAAATGGATATTCTTTTGAATTCATGTTCATTAATGGACATAAAGATGGCATTTTTTCCTTTATTATTATCAATAGAGTTTTTTCTCTTCCCTAGTAAATTCACAAAGAAGTTTCTTAATCCTTGTTGGATTAGTGGCAGAGGTAGGTTTAGTAGGATGTTCATACCCTGTTTTAATCATTTCCCAAACTTCATCACCCAGGGTTCCTTAAATGAAAGCGCACTCATTCGCACTTTCCAGTACGAAAAATTATTTCCATCAAAGAGTGGTGGTCTGGATAGGTTACCCAACTTCTCAAATTTTTCTTCCATACTCAGAGATTTTTTGAAATAAATTTTGAAAACAATTTCTCAAGTTTTAGGATCACAAAAGGTGTTCCTGCTTTGATACCAGTTGAAAAATAGCCTTACTACTAAAAGCCTTTTGTTTACTAGATTACTAACAAATTGTTATAAGTTGAGTAAACTCCGAACAAACGTTTTGGACAAAACGCTTTTCGAAAAAACACAAGATGTGTTGTAAAACCTTTGTCTGAATGTATGGATTAAATTCGATAGTTGATTACCTTAAGTTTAATTTTTAATAAACATCTACTACCTTTACCATGCAGTCCCAATCACAATAAAAATTAAGAACATTCGCAGAAATAGACAAGGGAATTTTTTACGTGGTAAAACCCTTTACAAGGGAAACATCCATGGTGCCCTCTATGGCATAAAATAAAAAATTCACTATAATAAAAATCAGGTTACAATAATTAAGCAAACCACAAAGATCCTAACCTAGGTTCAGAATGTACCTACATGAGATTCTCCACTCCAAAGATATTCTGACTTGGAAATTGATCCTTTCTTGCCGCTTCTTTGTCTTTTCCTTGATTTCCTTCTCTTTGGATTAAGATTCTAGCAACTCTTTCAAGTACAAGATTCTCAAACAGAACCACAGTGTCTAAGTGTTCGTGTGAGATAGTGTTTGTGATGTGTTACTACATGCAAACATGCAACTCACCCTCTCAATATTTATACAAACTTTCTTAAAAAACTACAACAATTCTAAGATGAAAGTTATTTTTGAATCTTGATTTCTCAAGCAAATACTTCTTGATCTTTTATATAACCACAGATCTCAAGGATACCTTGCTCGGAAGACGGTTCAAGGTCTTATACAATTTCTGGGTTTTGAAAATATTTTTGAAATTGTAAACCTCCAATTGCAGATCCAACTGAACTAGAAGTCTACTTTATCAAATGAGATTCAGACTTAACATCCAAGGACTGGTTCAACAAGTTTTGATCTATAACTTTATTTTTCAGATCTGATCGTTTTTAAAACTTTAGCACGAGTTCATCTGCGTTCTTGTTATTTTTGTACACCAGTATTTCATAAAATATGAAATAAAACTTGGAAACACACACAACTTACTAGTTCAGAACGTATTTGAAGAGGAATTCAAACGAAGAACACAAAACCAACAACATAGAAACCCTATAAAGATCTAACTCTCAAAAAGTGGGTTTTCTGATGTATGGGACTTTTAGGTTTTGGTGTTTGGTTAGGGAGAAATATCACAGAGGTTTGGATCTACGAAGAACCTAGGGTTTCCTCTCTCTCTCTCTCTCTCTCTCTCTCTCTCTCTCTCTTTATTTCTCTCTTCTCTCTACTCTCTCTTTTCTCTCAGGTTTAACGAATTGGCAAAAGTCTCAAAATGCTGAGGCTTGGTCTCATTTTATACTGAGCGAAGAAGGATTGAGAAGATCAACATCAATCCAACGGCTGAGATCAAGTCTAACTGGTTTGACTTTGATCCAACGGTCTATCACAAGCAGTGGTTTAAACTAACACTGATTGGTTAAGGCTTGGGTCACACGGATTGAATCTAAACGCATGCAGAGCATTGATAAAGTGGATCCAAGGGCAGAGATTGAATAAGTGTTTTGTGTCTAAGAGAAAACACACATCGGATCGTTGGAAAGCCAACACGTGTACCCACCAGATGGAATAACAAACGCCTGTTAAAACTAATTACAAGGCACACCTCCAACTCTCTAGCGCTTTCGAATTCTACCCAGCCAAATAATTAGCAAAGAATTCAAGTTTCTGAAATTCCATTTTAACCCACAAAACTTTTAAAACCAAATTTTAATTAATTTAAAAATCATTTTAAAAATGTTTTAAATTATTTAAAATGATTTGTTTGGAATTAAATTGATTTTAAAATGATTTCAAGAGTTGATAAACCATTCAAGCACATATGTAATATGTAGGATGCTGTGCAAGTGTCCTATCTGTGGTTTTAGGGTTAGAATTTACTTCCCTTTGAAGGTCCTCTTGGACTTGGATTTCTTCTTGATGCATGTACCTTTGAGGATATGGAGGTATCAAACTATACTAACCTATTTTGTCTATATATCCAAACTAATTGGAACTCCTATATATGCAGACTCAAGTGAGTCAATATATAGTGTGTTCTCATCAAATACAAGAGATTCGATACCGTCTATAGCCTGTCTTCCATGGCCGATGACACCCTCATAGTAATTTTCAACTGTGACAACCGAGCTGCCAGTGCATCTTCGAAAGATATTGGAATGGCTTATGTATGATGATTTTACTTTGGGGGACAAGTGGTTTTATCGTCATCGGCTCATATCTTCCTTTTCTTCCCAACGTTGGTAGCTCGGTTGGGGTCACCAATAGTAGACTTTTTGGTCTGAGCAACAGAGGGTTCAGTCATTTAGCCATGCTTGTTAGAGAGCTTGCTCAAATTGAGGGCCACCATATTCTAAAGCTCGTCTGAAATGCATTCGGGACGACCTATAAAAGATGAACCTCAGAGGTTAGTTATCGACAAAATATATTATACGAGACTATTATTACCAAAGTTGATTACTTACACAACTCGACAAGGGGTCCAGATCCCAGACCTATCTGAGCTAAATAATATGGCATTATCTGATGTTCAAACTTCACAAGACGACATTTATCTCCTGGTGTACAAAGTTTTTTAACCTTTTAAAGGCCTCGGGGTTTAACCCCGGATCGAGTTTATTCGACTCAAAGACTTTTCCCCACTTCAGAAGGGTCCTAGGATCAAAGGTCCCACTATCTTTATTAGGGCCAAACTCCTAAGCCCCTGAGATAAATAAATAACGGGGCTTCCAGTTGTGGTTTGAGGTTTGGGTAACTAGCAAAATATTCTTCTCGGACTTCCTGGCTACGAGGTGGTAGTAACCAGGCTGAGTCTTTGGGGATGAAGGGGAGTAAAAAGCAAGGAATATATTAATAGGAAGGTCAGTTTGATGGACTATCTTCCAAAGGACAATGGAGCCTAGGATAACTATCCAGGCATTCGGAAAAAGCTGACAAGGTGCAAGTTTTAGCCAGAATGGCTCGAATTGTTGGGTGAATGGGAAAGAAGAATCCGAGCTTAAACATTTGCTCATAGATACAGACTTCGACCTCTTGGCTATGGAAATCTCTCCCTTTCTTAAGAGGCTTTCTCATAGAAATGGAAGAATCTATGACATATAGATGCCTTTAAGTCAGTAGATCAATTTTCAACATAGTACACTCGAATTCTTCAGCAATAGATGTATTAACATCACTCTCCTCACTACTGTTTTCTGTAACCTCGGTCTAAGGATTATTTGGGTCACCACTAGGGAACCTCTGTGCAAACTCAGCCTCGGTTGTAGCCAAAAGAGGAATTGTGTCTACAGGAGGAGGAATTACCACATTAGGCTCGAGTATTTGAATAGAGTCAGATCGATTTGAGGTCTCAAATTTATTAGAGGACGAGATGCAGGAAGAAGCCTCATTTATATCATACCCCTCAGTTTGGGATGCAGAATAGGCCATAGCCTCCTCAAATGAATCTACATTCTCGACTGCCTCAGATGTGGACATAGGCTCGTCTGAAGATGAGGACGACACAGACATGGGATCACTTGGCTCAGTGATTAGGGGGCCACAAGTTTAAAAAACCTAGGGGTATATGACAGCCAAAGGGGTGGATATATTGGATGAAGAGGAAATTTCTTGCTCACATGGATCTCGGCATGTTCAGACTCCACCCTCCTGATGTGTTCGAAACACTTCTCTCTGAGGCAAGGAAATTCATCGAATAATTTATAAAGGTGTCTTAACATCAAAATTCGAGGATCAACTTGAGCAAAAATTAAAAAGAAAAATAGTTTGTAACTTTGACTGTAATTAACAAAAGATCAAACAAGAGGTCAAAGAATTTTCAACCAAGAACTTCAAAAACACAGCCTTAAAGTTTGCCAGAGAAGATGACCGAACGTCACTAAAAATATTTTTAAACGCAGAAAAAAAACTCAAAAACGTCTCCAACCACTACTTACCACCTAAAAATATCCCAGGAAAGGCCAAAATGGGTCCAAGGGCACTCTAAACCTCACCAAAAAACTAAAAATTCTCATCAAAAAAGAAAAATACAGCCTATCCAACAGATTGTAAAGAAAAGAAGATAAGGAAGAAGGTGAAGATGATAGCTGAAGAAGTTGAACGCCAGAAAGAGAGAATGAAAGGGGGAAGATCACAGAAAATGCAAGAGGTAGAGAGAGAGAGAAATAGGCGGAAGTTTGTGAAGGTAAAGGGGAGATAGAAAGGGTTTTTGAGTTTAAATACCCAAGTAATGATTGATCACGCTTCCCAAAATGATTCATTATTTGAAGGCACGAAACCCAAAGTGTTCAGCCGCCAACCCAGACTTGGGTAAGACGCTACCCAACCAGAACTGTGACATGTGTCACTCTCTTACACATCAAGGTGTACTAAATCGACGTTGCGGTAACATCTCATCAAAGGATAAGGCATACTCGTATCCCCCAGCCATCTCTTTCATATAAATGACTGAGGGATTGGGGGTGATTGATATGACCAAATATAACCTCATCCCAGGACAAGACCTCTTAACTCCAAACAATCTAGCTTTCAAAAGAAAATCACAGTACTCTTCCAAGATTTGTCTAAAACCAAGGTCGGCCTCGTACATACAACCTCGACCACATTATTGGCCGAGAATTCAAGAAAGTATTACAATAATAGACATCTCTCAGCCCCTCTCCCAGACGATACTAAAAAAAGGCCTGTTTAGCCTACCTCGACCTGAGCTCCTCAGTCGAGACCACACTTGCCAATTTCTCACATAAAGACAAGTGTTTCCTTAGCAACCTCGTACTCGTCCAGGTCGACACCTCTAAAGATGGGTGCATACTAGACGAGCAGCAGAAGTTACCAACGTGACGTGTCCCACGTGAGAAATTCAGTTATAACTAAGATTATTCCCTCCACGTGAGGGAATATTTCATCATCATTATTTACATGTTCACAGACGACTGGCATCATCTTAGTGGGTTACTTCATCAGTGCACGCCTTCATCATGTTTGGGGGGTGCATTACACCCCCTAAGCCCTATAAATACATTATATCTTCTTCATTGTAAAGGATGGATTAATTCAAACCCCAGTAAAAACTCTTATCATTGGTATCCAGAAGAGAGAAAAAGCTTGAGTGTTGTAACCCAGGTCATTAGTACCATATTTGTTAGTGGATTTCACTCACACACACACACAGTGGATGTAGGCTCAGATCGAACCACTTAAATTCAGGTGTTCGTCCTCTTCGCCTCACCTCTTTCTCTACTATTACATTGTGTTTTTACTATCGTTGTTATATATCTACTTGAGCTTCTTATATAAATGACCTGGTGGTGCCATTTTTGGTATCACCATCCCTATTTAGATTCTCGCTCGATAAGAAAATTTTCTCCGACATAAAACCATACCACTAGTCAAAGTTCTTTAGTGACACCACGAAACTGAAAAGGCAACATAAGAAACAAAAGACACTATGAGACAACAACACCCGGTGCTTTTTTCAGTAATTTCGAGGACAAAATTTTTTTAGGTGGAAAGAATGTAACAACCCACTCTAAATATACTTTAAACATGCCTTTAGTCCTTAGAATAGAGAAAAAAAAATCGAATAAACCCTATACTTTTACCAAATTACCAAAATATCCTTTAAGAAAAATTACGATAACTTACACTCTCTTATACAAAGTGAACCCCAACTTTCACTCAAAGTTTAATCAAATGACTTACATTTTGTAGTAATATCAAGAACCAATCCATTAGGTATGAATAAATTGCACATAAGCCCTTAAAGTTTCATGAAATGAATTAAAAGATCTAAAACCCATAAAAAAACTATCCAAGGACCCAAAATAAAACCTAAACATAGTTACCTTTTTCCTATGATGCCATTTTAGCCACATATCCACCTCCAAAACCACCAATCAACTCCTTTCTATGAATCGTATAAATACGCTCCCTCACCTCAGTAAAAACTCATCCCAGCTAAGAGCTTTTCTAATGTAAAAATTCGAGAGTTTTTGCAATTCTATTATTCTATGCTTGAATGTTTGTTTCTTCAATTTGGTTATGATTATTCATGTATATAGAGTGAATTTATGCTTTACATGTGTTAGTCAACGTTTGTATGCACTGAAATAGCTCAAAAACTAGAAAACACCATTAAAGCTTGAGCTTCAATGGTGGATTATACTTTTTTAACTTTGAGCCAGTTTCAAAGTGAGGTAAGTTGATCTTAGGTTCTTAGGAACCTAGGGGTAAGGTTTAATTGGACAAAGAATAGGATTTAATGCCTCAAAATCGAAGCTTGAAGTTTTCAGGTTTGGAATTTTTAGAAAAAAGTTCAAGAATTTTATTTGACCAAAATTCTTCAAACCAGGCTTGTTTTGCTACATTTTCAACATAAAACAAAACCATTATAATGTCAGAATAAGAATCAATGCTTTCAGTCACTTACGTTTAGTCAAATTTTCACTATTTACACAAAAACTGAATAGCTCAATTTGGCCCACTAAAATTCTTAAAACTAATTTGGTTAGATTCCTCTTAAAAAATTAGGAAATTTTCATTCAATAACCAACTTAAATAGATTCCTGAAACGTCAGGTCAATGTTTTAAAACCCTAAAGTCAAACAGTCGAACGTTGATGATGATTGGATTACGCCACGCGAGTGAGAGTTAAACCAGGCGCGTGAAATATTTGACTAGGCGCGTGAGGGCGCGTATCCAATCAGAAAAAAGTGATTTTTTTTCCAAAATTTATTTTTTAATACTAAACAAAATGATAAATTATATTACCCTGTTTGGATCCTAAAAAATCATTTTCTCGAGAAAATCAGTTTTAAAGTTTAAAACTAAGCTTTAATTTTACACATAACCCCCTGACCAGTTTTTCATGTATTTCAAAATACCATCAAACTTTTCCTACAAATTCCTTAGTTAAAATAAAGATATTTTGTCCCTTGTCACTAAACCAAATCCAACTTGAAATAAAGAAATAAATTAATCTAAAACTTTTGAAAATTATACATTATATCCTTTAAGTTATTTTTTTACATTGAAGTTTCTTACAATTTAGTATCCTACTACATCATATAAGCATTATTTTGGCCCTATATGACCTACTTACAATCTCCATGATTTCAGAATATCCATTCAACCCCAGTGAATAAGATGAACAAATTTAAAATTCAAAAATTTTAACTAGGTTATTTTAATTTCAGTATTAGACAAATTGAGCTTATGTCTTTCACAATTAATTATTTTTATATCACTCTATGATAATGTTGAACTCATATTTAAAATACGAACTTGTAAGGAAATTTTTGTCCATTAACAATTTTTATGTCGTACGTCGTTACACCGTTGAAGAAATTCAAGATTCATACATTCATCAACGGATCCGAATATCAAAAGAAGAAGAGGAATCTATGTCTGACAGCCGAACCAATCCGCCCCTCAGCCGGACCGATCCGCCACTGGACCGATCCGCCCCTCAACCGGACCGATCTGCTTGCTGCAGATCCAGTATACCCCGGACCGCAAGCGAATCGATGAAGGCCAAAATAAAAGAACCGATCCGCTTGACCGGACCGATCCGCCTCAGAACCGGACCGGTCCGACTGGGATAAACGCTTGAGATTTTTTAGGCTCAAAGTTTTCCTATTTAAAGCCAACTTCGGGGAGTTTTTTTTTAGGACTTTTCACGACGATATTCAGAGTCCTAAATACTCTAAGTCTTCACCTATTGAGCCAAAACTTTAGGTTTTTTTATTCACACAATTCTTCCAATCCTTTGTGAATTTTTTTGGTAACCCAAGAACACAACTTTGAGTTTGTTCAACCCTTGTGGAGAAGTCGTTCTCTTCTTTATTGTTGCCCTCCTGGAAAGGGAAACTTCCAGCCGCCGACATAGGAACCGACACCTGCGGGTATTTCTGTGTCACACTGTTTCTAGCCGTTGCTTTGAAGGTTTACCGAAGACACCGTGCGTTACACTTGTGGGCGATTATCAGGTTGTATGTAAGTCAATGGTCTTGTAAATTCTTTAAAATTCTAGAAATAAAAGGTTTTTCCCTTCGGGGATTTTTCCTTAACTTTGTGTCGCATGCTTTATATTTGATGGATTGATTTAGATGCATGTTTAAGGGTTGATTTTATTTGGTTTAAAAGTAGACGCTAATTAAATAAGGGTTCTTGGAAACTTGCAAATTTAATTTAAATCGATATTATACGCGTTCTCAAATTGGTATCAGAGCAGGTTGTGCAAATTTATCGCGTATTCCTATTTTCCTCAAAAATTGTGTGATATTGCTTTTTTTTAAATCAGTTTTGTGAAAAATCGCATTTTTTCAATGGTACGCCCGTTTAATGAGGAGCCTATTTTTGAAAAAGTTCACGACCATGCTGAAAATTTAAAAAGTCTGAATTTGAAACTTTGCAAAAGAATTAAAGTTTTGGAAAAAGAAAATTCTCGTTTGAAATCCGCGATGGATCTTTTGCAAACGGTTCAAAATCAAAGAGATTTTTATCGTGAAAAATTTGTTTCTTTGGACCATGAATTTAATGCTTTAAAATTGTCCAAAAAGGAGAGTGATGATAGGGTCCTTGTTTTAGAAAAAGATTTAGAGGACCTTAAAAATTCGATGGTTTGTGTTTGTGCCAAAGATGAAAGAAATATTTTAATCAATGAGTTTGTGTCACGTGAAGAGACTCGTAGGGAAAAGTTTGCTTTAATTGAGGGGGAGAGGGATACCCTTTTAGAAATTGTTGAAAATTTGAAAAAGCAATCCCTGTCTTGGGAAGACTCTAATTTGTTGCTTGAATCAAATATTTTGAAGATGAAAAATGATTTAAACGATTCAAGTAGGTTTGATTGTGATGGTAATGGCTCATCTTGTTCTCATGCTTCTAGTGCTAAAGCCAAAACCATTATTTGTTTTAGAGGGTCAATCAATCCCAAGGACATTAGAAAAGATCACACTTTAGGTAACATTCCTTCCGTTTACACATGTTAACATTGTGGTAGGAAAGGTCACCTTAGGAGATTTTGTTTTGATCTTGGAAGAAGTCCTAGGATGTCAAAGTCTAGTGTTACCTTGGTTCCTAAATTCCCCACACGTTGTTTCACATCTATTTGGGTTAGGAAATCACTTTTGGATACACTAGATTTTAGACAAGTTGATTCTCGTTTGCTTGCACATGATTCTTCACTTGCCATATTATATAGATGATTGTGTTCGCATGTGTGTCATACGCTAGTTATGCTTTTTGATATATGTTTGCTAGCGTTGTGACATGTACTTTTTGTATGGATTTTTTTATTTTTGGAAATATTTTGAAAAATACAAAAAGATTTTATTTTGATAAAATTTTGAGAAAATCCAAAAATATTTTTGTATTTTGTTTGCACCGTTTATGGATGAAAACTTTGGAGGACCGAGTCACAACTTCATTCCATTATTTTCATTTGACTATTTGATAGTGTTTTGAGACAATAGGTCAATTCATCCATGTGCTTTATAATGTTTGGAGTCATTAAGATGCATTTAAGTGTTACTTCCTACATGTTTGACTCATAATTTCCTTTATTGCACACATGCACGATTTTTTTTTATTATTGTGCTTGTCTTATCACATGTTGGTTGGGTGTTTTCACTTCAATGCTGTCCTTAAAACGAACCAAGCGCGATAAATTTTTGATAAGGAAACTGTGCATATAAAAACCGTTTTGTGAGATTGTGTGCTTTGTTTAAGGTCGGGGAGGGGCTGCGAAAGGTAATTATCTCTTCTTTGTGCAAAAGCCACCGTTCCAAAGGACCTAAAAAATGGAGGAATTTTATTATCCGGGGTCCAAAGAGGTTTAAAAGAGCCCAAAAAAATTGAAAGGCAATAAAAAGAAATTCATGCCAATTATGGGCCATTTAGGTTTTTTCACCAATTCTCCAAAGTTTGAGAATTTAGATTACCTCTAAAAGAATATATATATGAGGGAGTTTGGTTGGAGAATTTAAAACGGGTTTGCACGTCCTTGAAATGCTTGAAAATGCGCTACATAGTTTTGGACGTTATTGGTGTGGAAATCACTTTGACTTTGATTTGTTGATTTGCATAAGACGATGTCATCTAAATTCAACAAATTTTTACACCTAAGGATACCTTTGATGTTCATTCGTTAGGAGTACACGTATGCATCATGCACATATGATTGATTGAGTTGATTTTCCTATCGAATGTGTTCACACCCATTCATTCCATTTCCATGACTTGGTTGTTTGAGTCTAAATTCATGGTGTGATTTTTTGTATCATATTTGTTCTAAATGGTATCTATTTTTTTTATGAAAAATTGAAAAAATCAAAAATAGTTTGTGTTTTTTTTGTATACCGTGACACCCCGATTTTGCTTGTTTGATTCATACTTCTTATTTGTCTATTTGGGGACATCATAAAAAGGGGGAGAAAGAATTATCTTATTTTGGGGGAGAGTTTGAATTTTGGGGGAGTTTTTGAGATATAGCCTTTTTTTATCATATATTGGTATCCATGTTTATCTCATTTCAAACTCAATATGTCACTTGGTATTTTTCTTTGTCTCATGTGAGTAGGTATGAAGATTGAAGATCAATATGTTGCACATCCTGATGAGAAAAGCTTTGAGATTTGAAGATTCCGGAAAGAATTGAAGAGCAAATGCTGTAGTCTTATTCAATTGTATCTTTCCAGTTTTGGGTTCATGGAAGGGTAGATTTGTATAGGCATTTTTAGTTGTTTGATAATTCGGATGTTTTGTTTTTATGTATGTACCGGCATAGACATAGGGGAAGATTTGTAAGGACGTTTTTGTCCATTAACAATTTTTATGTCGTACGCCGTTACACCGTTGAAGAAATTCAAGATTCATACATTCATCAACGGATCCGAATATCAAAAGAAGAAGAGGAATCTATGTCTGACATCCGGACCGATCCGCCCCTCAGCCGGACCGATCCGCCCCTCAACCGGACCGATCCGCTTGCTGCAGATCCAGTATACCCCGGACCACAAGCGAACCGATGAAGGCCAAAATAAAAGAACTGATCCGCTTGACCGGACCGATCCGCCTCAGAACCGGACCGATCCAATTGGGATAAATTCGGCCAGATTCGCTTGAGATTTTTTAGGCTCAAAGTTTTCCTATTTAAAGCCAACTTCGGGGAGTTGTTTTCTAAGACTTTTCAAGACGATATTCAGAGTCCTAAATACTCTAAGTCTTCACCTATTGAGCCAAGACTCTAGGTTTTTTTATTCACACAATTCTTCCAATCCTTTGTGAATTTTTTTGGTAACCCAAGAACACAACTTTGAGTTTGTTCAACCCTTGTGGAGAAGCCGTTCTCTTCTTCATTGCTTCCCTCCTGGAAAGGGAAACTTCCAGCCGCCGACATAGGAACCGACACCTGCGGGTATTTCTGTGTCACACTGTTTCTAGCCGTTGCTTTGAAGGTTTACCGAAGACACCGTGTGTTACACTTGTGGGCGATTATCAGGTTGTATGTAAGTCAATGGTCTTGTAAATTCTTTAAAGTTCTAGAAATAAAAGGTTTTGCCCTTCGAGGATTTTTCCTTAACTTTGTGTCGCATGCTTTATATTTGATGGGTTGATTTAGATGCATGTTTAAGGGTTGATTTTATTTGGTTTAAAAGTAGACGCTAATTAAATAAGGGTTCTTGGAAACTTGCAAATTTAATTTAAATCGATATTACATGCGTTCTCAGAACTCATTTGTCCAGTTCATGTTTATTCTATATATTGATTCTCTCGATATTTCATTTATCACTAAAAAGGATAAACCATCATAACTTTTGACTTCAGTAAAAACCACTGAACTCTTTTGCTCACCCTTAATTGTAGTATAGCCCTATAACCTACTATAATAATATCATATCACCATGTTATTTATAACCATCATCAGTGAAAACCCTAGTAGCATACCTTACAATTAAGGGATTAGACCCCGATATGCAACAATAGTTCTTATTAGCCTATAGGACTCCAATGTTGAGTGCCTAGTTTTTATTTTCTACGTTCATATATTAGAACCACTCTAGCTAAGTGTGCTAATCGTTTATTATGATTATTATTGCCCAATATTTTTGGGATTTCCTATCCAAGTATATATTATACTTTGGACGATCTTATAATGGTATGCCTACGTAATTGACACCCCTATAACCGATGATGCATAGGTTATCTTGTTATATCTTATTACACTCCACCATATTATTCATTTACATATGATTAAATTCCAGTACAACGCTAACATTTCTATGATATTTCAGTTGCCTTCAGATTTTTATGATATCAAAATTAAATCCAATTACTCTTTAACAGTACATTTTCTCCCGTACCTTGTAGCGAAATATATATTATCTACTTGGCATGTCTGCTTAGTTGTTTTCCTTCTAGATGGATGACAAACCTGAAGAAGATGAGCACCTCGCACACGTCTAGACTTTTATTCCATTTTACCTCAAAAAATCTTTTCAGTTACATATGTATGGGTGGTAGAAAATAGAGATAGTAATCCCCATTGGAATATCTACACCCCAACTTATCAACTCTTATTATTCCCGAATGTTTTCTACCAGTTTTACCTTATATGTGGCATGTACGAATAAATTATGTATTTTTGTTTATTCCAGACTCATCTATGTAATAAGATGCTAGGCATCTCCCTAATAAAAATATTTTAATGTCTTCTACCTTTAATTTATTTGTTATATTTATTTTTACTCTTTACTTACCATTAAAACCATAGAATTCACTGACACGACATGTTTAGAAAACCTATTCTCGTCGGAAACTCATTCGAGGTACGTTCGAACGAAATATTAGTCTCATTCAAACGAGATCCAAATCTCGTTCCGACGAGACTGTCTGTATTTTCAAAAAATGGTGTCATGATATAGACTGTTGGATTAAGACACATGTCGCACTCACGTGTTGAGCTTTGGGGCATTTTTATAATTTAACCTTTAGGGTTTTTAGAGTATTTAAAGGGTGTTTGGGTACATTTCTAGAAAATTAAAATCAAATTCTCTCTCTCTCTCTCTCTCTCTCTCTCTCTCTCTCTCTCTCTCTCTCTCTCTCTCTCTCTATCTATCTATCTATCTATCTATCTATCTATCTATCTATCTATCTATCTATCTATCTTTTAGAATTCAACCACCACCATAGCCCCACCACTCCTCCACTTAAACCACCATACTTGTAACCCTTTTCCCACCTTATTTAAGCATAGGCAACCAATTTTCACAACATGTTAGGCAAGAGATCATTTTAGGGAAATATTGTTGGGCTTTTTGGAGAAGAAATTAAGAAAATGAATGGAGTTGAAAGGGGGTTTTGCTAGGAGATTTCATGGAGTATGCTTGTGGAGCTAGTAAACATCCTTGAGGCCACATTAGGATGTGGGAGGTTTTCATCCCTCTTTTTCATCCAACCATTTTAGATCTTTTTGAGGTGGAAAACTCTACTTTTTAAGTTAAAGAAATCTATTCATTAGTATTTGGTCTTGTATATATCGTTTTAAGAGTAGAATGCAAGCATGTTGTAAGAAGGTTATTTTCTCATGATTTATGTAAAATGGTTTCAAAGTTTGAGAAAATGATATGTTTTCAAGAAGAGTTGGTATTTAAACGTTGTATGAAATAAAATATTTTGAAATGATATCTATGTTGTTGCGATATTTTATGTGTAAAGTTTTAGAGTTTTCTTATAAAAATGGGATTTCTAAGAAGTTAGGCATTTATTCAAGTTTTGAAGAACAAAAATGTCCTTTAGTCTTGAAAAACATATATTTGCAAGTATTATGAAATTAGTTATGTTAATCATGTATTAAACTCATTTTTATGGACCTTTTGACTTAAAATCCATCTTCCCTATGTATAAAGTTGTAGTATTTAAATGATGACCATATAAACAAATATAATAGAGGTTTTAATGAGTTTTAACATAAAGTGAAGAAAATAAAAATTTCAACCACTAAAGTGTGCTAACGAGTATTGAAAATGTGTTAAGTGTATGTTTTCAAGACTACGTGTGTTAATAAAGAAAAAATAGTGTTTTTCTTGTAATGTAGCCTTCAAAATACAATATGATTTCTTTGGTAAAGAAAGTGATGAAATAAAGAGATTTCCAACTTGAGAAGTGTGTTACTCCAAAGTGTTAAAGTGTTAAAAATAATTAAGAAGTTAATGTGTGTAACTTAACAATGTTTTTGGAAAAATAACAATTATGAAAAGGGAGGAAAATGCAAGCTCGGAAACAAATAGGTAAAATGGTAATTTTATATAAAATGGAGCATTTTTATGAAATAAAAATATTGAAAAAGGTGTTACACAAAAAATTCCTAAATGGGAGTGATTTTCAGAATGAAATCAGCATAAATGTGTAAAGCACAAAAAATGGTGATTTTCTAGAGTGTACAAATATAGGGTGTAGTCCCTAGAATTTTGGCTTCGATCAGTAAAAGTGAAATATTATGGACATGGTAAAGTGATAAAACACATTGAAAGGGCTTGGATGTGACTAGATAATTAAGGAGGGACCCGAGCCCTGGGATGAAAGATCTAAAGCCACTGTCCAGAGCACGTGGAGGAGTTGTCGGCAGTGCAGAGCTCATTAAAGTACGCGGTATTGGTGCTTTACGATAAAAAAATAATGAGAAAAATTGGAACATAATAAGGGAATCAATTATGATAAAAGAAAATGAGAGAAGACAAGCTTTATGAAATGAAATTGATAAATGTTCCTATTTAAAAAGATAATTTGGACGACAAATATGAAAATGACTAAGTCCAAGTAAAGTGTGAGTTAATGGCGTAAGTGAAGTGATTAATGAGTAATCAAGCAATGTAAGATGGTTTTAACCCATAATTAACCCAAGTGTGTGTTATGAAGGATTTTAAGAAGGAAAACAAGTATTTTCCAATGCCAAGTCTGTGTATGCCTGTGTTGAAAGATGGTTTTCAAGAAAAATACTAAAATGGATTTGGTGTGAGTAAATGGAAAATTTCGGTGAATGAAGTTTTTTTCCTAAACAAATTCTATTTTGTTTAAGTATTTAACCGGGTGCGTTAAATCGGGAAATCAATGGTATGTCAAGTAAAAATTACAAAAAATGGGTCTTTTATAAGATTAGTGTCATTTAAATGGATTCATGCGCTAGTGTGTGTGTGTACATATATATATATATATATATATATATATATATATATATATATATATATATATATATATATATATATATATATATATATATATACGGTATTTGAATGTACACATAGGTGGTAGGTTATATAGTCTCTTTTCTGTCCTTCGATTCTACGTTGCATTGGCATATTTTTCATTGGGCATTTTGACTCATTTCATTTCCTTTGTCACAACAATTTGTTTGTGATTCTGTGTTTTGAGAGCGTTATATAGGTACGTATTTTTTTCATTTTACATTAGTAGCTCTGTATACGTGGATTCCAGGGATGATTCCTACAGGTCCCACACTTAACTTGATATATAGATTAGAATCGTATCATAAACAAGAGAAATGTTAATTAAATAAAACTCGACTAGAAACATTATTTAGGTTGTCTCATTGCAATTCACACCCAACATCTGGGACAGATCGGGTCTACTCATGGGTAACCCATAAACTCGAGTCGGGGCGTTACATTGGCTATACTCTGAGATTAGATTCGGGTAGGTATACTTGGCTAACAAGCGAAAGGATTATATAATTAGGCTTGATGAGTTGACTAGTGGAAAATTTTAGTAAAGGTAGGAATATAGGTTACCAAATAGGGCCCAAATCTTTTACCAGGTTCATTAGTTCACCCTTTAAGTATTGCAGGAGTTTTAAGTTGATAAATCCTGAACGTTCTCTTTTAATGTTTAACTAAGCAAAGAATAATGAGATTAACAATGAATTACATTTTTCAAAAAGTAAGAGTGAATATGTAATACCCCGTACTTTTATGGGTAATTAAATTACATGAGTAGGTGTAATTTAATAATTTGAGAATTTAAATTATATAAGATGGACTGATTATATTTCATGTCGCGGGTGAATAATAGCGACAAGTGATATTATTTTATGCGAAAAACAGGTGTGGAGATGTGTTGTGTTAAGATGTGAATTTTTTATAAGTGACTCGGATGGATATTTCAAGAGCACGGTTGGTCTCGAAGGGGGTGAGATAGTCGGAATAAAGTACCCAAATATGGTGTTTGGGTTCCGAGGACTTTTTGGATCAGTAAGGACTCGCATTTATGTATACGAGTCAATTTTGGGTTTAATAAGGGATAAACCCTTATTTCTCTCTTATAAGAGAACGGGAGAAAGAAAGAAGAGATAGAAAGAAAAGAAAAGAAAGAAAAGAAGGAAGACGAGAAAGTAAGAAGAAAAGAGGATAAAAGAGGATCTTGGGCCAACTCTGGTGGATTCCCAGCACGAGATCGTCATATTTATCCAACCAGGTAAGTGTTTAACTTGCTTTAACTATAAAGTGTGCTTATTTTTCATATCACAATTGGTGAGAAAATTATGAATTTTGGGTTTTGGATTCTTGGATCAAAAATGGGTTTTTGAGAATTGATTTCATATAAATTATTGTGATATAAACTCTATATGAAATTTAGACTAAAATCCATGTTAATGGTGCAAATTATAGTGAGAAATTGGCGGAGTTGCATGAATAAGAATTAGGGTTTAAATTCTTAGAAATGGATGAATCCCATGAAATAAAAGAGTTGTATTGATGGTAGATGTTTATATTAGTGTTTTGGGAGATTAAGAACCATAAGTTTTGGGATGGATAAGAGTTTGTGGAAATTTTGTCGAAAGCAGAGAAATTCGGTGATCGAACCAGTTTTTATTAGAAGACATCGGATCAGTCTGGCCAGTAAAGGTTTATATTGAATTTTAGAAACCAGACCGGTTCATTTTTCCCGGAAACCGATTTAGTCCGGTTCTGTAAGAAAAAAAAAATATATTGGCGATTGGAGATGAATTCCTTTTGGAGATAAATTTTAGGGGATCCTAAATAGAGTGTGAGGACCTCTAAAAGAGTAAAGGGAAGATGTTTAAGTCTCATATTAATGGGAAATATCTGGGGTTTAAATTTAGGAATGTTTGGGACGAACTGCATTTGAGGAATTATTTGGAAGGTTTTTACATATATTTATGCGTGTAGAATATATATGTCTATTATATATGGATAAAATATATACATATGCCGAATATGTATGAATATATCCTAATGCGAGTAGGATGATATAAGAATACTAGCTAGGGTGATAAGCTACTATTCAAGAAGAATGAATGCGAGAATTATATCATAAGCGAGAGTACACTTATGGGATTAATATAAGTTGTGTATATACTTATAATTTAATACGAACTGGTATCTTTGAATTTTAGGCTAATGCCAAGTGAGATAGGCATGGATAACAAGATTGATGATGTATATATATATATATATATATATATATATATATATACGTGTATAGAGACAGTATATGATATTATTATGAATATATCTGTGTGTGAATGATATATTTATGTGAAACATACCCCCTTCTAGTGCAATATGTGGCCATCTCGAGCGTGCGGCATTCGGGTGGGGAGGAGGATCCCTCGAGAAAGAACTGCACTGTGGTCTCACACCCCTCTTCGAAAGGTGCTTCGATCGTCGTCAGTGTGGGGTGAATGTAAAGAGATGGAGTCAGCAGCCTATTTTGCCCAAACAGGCAAAAGAACATGTTTCCACTTCGAGAGAGAGGCATCAACGACATACTGATGCATACGAAACCAATAGATCGGAGGTCTGGGGGCTAAGTTACAGAATGGGAAGGTGTTAGGCATCCATCCCGCCCTTTTCGTCTCTCATCGGAAAATGTTAATATTTTCCTTTATCCTCGTGAAGTGTGTGTATGTGTTTATATAATGGAGATTGGAATCGTTCGACCCATACCATGGAAAATGTAGGGTGAGGTCATCCACAAGAATATTCCCAACATAATAATAAATATAGAAAATATAATATGAGCTATCATCGCGATATTGATCATCATTGAGGAACAATAATATGTGTTGAATGAAATGAAAATAAGCATGATATATGTATGATAATTATGAAAATGAGGGATTTTGTGAAATTTGGAAAATAAGAGAAATTGAAAAATTGGACTCGAGTCTTGGATTTTAATCTGAGACGCTTACGTAGCTTGTAAAGGCATTAAAGTGGACGTAGTTCCAATGTATAATAGGGGTGGGGTTTATCCCATAGATTCGAACCAAATTTTATTATTTGTGTACGTGTAGAAAATGTGTTTTTGGTTTTGGAAAATGTGTAACCCTCTTTTATTTGTTTTTGGATTTTTATGGAAAATAAAGTATGTGTAATATACTAATAAAAGCATAAATGTTAATATGTATGATGTAAAAGTTAAACTAGATTATGAATCTATTGTAACAAGAGATTAAAAGAGAGGGAGAAAGAATGGGACCTTTCTTTGGATCTTGATCTTTGATATTGGATGAACTCCTTTGAATGTTGATGAGAGAGAAGGATATTTTCCAAATTGGGTGTGAAAAGGATGGGTATTTAGGCTTGAATGGAACTTCTCATACGGAACTTCGCTGATTTAGAGAGAATGTTGTTGAGATCACTGATGCTGATGGATTATTTCCCTTTTTGAGGAGTGAGGTCATGGCCTCTATTTATAGGGCCAAGGGGGTGACGATCGGCCTACCCCAGGGCGTGCCAATAGACAGGTAACCCTTAACACTGTGCCAATTGGAAGGGTTTGAGACCTGCCAATTCGCAGTCTTGTGCAGACTTTTTGTGAAAAACGGTCGTAGCGCACAAACCGTTGATTCGAATCACGCACGAGCCCTACCATTAGAAAGGTACTTCATAGACCTTCGCGAGTCCTTTGGAATTCTCCCAGGACTAGGAGTTTTCTTTGGGTCAAATGTGGCTAAGAAGCACACGTCAGTCCTTTAGACGGGATATCACCGGATGCAAACGGATCGTTTGTCCGCATGGTAAGTCAGAATTGCACACGGGGCGGACCATTGGAAAGTTTAGGAGATATACTTAGACATTCCAAAGAGTTTCTCTTGATTTAGAAGGTTGACCTTGGTCAATCGGGACTCAAAACCGCCCAGGGACCCTCTCAGAGTAAAACGGATCATTCGTCCATGCCATAGGTCAAAATTGTACACGGGGTGGATCGTTAGAAAGGGTATTCAATGCCCTTCTAAGATTCATTCAGTATCATTTGAGCTGAACAATTAACTTTGGTCAAATAGAGTTCGAGAGCGCCTGGTGGCCTCCGGATCGATTTTTAGGGTAAAAATGATCATTCGTCCGAACGGTTATGTTGTTTCGCATACGGGGGGGCCATTGGAAAGGGGTTTCAGTGCCCTTCGAAGATTTAAAGAGATTTCACTCTGATAATAGAGATGACCGAAGTCAAGTGGGGTCCGGGGGGACTCGATGGCCTCTAGATCGGTACTAGAGTGCGACCTAGGTTTGTGGTGGAAAGGGGAAGTGCTAGGGGTATAAGGAGAGACATTGGGGGTCCTAGAATGTGGTGTCTACAGAGCCCCTCGATGGGTGAACTTGGGACAAGTGATGGTCGTCGAATAGACACCACAAGATGGAGGGAGGTCAGTTCTGTGGACTTTAGGGATGTGGATGATCAATTCAGAGGGTCGAGGTTAATTCTTACCTAAAAGATGTGACGATAGAGGACCGAGGTTAATTCTGACGTAAAAGAGGTGACGATCGAGGACCTAGGTCAATTTTGACCTAATTGAGGTGATAATCCAAGATCGAGGTCAATTCTGACCTAAAAGAGGTGGCAATCGAGGACCGAGGTCAATTATAACCTAATGAGGTGACAATCCAAGACCGAGGTCAATTCTGACCTGAAAGAGGTGACGACAGAGGACCGAGGTCAATTATGACCTAACTGAGGTGACGATTGAAGATCGAGGTCAATTCTAACCTAAAATAAGTGACAACAGAGGACCAAGGTCAATTCTAACCTAATTAAGGTGATGATCCAGGATCGAGGTAAATTTTGACCTAAAAGAGGTAATGATCGAGGACTTAGGTCAATTTCGACCTAACTAAGGTGACGATCTAGGACCAATCTTAATTCTGACCTAAAAGAGGCGATGACTAAGGAACAAGGTCAATTATAACCTAACTAAGGTGACGATCCAGGACCAAGGTTAATTCTGACCTAACTGAGGTGACGACCGAGGACCGAGGTCAATTATGCCCTAACTAAGGTGATGATCCAAGACCGAGGTCAATTCTAACCTAACAGGGGTGACAACCTAGGACCGAGGTCAATTATGACCTAACTGAGGTGACGATCCAAGATTGAGGTCAATTATGACCTAAAAGAGGTGACGATCGAGGACCGAGGTCAATTCTGACCTGACTAAGGTGAAGATCCAAGATCGAGGTTAATTCTAACCTAAAAGAGGTGTAATTTTCTTTTGGGAAATTTGGGGACTCCACTGAGGATATTTTTCTTAATTGGATATTGGGAAAGAGTGAATGATCCGAGGATTTGTAGCTGGGGAAAATTTGGAGTGTCTTTTGGAGACATTGTTAGGGAGAATGATTCTCTAGAATTCCACTGGAGGTGTAAAAAATTATTTTCCTTAGTGAACAAGGTGCTCGAATGGATTTGGAAATTTTTGGAATTTTTTGAGATTTTTTGGTATTTTTTCAAAATTTTTGTACAAAATTTTAAATGATGTGCCGACCGGCATAGATGGAGGTGTGCCAATCGACATTGGTACGGTCTTTTGGGGTGCCTCGAGCAGGTGAATGTCCAGTGTCGATCGGTGGGTGGAGGGGACTATCGATCGACATGACCCTTAGCCTCCTATGAAAAGGGGCGGGTTGTCCTCATCTTGCATAGCTTTCTGACTTCTTTTCTTCTCTTATAAAATTCTACAAATCATCCCAACGTTCGAAATGGCTGACTTCTCAAGCAGTGCAACCTATATGGCATGGCTTAACGTCGACAACTTGGCAGGGTTAGAGTGGAGGGCTAGGGTTTCCCTTGCATTGGGTAGTGAGAACTCTTTTGACTCGTTTGAGACGGTGGCGGATGATTAGACTCTTCTATGTGAGCCTTCACGTCATCTCTCTTCTAGGGTGGGGAACCCTGGTGGCTATGTAAGTATTACATGACTCATGGTATTCCTTTCTTCTTTTCTTGACGAAATTGCTTTATTTCTTGAATCTGACAAGGGTTGTCCACATCTTTTGACAGTCTGACATCTCCATGTCGACTATTCATTTCGATGGTATAATAGGGCTTAAGAACAATTGGTAGCACCTTCCTCCTATGGTACACTAGTTGGTGTCCTCTACTGGTTTTGGGAGGCTGGCGTCTTCTTTAGATGAGATACCCCGCTCCACTGCGGTTCTATGTGCTTTGGGAGAAAGGTGGTGGGACACTACCCACACCTTCCATTTTGGCTTCAAGGAGATGATGCTAGAGCTGGACTATGATGGTGCTCAGATTGAGGTGCACAGGAGTTGAGGGTGACGCCGGGGGCAGTGACGACTTCCGTAGGTGATGTGGAGAGAGTGGTATTCGGAGACTTTCTCCATCTTTGAGGGAGCTTTTTATTGAGGAGGAGGAGGGTCGATGAGGATAACGGGCATTTGGTGTGTCAGATGGCCTGCTTGTTCATCTTGTTGGTGTTGGGAGGTTTTCTGGTGGCGATGAGTGGCGACGTCGTCCACTTATGATTTTTACCATTTCTGAGGGTGTTTTCGAACATCCGCTTATATGATTGGGGGAGCCTGACTTCGGTATCCCTTTATTATTCTTTGGATACATTTAGTCGGTGATGTCGGCTGACTTTTACTGGGGCCATGTATCTTCTGTAGGTATTCTTTATTTTATGCATTTTCCTTTATGCATTCGCATTTTCCATTTATGCACTTCTTTTTTATTGCTTGAATGTTGATCCTTGTCCTTTGAAGACGTGGTTCTATGAGGTGATTGTGGTAAACACCCAATTGATTTCTTCAAAGGATCACTCTGTGGGGGAATTCTGTCGATTGTTCTGGTGGCGTATGTCTCTTTCTAACCGACAATCGAAAAAGACTCTTTCTTTGGAGACATTGCGTCAGGTCCTGAATGGCCTGACGAGCGAGCGGGTAAATATTCTTTTGTCTTGAGACTATTATTTTCCTTTGATTATATTTTATTGATACTGATACTATGCTTTTGCTGGGGATTTTTAGGTGACCTTTTATCCTTGGGGGATGTCCATTCAGCACACCGGGGTGACTGGGGGACGTGCAAATGTGGCGCCTGCTAACTCATGAGTTTGACTAATCCTGGTATCTTGGGGAGAGGGTAGTCTCATAGATTATGGAGGATGATATTGTGGTGCCTCCATTAAAGCCCCCTATGTTCATAAGGCGTGTGCGGGATATGTCTGAGGATGCTCGGGTGGCTGCGATGATGGGAGAGCCATATTCTCTATACACTAACATAACAATGTTGTACGACTATCTGAACTTCGTATCGAGTTGACTGATGCCTCCTAGTATATATGATGTGATGCCTCTCCCTAGGACGGGAGTCGACAGGTGGGGTCCTCTCATAGCACAAGTGGAACAGCCACGTCTGCGGTGGTAGCGATGACGTCAGGGTCTTCTTTTGTGTAGCTACATTTCCCTAGCTACAACCTTCGGCGAGTTAATGGGGGGTCGGTGCGTTTACAACATCGTACTCATGCGATGGACCCGAAGGAGTTAAGCCTAACAGAGGAGGTCCTTCGACCTGCAGTATGTTTTTTTTATTTCCTTGATTTCTTTTTTTTTTCTTCATGCTTGACTGATTTGATTTTTTCCATTCTTCCTCGCTGCATATCAGTGTTTCGACCACTTGGCTGAAGGACTGGATATCTTTGGCGCCTGCTCATATTCATGAGGCAGTTCCAGTCCCTTCTGGCTTGGTGTCGTTTGCCTCATTTGGGGAAGGTTCGAGCTCTAGAAGTGGTGGTACATCATCTCACCGTAGGGGGAAGAGGGCGTTTCATAGGGATGGGGGATCTTAGAGAGAAAGAAAAGAGAGAAGAAAGAGAGAGAGAGAAAGAGAAAGAGAAAGAGAAAGAGAGAGTGAGAGAGAGAAAGAAAATGAACATTGTGTTCGGCTGAGTCCCGTTGTTGTTTTGCTTTTTCTTTCCCTCGAAAATATCCATGTAATACAAATAAATATATGCAAAAAATGGAGTTTTTTGTTAATTTATTTGTTTAGTGATTAATGGACATGCTCTTTTTACCTTGCTGCTGAGACCATAAAAAGGATTTAAAAATTGATTTTATAAGTATTTTATTTAAAATAAGGTTAGTAAAAGCATAAGTATAAAGGAAATTCAGAATTTCCTTAAGATAAAAAAAATATTTTTATTGGTTTTTTTATTTTGACAAAAAACAAAGAAGGAGATTTCCCAAAAATAGGGAGTTGCCGATCATCATGACCCATGTCCTGCTTATTAGCATATCAGTACAGTCCAATCAATCCAAGGCTTTGATTGTAGTTTCTTCAATTGCTTGGTACTTGGTGGGGCAAGTTTTACTCCGATTTCTGCAGGGTTTCTTATCCTTGCTTGAGAGTTTTCAAGTATAAATAGGGGTGTGAACGGGGCTTTCCTCCTCTCACTTTCATTTTCTTTCTTTTTCACATTCTTACTTGCTTATTATCTCTTTGTTTTATAAGATGGCTCTCCCTGGTAGCATTGAGTTCGCCAACTACCTCGAGGCCTTGGAAGCAATGTGTTCCTACAATGTCGATTATGATGCTTTCCACATGCGTCGAGTCTCTTTGTGGCATAATCGGACCATATAATGGAACATGTTGATGGCGGTAATAGAGTTTTGGTATCACGAGGATCATGTCTTTCGCTTCGAGTTGGATGAGATTTATCATACCTATGAGGAATTTCCTTTCATGCTGGGGATAAATCCCAGCGTTGCTGCGGCTCTGCCTGAGTTTTCCCGTTCTCCCACGGAATTTTTATCTCGACTTCTTCATATTTCGCCTTTGACAACTAAGCCATTGGTTACAGGAAGGATTATTTCTCTTCCGGTAATTTTATGGTTCGTGCATTCGCAGAATGTGGGTAATGCTAGATATACCGGGGCCATCATCTTAGGCCTTGTTTCAAAAGTTTTGTTGGTGACTGGGGAGACGCTGGTGGACCCCCAACTGGTTGCTATTGTTTCTTGGATATCATACCATCGCAATCCTGTGGCGGTGATACTGGTGAAGACCTTGAATGGCCTAGATGCCTGGAGGAAGGGTCATTCTAACTTTCTGAAAGGGAGCCACGTGATGTTATTTATATGGTTATCTAAGAAGTTCCGCATGGTGGTGCCACCTGAGTATCCCTTGATGGCGATTACAAACTTCTTCTCGTGCTATTTCATTAGCGTAGGCTAGGACATTGAGAGTTGGGGGAACTAGTTTGTAGAGCAGGGAGCCTTAGGCTTGCGCTGGTCTGTGCCATGGTAGGGAGAATTGTTGCCCATTCTGGAGCTTGGAGAGTATCAGTACGTTTGACTAGTTGGCCTCAGGTAGACCTCTTTTTACTTTCCTTGGCGGCTTCTGCATCAATATGGTTGGGAGAAAATTATGCCACCGCGTACACTGGATTTCTTTCCTGTGGAGAACCTGACGGAGCGTATGCGCAAATGGCGGGCTCTTTGTGGGAGAATCGACGTCCGTCGACTCCTCCCTCTCAATCTGTTGGGCGAGTTTGGCATGTCTCAGGGGACTATATGAAATGGCTGTGGATGAGAATGGTCGCTAAGATGCTCGTTGTGGAGACCGATCAAAGGTGGTTTGCCTTCTTTGATACTTTGAAGGGAGGTATTATGGTCTTTTCGAGGCTAGTCTGGGCTTATTGCTCAATTGTGCGTCAGCGGCATCCCCTTCAGTTAGGGGAGGTTTGGGGAATCTAGGATGTAGAAGATGGAGGCAGTTCTTCTGACAGCTGTGGGTAGACTTTGTGAAGCTTTTGTATGGCGTTTGGTTTGATTTGTGGTTATTCTGGTTATTTAGGAGTAGTGGTTTTTTTTTGGGGAAAGCAGGTGTAGGATGGCGAGGGAAGTCATTTGACTCCTTATGCCAATGTAATTGTACCAAAATTGCAAATAATGAAATAAATACGTTTTTGATCATCTAGTTGTGCCTCTTGATGACTTTTTCATTTTGAACTATCTATACTCATCGCTAAGGCAAATATAATCCTTTTGTTCACGTATATTTTAAAATGAACTGTCGTTCTCAGGGATAAGAAAAGGATAGTTTTTTATGAAAAAAAAGTGGGACGCGCTCTAGTGTAGGGATGAGCTACGTACCTCTGAGGGTCTTGAAAAATTTTGAAATTCATTTTTGAAAATGTTTTTAGAGGATCAGCCACATGTAGTTCTGGGTAGGAGGAAATGAAGAGATTTTTTTAAGAATAGAAAGTAGATGAGTAGAGTCGTAGCGCACTGAGATTTTGAAATAAGGGTAAAATTTCTTGAGACGGTCCAAGTTGACTGGACGCACCATTTCTTCTCCATCACAGTCGATAAGTAGGATCTTCTTTACTATGTATGGGCCGCTCCAATTGGGCTTAAATCTCCCTCTGGGGTCCCAGATGGGCTCTATTATTTCATTGAGGGCTAAGTCCTCTTCTCGAAAATAGAAATCCTTGACTTTTTTTATTGAATGAGCATGTTATATGGCGATGGTACCCTTGTATGTGATATAGAGCTTTCAGTATCCTTTTTTCCAAGGGGGATAGATCGTTAAGACAGCTTTGGTGCCAGTCTTCCTCATTGACTTTTCTTTCGAGCATGACATGCAACGAAGGGATTTTTAGCTCTAAGGGTAAGATTGCTTCCATGCCATAGGCTAGAGAGTAAGGGGTAGCCTTAGTAGAGGTTCAAAATGAAGTACGGTATCCCAAGAGGCATAAGGGATCTTGTCGGCTGAATCTCGATAACTCTCGATCATCTTGATGATGATGGCTTTAAGGTTCTTATTGGCTGCCTCGACTACCCCATTAGTTTGAGGTAAGTATGGAGAGGATTTGTGTCTTTGAATTCCATACTCGTCGACCACTTTCGTTGTCTCATACCATCTCGTGTGGGACCCCATATCGGTAGATGATGTTTTTCTTGATGAATTTGGCCACTTTATTGGCGTTTAGAACTGTGTATGACTCGACTTCGGCCCACTTGGTGAAGTAATCAATAGCGACTAGGATAAACTCATGCCCATTTGATGCTTTTAGTGTAACTTTCCTTATGATGTCGATGCCCCATGTGGAAAATGATCAGGGATAGGTCACGTTATATAATTCTAGCGAAGGCAAGTGTTGTAGGTTGGAGAACTATTGGCATTTGAGACATCTTTGAACGTAGGCTCTGTAGTCCTGAACCATGGTAATCCATCAGTAACCTTATAAGATGATCTTTTGGAAAGCATATAGCCATTCATATGGGGTCCGAATTTCCCACTATTGATTTTCTGCATCATTTCTTCAATGTCATCCCTTGCGATATAGTGCAAATGGGTTCCATCGAAGTTTCTCTTAAACAGTGTCTTATCACAGACAATGTACTGGGCGAAAAGTCTGCGGAGAGTTGCTTGGTCTTTCTTATCAGATCCTTGGGAATACTTACCATGTTTGAGGAGGCGTCAAATATCATAGTACCAACAATCGGCTATTTCGAGTTCTTCCTCCGTGCTGAGCTCGATGTGGTAGAAGTGGGTTGGTTTGTTTTGTTTATGGATAAGGAACTGGTCCATGGTCATTCCTTCGGGCATGTAAATCATGAAGGCTAAGGTTTCAAGGGCGTCAGCTAGGTTGGTTTTTGCTCGGGGTTGGTAGTGGAAGGTGATTTCTTGGAATTAGGAAATTAGTTGTTCACGGTGGGCATGGAAGGGTAAGAGTTTCTCATCATTGACATTCCATTTCTTGAGTACTTCACCAATGATGAGGGATGAATCCTCGTATACTTTAAGGTATAGAATTCCTTTCTTGGGGGAAACTTTTAGGCCAACCGTTCACGCCTCGTATTCAGTCATGTTATTAATGTAGGGGAAATCCAATTTTATGGAAATAGGAGTGTGGGAGTGTGGGAGTCATCAGGGGAAATTGGAGCATTCCAACGCCATATCCTTTTTTATTGGAAGTGTCGTCAAAGAACATTTTCCATAGAAGATCGTCTTGGGAGGTGCAAAGGATATTCTCATTTGGGAATTTGAAAATCCAGACATCGGCTTCTTCCATAGGGTAGTCATCAAGGTAGTCGGAGATGGATCTTCCTTTCATGGATTTCTGTGTGACATATGTGATATCAAATTCGGATAGAATCATCAACCAACGGGCCATTCAACTTGATAGGGTGATCTTCTCGAGTAGGTTCTTGATGGGATCTATTCGGGATAGGAGTCTGATGGGCAAGGTGAGCATGTAGTGCAATAATTTTTGGGTAACCCAGATAAGAGCGACACATGCTTTTTCCAAGGCCGTGTAGTTAACTTCTTAACGAGACATTTTTTTACCGGCATAGTAGATGGATTTCTTTTTATAGGTTTCTTAAAGGTATTGGTCTAGCAAATCCCCGGCTGCAGTATCGGTCACGGTTAGGTATAGGAGTAAGGGAAGACCAAGCTGCGGTGGCATGAGCACCGGAGGTCGAGTTAGGTATTGTTTAACTTGGTAAAAGGATTCTTGGTAAGATTCATTCTAGACTTTAGTTGAATCCTTTCGAATGAGTTTAAAGATGGGTTCGCAGATGAAAGTCAATTGGCTGATGAATCGACTGATGTACTATAATTTTCCAAGGAATCCTCAGACTTCTTTCTTCGTTTGGGGTGGTGGCATCACAAGTATGGCTTTTAACTTAGCAGTATCTTCTTCTATCCCTTTCTCACTGACCATAAATCCCAAGAGTTTTCCCTTGGTAACGCCGAAGACACATTTATGTGGGTTAAGCCGCATTTAGTACTGTTGCAACCACTCAACTTTTAGAGAGCAGGTACATGACCTTCTCCACTCTTAGACTTGATAATCATGTCATCTACATAGACCTCGACTTCCTTCTGTATCAGATCATGCAGAATGGTTGTGGCAGCCCTTTGATAGGTAGACTCTGTATTTTTTATACCAAATGGCATGACAGTGTAGCAAAAAGTTCCCCAAGGGGTGATGAATGCGGTCTTCTCTTGATGATCAGGGTGCATCTTGATCTGGTTATATTCGATAAACCCATCAAACAATGACTTGAGAGCATGACTGGTTGTATTATCCATAATCATATCGATGTTGGGTAGTGGGTAATCATCCTTCGAAGAGGCCTTGTGCAAGTCTCAGTAGTCGACACACATACGGACCTTCCCTCCTGATTTCGACATGGGTACGATATTAGCTAGCCATGTGGGATATTCAATTACTTGAATGAAGCCCATGTTTAACTGCTTAACTATTTCTTCTTTTACTTTGAGTGACCATTCGCAATTTCTATTTCACTGGTTTACATTTCGGGAGAGTTAGAATCTCATGCTGTGCTATCTCAGGGTCAATGTCGAGCATATCATCGTAGGACCATGCAAAGACATCCACGAATTCCTTCAGTATTTCTTCGAGTTGCATGTGCTCGTGCTCATCAAGGGTAAACCCTATCCTAATCTCGCACATTTGGCTAATAAAACCGAGGTTAATAACAATAGTTTTATTTTCATTAACTTAAACGTGGTTACGTTGTTTGTTATTAACCTTATTTAGATTAGCTAAGAATTGTTCATTTGTAAAGTCATCATAACTAAGAGTTTTATTATAATAAAGGCAATTAATGTAAAGCACGACAAGATACTTAAAATCTTTGTTTAATTCATTGATAGGAAAAATAGCATTGAGAACCTAATCATAGGAGGTCTTGATTACATCAGAGTTAGGGGAAATAACAAAAGGGGAAAGGGGATACACATTTGGGTTAGGTTGAACATTAGCAGGTGGCACAGGTGCAGCATGCCAATTGAGAAGAGGTGCATCAACATCTTTGATGAGGTAGGATGGATCTGATGATATAGTCCCCGAGTGGATCATGCAAAGTGACAGACCTAGTGTCTATAAGTTGAAAGAATCCTTGGAGTCACTGCCCTCAGAATCCCAGGTATCAGCTATGGTCTCTTTGGTGAGTGGTTGTACATAGTGGTGGGAAGTTTCAACCCTCGGGTAGCTATCTTGAAAAAATATTGCCATTCCTGGTTTCATCCTCTTGTCTACATGGTCATACCAAGGTTCAGGGAAGCTGCAGAAGGGAAAATCTTCACCTTCTCTAATGAATCTTCCATTTAAGGAATCTCTCGGGATAGTTCTGGCGCATGCTAACTTTTTCTTCAGTCGAGGCTGATGGATCAATCCGAGTTCTTCTTTTGATGGATGATAGCCTAAACCACAGGGAGGAAATGCCTTTTTCAACACAATAGGTTCAGTTATCCCTTATTTCCTTTGCCCTAGCCCCTGTCTGGGCATGAACTGCATGTATTTAAACATTTGGATTATGTTGATGTTTCCATTGGGATCATACTCTAGATAAACCCTGTCTTTAAAGTCATCCCCTGCTGGGAGTAGGAGTGGTTCGACTTGGAAGATTGATAACATCATATCGTTCACCCCGTATTGTATCTCAAGTATCGAATTACTGGTGCTTACATTCTTGGTGTTGTCACTATCTCCCAAGATGGTGATAACTTGTCCATTGGCAAATAATTTCAATTTCTGATAAAGGGAAGAAGACACCCCTTTGATGCTATGGATCCATGGTTATCCAAGAAGTAGATTGAATCGGGCTTGGAATTCCACAATGGGGTTTATAGGGTCAACCCCTAATACAAGCTTGATAGATCTCATTACTTTGCAGTGAGTGTTATCGTAGGCACATACGACAGCAGAGGTTGAAGCAAGATCGCTCACTTTCAATCCCAGGTAATTAAGGGTTCTTAACAGGAAAACATTTGGAGCTGATCCGTTGTCGATTAGGGAGAGGGGGGACAATTTTCCCCATATTCCTCTTCATAAAAGGAGAGCATTCGAGTAGAGGTCAAGGATCCAACTACGTTTATCGATTCTTCTCGCGTGGTTGAGGGATAAACTTTGGGTCCTGCGAGTAGCTTGATTTGGGCATTTCGGTGCAATTGGGAAGAAATAAAAAGTCCCCATAGGGTGATGTTAGCTGGAGTTTTCTTCAGTTGATCAAGGACCTTACTTTCTTCAAGAGTCATTTCTGGCATAGGGAGATTCTCAACACCTTTCCCTTTATCACTTGCTGATGGTTATAAGTTTGGGTTCTTAGCATATCTCCCGACCTGGTCATGTGGTTCACGAAAGAGGGGGAAAATAGAAACCCTGTTTCTTCATCGATATCGGGTTGCTCAGCTACCTGGTTGATCTCTCCTAGCAGCTCCTCGAATGATATTATTTCTCACAGGTTGGCTATCGGACTATTTTTTCCTGAATTTGGCTCTTCATCTGAATCTTCGTAATCGTCTCCCCATCTAGTGGAAACGATATTATCTTTCCATGCAAAGTCAATACATTCAAAAACTTCTATGGCCTCTTCGTATAATTCTTCCCATTCGGCACTTAAATGCAGGACTAAAGGGACCATGTGCCTTTGTAATTTCAAAGCGTCGAGCAACTAAGATATGCTACAAATATCACCAGTCTGCCAAAATAAATTTGCCATGTTCTAGACCAGGTCATCTAGACTGACTTCGCTGGCATCACCCAGTTGTCTGATTCTCGAGCCCATTTTTAAGCTTCTAAGAATAACCCACTAAATCTCTAATAGTTTATGGTCATCTGAGAGGGCAATTTCATCTCGAACTCTAGGAGTTGGTTAAGCACTTATGATAATTCCATATCTTTACCTCCAGAACGGGTTCGAATAGCGATGCATGCTCTGGTGAGGAGTGATAAGGTTTGATCGGCATCTTGAGGTCTTCCTTGACCTTGTTCAACTCTTCCTCTTTCGGATCAACATTAACGGGTAAATTATCCCCTATTTGAGCAAGGTTTGCCATAGGAAGTTGGGTTGGTGACGTCCCATTAGCATGAGGAGCACGTGGAGCATGTTGGTATTCTTAAGGGATCCAAATAGGCTCGGGTGTTAGCAGACCCATGGCACGAGGGAAAATAACCTCGGGATCTTCAGGGATAGGGACCCAGTTTCTTTACATCTCATGCACCTCGATTTGAAGGTTGTCAATTTTAGTAGTGAGCTGAGCCAGAACCGTCAACAAATTCGGCTGTACATTCGGCACTTGATCTATTTTCTCCATGAAAGGCGGGTGAGTCTTGTACTTGGATGATGTAAGGGGACTGATAGAACTTCGAGGCGGTTCAACTGATGATCGAATCCAATAGGGAGCCAGACCAAGGGTATGTGATCGACCTAAGAAGGAGAAAAATTGAAACTTATTTTCGGAAACGAAAAAGGGAAATTTGTTATTTTTAGAAAAGGAGGAGAATATTTTTGACATTTTTGGAAAAGATAAGGACGAAAATGTTTTATTTTTTTAGGGAAAAGGAGGAAAAATATTTTTGGTATTTTTGATAAAAAAGGAAAGATGTTTTTGGACACTTTTTGGAAAAAAGGAGAGGAAAAGAAGAGCGATGAGTCTCAGCATGATTATTATGCTTATTTGGTTCTCACTTGTAGCATGTTTACCTAAACGCAAAATCAAATGTCGGATAGGTCCCGAGCTTGGAAAAAATGGGTTTGTAACATATGTAAAGCAATGTTTGGACTTGTAAGGCAGGATCCCGTTTTTAAAATTACAGGAAATTTTGGGCAACAGGCTGAACTGGAATTTCGATAGAGTTTCGGGTCTAAACCATCAATCTAACTTGTGTGTCCTAGGCTTGATACCTATATATGGGTATGCATTGGTTGGGTTAATTGGAAGGGATTCCCCCCTTTGGCATGACTTTCACGATATACGTCTTTCTTTTGAGGGAAATCGGTACGTGTGGCCAAGCTATTTGATATACCTGAGAGTACATTAATTGCCTCACTGTATACCTCATGGGGATGGTACGTGTGAGAGAGAATTCGATATACTCGATGTATGTGAATGAATTCCCTGCAATATACCTCCCTTCATGACATCAGTTAAACGGTATGATGCGGGGGAGAACCGTTCGATATATGTCGAAGGTACTTATACAATGAAAGGTGAGAGTCATATCGCTTAGTCTAACTACGACCTGCCGGACCAGCGCCCATCAATAAGTTACTCCCCAGCTACGGGATAAAATTTGGTCAATAGTAATGCTTTTTGGTGATGTCGTGTGAATCATGCATGATTATTTTATTAGTATCTTATGGAGAGAGTATCTTTTTTAATCATGCCAAACAGGGATCAAGGTACAAGTATAAATAGTAAAGTTATACTAACCATGGCTAAGTGATGTGTGAGTGACGTGTAATCATCTACAAGTGAGTGTGTGATAAGTGAGCATGGATATGTTCTAGTGACACCTAAGTTATGTGTGCAACATGTGGATATACGTGATCCTAGGTTTATGTGGTGTTAAGTGCACATGGAGAGTCTTCTACAAGTGTGTGGATAGTAGTATAAGCATAAGGTAAATATGAATAATAAAGGGGAACATACAAATAGGGGGATATACAAAAAAATAAAACACCCATGTAAACAGAGTCTAGTCCTCTGGAAAAAAAGTCCCCAGCGGAGTCGCCACTATGGCCATCCCGGGCGCGCGACGTTTTGGGGGAGAGGAGGAGGATCCCTCAAGAAAGAACTGCGTTGCGGTCTCACACCCTTCTTCGAAAGGTGCTTCGGCATCTTCGGTGTGGGATGAATGTAAAGAGATGGATTCACCAGCCTATTTTTCACAAAATAGGCAAAAGAGCATGTTGCCACTTCGAGAGAGGGCATCACGGAAAAACTGATGCATACGAAACAAATAGATCGGAGGTTCGGGGGCTAAGTTACGAAATGGGAAGGTGTTAGGAACCCATCCCTCCCTTTCGGTCTCTCATGGTAAAATGTTAATATTTCTCTTTATCCCCGTGAAGTGTGTGTATGTGTTTATATAATGCAAATTGGAATCGTTCGACCCATACCATGGAAAAGGTAGGGTGAGGTCATCCACAGGAATATTTCCAAAATAATAATAAATATAGAAAATAGAATATGAGTGTTCATCGCAATATTGATCGTTATTGGGGAACGATAATATGTGTTGTATGGAGCGCAAATAAGCATGATATATGTATATGTATGATAATTATGAAAATGAGGGATTTTGATAAATTTGGAAAATAAGAGAAATTGGAAAACTGGACTCGAATCTAGGATTTTAATCCGAGACGCCTACTTAGCCTATAAAGGCATCAAAGTCCATGTAGTTCGAATGTTGAATAGGGGTGGGGTTTATCCCACAGATTCAAACATAATTTTATTATGTGTGTACGTGTACAAAATGTGTTTTTGGTTTTAAAAAACGTGTGATGGATAATTCCGCTCCAAATTTATGTGTGTAACCCTCTTTTATTTGTTTTTGAATTTTTTTATGGAAAATAAAGTATGTGAAATATACTAACAAAAGCGTAAATGTTAATATGCATGAACTAAAAGTGAAACTAGATTATGAATCTAATGTAACAAGAGATTAAAAGAGAGGAAGAAAGAATGGGACCTTCCCTTGGAGCTTGAGCTTTGATCTTGGATGAAATCCTTTGAATGTTGATGAGAGAGAAGGATATTTTCCAAATTGGGTGTGAAAAGGATGGGTATTTAGGCTTGAATGAAACTTTTCATATGGAACTTTGCTGACTTCGAGAGAATGTTGTTGAGATCACTGATGCTGATGAACTTTTTCCCTTTTTTGGGAGTGAGGTGATGGCCTCTATTTATAAGGCCAAGGGGGGTGTCGATCATCCTACCCCAGGGTGTGCCTATCGACGGGTAACCCTTGACACTGTGCCGATTGGCAGAGTTCAGGACCTGCCGATTGGCAGTCTCGTGCAAACTTTTTGGGAAAAACAATCATAGCGCACAAACTGTTGATTCAAATAGATCATAGGCCATAATGTTAGAAAGTTAGTTCAGAGACCTTCGAGAATCCTTTAGACTGCTCCCGGGTCCGGTAGTTGACTTTGGGTTAAATGATGCTCGGAAGCGCACGTCGGTCTTTTGGACGGGAGATTGTCAGATGCAAACAGATCGTTCGTTCACATGATAAGTCAGAATCGTGCACAAGGCAGACCATTGGAAAGGTTAGGAGATGTACTTCAACATTCCAAAGAGTTTTGTTTGATTTGGAAAGTTGAACTTGGTCAACCGGGGCTCAAAAGCGTCCGGGGACCTCTGAGAGTAAAACGGATCGTTCGTTCATATTGTAGGTCAGAATCGCGCACGGGGCGGATCGTTAGAAAGGTTATTTAGTGACCTTCAAGAATTCATTCAGTCTCATTCGAGCTAAAGAGTTGACTTTGGTCAAACAGAGTCCGGGAGTGCCTAGTGGCCTCCAGATCGATATTCAGGGGAAAACTGATCATTCTTCCGAACGGTTATGATGTTTTAAGCACGGGGCAGACCGTTGGAAAGGGGTTTCAGTGACCTTCGATGATTCAAAGATATTTTTCTCTGACTATAGAGTTTACCGGAGTCAAATGGGTCCCGAGGGCACCCGATGGCCTATAGAACGGTACTCGGAGTACGACCTAGGTTTGCGATGGAAAGGGAAGTGCTAAGGGTCTAAGGAGAGACTTGGGGGGTCCTATAATATGGTGACTACACTGTTAGGGGAAGTTACATGATGTGGGTGAATCATCTGACTTGAGGAGCAGGTGAGTATATTCCCCAGGTCATAGCATCCATTACTTATTTGGGTGATTTATTAGGGGTGAGATGAGGTGGGTATGTTTCGTTCTCATTCCTATTGAGGAACTACGACCGATTCCCATACGTTTGAGATTTGGGTTATACCTGGGCGGAATAAGAGATTCCGACTATTGGCTCCTGAATTTGGTAATGTGAGTTATGCCCCGGAAGATGATAACACTGTCGTAATTACATCCATGAGTTTTGACTATGAGGGGTGGATTTATACTTATATTGTGTGTGATGTAAAAGTATTGATATACTTTATGTGTATGATATGTTATATATATATATATATATATATATATATATATATATATATATATGAGATGTCAAAACATATATATATATACACGGATAAAGATAAAGAGCGTAGTTTATATACACTAGAGGTGTATAATGTATTATATATATGAGATGAGAATATATGTATATATGTACTAAAACAAGGAAAGGATTGTGAGTTAATTTATGATATCTGGGAGTGTAGAATCTGGAATATAAAATGTAAAATATGTACATTAATATAAGAATATTATATACGATATAATAACCCTAAAATACGAGTGGGGTAATAACTAGTGAAGGCTATTTAAAATGAACGGTTACATAAGAAGTGAGAAATTATATCGTATAAGTTGGGGCGAATGCTTTGAGAATTTTAGATACGAGGGGTACTTGATAATGCATAGATTTTGGAGTTTCGGGGTGCTAGTTAGGCTGGGTAGCTAACTAGGGTGTTTTAAAATACATGCATTAGGTGTGCACTGTTAGATGAGATCTGAGGGGTATCTTATGTGAGTGCGACACCAATTTTAAATATGAAGAGTATCATATTTTACACATGAAAGTAAATTTAAGCATTTGCTAAAATATTTTTAAAACCTCGAGCCCTGACCAATGTCTATTATATTTTTCTTCTTCTTTGTATACTTTTTAGGTGTGCAGACAGAGGGACGCCTAGATGATTATCCCTTCGAGTCAGACGTCGCTTCCACAGCTGTGGGTGTTGGCAGGAAATTGTATAGACGCTTCTCTCCTCGTGATCTTGATAGGAGGTACTGTAGTAATAATCGAGCAGGTTACCCAACTGATGTCATTTATTTTTTTTACAGCGATTTTATTTTTACGCGCATTTGTCATGGTTGTATAAATGTTTGACCGAGAGTTATCGATTATTTATTTATTCATTCCATTTGTTGCTTATATTCCTATGTGAGTGGATTTTTAATTGTACTTGTAGTTTAAAAATATTAGAAAGTTTAAAATTTGATGCGAGGACTAATAGGTTATTAGTAATTAATTTGACTTTTCGACAGTGATGTTGAGAATGAAAACATATGAGATTCCTGTTTAATTTGATATAGGACTGATCACCTGATATTTTATTAGGCGGGGTGTGACAGGTGGTATCAGAGCATCAGGTTCTAGAGTCCTTAGGAATCTGTGCGGATGTACTACGCTTTCAGCATTGCCTTCTATTTGATATAGAGGCCTATGTTTAGGATTGTTGGTTTATACGGTGAGGTTTTGTTCTCCCTCTATAATGTATATATTCATAAATCTTAATTGTATTCGGGCGTGATTTGTATGTCGATGACACAGAGGACGACCAGAGAGGGTCGTTGGGAGACAGGATGAGGCAGGGCTCCATTAAAGTTGTAAAATTTTGGGGACGAGGACCATAGTCGAGGTCACCCCTATTGTTTCTCGAGAAGATATGGATGTGAGGACTGCTAGGGTGCAGTGTATATTCTTAAGTACCACTGTAACAGAAAGTGATGCCAAACTAAACTCGCCCAGCGTGATTATAATGGGAAAGAGTCAGAGGGGTCTTTAAAGAGTATCGCACGTTGGAATGTTTGTAAATGTGGAGATTGTGTGTAGGCAATGGACGAGAGATACCCAAAGGCTTTGGCTTATAGCAGGGTATGGCATACTCAAAAGTGAATATGGGGATACAAATTTTCTTGGCTCGTAGGAACAGTGTTGTAGTGGTGGGAGTAAATCACCAAATTTGAGAAGTGAAATATAATGCAATGGAAGGATCTTGGGTACGGTTTGGCCGCAAGTTCCTTCATCTTTTTTTCAGAAGGAGATCTGAATAGCGTTATGAACTCATCATAGGAAGGGCCAAACAGAGGTCCAATTATGAAAATAAATTTTATACAGGATGAAGTAGGTACAATGGAGAAGAAAATTCTTAAATGAGAAATGGACTCGTGATAGGAGTTACCAATAGTGTGTTCTGTTATGTCTACTATTTATAAATAACAATTGTACAGAATAATGAATTTAATATAATTACAGAATTAAAACAGAATTACGTAAATGAAACACTTACTTGAATTTGCAGAAATAATAAAAGAATAAAAGATAAATCCGAGCCCTGTTATGAACAACAGTTTCCTTAAGACAATTTATTCCCTCCAATGTGCTCCGAGGTTGATGAATATTGTCTCCCAAGATAGAACGGATTTCCCCAATTAATTATGTAGCACAACAATAATTAATGTCAACGAACTCAAATTCTGTGTGGCCTTTACTCAACAACACTACAACATATGTTATGCAGGAGAAATAAATTTCGGAAAAGATATGACAGAAATTCTGGGACAGAAATGACAACAATTCTAGAGGAGGGAAAATTTCATTTTTTAAAAACGGAGGGAGGCATCTGTATTTATAGCAAAGTAGGTGACGGTTGGCAAATAACTGCCAAAACAGTTAAACGAAATTAACTGTTGACTGTTGGCAATAGCTGCCAACAGTTTATTAATTAATTAATTAATTTCGTAATTAATTAATAATTAAAGCCCAGAAAGTTAAATAAAATTCAGCCCAAAAAAGTAGGAGATTTTTATAAGCCCGAGCCCGAGCCGAGCCGAGCCGACCGGACGGACGGACGCGCGCACGCGCGCGTGTGGACTTTTGACCGAAAGTCAACCCGTGCATAGCTTAGGTCATCTCCCCTTCAAAGAGTTGGGATACCCCCAAGGCATCCAAGCCTTAGTCTATACTTGGGGTGTTATTAACTCATCAAAATTCCACTACTCTTCCAATGTGGGACAAGAGTTAAAACACACCCAATTCATTTAACTTTCATTGCTTTGTGAGTCACTTTGGGGACATAATTATCATTCATAACTTATTGAAATTGGACATATGAATATACTACGTTAATCTCCTTGCGGAGGTGAACACGTTCGTATATGGTCCCACAATTTTCGTAGTGTGGGTCCCACCTAAATTTGAGCTCAAAGTTGCTCAAAATTCTGTCCAGAAAATTCTGGACAGCTTTCTTAAAACCCATTTAAGTCCAATTTTTCCAACAATCCCCCACATGAATGATATATCGCTATAAATAAAACAAATCAGATGCTAATGCAGATGCAGACACAAGTTGAGTAAAACTGAAGACTTATTGCATCAGGAGAAGTGGCCTAGTGGCCTTGAACTTTCCTTAGTGATATACTATCGGATTTACTTGGTTAATCTGTAGACTTCATGTCCTTGAACCGTCAACCCTTTTTGTAAACCTAGACAATAGTATTCACACAACAATTCTTCAACACAGTTGGTTCTCACGTTTGTGTTCATTTTGGCCCTGAACACCACTTGGTTCCGCAAGTATTTTAGAGAATATGCCTTTCATTATTCTCATAGAAGTGGCCCCCTTCTTACTCACGTAGGTGACTTCCATAAAGAGTATTCTGCAATACCCCACTTAGACGTACTAAGATATAGATGTCATTAAAAGCATAACTTATCCTAATTTCACGGCAGATATGCACTGTCTCATCTTTGGAATGGATAGGATTAAATATCCTCCAGTGCTTACTGAATACAATGTAGTTCGGTTTGCCCATTGAACCTAGATCTTGGGATCTCCAGTCAGCTAGGTTGGGTTGCCACTATATTGATTCTTATTTATTTATAGGCTTTAGACCCATTCCTCTCGATGATCTTTCAACTTGCTCTCGGTTTAAACCTTTCGTTAGTGGATCCGATATATTATCTTTTGACTTTACATAGTCAATTGTGATAATTCCGTTTGAGAGAAGTTGTCTAACGGTATTGTGTCTACGACGAATATGTCGTGACTTTCCGTTATACATGTGATTTTGTGCCCTTCCAATCGCTGATTGGCTATCGCAATGTATACATATTGCGGGCACAGGTTTAGACCAATTTGGAACATCCTCTAAGAAATTTCGAAGCCATTCGGCTTCTTCTCCAGCTTTGTCTAGTGCAATGAATTCAGATTCCATTGTCGATCTAGCAATGCACGTTTGTTTTGAGGATTTCCAAGATACGGCTGCACCTCCGAGGGTAAACACATACCCACTCGTAGACTTAGAGTCTTTTGTATCAGATATCCAATTTGCATCGCAATGTCCTTCAAGAACATCTGGATATTTTGAGTAATGCAATCCATAGTTTTGAGTATATTTTAAATAACCCAAAACTCTCAATATTGCTTTCCAGTGATCTCTTCCTGGATTACTCGTAAATCGACTTAGCTTACTTATTGAGTATGCTATGTCCGGTCGCGTACAGTTCATGACATACATTAAACTGCCGATAATATGAGAATATTCTAGTTGAGATATGCTTTCACCATTATTTCTTGCTAGATGTAAATTTACATCTACAGGTGTCTTGGTAGGACTAATATCATACTTCTTGAATTTTTCAAGTACTTTCTCAATGTAATGAGATTGAGATAATATAAGTCCATCCGATGTTCTAGAAATTTTAATTCCTAATATAACATCGGCGATTCCCATATCTTTCATGTCAAATCTACTACTCAACATTTGTTTTGTAGTTTTGACAATTTCCAAGTTACTACCCATGATAAGCATATCATCAACATAGAGGCATACAATGACATATCCATTTTGAATGTATTTAAAGTAAACACATTTATCGCATTCATTGATTTTGAAACCATTTGATAACATTGCATTATCAAATTTTTCATGCCATTGTTTAGGTGCTTGTTTTAATCCATATAGTGATTTAACAAGCTTACATACTTTTCCTTCTTGTCCGGGAGCTTTGAACCCTTCAGGTTGCTCCATATAAATTTCCTCGTCTAGTTCACCGTTTAAGAATGCAGTTTTTACATCCATTTGATGTATTTCAAGTCCATTAATAGCAGCTATTTCTATTAACATCCGAATGGACGTTATTCTTGTTACCGGTGAATATGTGTCGAAGTAATCCAACCCTTCCTTTTGCCTATAGCCTTTAGCTACAAGTCTAGCTTTATATTTGTCAATTGATCCATCGGCCTTCAATTTCTTTTTGAAGATCCATTTATAACCTAACGGTTTTGAACCTGGTGGAAGATCCACTAGTTCCCATGTATGATTTTGTAATATGGATTCAATTTCACTATTAATTGCTTCTTTCCAATTGGAAGCATCGGGTAAGGATATAGCTTCTTTATACGATTGAGATTCATTTTCTAACAAATATGTTAGAAAATCCGGACCGAAAGAAGTCGAGGTTTTTGCTCTTTTACTACGTCTTGGTTCATCCTCTATTGATTCAATAGGTTGATGAGTACCACTTGTAGTAGCTTGATTTGTCCTTTTAGAAGGACCAGATTCTCGGGTCATGTTATACGGGAATTCATTTTCAAAAAATGAAGCATCCCTCGATTCAATAACCGTATTTACATGAATGCCCGAAATCTCAGATTTACAAACTAGAAATCGATATGCACTGCTATTAGTAGCATAACCGATGAATACACAATCCACGGTTTTTGGCCCTATTCTTACCTTTTTAGGTTTAGGAACCATCACTTTGGTTAAGCACCCCCACACTCGTAAATATTTATAGGAAGGTTTTCGACCTTTCCATAATTCATAAGGTGTCTTATGAGTCTTTTAGTGAGGTACTTTATTGAGAATGTAATTAGCAGAAAGTAAGGCTTCCCCCCACAAATTTTGTGGAGCTCCTGAACTTAATAACATTGAGTTCATCATTTCTTTCAAAGTACGGTTTTTGCGTTAAGCAACACCATTCGATTGAGGAGAATAAGGAGCGGTTGTTTGATGAATAATCCCATTTTCAGAACAAAATTCCTCAAATGGATATTCATATTCACCTCCTCTATCACTTCTAATAGCCTTTATCGTTTTGCTTAATTGATTCTCAACTTCATTCTTATATTATTTAAATGCATTAATAGCCTCATCTTTACTATGTAACAAATATACATAGCAATATTTTGTGCAATCGTCAATAAAAGTAATAAAATACTTTTTCCCACCTCTAGTTTGAACAAATTTTAAATCACAAATATCGGTGTGAATTAAATCTAAAGGTTCAGTTATCCTTTCAATAGAATGGAAAGGTAATCTAGCTAATTTAGATTCCACACAAATTTCACATTTATGATTTTTATCAATATTGAATTTTGGCAAAAAATCTAAGTTAATTAATCTACGCAATGTATCAAAATTAACGTGTCCCAATCTAGCATGCCAAATATTAGATGACTCAATCAAATAAGAAGAACTAGCAACTTCATTCATAGAAACAGATGTTTTAGGGGTTACAGTAAGAACATTCAGTTTAAAGAGCCTCTCATTTAGGTAGCCATTTCCTACATACATGTCATTTTTAGACAACACAAAGACACAAAGCGATCCGACACAAACACAAGCTTGAAACCATTCTTAGTAAGGAGAGATCCAGAAATCAAATTCTTTCGGATGTCAGGCACGTGAAGAACATTGTTAAGAGTAAGTTCCTTTCCAGAAGTCATTTTCAAAGCAATCTTTCCTTGTCCCACCACCTTAGAAGTGGAAGAATTTCCCATAAAAAGGTTCTCCTCATTTTCCAAAGGCTTATAGGTGGAGAACATCCATTTGTTTGCACAAATGTGTCGTGTGGCTCCAGTGTCCACCCACCATTCCTTGGTATTTCCAACCAAGTTACATTCAGAGACAACGGCAGAAAGATTCATATCCGCCAAATCATTGACGATATTCACACCCTCAGTTACATTAGATTGAGGATTGTTTTTATTTTGCTTCTTCGGCTTACGACACTCGCTTGAGCGGTGTCCAGGTTTACCATAGTTGTAGCATTTGCCTTTGAACTTTTTCTTGTTATGTTTGGAAGTGCCTTCCCCATCATACTTTCGTTTGTTCTTCTTAGGACTTTCAACGACATGGACCTTTGTTTCCATCGGATTCTTCCCACTTTTCTTTTGAGACTCACGGTTGTCTTCTTCGATTCTTAGCCGGACCACCAACTCCTCCACATTCATCTCCTTACGCTTGTGCTTGAGATAGTTTTTGAACAAAGTCCAAGAAGGTGGCAACTTTTCAACAATTGCAGCAACTTGGAAAGTTTCACTAATTGACATTCCTTCGGCATGAATGTCGTGGAGAATCACTTGGAGTTCTTGCACTTGCGAGATTACAGATTTAGAATCAACCATTTTGAAGTCCAGAAAACGCCCAACGATAAATTTCTTCATCCCAGCATCTTCAGTTTTATACTTCTTTTCCAAAGAATTCCATAATTCCTTGGAAGTTTTGATAGTGCAATAGACATGGTACAAAGTCTTGTCCAAGTATGCCAAAATATAATTTCGGCAAAGGTAGTCCGAGTGCTTCCAAGCATCGACAGCAGCAACCTTTTCAGCGTCATCTCCCTCTTGAATAGAGGGGCAATCTTCATATACAAACCTGCCCAGTTGGCAGGTAGTGAGATAGAAGTACATTTGTCCTTGCCAACGTTTGAAGTCAGCCCCAATGAACTTTTCAGGTTTCTCCCCGTGTGGCATAGATACGGGTGCAGTCACACTTGTGTTGGTGACAATCAGTTTCGTAGGAGTAGTGTTCGTACTTTGCGATTCCATTTCTGTTACAAAAACAGAATTTTTATCAATGATAAAATTCATATATAATGAATTAATCAAAACAGAATACAAAATTCTGTGCAACAATTCATTTAACTTTCATTGCTTTGTGAGTCACTTTGGGGACATAATTATCATTCATAACTTATTGAAATTGGACATATGAATATACTACGTTAATCTCCTTGCGGAGGTGAACGCGTTCGTATATGGTCCCACAATTTTCGTAGTGTGGGTCCCACCTAAATTTGAGCTCAAAGTTGCTCAAAATTCTGTCCAGAAAATTCTGGACAGCTTTCTTAAAACCCATTTAAGTCCAATTTTTCCAACATGTTCCTTAGGGCCAGAGGAGCTAAGGGAACAATGAGGGTGGTCGTTGGTGTCGAGGCTACAAAGGTCAGAGGGAAGGATAACTCTAATACGGTCAACGTGGCCGAAGATAAATGGATTATATGGAGAGATATCATGTGGGGATATGACCACATGCATTGATTTTACCCAAAGTGAGTAAAGGGATAAGAGTATGGTGCCTAGTGGGGACGAGCATGTTATGTCCGGAAATCATTTAAGCAACCAAGATGATTGGCAAGATATATATATAATAAAGTAAAAAACTTATGTATGTCATAAGTTTGATCGATGATGTTATCTATGGAACTTTTGGTGTTTGTGAATAGGTGGTTGAGATTGAATGTGGGGGGTTTGAATCTAATGGTTGAGAAACATTGAAAAAAAGCTGGTTGGAATTTCTCATTTGGACATACTTCACATTAGGACTCACAATTTGTAGAGAGGCTGAAGTACAACCTAAGGAAAGATCTTTCTCCATATCTTTACTTCAAACTAGGTACTATACACTATTGCTCCACAAGCCAAGAGATAGAGCTGACGAAAAAATCTGCACAGTTAGTGAAGCTGAAGTTTTCTGAGTCTGCTCCTCCCGGTGAGTTTCTGCTCCTCCTTATTTGTTAAAAATCTTCATTTTTTGTTTATGGGTTTAGTGAAGCCAAGAGACAAACTGTGTTTATGATGAAAAAATCTACATAGCTAGCGTTAACTGTGTTTACATATATCAATGTTGTACTGAGTTTTGTAAGTTTGTTTTTCTTTTGATTTTCCACAAACTCATACCTCTCATATCAGCATTTGTGCGCCTCAACTTGGGTTTACACGGAGTGAGATACACGAATTGAGATAGTATAGTTTTCTGAATGTTTGAGTTTTCTAAATGTTTACACCAACTGGAAAAGTGAGATAACATAGTTTTCCATAAACTCATACCTCTCACAGGTCTTCTTTTTATTTGTGTTTCTATTTTCGTTCATAATAGCTAAAATGGGACAGGGTTTATACGGATAAGAGTTGCAAACTCATACCTGTCACAGGTCAGCTAAAATGGGACTGGGTTTACACTTTTGTACTGGGTTTTGTAGTTTTAGTTCGTAACAGCTAAAATGTGACTAGGTTTACACGGACAAGATTACAAACTCATACCTATCATAGGTCATCTAAAATGGGACTGGGTTTACACTTTTGTACTGGGTTATGTAGTTTTGGTTTACACGGATAATCTTCATTTTTTTGGTAACTGTGTTTATGGGTTAATGGCTGGGTTTCTTCATTCATGGTAGTGTTAACTATGTTTACGTATATCAACATTGAACTGGGTTTTGTAAGTTTGTTCGGCTGAACTGGGTTTCTTCTTTTGATTTGTGTTATGGTTGAACTGGGTCTAATACCTCTCACAGGTCTGAGTTTATGATACAGACTGAGTTTTTATTTTTCCATAGGTCTGAGTTTAGCTTACATGGACAAATGTTCGAGTTTTCTAAATGTTTACACGAACTGAGTTTTCTAAATGTTTACAGGTCTGAGTTTAGCTTACACGGACTGAGTTTAGTAGAGTAGAATTTCGTTTTCTTTTGTACTGGGTTTTGTTTTGGACTATGTTTATGTTTACACGAACTCATTTTACCGTGTTTGAGTTTTCTGCTAATATGGATTATTGCCTTGGTAGGTCTGTGTCATTCAACCTCCCAAAACGCAGTCTGCCTCATTCACCTCCCAAAACGCAGTTAATTATGAATAAATAAATAAAACTTTTATTTTTAGGGACTTTGTAAATATAGGATCTATTGTAATATGTATTTTGAAAATAGGACAACAAATATTTTATTTATAGTTTTAGTCCCTATTTTTTAATAAAGCCGCTGGCGCTGACTCATATTCATAGAACGCCAACCAATCACAGAATGCCACGTGTCCCTTTAATTTGAAAATATGGAGTAAAAATAGAAACGAAATGTTTATTGTCCTATATCCATGATCAATATTATTTTAAGTCCTAAAAGTATATAATCTATTTTTTTTAGGGGCTTTGTAAATTTATGACCTATTGTAATATGTATTTTGGAAATAGGACACCAAATATTTTATTTATAGTTTTAGTCCCTATTTTTGAATAAAACTGCTAGCGTGGACCCATATTCATAAAACGTCAACCAATCAAAGCATGCCACGTGTCCCTTTAATTTGAAAATAGGTACTAAAAATGGAAACGAAATGTTTGTTGTCCTATATCCATAATCAATATTATTTTAAGTCCTAAAAGTACATAATCTATTATTTTTATATATTTTTAAACGGTTTTAATAAATACATAGTTTCTCCCTCAAAAACGCAGTTACTGATATGTAACTGATGTGGGTTTATGTGTTTCTTTCGTAACTGCATTTACGATATTAACTATGTTTCATAACTATGTTTCTCCTTCAAAACATGCAGTTATAAAATCTATTGGTTTACACGTTTACGTGTTTATTGTTTAGGTGTTTATTAACTATGGATTTTTGTAGCTGATATTGTGCTTCTTTTGAGTTTACACCATTATTAATCTACTTGACACAATCTCTTATAACTGGGTCTTCTTTTGAGTTTACACGTTGTACATGATATCGGGCCTTATATTATGTACAAAATCTTTTGTTGTACACGTTGGCCCTTAAATATTTTTTAATACACGTTTAGTCAAAAGCTTTTTATTTTAAACCAAAAAGTTCCTCACCGCGTAAAAGGGACTTTTTGGAACAAAATAAAAAGACTTGGACTAAATTTGTATTAAAAAGTGTATGAAGAACTTTTTTGTAATTGATCTTTATTATTATTATTATTATTATTAATGTATAGTCCCCGACATGCATACATATTTTTTTAAAAAGACACTAAGTTTTGGCTTATCCTATTTAGTCTCTTCAACACTCATTACCTAATACCTTCTTATTTTTAAAGGTCTGTGTTTGTGTATTTTATAAAAAAACATTAATTTTTTTACATGTTTGGTGTTTGTATACCTGTTTGGTTATTATACACTAAGTTTTGGCTTATCCTATTTTGTTGTTATTATGTTAGTTTTCCCCGATTACAGTTGTGATTTTTCTAAAGAAGTTTAATTCGTTTAGGTATTTGTTTGATGAATTAGAACATTTCGATTATCGTACGATTTGTTGTTACCCTTTAACTAGAGTGGATAGTCCAATATACAAAGGAGACTATGTCCATTTTTTTAGAATTGACACTTTGTTAATTTGAATATTGAACGTAATATTAGAACATTTCGAATATTGAACGTTGTTGGAGTATTTGTTATTTTTTAAGTAAGGTGGTTAGTCATACAAACAAATGAGATTATGACCATTTTTTTTAAATTATATTTTGTTTTTTTGACAAACGAAATTTTTGCCTTCTTGCAATTACATACTATGAATTTTTTTCCCATTTTACAATTTTCAGCATGCCTTCAGGCACGGGAATACTCTAGTGTGTGTGTGTGTGTGTGTGTATATATATATATATATATATATATATATATATATATATATATAGAGAGAGAGAGAGAGAGAGAGAGAGAGGCAGGCTCATGTGCACACTAAGTTTGCACATTACCTTTTTAAAGTAGTAAAAAAAGTTTTTTTGAGTTGATTTTTTTTGTGTGATATTTAAACATTTCAAGGAACCCATATAAAAAAAATCAGCTCAAAAAAACTTTTTTTGCTAGTTTTAAAAAATCGGTCAAACTTTCTATGCTTTTAAGCCCTTTAAAAACTGCAAAAGTTTGACCGATTTTTTAAAAATAGCTAAAAAAGTTTTTTTGAGCTAATTTTTTTTATGTGAGTCCGTTGAAATGTTAAAATATCACATAAAAAAATTGGTGTGCGCCAGCACTCAAAAATATTTTTTTTACTACTTTAAAAACTTAATGTGCAAACTTAGTGTGAACAAGAGTCTGCCTCTCTCTCTCTCTCTCTCTCTCTCTCTCTCTCTCTCTCTCTCTCTCTATATATATATATATATATATATATATATATATATATATATATATATATATATATATATATATATATATGAGTTTTATTCTCAGGTGAATGCGGTATGTTTTCTGTGACCCGAGCGATTCACAGTATTTGGATTAGCGCTAGATTCACATATGAGACGAGTTTAGTGATTGTATCAATAACATTATTATATGTATGTATTTCATGTTGTTTAGAGAGTGGAGACAATGAGTATATTTTATCGAGATTACTCATTTTGGTGATGTGTTTTAGTGAGAGTATATTTTGATATAAAAACATTATTAAACCTAGATCCTGGACCGACAGATCTCAATAACTGACAGAGTTGCATAGTAGTGTGTCAGTAGGGTTCCTTATTTGGATTTCTCTTTACGATACCTCCCACGCACGAAAGCAGCAAATGTCGGGAGTTGGGAGATGTTAGACCTTAGGACATTTTGGATTATTGTTCTTAATATAATTAAATGGATAAATTTGTTGGAGTTCGGTGTATCTCTTCGATGAGGTGAGCTTAGGTACATGTATACATTATGGTATATTATGAATTAAACTTTTCTATATGTTGTCTGGTAATATTTGATCTCGATGAGTGGGGACGTTTACTGATGTAATTCAGGGTATGTTGGATTTTCTTGAGCAGAGATATAGCTCGTGATTTATTTACGGTAAGAAACTAGTGATAGTGAGAGCTCCGTGATATACGTAGTCTTGTATAACACATAGTGGACAAGTATATGATTGTGTCAAGAGACAGGAGTTTGAGGGTACATGCTACGGACTGAGGGCCTAACGAATTTCGATGTTCTAACAATGCTAGGTAGTAGTGTATCGGGGGGGGGGGGGGGGTTCTTTTTTAAATTTCTCTTTACAAGACATTTCACGCATGAAACTTAGCACATCATTAGAAGTGGGGATATGTTTGGTCTTTAGTCCATGAGTCTGGTACCTCGGTTATTATACAAGTATCTAGTTATAACTGTAAGTTTAAAGTTATACTCCGATATAAGGCCAGTAGAGCCGGTAGTGCCATGAGAGAGCGCTAAAAAATTTTCTTCTTTTCTCCGCAAGTTGAAAGGTGGAACGATATTAATTAGAATTAAAATTTGAATTTATGGGGTGATTGAGAATACCCAAGTATGATAGTCACGTTGTGAATGCGAGGGCAATAGGATTTTGTGTATTACGTGTGAAACATATGTGATGTTTACATTAATATGTATATATTATAGGGTGTGTAAGTGCCATGGTTAGCTGCTTTTAAAATCGTATGAGATAAGAGGGAGGAGGAATAAATGTGTGGAATGTATGTCTGTGTGGAAGTCAAATAAGTTAGACTCGTTTAAGGGATTGAATGTCGTGTGAGAATGACGATAATCCAAGTATATGTGTTCAATGAGAGTTGGCACACCTAAAACGGGTTGAAAGGCTGTGGGATGCCATTTAAAAGGATATCTATTGAGAAGAGGGAAAAGCATAATTATTGTGGGAAAGTAGAGTGGAGTCTTACTCAGTTGAATTTGAGAGTGACTTGCGCATAAATATAATGGTGATGTCAAAAAGGTATGAAGAGCCCAGAAGTGCACATTGTGGCGAAAAGTGCACGGGTCGAAACTCTTGGTATACCCCCGGGAAGAAGGGGAGTATAAATAACACTTACCGTGAGACGTTATAAGTGGAAGTTGGGGTTTGGAGAGACATAGTGAGACTGTGTCCGAGCGCACCACTTGCAAATGAAGATAGGTTGGTTCGAGATGGCTAACCAGAACTTTTGTATCAAGCCGACAATTTCAGTGACGGAATGGGCAGACAGGCTAGTAAAGGAAGAGTGGACCAGTGCAAGGTGCTTCCCAATACGGTTGTAAATCAGGATGAGATCCTTGAACCCCACCTTCAATGGGAATTTTCGGGAAGCAGTGGAAATGACATTTTGTTTTGGGCAACTCGTGTTATATATGGCCCGATGCGTAGATGGGAGGTGACTGATGACTAGTAAAATGGTATGAACGCGATTTTGGAGTCATTGCGGTTAGTTTATTTTCACAACTGACATAGCCTGTAATTGAAGGAAAGCATGGTACGGAAATTGGGAAGAGAAATTACCGATTGGTAGAGTTATTTATAGTCACTCGTACATGTTTGATGTGGACAAGGTGCTTATTAAGATTTGGGTGAGAAATCCAGGTCACTCTCCCTTTGGTTGTTTAGAGGTGAGCGAAAAAATAGATTTTTGGATCGGGCATGATCTAGAATCCGTTGTTGAGAAGGGTATTAACCACATACTGTTTGGGAAGACTTTAGAGCACCGTAAGAGTTACGTCGCCATGAACCAAGATTTGGAGGATTGATAGGAATGGTCTGATGTCCTTGTGGTTTCTCTCAGGGTGGGAGATTTGTGTTGGGATGGACACGGGAAGCTGTCACTTACTGATGTACGACCTTCCCATAAAATTGAGGCAATTGAGCCAATGACATATAGGTTTATCTTATTTGGATGTCATTGGTAGAGCACGATGTTTGATGTGCCATTATTGAAGTCAGAGTTCATTATTGATGGAGGGTATCGATATGAAGAGAATCGAACAAGTTTGTTATAAAGTTGGGGATATAGTGATTGAGCCTTACTTTGAGGTTGGTTTGAATACTGGAGGATGTGGTGTTATAAGATCCTCAGTCTTAATAGCGGTTGTATCTGAATTTTGAGGATGAAATTCTGTTGTAAGGGAGGGAAGAATGCAATACCCTGTACTTTTATGGGTAATTAAATTACATGAGTAGGTGTAATTTAATAATTTGAGAATTTAAAGTATATAAGATGGACTGATTATATTTCATGTCGCAAGTGAATAACATATTATTTTATGTGGAAAACACATGTGGAGATGTGTTGGGTTAAGATGTGAATTTTTGAAAAGTGACTCGGATGGAGATTTCAAGTGCACGATTGGTCTCGGAGGGGTCGAGATGGTTAGAATAGAGTACCCTGATGTAGTGTTTGGGTTTCGAAGACTTTTTGGATCATTAGGGACTCGCATTTCTGTATATGAGTCAATTTTGGGTTTAATAAGGGATAAACCCTTATTTCTCTCTTATAAGAGCACGGGAGAAAGAAAGAAGAAAGGGAAAGGAAATAAAAGAAATAAAAGAAGGAAGAAGAGAAAGAAGAAGAATAGAGGAGCTCGGGCCAACTCCGACGGATTCCCGTCACGAGATCGTCGGCTTTATCCAACCAGGCAAATGTTTAACTTGCTTTAACTATTAAGTGTGCTTATTTTTCATATCATAATTGGTGAGAATATTATGAATTTTGGGTTTGGGATTCTTGGATAAAAAATGGGTTCTTGAGAATTGATTTCATATAAATTGTTGTGATATAAAATCTATATGAAATCTAGACTAAAATCCATGTTAATGGTGTAAATTATAGTGAGAAATTAGAGGAGTTGCATAAATAAGAATTAGGGTTTAAATTCTTAGAAATGGATGAATTCCATCAAATAAAAGGTTTGTATTTATGGTAGATGTTTATATTAGTGGTTTCGGAGATTAGGAACCATAAGTTTTAGGATGGATAAGAGTTTGTGTAAATTTCGTCGAATGGAGAGAAATTCGATGACCGAACCGGTTCATTTTTAGAAGACAACGGATCGGTCCGGCCATTAACGGGTTCTGTTGAATTTTAGGAATCGGACCGGTTCGTTTTTCCTAGAAACTGGTTCAGTGAGGTTCTGTCAGATAATTAGAAAAGTTTTCTTGGCGATTGGAGATGAATTCCTTTTGGAGATAAATTTTAGGGGATCCTAAATAGAGTGTGAGGACCTCTAAAAGAGTAAAGGAGAGATGTATAAGTCTCGAATTAATGGAAAATATCCGGGGTTTAAATTTAGGAATGTTTGGGACGAACGACATTCGAGGAATTATTCGGTGGGTTCGTACATATATTTATACATGTAGAATATATATGAGAATTATATAGGGGTAAAATATATACATATGCCAAATATGTATGAGTATATCCTAATGCGAGTAGGATGATATAAGAATACTAGCTAGAGTGATAAGATACTATTCGAGAAGAATGAATGTGAGAATTATATCGTAAGTGAGAGTATACATATGGGATTAATATAAGTTGTGTATATAGTTATAAATTAATACAAATTGGTATCTTTAAATTTTAGGCTAATGCCAAGAGAGATAGGCATGGATAGCCAAATTGATATATATATATATATATATATATATATATGTGTGTGTGTGTGTGTGTGTGTGTGTGTGTGCGTGTGTGTGTGTGTGTGTGTGTGTGTGTGTGTGTGTGTGACTATATCTGAATGTGAATGATATATTTATGTGAAGCATACCCCCCCTCTAGTGCTATCATGGGAAGTTGTGCGATGTGAGTGAATCATCTAGCTTGAGGGGCAGGTGAGTATATTCCCCAGGTCATAGAGTCCATTATTTATTTGGGTGATTTATTAGGGGGTGAGACGAGGTGGGTATGTTTCGTTCTCATTCATGTTGAGGAACTATCACCGTTTCCCATACGTTTGAGATTTGGGTTTTCACAAGGGTGGAATGAGAGATTCCGACTGTTGGCTCCCGAATTTGGTAATGTGAGTTATGCCGTAGAAGATGATAGCACTATCGTAATTGTATCCATGAGTTTCGACTCTGAGGGATGGATTTACACTTACATTGTGTGTGATGTATAAGTATTGATATACTTGATGTGTATGGTATGTTTATATATATATATATATATGAGATGTGAAAGCATATATATGCATGGACAAAGATAAAGAGCGTAGTTTATATACACTAGAGGTGTATAGTATATTATATATATGAGATGAGAATATATGTATATATGGACTACGACAAGGAAAGGATTGTGAGTTAATTTATGATATCGGGGAGTGTAGAATCCAAAATATAAAATGTAAAATACGTACATTAATATAAGAATATTATATACGAAATAATAACCCTAAAATGATAGTGGTGTAATAACTAGTGAAGGTTATCCAAAATAAATGATTATATAAGAAGCGATAAATTATACGGTGTAAGCTGGGGCGAACGCTTTGAGCATTTTAGATACGAGGGATACTTGATAGTGCATAGATTTTGGAGTTTCGAGGTGCTAGTTAGGCTGGGTAGCTAACTAGGTTGTTTTAAAATACATGCATTAGGTTTGCACTATTAGATGAGATCTGAGGGGTATCTTATGTGAGTGCGACACCAATTTTAAATATGAAGAGTATCATATTTTACACATGAAAGTAAATTTAAGCACTTGCTAAAATATTTTTAAAACTTCGGGTTCTGACCCACATATATTATCTTTTTCTTCTTCTTTGTATACTTTTTAAGTGTCCAGACATAGGGACCCCTAGATGATTATCCCTTCGAGTCAGACGTCGCTTTCGCAGTTGTGGATGTTAGCAGGAAATTTTATAGACGCTTCTCTCCTTGTGATCTAGATAGGAGGTAATGCACTAATAATCGGGCAGGTTGACCAACTGATGTCATTTATTTTATTTATAGCGATTTATTTTTACATGCATTCGTCATGGTTGTATAAATTTTTTACTGAGAATTATCAGGTATTTATTTATTCTTTCCATTTCATTCTAAAATTCCTGTGTGAGTGGATTTTTAATTGTACTTTTAGTTTCAAAAGATTAGAAAGTTTAAAATTTTACGCCCTGCCTAATAGGTTATTAGTAATTAATTTGGTTTTTCAACAGTGATGCTGAGAATGAAACCACATGATATTCCTATTTAATTTGATATTGGACTGATCACCCTGTATTTTATTAGGCAGGGTGTCACAAAATATATATAACCCTCAAAAGAGGAATATCTCCACACTCGCATTGTTTAATAAGTCTCCACTTTTTATTTATCGATATTTTCAAGTTACTTATACTTATTCATTCAAGTCTAATCAAGAGTTGTCTTATCATGCTCAAATATCTGATAATTGAAATTCGTGGAATTTCCAAGACTCAAGATAATAGCCAAAATACTAAAATAAACTTAATAAACTTATTTTAACCTATAATGTGAGCCTAATAAAGTATAAGTTAAGGGTTTCTAATTGCAAAATATTTGGTTTATCAACCGTTAGATTAATGTGACCACCTCTATCGCTTCTTAATTCCTTAATATTTTTGTAAGGACATTATTTTATTATCCGTTATCAATAAAGTATGTCGTATACCGCTACAAACGTCGAAGAAGGTTCAAGATCACATATGCAACAAGACGAATCCGAATTTCAAGTTTTTTCAACATTCAAGCCTCCGTAACTTTGGTAAGGTTGTGTTTTAAGTACCTTAGCATTTCACTTAGAATATTGGGATAACTTTTATGAAAAAATTTCTATGTGTTGGATATGAGTTTTTCGTCAAAATATTTTTTTTAAGTGTTGAGGCGGTCTATTTTCTGACAAAACAAGAAATATTTTTTTTTTATTTCTCATTTGAGCCATAAATGACATCATTTGAGCAACATCCTTATGTCACGGGAAGTTGTTTGAATGACACGTGTCATCGTTCGAGAGACACTAATATCTCGTTCGAGCGATGCACCGCCTTAGATTTTTTATAAATTGATTTTTCTAACTTCGTCTTTGATCAAAAGAACTGCGAATTTTCAATAGACGAAACTGCTTTGGCAGAATACTTTGTCTTTTCACTTTTAGGGCTTTAATCCTTTTAATCCTTTTACTTTTCAATTCACAAAATCCCAATTACTTTGTGTGAATTGTTTTAGAACCCAAGAACACATCCATGTTGAATTTTCTCTTGTAGAGAAGATCTCTACTGTTGATCTAGGTGCTCTTGAGGGGAGTACTAGGCTGAAGAAGACCGACTGCGTGTCATAGGGAGTGATCGTGGGTATTCCTGGGCTGAATTGGAGCTGCGGTTCTGGATGACTCTAGGCTGCGGTCTATGTGAGTTTTTTGCAGTTAACTCATTACGGATTTCATTGTAATCATTGTAAGTATTATAGTGAAATAAAGATTATACCCGAACGGGATTTTTCTTTAAATCTGTGTGTCGGTAATTATTCTTTATTGGTTTGTTTTTTCCCACAAAATTTCATGTTTGATTTAAAATCGACTCCATTTAAATAAGTTTAAATTGGGAATTTGCGAATTTATTTAATTCGATATCAGACACGGCACACTCTTCACTTTTTACCGAGTTGATTCTCAACTCTATTCTTGTATTTTTTAAATACTTGAATTTCTTCATCTTTGCTCCACAATAGGGGAACCTAGTAATATCTAATGAAATCATCCAAAATATATAAATGCTAAATATAGGAATCCATTCTAAGTGAATTAATTTTATTAAAGTATTATAATTAACATGTCCTAGCATACCATGTCACACATTCATAGACTAAAGCATATAAGAAGAAGATATCACATTATTATTATTATTATTATTATTATTATTATTGTTGTTGTTGTTGTTGTTGTTGTTGTTGTTGTTGTTGTTGTTGTTGTTGTTGTTATTAATTTTTGGTACATAAGTAATGACGTTCATTTTGAACATTCCATCACACATATAATCCTTCCTTATATACATTCCATCTTTGGCGAGAATAAATTTATCTCCAAAAAAGACAAGCTTAAACCCTTTCCTGCTTAACACAGAGCCAGAAATAAGATTTTACAAATTTCGAAACAATTAAGTCCTCGATCCCCATTTATTTTTATTTTATGCTTCAAATGATTTTTAAAATATTATTCAATAACTGCAACAACTTGGAATATTTCCTTAAAACCATATTTTCACCATTTTTTTTCATGAAATATTAATTTAAGCTCTTGGACTTGACTTATAAATATCTTTGAGTCCGACATTTTAAATCTAAGAATCTACCAGCAACGAAGTTTTTCATGTCTGCATCCTCCAATTTGTACTTTTTATCCAAAGACTCTCATAGCAGCTTAGAGGCCATCAAAAATATATTTTTTGCAAATGAAATTATAGTGTTTCCATGCTTCTATAGTAGTCAAAGTTTTCTTATCCGTTTTGTTATATTTTATCACAGGAGCTTCCTCATTAATGAACTTTGAAATATTTATGGTTATTAAGTAAAACCAAATCTTTTATTGGCATCTAAAAAATCAGAATCCTTGAATTTTTTTTATTTCTCTCCACATGATATATAAGTAGAAGAAACAGTAGTAGGAATTTTAGATGATGATGTAGTCATTTTTTCTGTGAAATAGATTTAATAGAAGCCACTTATACAATATGAAGATGATAAATATTGTTGAATATAATTATAAACCAGAATTGACAAAAACTAAAATTTAATGAAATAGTTTTATAAAGTTTTATTGAAACAATTGTATTACTTTTGATTAAACTGTTTATGCTAATCTAATACAAAACTGTAAGATGTAAAATAATTATTGTTTTAATTGCAATAAAGTACCAGATTTGTAGAAAAATTATATAGTAAGAAATGAGTAAGCACATTTCAATTTCCGAAAATAGAAATCATTTTTTCTTAAGATTGGTGTTCCTTTTATATACAAAAAATCAGTAATATAAGTTCGTTATTTATTGAATAACTTAGAAGATTAAGGCCAAGTCAATCGTTAAACATTTTTCCATAAGACTAAATGGGAGTCTGTCTCCCAGGATAAAATGGACTTCAACAACCACATGAAGAAGTGAGATGTGGTGGTTCCACGAACCAACAGTGGTGATAAACTTTCTAACTTTTAAGGAGGACGAAGTTTGGAAATAAATAAATTGGTTCTATGCCGAAAAAATGGGGCAGGAGAGCTTGTATTTATAGCCTTGAAAGGGTGTCTTTTCCTAGAAACAAATATGATTGTCTGAAACAATCACAACCTTTCAACGCTCTATATTAAATCATGTTTTTAATTAATTACAATGTCGATTTTTTAATTAGCATAATTTATTAATTAATTAAACCTGATTCGGGTTGAAAAAAAATCAAAACTAGACCAAAAATTAATCTCAAAAGCCTTATTAAATTTTCCCCCAAAAGTTAATATTTACTCATGACTCAGACCTGGGCTGGGCTGGATGGCAGCAACGCACATGTGGGCTTTTGGTCCAAAGTCAAACCATACATCGAATAGGTACTTTGAGCCGTCACGTTTGACGCATAGGTCCCAACTAAAATTAGTCTCCTAGTTACCTCAATCAAGATAAAAGTTCAATTTTTAATACAACTTATCGAACAATACATACTTACTAATGAATTTATATAGCAACTAAATATTATGTGATAAATGATTGAGATTAATAATAATAGGACCTATTTATAGTATTCATCTATTAATGTCTTGAATTGCTCCTTAACTTCCTTCTCAATTATATTTTTGAAGATTTTTTACTACGAAGTTCAAATATACAATTGGGTATGAATACAAAGGCATCGATAAGAATTATCATGAACCCATCACGTATTTTTCGCAAACTATCCTTTTACAACCTTACAATAGAGGGACCCTCAAATTTCAGTTCACAAGTCCCCAACCTATTTAAGTACATCAAAATCATCATAAGACAACATATATATATATATATATATATATAGAGAGAGAGAGAGAGAGAGAGAGAGAGAGAGAGAGAGTAAATAACCAAAAAAATCATATTTATTCTTAGTTCAATGATAATACGATAAAGAAATGATTTGAGCCCCGAACAAATCCCCAAATAACAATAAGTATTGTACCTTATGGTATGGGTCCTAGCAGGACATACCACCTTATTGCTATTTGGGGTATGAGTTGGGGAATTTTTTAGGACTCGTAACATTTATCAATACAATAACACAAATTAATTTAAACTTAGCAATGAAGCTTTATAGTTAAGGTAATTTAAGACTATCAGTCAATTACATGTCACAGCCTATAACATGGTACCTCATATTAAATTGTAGTATTTAAAGACTTCTTGGAGAAGTCTCGACCAAGTGTGAGCTCTTTAAAGTCCTATCTAAAAAAATTAAGTTAACATTTATTCGTCAACGAACTTTCCATTCACTCATTCATGCAATAGTTATTGAAACTTTGTTGTTAGTCCACGAATGGTAAATGGTTGCTTGTAAGTTTTACTTACGGTAGCCAAATAAATTGTGATTGAGTTAATATTTTTTTAATTTTTTTATTTTTGAACAATTATCCATTGTCCATTCTTTAGATACACATTTAAGATATTAAAACTAGTGTATAGATTTTGTCCTTTACCCATCAATTGTCATATTACAATGCCATCGCTTTGGATTTCATTATTTTTATTTATAAAACATATTGTGTGTCCGTCCAAGTGGTCTTTGATATATCGTAATGATTCTTCCATGTTTAAGATCTTGAAGCTGACTTTTTTCCTCTTTGTCATCAATGATCACATTTAGTATGGTGGTAAAATGACATGAATGGCATAGCTTTTATTGGTTATGAAATTAAAATGATGAAATATTTTTCAAAATCTTTAGGCAAGCTTGCCGTCATTAAATGTCAAAGTATTTTTGTATATAGAAATATCTTTTCGAAAAGGCATTTGTGTCAAAGAACAAAACATTCGTTGCAACGAAGCTTTGCTTCACATGTCGCAAATAGATTGAGTTGTTTTGATAAAACAGTCTCTAACTGGGACATGGATTTGTGGATGGTCTGCTGTAGCGGATATTTTCATCAGCTCAATAAAGCACCTTCATTAGAAAGATGTGAGCTCTTTAAAGACCTATTTAAAGACTTTGCATCAGTGAAGTTAAACTTTGCGGACATGAAAATATTAGATTTTAGAATATTTTTGTAAGTACAAAGATTTTTTATAGATATTTTTTAACAAAAACCCTTTTGGCTAATGGGACATAATAACCCACGCTCTCTCTATTTCTTTGTCAAAGCATAGTGATAGCATCGGTTTGTGTGGATTAGCATTATGCAAGGATATGATATCATTACACTTTTTTTAAATCTACTTAATCGCCATTTTCTCTCTTTCTCAAATTAAAACAGAAAAAATTATCAATAGAGAAGATGAAGTTTTTAGTTATTTTTTCAAGAACTTAAAAACTTTTTGGAAAAGAAGACAATTTTATCCTTGTTCATCTCTTTTTATCCTTCTATTCTTTACACTTGATCAACTTTTAGAGGTAGATCAATAACAAATAGGAAGACGGAAATTTATAAGCCATTTTACCCTTTTTCTCATTCAAAATCCTTTTTCAAATTAAAACATTTATTCCTTTGGAGATCGTATGGTTCATTTTACAGGTTCATCAAGAGTGGAATAAAGAGGTACTTCATTTATAAAGAGAAACCGTTCAATTTGGTTTAATGGAAACATTGTTGATTAAGACACCGAATATGTCGAGATTCTCATCGATGTTATAAAGGTATCCAACTTGCTTAGATATTAGTTAAAAAAAATTGTGATATTTGAGTTAGTGCGAGAGGAGTGTAATCCTCATATTCCCTTTGTAAGTGTTTAACAAGTTTTAGTGAATGTCACATTAGCCCAAGGTTTTTTCTCGTTCCTAGGCATTTTCTCGTACATCCGGTGTTATTTACTGGTTTACTTTTGCATATGATTTATTGTTCGTATTCTTAATAAGATTAAAATATGGAGTGTATGATGATTCATTTGTAAATATTATCACATAAGCCTTTGAGGGCGTGCTCTTAATTTTATCACAATTAAAATTTGAAAAGCAAATTTCAATTTGTTGTATTATCCGTTTAGGCACACAAAACACACGCTCAATTGGCATCAGAGCTAGTCCTTTTTGTTAGGTTTAATCACTTTGAGGAAGATCTTGTTTTGAGTCTATTTGCAGAGTAGTGTTATGTATAGAGATATGGACATCTTTGAAGATGCATATCCATGCTCTATTATATATGTCATTTTGGATGGTGTTAAGCCAATTGATAAAATGATTGTCAATCAACAAGCTCTAGGGAAAATAATGTTTTAAACGTTGAAACTTTATCTTCTTGTGGATGTTCTAGAAATGAAACCATGTGAGAAGCAAGATTATCATCTATAACTTGCTTTCAATAAACTTTGTGCTGAAAATGCTAAGTCTAAAAACGTTTGTTAAAAGTTTCCTTAAAATTATGCTTATTGGAAAATACGAATGAGAAGTGCTTTAAAATCCATTGATGAGCGTGTCTGGTTAGCTGTTGAAAAATGTTGGACACTACCTGTCACACGAGAGGGTGAGGTCACTAGTTTTAAACCCGTTGAGTCATGGACTGAGACTAAACATAGGCTTGCACTATATAACTCTAACGATCTGCACATTATTTCCTCACATGTCACACCATAAATGTATAATAGGATCATGACTTGTGAAACATCGAAAGAAGATTGGGATACACTTTCACTCACTCACAATGGCACGATCACGGTTAGGGCATCTAAGTTGCAAAATCTCACTACACAGTTTGAGACGATTAAGATGCTAGAGAGTGAGACGTTTGATGAGTTTTACACTAGGGTGTCCATTATTGTAAATGCGGCGTTTAACCTAGGTGAGAGGATTCCCGATAATGAAGTGATGAAGAAAATTTTGAGATCATTACCGAGTAGGTTTGATGCAAAAGTGACCTTTATGAATTCCCCTAGTATGTTTAACTCGTCGAAACTAGAAGAGATCGTAGGAGACCTTCAAACCTATGAACTCGATATGTTTACCTCCAAGTAAGTGCCAAAGAAAGAAAATGGCATTGCTTCAAAATCCCTGAAGGAGGAAACTAAAGTTTCGAATGAGGATTTTGATTTCGACTTTAAGGATGTCGTCTTGTTGGCAAAAAAGTTCAAAAAGTTTCTTCAATTTCAAAAACAATCGACAGATACTAAAAAGTTTGAGAAATTTAAGAACTAGGGAGGCTCCACCCCTAAGGATAAGATCGAGAAACCTAAGAGAGATGAGTCTGATAGGTGTTTCAGGTGTGAGGGGTATGGTCACAAAATAGCTGAGTGCCCCACTAGACTTAAGAAAGAGGGTAAGAAACCGATAGCATACAACACCACCTTAAGTGATAGTGAATCGAAAGAGGGAGAGAGTTCTTCCATTGAGCGTAACTTTGTTGCGTTTATGGCATTTCATGTGAGCGACGACGATATATCTTCCCCCGAGGATACTCATGTGCATAACACTTTCGAGGCTGTTGAGAGTGCTTCCCGAGAGTGTGAGGGTAAGGAGAGCGAGGATGAGGAGATCGACGTAGGAGAGTTGAAAGTTTCATTTCGAGAGTTGTTTGAGGAGACGGTGAAGGTGAAAAAGGTTAACTCGAAATTGCAAGCTAAGTTTAATGAGCGTGCCATGGAAAATAATGATGTGTTAATTGAGGATCTTAGGGCACGGGAGAAGATAGAGTACGTCGATAAAGAGAGAGAAAGAGCCTTAAACGTTTGATCGAGGCTTTGAAAAAGGAGTTGCTAGAGTTTGAGGAGTCTAGGCGTCTACTTGAGTCTAGGATTAATGAGTTGGAGGAGAGTTTGAGAGACTCGTCTAGAGTTAAGTTTGACTTGGAGTTCAGGTTAGAGAAATTGGATAGGATGTTAGGCACTGTCTAAGTCAAGAGAGATAGGTTTGGTATAGGCTACAATGAGAGAGTTGTTCCCACCCCCAAAGCCAATACCAATCGTGTGAGAGAGCCAACTAGGAACGTGAGGAGAGGTCGACATTTTGGTGATCATTCCCACCATGTTTTTACTTGTTCCCATTGCGGTAGGAAAGGTCACCTTAGACATTTTTGCTATGACCTTAGGAATGCTCCTAGAAAGTTTAGGAATAAAGCCCCATGCGTTATGTTACACCTACTTGGATTAGAAAATCGGACTTAAAGGATTTATGACTAAAACTTCATGGTTCTCATTTGGTTGCACTTGATTCTTCTCATGCCAAACTTAAAGGACGATAGTGTTACCATGTTTTTCATATTTTAGTCTTTGCATTCATGATATATACTTTGCTAGTATTCGGACATGTTTATCATTTTGTATTATATTTTTCATTTATTGCATCTTATTTGAAAATATAAAAAGATTTTTATTTTTTGAAATTTTTTGAGAAAAATACAAAAAGATTTTGCTTTTATTTGAGTCATAATATTTTGACAAAGCCAAAAAGATTTTCGATTTTGTTTTTGTATTGTGAGTTAACATGTTTGATGTGGCATATTGGTCTGCTTGAACCCCCTTCCTTCCATTATCCATGTGGCTAAAACACTTGGTCATTATTATCGATGCTTATAATGATCTTAACCATTGTATTATGGGGTTGTTTCGAAGTTGATATGCATTTTGATTTGACTTTGTTTATATTACATGATTGCACACATGCACAAGTTTATATGGATGTTTGACTACTCTTGCATATTTGAGTTTGGTGAGACGCTCTTATCTCAATTTTGTCATCTATGTGTAAGTAGACTTAAGGAGGGAATGTGCATGTAATAACTGTTTACCGTGAGGATTAAATTAAAAAAATGATGAGTGTTCACGGGAAAGGGATGCGATAGTATAAAATTGACTTGTCGTGAAAGCCACCATTTAAAAGAGCCCAAAAAAATCATTAGGTAATAAAAAGAATTATATGCCAAAAATGGGCCAAATTAGTTTAGTTCATTCAAAAGAAAATATAATATATTTGAGGGAGTTTGGATGGATTAAAAACTTAAAAGGGTTTGCACAAAGAATCCTTTCGTTGAAAATCATGTTATGACGCTATTGTTTGTAGAATTGTTGAAATTTTGGATTCATGTGCATGATGTTTGCTTAGTTCATTAAACTCACACCTTAATTGTCACATATGACTATAATAAAGTTTGATGATAGATTGTTATCAATTAGAGCTTCTTGATCGTTTCGATGTGTTGGAATTGTGATTCATTTGTTGTAGCTCACTCCCATACATTCCATGTTTCATGTTTGAGCACATCGATACTATGTTAGCATGTTACTCATATTATTTTGTTTAGAGTTTTCTTAGTTTAGCTACTATTTTGCTACTGTTTCACAGTTTTGATCACTTTCCAGTGAGAATTTTCACAAAAAAATTTCACTGGGCAACACTGTTTAATATTCTGGAGAATCTGTGAAAGTTTGATGTTGTTGTTCTAATGACATCATGTTTCATTAGAGAGGCGTAGCTTGTTGTACAAGCGACGTCCCTGGCTCGTTCGAACGACCAGTTTGACTTTCTGGTCGACTTTTGTTTCAATACCCTATTGCACACTGCTCATATTTTGGTCCTGATATGCTTCTGGATATTATGTTTATGTAGTATTCTTTTAGAGATTTTATCTTTTATTGCATTGGTTTATTTAATCACACCTGCTTGGATTTGATATATTTTTTTTATGTGATTCACTATTTTCTAGCTACTGATTTGACATTGATTGATCATATTTAGCTGGTTGTTTCATGTTTATCTAGCTATTCTTTAAGTTAATTTAATCAAATTGGATCATATTATGCTAGATTTTTTTATCTTATCACCGGATTGTCTATTCAAGACAAAAAGGGGGAGAGATGTCTGTGATGTAGGGGGAGTTTTGTGAGTTTTTGGCATGTTGAACTTGATATCCTGATTTTTTTCCCCACAATTGCACATATTTGTACCATGTTTACACACAGTAGTTTCATATTTAGTCACATAACAAATTATTTTGATTTGAGTTTTCATATTGATTTATATCACTTGTTCCTCCATACTTCACTAGGTATTTATCTGTTTCATGTGTGTAGGTATGCTTAAAGAGATTTGAGATTTCAAGTCTACATCACATTCAGACATTCAGAGACAGTTCATGCTTACCGATCCATATTTTATAAGTCTCATCATGTATTGATAATGTAAATTTATTTTTGGGTTTTATGCGATGGGATTTAGGCGTCATACGGCTTGACCGCTCGACTTAGGCATTTCACTATTAGTTTTGTCCCGAAATAGTCAAAGGGGGAGATTTATAAGGACCAAATTTCCAATAGAGTCCATGTATAGTTTTGACTTATTCTGGAAAAAAAACATGTTTGAGTCATAGGTAGACTTTTATTGTCCGATCCTACACAAAATATGACATGTTGAAGATTAATTGAAGACGTTGCGGCAAAGCTTTAAGGAATTAATTAAATCGAAGTTTAATTGGTTCAAATTTCTAGTCTTTGGGTTTAATTGCATTCCGAGATCACTCAGGTATGAATGCATAATGTTAATGAAACTCAAAATTTAAGTTTTAAAAGTGTACGATATCGTTCGAACGTAAGTTGATGTCGTTAAATGACGTAGTATCTCACTCGAACGAGAAGACACCGCCTTAAAATAATTATAAATAATCATGTTCCAGTTTTCTTGAAGTGCATGTAGTACAAAAAATAGTTTACAATCTAGAGAGTTTTTTGCACAAAGTTTTTGAAGTCTTTTCACTATAAAGCATCCTTAGAGTTTACAAAGATCTGAGTTATCATTACCATATGTTTATGTGATCTTTATTGCACTAAGTTGGGTTTGTTCAACACATGAACATTGTTGGTTTTTCTATTGATAAACGAAGAAGGTTACTTTAGTGTTCAACGTCATAGATGACATAAGACCGTATCGATGGATACTGAGGCATTCGTGGAGGCGGTTGTTGTGGACAAGCATCGTAGAAGAAAGGTACTTTCTGCGTGGTCTCTGTAAAGATTGGTAGAAGATCAGAGGATTGTCAAGTCTCATGGGTAGATCGAGTCATTGTATAAGACTACCATCTGACTTTGTAAAACCATTGTCATAGTGATTGTCTGGCCTGGGCTGTCCGAGGTTTTTTCCCTGGGTTTTTCCTTGTGCATCGGCGTTGTGAGCATTTCTTTATTTTACTTACTTTAATCACTAGTTGCATGCTTAGGGTTAAACAAGATAAAATTTGGTTAAGTTAATTTGTGTCACATCTTGGTGTGGTTTGATAAAATTGAAAAGAGGTTTTCAAAAGAGCAAATTGATTTGTATTCATCCTTAACTTAATTCCGCTCAAGCAAAAGTTTTTTGTTTAAGTTAAATTCGGGACCTACACGTAGGAATCCCAAAGTCATTTTGTGACTCAAGTCCTTTCTTATCTATTTCATTTAGTTTGTTTTCATATATTATATTTTTTTACCCATGTAGTTGGTTTTGTTATGATTTTTACCTCTTAAGAGGTCTTATATAACGCATATTCATTCTTCCATAGTGATTTTATATTTTTAGGCTTCGCTCATATTATTTTTCAATTTACCCCTCCCTTTTATTACTATATTCACGTTTAGTTAGTATACCTCCTTATAAATATTCATCCTTATCATTTGCATGATGTGGGTATCATGACCTTCCTCCTCACACACATACACACACTTTGACATTTATGCATATTTCAACTTTTCACACACAACACATTTTACACATATACACATGTTCATGCATAGAGGAGAAGCATAATATTTCATAACCCTAGAGAGGATGGAAGGGTGGATGGGCATCTGGCACCTTCTCCCTCCGTAACATAGTCTTTGAGCCCATGTCTCAATTGGTTTTAAATCCATTAATAGTTTTTTATGATATCTATTAGAAGGTGGCTATATATTTTTCTCATTTTTAGTAAAATAAATTGGGAATATGATCTCTACACATGCACACACCTCACATCGCCGAAGACGACTATTTGTGTCATGTTAGTACATTCGTTTTGAGTGAACGTAGGAGCGCTTCCGCCTCATTTCGAGGCTAGGGATGGCCACAGTGGTGTTTGTGCTGGGGATAGGCTCTATTTAAATGGGATTTGTTTTTAAATCTCCTACATCATTTTATACATGTGTATATATAGTCTCACTTGTACATTTACTTTCTTATATTCTCACATGTTCCATATGCCATGCTCATATCATATCGCCCATGTATATTTCTCTCCATATCATGTACATACTTATCTCTTTGCCATATATATATACCACTTTTTCTATCACATGCTTCACTACACTTGTATATTCAAATGATCTTCTTCACTTGTCCATATTGACATGTTTTACTTCACTTCTATAGCAATTATTTTACTCCATTACACTTGTTTATATTTCCCTTTTACTTCACACTTAGTAGTTGTAAATGTTTCCCTTAGCAAGCATAGTAATTTGCATAAATAAACTAATTTAAACTCATAAATTTGCACACTACATTAGACGAGCATTGAGTATTGACCGTATATTTATCCTATGTAAGGGAGTCACTTTGTGATTGCCTGTTGATTCTGTGGGGCACGATTAACCTGAGAATTACTCTCCCATCCTCCAATGGACAAATACCCTTGATGTATATCGAATGGTTCCCCCCACATCATATCAGTTGAACGGATCTGGAACTCATTCACGTACGTCGAGTATATCAAATTCGCTTGATGATGCGATAAACAGCACCACCAGAATGGATCTGAGATCAATGTTCCCACAGATGGCGCCTATTACTCACACACACTCACAATGGACGTAGGCCAGATTGGCTGAACTACTTATATTCAGGTGTTCATCTTCTTCTCCTTACCTCCTTCTACATATACACTTATATTCTCTTGTGCTGCCAATGTTATCACTTGCTTGATCTTGTCAACACCTTATCTGGTGGTGTTGTTTACTGCATCATCATTTTGGCACCATCTGTGGGAACGAGAATATATATCTCTTCCTTTCCCAGCTTAACCTCACCGACGACTCTGGTGGTGAACCAGGCATCACCCTTCGTGTGAAGCTATTTCACCATTGAAAGAGGTCCTTTAAGGTATTAAGTTCGTCTTCTTCATAATCTCTTTAGCTTTAACATATGGCACCGGAGTTGCCACCACCTCCTCCACCATCTGGTGTAGGAGGACCCAGTTCCTGATAGGCACCACCCCAATCAGAAATGGCTAAGGTGGCGACAGCCTTGAGGTCCTTGGCTGCAATACAGCAAGCAATGAAGGAGCAATTTGCACAGCTCAGTCAAAATATGATGAGGCCACCTGGGGTCTCACTGGAGATGATAACTCCGATAGCTGTTCAACCCCATCCTGAAGCCAAGGGACCACCCCAGGCACCGCGAAAAGACCAACCTGCCCCTCAACGGAGGAGGGACGTTGCTGACCCTAGGAGTTTACGCCTGGGGAGGCAAGAAAACCCTTACCCTAAGGATAGGTATGACGATATGGAGGCAGAGGATGCTCTAAAAGACTACTAGGAGCCGTGTGAGGTTTTGAATAATACGGTACGTCCTATCTAGCAGAGCAGAGGTTGTGGGGGTAGAAGAGATGGGGGTGCCCAACAAAGAGGATCAACTTTTGATTTCTTGAGCAGAGGGTTAGCCTTTGAAAGGCTCGTCCCAGTTAATGACCTAAGGCAGAGGTTATACAGGTCTAGAAGTGTAGCAGGCTCACAAAGGGAAGATGGGGAACATCGGCCTCATCAAGGTCGACGCCAACATGGTCGAGACAGGGATCAAGAGGAGGTAAATAGCCGATGTTGTACAGCAGCTGGGGAACCCTCAGTTTACCCCTTGGAGGTGGTTGGGGATAACCTCGGCCAAGCTGACTTTACAAAGCCATGGAACGATTCCATTCAATGTCTTGAAGAGAATATCAGGGACCTCATCAAAAGTTGAGGCCCACTACAAAGAGGGTTCTCAGATGGCTCCCCATTTGTGGCAAAGATAGTGAACTTCCCAACCCCTGCCAAGTTTAAACCACCTACAGTGTCTCCCAAGTATGATAATAGTACCAACCCTGTGCATCATATTGCGATGTACCAGTCTGCGGAAGACATTTATACGATCCCAGATGAGATGAGGTGCTGGGCCTTCTCTGGGACTTTAATGGGAGTTGCACATATTTGGTTTACCTCTCTTCCGAAGAACTCTGTTGAGAACTTTAAGGGCTTGGCTTAACAGTTTATTCACAATTTCTGTTTTGGGGTAAGACCTCAGAAGAAGACCACTCATCTGCTGTACGTCAAGAAAGGAAAAAATGATAGCCTAAGAGACTACATTACTAGATTCAACAAAGAAAAATTGGAGGTTGAAGATTACGAAGAGAATATATCTATGACAGCCCTCATCGGAGGACTCCAGAAGTTGAAGTTGCTGTGGAAGCTTGCTGAAGACCCTCCCAAGTCCATGGCAGAGTTGTTAGCAACTACAGGAAGGGTCATGAACGCTGAAGAGGCTATGGCGGCAAAATATGAGGATGAGAATGAAAGCAGTAGTGGGAAATTCCAAAGGAAGAAAGATGGAAAAAAGAGGTGTGCAGACGACAAGTTTGCACACTATACTCCTCTAACGGTGAGCTGCGAACACATCCTCAATGAAATAAAAAATAATCGGTCCCTAAGATGATTGGAGAGCTGAAGGCTCCTTCATATAAGAGGAATAAGAATCTGTGGTGAGAGTTCCACCAAGACTACAGTCATATGACTGACAAGTGCTTAGTCTTGAAGGATGAGATTGAGAAGATGTTGAAGTCCGGAAAGCTCAGGAAGTATGTTGATGGTAAAGCTTCTAAGAAGGGAAGAGATGACCCTAAAAAGAAGAGAAACGACAGATGTCGGGAAGATTCCCCAGCAAGAAGAGATGAGGACTCAGATGATGATGATGAGGATGACCCTGACCTCCCATAAAAAGACAATAATGCCCCTGTGAAGAGGGTTGTGATGATATCCTTTGGTGTTAACACCATTTATGGAGGACTAGCAGGGGTGGCTCAGAAGTAGCCAACTGTAAAGCTCATGTGGCAGAGGCTAAGTCAGTGATTAAAGTGAGGTTGTGAATCTGGCGTCTTCAGAGGCTAAGCAGAAGAGAAAGAAGGTAGATATGGATACTCTTATAGTTGGGTTCTCTCGACTTAATTTCAAAGGTATCTTAGCTCCGCATGATGACCCTTTGGTAATCACTACAAGGGTACATGGATGTGAGGTGAAGAGAATCCTAGTCGATGGGGGAAGTTCAGCTGATGTAATGTTTTGGCCATGTTTCAAGAGCTTAGGCCTCAGCAGAGCTAGGATTATATCGTATCATCATCTGTTAATTGGATTTAGCGGTGAAAAGGTCCATCCATTGGGCATGTATGAGATGGATGTACGAATGGGAGACGAATGGCCTAAGAGGTTGACCCGAAAGATTAACTTTTTCATAATGGATGAGAATGTCTTCTCGGCCTACAACCTCATCATGGGACGAGTAGCACTAAATGAATTTGAGGCTGTGTCGTCAACGGTCCACCAAATGCTAAGATTCTCTATCCCCTATGGGGTAGGAGAAGTGCAAGGTAACCAGACCTCGGCACAAGAATGCTACTTCAACTCGGTGGAAGAGAGAGAGGCCCATAAGAGGCCAACAATCACATATAACATTAATACACTTGATATAAGGGATGGAATAAAATTAAAGAAGGGAGAGGCCATGGAAGAGGTAGAATCCATCGTCCTCAATGAGGACGAGCCGGAAAAACCGTCCAAATTGGCAAAGCCCTAAGACATGAAATCAAGGAAGAGCTGGTAAAGATTTTAAAGAAGAGGCAGAGTGTCTTTGCTTAGAGCCATGCAGATATGTCAGGCATTAACCCTGATATTATGTGTCACAAACTCAATGTGGCAGAAGATGCCAAGCCAATCAAGCAAAGACAAAGAGTTTACTCTAGGGAAAAGTACGATTTCATCAGGGAAGAGGTCAGAAAGATGGAAGAGGCCAAGTTCATCAGAGAGGTCATATACCCTGAGTGGTTATCTAACGCCATCATCGTGCCAAAGGCTAACGGGAAATGGAGGATGTGTGTAGATTTCACTGATTTGAACAAGTTTTGCCCAAAAGATAGCTTCCATTTGCCTCGAATTGATCAGATGGTAGATTCCATAGCAGGGCATGAACTTATGAGATTCATGGATCCGTATTCAGGGTATAACAATATTTTTATAGACCTAGAAGACTCAGAGAAGACAGCGTTCATAACCGACAAGGGTACCTATTACTACAAGGACATGCCCTTCGACTTGAAGAATGCAGGGCCACTTATCAACGTCTTATAAATAAGATGTTCGAGAGTAAGATTGGCAAGACCATTGAGGTATATGTGGATGACATGTTGACAAAGAGCTTGAAGGTGGGCACTCACGTGGCTGACCTAGAGAGGAATTTTGACACCATGGACTTATACATGATGAAGTTCAACACTGCCAAGTGTGTTTTCAAAGTAGGAGCGGGAAAGTTTCTTGGATTCATCATCAATCAAAGGGGAATATAGGCCAACCCCGAGAAGATCAAATATCTTCTTGAAATGAAGACACCGAGAACTATAAAAGACGTTCAGAGGCTATCTGGAAGAGTTGCTGCACTTAACAGGTTTGTCTCCAGAGCTACAGACAAGTGTCTTCCTTTTTTCAAAGTGCTTAGAAAGGCCTTTGAATGGGACGAGGAGTGTGACAAAGCCTTTAAGGAGCTCAAATACTACCTTGGATCCCCTCTACTCTTATCTCGGCCCATTGTGGGAGAGAAGTCGTATGTTTATCTGGCAGTCTTAGAGTCAGCTATAAGTGCAGCCATAGTATGGGAAGACAATGGAGTATAGAGGCCGGTATACTTCAATAGTAAGGCCCTCCAAGGGTCTGAACAGAACTACCCTCAAATGGAGAAGTTAATATATGCCCTGATACACGCTTCCAAGAAGATGAAGCCATACTTCCAAGCCCACTCTATGGTCATCCTCACTGATTCACCACTTAGACAGGTCCTTCACAAGCCCAAGAAGTTGGGCAGATTGATGACCTGGGCCATCGAGTTAGGTGAGTATGACATTGTTTATAAACTCAGGGTTGCCATTAAAGGGAAGGCTCTTGCAAACTTTGTAGTAGAATTCACCTGGGAAGAGGTGGAGATTGAGAATAGTCCAGAGATGGCAGATGAATCAGACAGTAACATTTTCCAAAGTCCATAAGAGGTTGTGTTTGGCAATGCTAGAAAAGGAATAGTTGAGAATGAGGAAGACAAGTACCTCTTCAAGTGAGGGACCCTATCAGAGGGAAACTTCTCTTCAGATGAAGACGTTTGGAACCTCTTCGTTGATGGATCGTTCTGTGAAAGTGGAAGTGGAGCAGGACTGATAGTGTCAGCATCTGATGGTACCGACATTGAATATGCACTTAGATTAAACTTCAAATCATCGAACAACGAGTTAGAGTATGAGGCCTTGATAGCAGACCTCTCATTGGCAAAAGCTCTTATTGTTGGCCAACTCCTAGTCTACAACGACTCAAGGTTGGTTTTTAACTAAATCCTGGGAGTATATGAGGCCAAGGATGAAAGGATGGCTAAATATCTGAAGAGGGTGAGAAAGATGCTAGGAAGCTTCACAGAAGTGAAGATGAAGAGGATATCCCTGTTAGACAATAGTCGTGCAGATGCACTAGCAAGGTTGGCCTCAGCAACAAGGACATGCATCAGAAGGACAGTACCAGTCAAGATCCTACTTAAATCGACCATAGAGGAAGAAGAGGTTGCCATACCTTGCCTCAACTTGAACCTCGGTGACTCATGGATGGACCCCCTTATCAGATGTATCAGACATGGAGAGCTGCCAGAATCAAAGTTAGAAAAGAGAAAGTTGTGGTACAGAGCTGCCAAGTTCTTAATAATAGGATATGTCCTGTAAAAAAAAGGATTCTGACTACCTTTCCTGAGATGTGTCCATCCTACAGAGGTCCCCCACATCCTATAGGATGTACACGAGGGTTCTTGCTCCAGTCACATAGGAGGAAGACCTTTAGCCGAGAGGATAATTACGCAGGGATACTGGTGGCCAATCTTGGCCAAAGATGCTACTGCCTACGTGAAAAGGTGTGATAAGTGCCGTAGATTCGCCACTATCCCTCATCAACCTATAACGTCAATCAGTTCTCCTTGGCCATTTGCAGTATGGGGGATTGACTTGGTGGGACCATTGCCAAGAGCTGCGAACAACTATCGATTTCTAATAGTAGCAATTGATTACTTATCCAAGTGGGTAGAGGATGAGCCCATGTTCACTATCACCGAGCAGAAGACCTTCCAGTTCATCTGGAAGAACATCATATGCACATACGGTCTCCCAAACACCCTCATCCCAGATAATGGAATGCAGTTCAAGAATGCTTCCTTGGAGAAATACTACGAGAGAGTCGGGGTCAAGAAGTTCTTCTCTTCTCCTCATCGACCTCAGGCAAATGGTCAGATTGAAGTCACGAACTGAACAATCCTTAATGGGATTAAGAAGAGGCTGGAAGAAGCCAAGGGGAGATGGACATAAGAGGTTTATGCAGTGTTATGGGCCTATAGAACAACGGCAAGGACACCAACAGGGGAGACCCTATTTATGCCAGCCCATGGCTCAGAAGCCGTCATATCTACAGAAGTAGGACTCCCCACTCACAGAGTTCAAACCTATGACCCCGAGAAGAATGGGGAAGAGACAAGACTCGACCTAGATTTGGTTGAGTAAAGAAAAGAAGATGTGGACATAAGACCGAAGACCTACCAGCAAAGAACTGCAAAATTCTACAACCAAATGGTGAAATCAAGACATATAGTTGTGGGAGACCTAGTCCTAAAAAAGACGTGGCAAAAGGAAAACAAGATCCACCCAAACTGGCATAATTTGGTGACCTGGTACTTACCGGCTAGAAAATCTTGAAGGGGGACCTTTTTCCAACCCTTGGAATGCTGACCACTTGAAGAAATATTATATATGATGTTGCAGTTATTTCTTTGTAATACATGTATCATTTTATGAAGAGGATATTAATGAAAAGAGAAGTTCCTGTGTCAATATTGTTTCATTATGATTAAACATCATTAATTTGGTGAAATAATGAGGTAAAACATCATATTATGGTGACCTCAGACCTTAAACATCATTACATTGGTGATAAATTATGGGGTAAAACATCATATGCTTGTGACCTCAGACCTTAAACATCATTAATTGTATGAAATTTAGAGGTAAAACATCATATTATGGTGACCTCAGACCTTAAACATCATTACCTTGGTGATAAACTATGAGGTGAAATATCATATTATGGCGACCTCAGACCTTTAACATCATTAATTTGGTAAAATTTATGAGGGTAAACATCATATTATGATGACCTCAGACCTTAAACATCATTAGTTGGTGAAATTATGAGGTTAACATCATACTGTGATGACCTCAGACCTTAAACATCATTAATTTGGTGAAAATTATGAGGTAAACATCATGATTTGGTGACCTCGAACCTTAAACATCATAATTTGGTGGCACAGTATGAGATTAACATCATCATTTTGATGACCTCAGACCTTAAACATCATAATTTGGTGGAAATTTATGAGGGTAAACATCATGATTTGGTGACTCCAGACCTTAAACATCATAATTTGGTGACACAGTATGAGGTTAACATCATAATTTGATGACCTCAGACCTTAGACATCATTAAATTGGTGACACGGTATGAGGTTAACATCATAATTTGGTGACCTCGGACCTTAAACATTATAATTTGGTGGCACAGTATGAGGTTAACATAATAATTTGATGACCTCAGACCTTAAACATCATAATTTGGTGGAAAGTTATGAGGGTAAACATCATGATTCGGTGACCTCAGACCTTAAACATCATAATTTGGTGGCAATTTATGAGGGTAAACATCATGATTTGGTAACCTTAGACCATAAACATCATAATTTGGTGAGACAGTATGAGGATTAACATCAGAATTTGATGACCTCAGACCTTAGACATCATTAAATTGGTGACATCGTATGAGGTTAACATCATAATATGGTGAACTCATACCTTAAACATCATTAATTTGGTGACACAATATGAGGTTAACATCATAATTTGATGACCTCGGACCTTAGACATCATAATTTGGTGGCAAGTTATGAATACTTCAAAACAACATGCAAAACATTCATTGAAAGAAGAAAAATCCTCTCAAGAAGATGGTATTGCATTAAGCAGTCAGATTTATAAATCTATAGTTTCTAAAGGGCCATCAGAATTCACCAAATTATAGACAGAAGCAAAAGTTATAAATTAAAAGCTTCACATAATCATATCTCAGTATCTGCAGCCGCAGTAGTGTCCTCTGGACCGACGTTAGTCACCTCGACACCATCTTTCGAAGGGTTAACATCTTCAGTCTCAGCGGCTTCTAAGGGAGCCGTCTCGACTGGAGCAGCAGCTTCCTCCTCAACCTCTTGCAAGGCCTGAGAAAATCGGGGGTAACCAAAGCCTAGACCAATGAAGTTTGAAACAGTCAGACTCCCTGACTCCTTTTCCTTGGAGGCGTCCCATTTACCAGTTTCCTTAATACCTCTTTCAAGGTATTCAAAGCCGAAGCTGATGAACTGATTAGAGACCTTGTAGTCGGCCAAGATCTTCTCTGAGGCATCCTCTAAGGTAGCTTTTATTGCAGCATCCACTTTCGTTTGAAGGACATCATCTTTATCCTTCAGGCCTGCTGTATGATCCTTCTTAAGTTTGGCTATATCCCTGTCCCTCTGCTTAACCTGATTGTCAGACTCGTTCAACGCTGTCTACAGACGTTCAACCTCTGCATTTAAAGAGGCTTGCACCTTCTGAGCTTCTTTTCTTTTCTCAATAAGGGGCATCTTCCTCAAGGTCCAGTCATCGAATTGGTACATGGACAGAATACCATGTAATGAAAAGTCAGATGCATGAGCTCAAGTTTTAAACTACTTCTAGGTCGAGGTAACACTAGGAAGAACAAAAAAGCAGAAGTTGGTACCTAAATTGACCTATGAAGGCTAAACTCGGCCAGCAAGGGGGTATCCAGGGAGCGTAGGAAATGCTTGTCTACGTCGGTCATTACAGAACCAATGGAAAACATTTCCTTCAGACCATGGCCTATTAAACTATTGCTGATCTTCAGCTGGTCGAGATGAGCAGCCAAAGCATCATTTGTTGAGATAGGAATGGCACGATCTCCCTTTTAGTTTTTACTCGGCCTCTGATCCTTCGATTCAGTTGTAGTCTTCCTCTTCTTTGTAACATAGGCCTTGGATGTGCCTATATTCTGCTTAAGAGGAGGAGGGTTTGCATTGTACCCAGCCTTTTTCACCAGCTTTACGATACTAGGGGAAAACATCTCCCACAAATCGTCAGAGATGTCTTCTGGGCGTTCTATAAAAAGAAGTATCTGAGTTAGTAAATCATAGGTATCAAAAGTTAGAGGTACAACTTATGGAAAAATAATACTTATGAAGCTCGGTCAGAGGACTTCCCCCCAAGCCAGTCTTAGAGAGATAGTAAGGGGTCATCAGATGTTCGTATTTTACCTGCCAACCATGTTCCCCTTGCTCTTGAAGATTCTTAACCTTCTAAAGGTTATCTTGGCTAAACCCAGGGTCGGCTTTAGAAGACACCTTTCCCCACCTCAGAGGTGTCCTCAGCTCCAACGATGAAGAGGTGGCACAAGGGCCAAATTCCCATGCTCCTAAGGCAAAGAAATATCGTGGTTTCCAGTTATGATTTGAAGTCCGGGTAACCAACATCATCTTTTTGTCTGACTTCCTAGCTAGTAAGTGGTAGTAGATGGGGTGGTTTTTAGCAGAGGATAGGACGTAGCAACCCGTGAAAACTCTAACAGGAAGGTCTAAGTGGTGGACTTCCTTCCAAAGGACAATGGCCCCAATCATCACCCTCCAGGCATTGGGGGATAATTGTGAAGGGTCTAGGTTGATATGGGACAATATGGATCTAATTGGAGGATGGATGGGGAGACGAAATCCCAACTTAAACATCTGCTCGTACACACAGATCTCCCCATCTCGGTCATCAAAGGCCCTCTTAACTCTCATAGGTCTCCTAAGATTAATGGAGGGACTTATTGAATAGAGGTGCCTAAAGGCTAAGAGGTCATACTCAGTGAGAGAGCTCTCTATCTCAGCTACCTCCGAGGTATCAATTTCACTCTCATAACCATCATCTTCGTCCATGGTAATATCGGCCTGGGCAGGTGAAGGGACACCATTAGGAAATCTCTGAGCGAACTCAGCCCTGGTGGTAACTGACAGGGGGATAACATCAATGGGTGGGGGAATATCCACACTCGTCCCCACAATCTCGACATCAGAAGAAGTCTGTGAGGTGTTAGCACCATTGTGGGATGAGGCACAACTTTAGACCTCGTCCTAATCAGGGACCTGATCTTGCCTAATGGAATAATCCATAGCCTCTTGGAAAGAGTCTACAGACATAGGGTCTGAGGTAGATGACTCAGACTCAGACATGGGAGTGGGGTCTATGGGATCCTCTGCTGGCTCAGCAGGTTCGGCCGGTTCAGGGTATATTACCTTCAGAGGTGGAGGGAATATGGGCCTAACAGGAAAGGCCTCAGCCTTACGAGCTTCCTCTTGGGCTAGCTTTATCTGCCTAATTTTTTCAAAGGTCTTCTCTCTAAGAGAATAGAACTCTTCTATAAGCTTATACAAAGGCCTGAGCATAAGACAGACAACCTTAAACTTGAGACTCTAAAATACAACCAAACAACTCAATTTAAATCCATATCAAAGATTAAACCTGGATTTTGAAAGCCTTTTTTACCAAGAACACTCAAGAACACGCTCACTAGAAAATGCAAAGTACCACCGAAAAACCCTAAAACCCTCGCTAGAATGCCTAACTCCTAACCGAAAAAAGCAGAAATGGAAATATAAGGCTAAAAATGGAAGGGCAAGGTAAAAACGATACCTGATGGATTAGGAAATGAAGAATAAGAGGATTGAGAATAAAAAAATCCTTAAATAACAGCAACAATTGATCTTTTGAAGAGAGAGAAATCGCAGAGAGGACAGGCGGGAAAAATGGGAAAGAATGAAGAAGAAGGAGAAGAAAAAAGGTTTAAACCCTCAAATAATTTTGCATGCATCCCAAGGCCCATCATTGCCTTGGGAGCCCAAAATACAATCAGCATCATTACACATTATCAGGCATGCTACCCACTTCAGATGTTGACATATGTCAAGGAAATATTGGCACATAAGGAAATATAGCCTCGGACATGCATAGCCCTTAGTCATCTATTTACATAGGTAACTAAGGGCTAGGTGCTGATTGATATGCCCAAAGTTCACCTGCCACCTCAGAGACATTAACCTCGACATATATGACGGTCGAGGTAATAAGAGCTCAGGATTAACCATTTGTGATATTGTCCTTCATCAGGTCAGCCACTACCGACGTTACAAGAATCACCTCGATTGGGCATCAGTCGAGGTCTGCGTGACTCATGGGATTAGCTATCCATCAGGTCGGCCATATCCGACATTACAAATATCACCTGAGACAAGCAAAAGCCTCATAGGTTCAATCAACAAGCATCATGTCATCATCGGCCTTGGCTGACGTTACATCTCATACCCAAACTCGGCCAGACATCCTGGTCGAGGTCTTCATGGAACATTGATCTCAGATAAGGCAAGGTTAGTACTCCACCAACCTCGTACTCACCCAGGCCGAGGTAGGTACCAAGCGAAGACAGTCGAGTATTTACACGCATATGAACAACTTAGAACATGTGGACTAATCTGTTATAACTGAATCGTTCCCTCCACGTGAGGTAATATTGAGGTAATCATTACTTAGTTAACATCATCCAGGTGACATCCTTACACAAGTTGAATCTTCATGCACATGCTCATTTCATGTTTGGGGGGTACATTACACCCCTGAAGCCTCATATATAGAGGTCATCATCCACCTGGTAAAGGGATCGAGAATTACAACCCTAGCTAAAACTCTGTCAATTTACATAGTAGAGAGAGAAAGCTTGAGAGATTGTATCCATGGACATTAGTTCCTTCATTCAGTGATATTACTCACACACACTCACAGTGGACGTAGGCCAGATTGGCTGAACCACTTATATTTAGGTGTTCATCCTCTTCTCCTCACCTCCTTCTACATATACACTTATATTCTCCTGTACTGCCATTATTATCACTTGCTTGATCTTGTCAACACCTTATTTGGTGGTGATGTTTATCGCATCATCATCGCTCTCACACATACCATCACCGTAAGGTATATAGTAAGGCAATTCACGTACACGTGGGTATATAAAATGGATTCTCTATATGTACCGATAAATGATTTCCCTAATATGCAACAGGTATATCATGGAAATCGTGCCAAATAGGGGAACCCTCACATTAATGACCCATGCATAACCTTATAAATATGTCATCCATAAGACATTTATATCTAGATTTATGGTTTCAGCGTGAAACTCTCCTAAAATTTTGGGTCGTCCTACCGCACGCTTTTATCCCCTTTTGCCTGTTTTTAAAACAAATCCATGTCCATGTGTCGTGAAATAAGTTAAATTTTGTCTTGCATTATGCATCCTATTTTCTCCCAAGTTCAGGTCTTGCCCAACATTTTGCTTTCACCCTAGGTGGGACGTAATAAAAGTAGAACCTAATAATAAAAACTACACTTAAAGATTTTTTTCCTTTTCCTCTTTTTCAAAAATACCAAAAACATTCTTTTTAAAAAATTAAGAAAAAACCTTTTTCTAAAAACAAACCATGTCCCTCTCAGGTGTGACCTCATTTCCCTTGCTTTTCCTCGCTCTCTACTAGTTGTGATCTGCCATCCAACTACCTCGGAGTTCTACTTCATCTTCTTTCTCACCAGATTTAGAAGGAAGATAATATTTTTACTCTTGCTACCTCACGGATAACCCTAATCAAGAGGTCAATGTTCAATCATATTTGATGACCATGCTAGCTTAACTCAGTGCTAAGATCGATAACCTACAACGAAATGTTAACGAGTTACAGAGGAACAAGGCTCAAACCCCATAAATCACCGATCTAGTAGCCTTGAAAAAACAGAATTAGGCTTTCTCCTATATACGGGTTAAGGAATTACCAAGCCTATATGGGTATCCAAATAATACCAACATGCTCAGTACATCATAATGCCTCCGCGTGTCCCTCATGTCAATGGGCCTCCACTTTCTCATCTGCTTATGATAAATCTTCCTCAACCGGGGACTAACTTGCTTATGTATGTTCTAGTAGATCCTAAAGAAAAAGAACTCAGTAGGATGAAAAAATATGCAAGGATGCTCTCTCACAGGTTTAACCAGGTGAAACTCTCAGGGAATTACGTGGATTATACCCATATGTCTCCCTATGCTAAAACTCGTCTTCCTTAGAAATTCAAAATATAAGATATTATGAAATTCAGAGGAAGTGGGGCTCCCATATTGAACCTACGCAACTATTATAAAACCATGAGTCTTCTAAGCTCTAAATAATAATCAATGGCCCAAATGTTTCAACAAACCCTAAAAGAAATATACCTATGTTGGTTTCTAACTCTACAAGATTCCTAAATCCAAATTTGGGATACTGCCCGAGAATTCATAGCTCGATAAAAGTACAATAACGAGTTAAAAGTGACCCATCGTGACCTTGAGTTTCTCAAATAAGGACTGAGATAATCCATTAATAACCTTATAGTCAGATAGAGAGAGAAATTTATAACCATGACTAATTGTCTATCAAAGGAAGACAAGTCAGCATCATGAAAAAAGAAATTTCTACCACATATTAGGAACAACAAGGGTAGTTAATATTATCCTGATTTCAGAGCTCTTCGAAAGGATAAGTAAAAATGAAAGAGAATGCCACCACTCAAAATGTGAGAGTATATTCAAAGACAAAGAAATCAACAAATTATTTGAGTCCCCAAAAGTTTGAGAATCCAATAGCTACCATAAAAAAACATATCATCTAATCCAAACCCTTCATGGGCACCAAAGCTCTCCATACTGCCATCAAAAGAGATTATACAAACCTCCATACTCCCCTATTTAAAGTATATCATATCTCCCACAATCTTATAAAGACATTATATCCTCATTCATTACCCGATCATCTTCCTAGATACTTCAATTACAACACCTACTACTATATCTATCAGAACATTGGCCATACCATTTGTTAGTGTCATCATCTCAAGAAAATTATACAAGGGATCATTGACAAAGGCATGATTTCCCTCCTTGCGGGATTAATCTAAACACCACCCAAAATCCTTTACCTCCACACGAAGTTGGATTGAATGCTATATTACTTGATAAAGACTCAGAATGACTCAGATTTGGATCTCTAAACGAAGGTCAAACCCATAAATAATCATGTTCCCTCTGACACTTCCTTAAATCCCATTTAAACATGCACAACCAATCTACTTCACCCTTAAACTACTTATGATCGAGTGTTACCCTAACGAAAAGAACTTGCATAGTCGTTCGAACATAGTCAGATACACAAAGCACGGATTTTTTAAACATCTTAAAAGAATTGAAAGATTTTGGAATGAGATTTTTGCTGAGATTGAATCTTGAAGAAGAAGAAGAAGAAGAAGAAGAAGAAGAAGAAGAAGAAGAAGAAGAATGTGCAAAAATAAGTGATTTATACATGGAATCTCAGAAATGGTCCTATCAATCCCATGACTGGTTTGTGTCTTTCGAAAAATTAAACCTAAATAGCATAGCTTGAGTGCTAATAGAGGAAAGTTTCAAGAAATGAAGAATTTGTGAAACTCCTAATCTTATTATTGCAATGAAACTCGGTAGGAGAAGATAAATATATATAGGGCTTGGGGGTGTAGTGTATCCCCCAAGCATGCATTGAGCATGTATATGATGATCTAGCCAATCTCTTGTTGACACCTGGCTGTGCCACATATAGATAATGATGACATAGTATTCCCACATATAGGACATTATTCGGTTGTGTAGTACATGGTTATTTGGGGTGTCCTATTTATGAAGATGAGACTTAATCCCTTCATCTATCCTTTAGCTAAAAAATGTATACCATTGCCATAGAAGGTCTTTACCCCCGTCTCATAGTTTTAAATTTGAGAAATGTGCCAATTTTTTATTGGGCAGAAATTGAACATAGGCTACCACCGAGACAACTTTCAGGTTCAGAAATTAAAAGTAAATCTTCTGAATGTGGCCCTGATATGCGAGGTAGGAATCCCAAATTTAAGAATGTCAAGCATAAGAAGACCCCAACTGTGAATGAAACTGAGATAAGAAAGGCATGGTCTAGGAGGTCAATTTTATTTGACTTGCCTTATTGGAAGAATAACCTGGTGCGCTATGTAGATGGCCCTAATATTAGGATTTACCTGGTACTGCTGATCTTATTCTATACCATATTATACTTTCTTGTTTAAATTTGGATTTTGTTTAGATTGCTTGTGATATGGTTGATTTCATACTTAATGATTGGTTAAGTTTATTGCACTAACATGATCGTACTTTACACAAATTCTAAATGCAGGGTTATCGAAATGGAAGACGGGGGATAGGCAATGGTTCTTCTTTAGCCCTAGAGATTGAAAGTATCCATATAGCGCAAGGTCAAAAAGAGCAACCATGCATGGGTATTGGAAGTCAACTGGAAATGATCGTACAATTACTTATAATTCTCGTTCAGTTGGGGTGTGAAAAAGCCTAGTTTTCTACAAAGGTCGTGCTCGTTCTGGTGAACGCACGAATTGGGTGATGCACGAGTATACCCTGCACGAAGAGGAGCTTAAAAGATGTCAGTCTGTGAAGGATTATTATGCACTGTATAGGGTCTTCAAGAAGAGTGGGCCAGGCCCTAAAATTGACGAGCAGTATGGTGCACCTTTTAAAGAAGAGGACTGGGCCGACGATGAGTTCACGGTAGATTTTAATTGCCTTATTAATGAGAATTCTTTCAAGGAGGTTAGTGGGTCTGCTTGTGTTGACAATCCCAGAATTGATGCTCAACAGCCATCTACATTAAATGGTCTTGAGGAGTTCATGAACCTCATTGCAGATGAGCCCGCCCTTGTTCCCCCACTTGTTGTTGATTATGATTATTATGCCCTAGACTAGCTCGTTCCAGAGGATGAAACCCTTCTTCACGCTAAATAAAATAATAAGCAAGCATATGAAGATGGGGACTTTGCAGATCCCACAGGAGAATTTTAATGTCAATCCCTTGCCATCACATGTGGCGAACTTTATAGTTTCTTATGATGAGGAGGCTGAGTGGGAAGCAAGAGGACTGGATATTCAACGAGAAAATTTTGAGGATGCATTGGAGGACTGTACCAGGGGGATGGCCAACGTGGTCAAAGCTTATGATGAAGCTAATGCAAGGGATTTGGAAGACGTGTAAAACTTGGAAGGAGAAGAGATAGACCAAGGGTTGGAGTACCAGGCCATTTCGCAGTCACCCAAGTTTTCATGGTTCTTCGACTAAGTTGGGATGCCAAAGGAGAGCCGATTAGAGATAATGCAAGCGATTCTATACATTGCACGAAAGAACGCAGTTCCCCTTATCTCCTCTTTATTTCAACTTATGCGATTGTTCGTTGTCTGTTACTGGGGCTTTTCTCTTTTGTATTATCCATGGCGCTATTTCATAATAAGTCAATAGAAGAGTTTAGTAACGCATAAGTCACTCTCAACACTCACTTCAGCAAAAAGGTTATATGTTTTCTGCTCTTAGGGTTTTCACAAATGAGTGTTTAAAATTCTAGCCCCGTCCCTTTAAATATATATATGTGGAAGAGTTTTAAAACCAACCAAATTCGTCAAAAATAAGACTGTTGCGCACGTTTCCTGGGAGGGTCGATCGATCTACCCCCCCCCCTCCCCCCCCCCCCCCCGTCGATCGATCGATCACCCCGAAAAACTGACAATTTGCCCAAAAAATGCCATAAGGCAAAAATAGCACCCAACACTGTGAGGGTTGTGAATGTGGTACATAGGTTGAACGAACTTTATGGAACCCATATTGGAGTCCTGGAGTTGATGTTATATTACAAATGAGGTGCTGTTGGAAATAATACCTATTACCTGAAGACTAGGCATGCCAATAGGGCTCTAATCATAAATTTGTAAGTTTCTATTAAGGAGTATTAGTAGTATGGTGTAGTTGTTAACAACTGGCAACACACACCTATTCTTAGTGGAGAATCTTATACTAGTCCCCGATGTCCTCAATCAGGACGTGGCATAGGTTGTAATTCTATTGATTGTTATTTCCTCTTTTGTTATACATTTCTGATGTCTGTTGACTAACTTTGTTATTATTTTTTTATGAAGAGGAAAGTAAGAAGAGGTTCCCCAAGGAAAGGGAAATCAATATCAACAACCTTAAGTTCTCGTGGAGAAGAAACCATAAGATTGTGGAATAACATCCCATGGATGCTTTGTTGCTGTTGGAATATAAAAGTTCCATCACTTCCTTTGTTTCCTAACCTACACTTATTCTACCCCAAGTTGTTGTTAACCTTAAGGAGGATCTTGCACTAACTTCTTGAGCCACTAAGTCTGTTGGGGATGAATTTATCCAAGGGGGAACTTCTTCCTCATTTTAGTCTCTTGACCTTTATGATATTCCTCATTTTAGTCTCTTGATATTTACTGGTAAGAAGAAGTCTTTTGCCAGTAACAAGAGGCCTATTGCTGCTGATGAGACTCAAACTCAGTTGAAGAGGTTAAAGAGAGGTTTGCTTGATCCTCAAAAATAGGCCAAAAAAACTCAGCTAACCAACAAGAGTTGGCTACAAAGAAAAAGGCTGAGACCTGATTGTTCAAATAGTTACCTCCTACTCCTAGGGATTATTTTTCCTCTAATATTCACATTTATTAGTTTGGTATTAATATTATATATTTATATATTAATTGATATTGTCGTTAATATGAAACCAAAAAAATACCCAAGATTTCAAAGGGATTCGAACTTTGTAGTATCATTTGTTAACAACTATTGTAGATCAATATAAGAAAAAAAAACTTCAGACTTCAACTGCAAAAAAAAATTGCATTGCCTATTGCCAAGTCCATTTAAAAAGGGGCATAAAGACAAACCGAACTTGGAACACTTAGGCCTACATATCTTCATCAACTGTTTCTCTGCTTCTCTATCAAAGCCAACCCAACGACCACCACCAATCACCCCAGCGACCTCGACCCTGATGTTACCTTACATATGATTTTTGTATAGGCGTGTGTATGTATAAAACACTGCAATGATCTATCACTTTTGGCAAAGTTCACATTACCTGTTTGGTGAAATGTGGCAAAGAAGACACAAATTCATATGTAAACAGCATGATTAATTCTCTTCTCCTTTCATTCCACAATTGTTGAATTTGCATCATTTGTCTATTTTTAAGTGGCTTAGCAACTCCTTATTAAGTGCATTATCTCACTAATGTTCCAAAACAACTAAAAAATCAAGATTTTGGAATCTATAAACTAGACAACAAATTTACTTTATATTGTTCATGATGTTGTCTTATTTTTCTTAAAGCGAGAGTGTTATCGACAAACTTAACTGAACAATGTCTAAGCTTCTCCACTTCAGCCATCTTGGAGTAATCCACCATTTTGATGGTTTACTCGATAGCAAGCTACATAGCCGACACTCTCCCACAAGGCCCACTCAATTGCATGACAATTGAATTGCCTAATTTAATCTCATAAAAAAGAGATCGATTGATGGAGTAATTAGATATAAGCAAATAGGTTGTGCTTGCTTTCCAAGTCTCTTTCTTGACAAGTGATTTTAATTGGGTATCCACCATCCATTTTAATTGAGTTGGTTTGTAATTTTAATATTAATTTGGGGTGTACTTAGTCCCGTATCCAAACCATTTTTCCTCAACAACGGAAGATTTGTATTTTTAAGCATTTGAAGTCAGTGAGTATATAGATATTTCAAGGAATAACTAGATAACTACCACGGGATGGTGCGATGAATTTGGTAGCTTAGCCGATAAAAAAATATCCCAATAATGAAGCCATTGATATTCCTGCCTACTTTTTATGGGGTAATCTCTTTCGAATAACTCTTTTCTGAAATAAACGAAGTCTTTGGTATCCCTGAGGTGGATAAAGAAATGGGTTTCCTCTTTAATCCCTTATTAGTGAATCACATGAACTAATCTGGTCGATAATATAAAGATACAATTCTTCCTGTAGATAGTGAACCCAAAAACAAAGGAAATAGAGTTATTAAAGAGACACTAATTCCTGAATTGACTGTAGAAAAGAGAAAAACTCTTAAGAAACTAAAAAAGACCCAAGAAGAAATCGCCCTATAGGCATTACTGATGTCCTCTCAGGCCCACATAAATTCTCTCATCAAATAGCACATACAAATCAATATTCTTCCTTTTACCTCTCCTTATGACGCCATCCACATAGTTGGCACCTTAGCCGCCAAAAGACTCATCTCATTTGTCAATGAAGAAAGCCCAAGTTTGGTACCGACCATAATAATTATCTTAAAATCTCAACTGATGTTTATAGAAGACTGTTCCATTGGTATTAGTTGATAACGGTTTTGATTTTAATGTTTCTCTACTCTGAATGATCCGATGTTTATGGATGCAAGTTAGTGATCTAAATACCAAATCATCCACTGCATGTACCTATGACAATACTCACCAATAAATTATGGGATCAATTTTATTCACACTTAGTGTTGGTACAATTTTCCCTCAATTTGAATTTTAAGTTATCAACATCCGGACCTATTTCATTCAACTTCTTGGTCACCCATGGCTTTATAGTATTAAATGTGTTTCTTCCCCTCTCCATCGAAAGCTGAAGTTTTTCATAGAAATCCAAATCATTACAATTATTAGGTATGAAGACAATTTAGATGGTATAAACACCCACAATCCAGTCTTAGAGATCCAATATAGTACTAATGATATGTCTCTATTAGGTTTTAGTATTAACCCTCTCCTTCTCTTATTAGGGTATGATTTCAAAGAAAGGGGAGGCCTTAATCATAACATACAAAAAATGTCAATGTGATTCAAATGTTCAATAAGTTCCAATTCATGGTTGGAATGAGTCTCGACTTCAGACAACAAAGTACTGTTGAGCTGGTTGTTCTAAAATTACTTATCCACCGCACGGTCTGGGGTGCAAACCTTCCCCGGGCCAAACTCATGGCTCTCCATCAACCATTTAAGAACAATGTTCTAAAGAGAAAATAAGTTGACGCTAGATATTCTCTAAATGAATTCTTCATCAAAGTGAGGAAAGATTTCCCCTAAAACAGTTTCCTTGGCCCATGGTATAATGCAACTAAAAAAATGAAACCAGGAGTTGACATACTCTTTAAAGATAAAATAACTTGGATAGGGGGATATAAACATAAGGTGAAATTTTTGCCCAATAAAACCTTTGACTCGGTATCTTATGATGGCGAGAGCATCGAGAGCATCGATAATTATGCATCTTTTGGCCTCGATAAATTGGGGATGGATATTTTCATGCTTAGCATTGAATTTGAGTCATTTGACCCCACTGAGAGGATGTTTACTTTTGACCAGCCTATATGCAATTGGTTGACCATCTTGACAAGTTTGACCCTTCCAACTAATAGCCCTTCCATTTACCAACCTGAGACCGAACATTATCCTGTTTTTCCTTTTTCTTACGTTGATGTAAATGAGGCTCCTTTGAGGAAGTCCTCACTGTTATTTTCCAAGAAATAATATCAATGAAATAAATGTGAATTTTGAGTATCTTATTGTGACATATATTAATTGCATTGATTTTACTAATCAAACAATTGATTAAGATGATTTAATAAATGAAAAGTTCTTAACTGATCTCAATAAGGAAAAAATAAAACAACATAACTTTGTTCAAACTAATTATGAGGAAACTATTGTCATTAATCTTGGTTCTAGTAGAAATCCACGTGAGATTAGGATAGGACAAACCCTCATTTAGTCAGACCCATCATAATTCGAAGGGATTATGAAGGAGTTTATGGACATCTTTACATGATCTTATAATGACATGACTAACATAGATCTAGAAATCGTGTAACACAAGATCCGTAGATATCCTTAATGCAAGCTTATCAAGAAAAAGCTAAGCAAGATTCGACCCGAATTATCCCTCAAAGTGAAAGATGAGGTAATCAAATAATTAAACGTATGTTTTATTCATGCGATCGAGTATTCGACTTGGCTCACCAACATAAACCTTGTGGAAAAATTTGGAAGGAAAGTCTGCAATTGTGTCAATTATCGAGATTTTAACAAAGCTTCTCCAAAAGTTGACTATGCTCTACTCAACACCCATATGATCATTGAAAACACTTCGAACTAAGCTCTAGAGTTATTCATAGATGGATTTTTTGGGTATAATTAGATCACGATACACCTCGATCATAAAGAGAAAATTTATTTACAATCTAGTGGGGAACCTTTTGCTATATCATTATGACTTTCGATCTCAAGAATTTCAGTGATATATACCAAAGTGAAACCACCACTATCCTGTATGATCTCAACCACATGGAAGTAAAAGTCTATGTTGACAACATGTTCATCAAGTCTAAAACACGAGAGGGTCACATCTCTACTTTGAGGAAATTCTTTGAATGCTTGCGATAATACCAAATATTCCTCAATCTGTAAAAATGCATTTTCAGTGTCACCGAAGGGAAAATCATTGGCTTCATGGTCAGAAAAAAGGGAATTGAATTGATCTTTATAAACTCAAATAAATCCTCAAAATTCCACCACTTCGAACCGAAAAAAAGCACACACTTTCTTGGGATAATTGCAATACATCATAAGGATTTATTAGCTAGGTCACCTCCGGTTATGAGACTATATTTAAGATCCTTTGAAATGATTCAATAGAAGTTTGGAACGATTTGTGTCAAGATAACTTTGACAAAATCAAGCGGTACCTTACCTAACTATTGCTTCTCATGCCGCCATAACCTGACTTACATCTTCTCCAATACCTAATTATCACCAGTACTACTATTGGGGATATCCTAACCCAATACATGAAAGAGTTACACAAAGAGACAAAAATCTACTACATTAATTGAAAGTTGGCAGGATATGAAGTGAACTACACTACATTGGAAAAGGCATATGTCATCTTTGTTTGGGTCACTCAAAAACTATGTCACTATATGTTTGCATTGCCTATCAAATTAATATTCCGAATGGATCCCATGAAAAATATATTAGAGAATTTTTTTTTGCTAAACTGCATAGCTACTGCTAGCCTAACTTGACATTATCTACCTCATGCAAAAGGCCATCAAAGTAAGAGATAATTCTGATTACCTAGTGGATCACCCCGTAGAAGAAGTCGATGTACGGATCTCAAAAATCCCAGATGAATAAATTATTTTCGCTATCCCTAATGAACTACGATGGAAGATATTCTTTGTCGGAGTTTCCAATAACAAAGGATATGGCGTTAGGATACTCTTTCTCTCACCTGATGGCTCGCATACTCACATTGACATGAAATTAGACTTCCTTTGCACTAACTGCATGACTGAATATGAAGCATGTACTGTGGGTCTATAAATTTTTAGCAAAAATGGAATAAATACCTCTATGTATATGGAGATTCATCCTTCATCATAGGATAGGTCCTCCAAAAGTAGAAAGTCAATGAAGAATAACTCTCACCCTTTCATGTCATCTTGAAGACATTACACCAAAAGGGCCAAATTGTCACCTTTCAGCCGGCCAACCTTGTCATGGTCATTGATCGTGACAAAAGAACACGCATTTTTTATCACAGTAAGTCCGTGATAATATGTTGTCACGATCAAAGACCGTGATAAGTCCGTGATAAATACAGTTGTCACGGTCTTTAACCGTGATAACATTAGAAAGTTGTTACGGTCTTTGACCGTGATAGGTCCGTGACAACTTCCCCCGTAAAAAAACCTTCCCCCTCTTTTTTACCCACCGATTTGTTTACCCCCAAATTCTCTCTCTCTCTAAGGATCGACTATCTCTCTCTTTCTACTTTCAAGTCCATTTTTCCCCTCTCTATCTCTGTTATGTGTATGTGTGTGTATATGTATATGTTCATGTGTGTGCAGATGTGTGTGTGTGTGTGTGCAAGTGGGTGCATGTGTATGTGTGTGTAGGTGCGTGTGCATGTGGGTGTGTGTGCAGGTGGCGAAGGGGGGGGGGAGGGCGGGGGTAGTGTGGGGGGAAGGTATGTGTGTGTGTGTATAGGTGTGTGGGGGTGGGGGCAAGGGGTGTGTGTGTGTGTCTGTTATAATTACAAATTTATTAAATTATTGACATAAATTATAGAAAAATATATGCTCCTAATAGGTATTGATTTGACTACACAAACCTAATAGGTATTGTTAATATTGAAATTAATAGGTATTGTTTAGAAAAATATATGCTCCCAATAGGTATTGATTTGAATCTTATTGTTTAGAGAATAAAATTAATTTGACATTATAAAAGATGAAAAACAATGGCACAATCAGACAGCGAATTTAGGATGTGGTTATCACACAAGGTAATTATAATTAAAATGGTAATTATTAAATGTTACATTACAATAAAACGTTACAACTAACCTAATTAATTTATCTATATTCCTAGTTCTTAAAGACGGGTGGTGCGACATCAAGGCTTTCTCGTCTAGCCACTGGACCCTTGTTCATGGCACAAGAGTAAAAAAAGTATCAATTAAACGATTATGTATTCGGTGCAAGGGTGTACGAGGAAAGTACAAATGTACATAACTCAGGCATTTCATACAAGCCTCTTAGTTTCATTCGAGCAAGTACGAAAGATAAAAACCTTGTTGAAGCTGAAATGACTTACTATGTTGTAAATTGAAATATATTTGAATTGGACTATGCAAGCTTCAAAGAGGTTGTATTTTACTGTGATTGACTAAGAGTTGAGGATAAAAATGCTTGTGAAGTTGATCCTGGCACAAATTTGATCATGGTTGACTTGTCCAAGTTGAAGAGCAATGAACACGTGAGCAATGAGCCGTTTGTTTGTGCTTTTCAAAAGGTCAAGCAAGTGTTTTACTCGAATTATATCAACAACGAGTCGTGGTCAATCGTCCTACATGCGACAAAGCATCTAAACAGTAGTGTGGATGACTTGGTTGCTCCTATTGAATATTGACACGACTCAGAATGTGTCTCTAAGGTGTGTACTCTCTAGGCTCAAGTGCAAGCCTGTCGTTCAAGTAATAATCCGACAAGTCGGGTATCGATCCTCAGGGAAAAAGGACAACGGAGTTGTGACGACGGGATAAGAAAGAGGAATCCTAACGTTGACTCTAAGAAGAAAAGAAAAAAATTGATTTTGGGTTTTTGGGATTGATTAAACTAAATGCAATTATGAAACTATGATAAAATATGCAACTAACTAAATTATCTAGATTAAGAATGAAGGATTGAATTGAAACTTTTAACTAAATGATGAGAAAATAGGATGGGAATACAATCCCCCAACCCTAGTGTAGTGTAGTGATAACGTTGATCATAAATTTATCCGATTAATTCAAACCCGGAATTTAGTACTCCCAAGCATTATGTATACGAGGTTCAAGCCCGCGTCATACCTAATCTGAGGATGAGTAAATCGGTATCGCGGTAATTACATTCAAATTGTACTCTAAATCATCACGAGTACCCAGAGGCAAACGAGATATAAAGATCTACAATTCTTAAGAAATTACGCGATACGATTTAAATTAATCATTAAATTCAGCGGATCGACGTTATACACACGCACTAACACATCAGGTTGGGTTCATGCATCCCAACCTTGAAAAACCTAGCCGGACATGTTAAATGGACTAATGCATGAAATAATAACGTTGCATGTGTATGAGTTCATGATAAAACTAAATCTAAACATGTAAATACGTATTATGAATGCGAAAACAAGTTGAATCTAATGGGAAAACAAAGCATGCAAGAACAATAATAAGAAACAAGAATTTTGAATTAAAACTAGAAAAGCAAACCCGAAACAATGAATTCTTGAAGTAATTTTAGCCCTTGATGTTCCTAGATGTTCCTCCCTTTTCTTTCTATCAAAAACTCTCTAAAAATAGCCCTAAAGGCTGCTCCTAGGTTAATGCCTTCGTTCCCCACAAGTTTGGAGTGTTTAAAACCTATTAGGAGACTTGGAGACCAATCCAAATGAAAGACAAAATTCGCGTGTCAGGTACAGCGAACCGGTTCGCAGGTACAGCGAACCGGTTTGCATGTACCAGCCTGGTCTTGCTCTCAACACTTAGATTTTTTTCTGGTTTTTCTCTTCTTTTCTTGGATTTTTCTTCAACTTCAACTGAGCATAACTTTTCAACCGTAGCTCGGATTTGGGTGCCGTTTCTTCCAGTGTTCTCGTTGTTCCGAGCTATTCAACTTCCCAGAAGGCCCCACCTCCAGAATCGGGCTGTAAAATTACGAAAATGCCCTTGAACTTGCCTTCCTAGCCTTTCTTCTATGATTTTTCCGCAACTTCAAGGGGTCATAACTCTTTCATCGTAGCTCGGATTGAGGTGCCGTTTTTTCTGGTGTTCTTGTAATTGAAAGATCTTCAACTTTCTAGTTGGACCCACTTCCGGACTAAGGCTGAAAAATTACGAAAATGCCCTTGAACTTGCCTTCTTAGCTTTTCTTGCACTGTCTTGCTTCCTCTTTTGCACTGCTTGCATAATTAACCTGTAAAACCAATAAGAGAAGCACGAAACACGAAATACTCGCCAACGAAGGTTAGTAGCATAAATGTGAATCAAATCCATATCTGTTACATCACTTGGGTTCACAAAAGTACTGAAATTAGGGGGATAAATATACAATATTTATGCCCAATCAAACCCCCCTAACTTAGAACTTTGCGCGTCCCGAGCAATGTAAAAGAATGAAAGTAAGAGTTAAGGACACTTCAAGGACTTTATTGGGATAGAGTTCCACTTTCGCGGGCAAGCGATTGCATTTAGCATATGCAACAAGCCTTTAAACCTCTAGGTTACCCTAGTAGGACGAGTTGTGTCTCGTGAGGGTTTGCAGTGAATATACCCACAAAATTCGACTCAAAGAAAATTCAAAATACGCAAAAATTGTACAATTCAAACTTTTCCATAAAATAGTCATCATCAAGTCATATTTACAAGTCTCAAATCGTAGTGTGTGTGTGCGAAGCCGGAAATATAACCGCCAATTTTCATCGATTGATCATTACGTTACTTATCCGAAAATTCGTTTTGATTTCAATTTCTCACGGAATGCACTCACAAACGAATCTCTCGGATTATGGCTATTCTCTCGGCATGCGTGATATAAGGAGTAAATGTAATGGAAGCAAATACACGCATGCAATTAGAAAGACGGAAATTTTATGGTGAAGGGATCTCTTCAACGGATTACGGTTTTAAAAACGGGAACATCGCCTCTATTTCGCGCATTTAACCTCTTATATTATCTTTTGGTGTATTAACTCTCCACGCGGTACTCAATTTTCGCAATTTGGACTCGGTTAGGACTTTTTCGGGTTGTAGGGTGTATAGGGTAAAATGAAGGAGGTATGGAAGGTTGGAATTGGAAAAGTCATTCGTGATGTCCGTTTGTACATTTTCCGGGCTATTGCTCATTTTTTTCTTTTTTTCTTTTTTTCTTTGTTGCTATTTTTGTTGAGCATTCTTCTATATTTTTTTTTCTTGCCCCCTTTTTGTTGCACTTTTCGGACTTAAATTCTGAATTTTTTTCATTTTTCGCAATTCCGGGCTATTTTGGGTTTTTCGGGTTGTCAAACGAGAGGAAAAAAATTCGGCTCAATTTGGGTTACAAAAGGGATAATTTTTCGCTACTTTTTTCCTGGCCAATATTTTTGGGTGACAAACGAGGGCCTACTTCATTGTCCAAAATACCAATTGCGTTACCATATGCGTTTCGAGGTGAATTTAAGTTTAGAGACTAATTTGGCACGATTTTCAAGGCAATATTGCACACATTTTTCAAAACCGATCAAATGAAAAAAATTTGAGACCCTTGACAACTTATTAAGCGCTAAAAAGAACTTTGAGTTAACAATTAACTCGGATTGATTTAAAATCTCGCAAAACGTGATAGGCTCGAATCTCACCGGGTTTTGTTAATCTCCACATTTATTCGTTAAGTCGTCAATTTTCGCTCAATTTCCATCTTTAGTCAATTTCGGCTCGTGTATGTTGGATGTTTACAATTTGAGACTCCAATTCGACTTTTAATGATATTTTTGAAAAAATTTGAATTCCAATTTTTATTTATTTTGAAGAAAAATATTTTTGGATTTTTCAAATTTTTATGATTTTTTTGGAAATTTTGGGCATTTTTGAAAATTTGTGAAGTTTTAGAAATACGCACTTGTGACCCCCCCTAACTTAGACTTTTGCATTGTCCTCAAGCAAAAAGGACGAAAATCTAATTCAAGGCGAATGAAAAGTGCAGAAAAATAAAACAAACAAATGTGAAAAATGCAACAAGACACTATATGACCCTCATGCATGACTCAAAAATACAACAAAAATCACCCCATACGCGTCGGGGTGCGACGACCTCTCATCTCTCCATAAACTCACCCGACCCCACTTATGGGGGTTGATGCTCTCCTTGTCACTCCCGTCCTAGGATCATATTCCAATAATCGAAACAAGTTGGGACCTCGCCCATAGATAAAGGATAGACCGGGAGACTCGTCGTGACTAACTGGAAAGGGATCCTCGTGATGCTGACTCAAAGCATGGTCAACGTGCACTGACTCGGAGGGGACACCTAGGTTTCTTTCAATTTTTAAGACGCATGGGTCGGGCTCTAAGTCGGATGAACCACAACTTTTCTCCTCACTCGCCTTCGAGGCCTCTAGTGTTGTGGGTGGATTGTCACAACGAAGGAATTCATCAATTTTTGCTTTTAATTCACTGTCGTCTAAGTGACTACATGAATCCAATAGGGATTGGCCTTTAATAGTAATACTTTCATCCACCTTCCCGAATTCTCTTTCAAAATCTTCCATGCTCATGTCGCCTAGTTCTCCCTCTCTCGTAGTGCCTACATCCTCTCTTACTTGCTCGATCTCCAACTCCACTAGTTTTCTCTCTTCTACCCCCCCTCTCTCTCTTTCAATTGCGGTCACAACACACCTCTCCCCCTCTTTGCTCTCATCGTCACATCTACCACTATTACCTGATGAAATAGGGCACACCCCTAACGGCTCTCTCTTGTGGGACCTCTCATTCTCATGGCTCGACACTAAGCAGGACCCCGAAGCATCTCCACAATAATTCTCCTCGTTGTATTCCTCTACGATCTCCTCTATGAAGCTCACTACGTGAAGGTCATCTTCTTCTCCCGTATGTTGGGCGACATGGAAGATGTTGGTCTCTAAAGTCATGTTCCCAAAAGTGAGTTGCATTCGCCCATTCCTAGTGTTGATGATTGCGTTAGCCGTAGCTAAGAACGGGCGCCCAAGGATGATAGGAACATGGTTGCTTGAGGTGAAGGAGGGCTCCGTGTCCCAAATGACAAAATCTACCGGAAAGTAGAAGGTGTCAACTTGAACGATCACGTCCTCAATTATGCCTCGTGGAATCTTCACGGTTCGATCCGCTAGTTGGAGAGTGACCTTTGTGGGCTTGAGATCGCCCAAGTCAAGTTGCCTATAAATGGAGTAAGGAAGTATGTTTACACTTGCTCCCAAGTCAAGTAAGGCTTTCTCAATTTTATTATCTCCAATGATGCATGATATGGTGGGTGCACCGGGATCTTTGAATTTAGGTGGGGGATCATTTAGTAGAATGGAACTCACGTTCTGAGCTAGAAAGACATTCTTTTTAACCTTCATCTTCCTTTTTACCGTCAACAAATCTTTGATAACTTTGCCGTAGGCTGGAATTTGCTTGATGGAATCAAGGAAGGGCAAGTTTAGCTTCACTTGCTTAAGTACTTCTAGCACTTCATCACGTGGGCATCCTTTCTGTGAAGGAATCAACCTTTGAGGAAATGGTGCCGCGGTGGGTGGTTTCACTACTACCTCGGCCTCACTAGTGTCATCTTTATCACCTTCATTCAAGGGGACATCTTCGACCTCTTTCGTGCCGGGTGAAATCTCCTTGTCTTTAAGTACGTCTCGTGGGGGAGGTGACAAGTCAACTACCCTCCCACTACGTAGAGTGGTGATTGCGCTACATTGCTCAAGATGGTCGTGGGGTGTTGAGCTAACACTAGTTTGACCTTGGAGAGGTCTTTGGCCCTGGGCAGGAAACTTTCCCTTCTCCTGAACACTCAACGAGGATTGTATCTTAGACAGATTTGCATTTAGGTCGCCAATGAGACGATCATACTTGGCATTAGTTGCGGCCTGGCTTGCGATGAATTGATTCACAGTATCCTCGAGAGTTCTCCGCTGTGGCGGGATATAATTTCCGTGAGGTGGTGGTGCTTGCACATGTCCTTGCATATGTGGAGCTTGCTGAAATTGGTGTGGTGGAGGAGGGGCAACATGCGAAGGAGGGTTCATTGCGGCATGTTGTTGCCCGTAGCTAAAACCGGGATGGTTTTTCCACGAAGGGTTGTATGAATTCCCGTGCGGGGCACCGAAATTACCCTTAAAGCCTCCTATCCCACTAACTTGCTCCTGCAACATCACTTTGCAGGCGGGTATCGTCGGGCATTCCTCAGTTGAATGTCCCGCCTCACAAATCGCACACACTGTTACGCTAGGATTTTTGATAGATCCAACTACCGCACATAAGTCTCGCAGTCCTTTCTCAATGGTGTCCAACCGACAGTCCGATATAGAATTCTTATCTACGTGGAATAGACCGGATGTCGACGGAGCGGTGGTAGATTGTCGATTTCGGTTTTGAGCGTTCGGATCAGAGGTATCCCAGGATTGGGTAGTCTCGGCGACATACCTCATGTGAAGATCAGCGTCATGGGCATCTAGATCGACAAATGGACCACTTCCCATGGTTTCAACAAGCTGTTTAGAATTAAGATTTAACCCATTATAGATAAAGGAGATGATTTGCGATGGATCAAATCCATGATGGGGGCACGAAGCCACTAACTCGTTGAAACGTTCATAACATCGATGGAATGGCTCATTTTCTTGTTGCCTGAATGCTTGAATTTGAGCCTTTATCGAGATTGTTCGATGTGTTGGGAAGAATTTCTTGAGAAATTTAGACTGTAGCTCATTCCAGGATGGAATCGAGCTTGGAGGTAAAGACCATAGCCAAGCTTTAGCTTTATCTTTAAGCGAGAATGGGAAAAGTTTTAGGCGGATTACCTCTTGTGTGCAGGTTTGATCGTTGATAGTATCACACACGTCCTCAAACTCCCTTATGTGGAGGTATGGCTTTTCAGAATCCATACCGTGATAATGCGGTAGTGTCTGGATCATCCCATTTTTGAAACGAAATTGCCCGGCATTATACGGGAGTATAATGCATCCCGGAGTGACAGTGCGCTCGGGATATAAGAATTCTCTCAATGGGCGGTACGGGGGCTCGTCCTCACCGGTAGGTGCATTACTGTGCTGCGACATCTCTCTCTCACTCGACGACTCGGCGTTCTCACTGGGTGTGCATGACGTGTGTCCTACGAAGGAGAAGGGAGTGTTGCTAGAGATGGAGTGTGACGGCGTGGGAGGTGGAATCCAGAACTGTGGGGCTTGTGGAGTGTGGGGACTATCAGGATTATACTCAACAAGTGGATTTTCGTGAATGCTGGTTGGAGTATTATGGGGTGTGGGAGTGGTTTCAGAATTTTGCATTAAGCTCAGGAGAGATGATGATTGTGAATCTTTTTGAAGTTTTATTTTTTTATTTTTTAATTTTTTTGGATTTTTTTAGAATTTTTGGTCAAAGTTTTGGATTAACTCGATCTAATCCTAAGTCTACCTAATTCCCCGGCAACGGCGCCAAAAACTTGACACGACTCAGAATGTGTCTCTAAGGTGTGTACTCTCTAGGCTCAAGTGCAAGCCTGTCGTTCAAGTAATAATCCGACAAGTCGGGTATCGATCCTCAGGGAAAAAGGACAACGGAGTTGTGACGACGGGATAAGAAAGAGGAATCCTAACGTTGACTCTAAGAAGAAAAGAAAAAAATTGATTTTGGGTTTTTGGGATTGATTAAACTAAATGCAATTATGAAACTATGATAAAATATGCAACTAACTAAATTATCTAGATTAAGAATGAAGGATTGAATTGAAACTTTTAACTAAATGATGAGAAAATAGGATGGGAATACAATCCCCCAACCCTAGTGTAGTGTAGTGATAACGTTGATCATAAATTTATCCGATTAATTCAAACCCGGAATTTAGTACTCCCAAGCATTATGTATACGAGGTTCAAGCCCGCGTCATACCTAATCTGAGGATGAGTAAATCGGTATCGCGGTAATTACATTCAAATTGTACTCTAAATCATCACGAGTACCCAGAGGCAAACGAGATATAAAGATCTACAATTCTTAAGAAATTACGCGATACGATTTAAATTAATCATTAAATTCAGCGGATCGACGTTATACACACGCACTAACACATCAGGTTGGGTTCATGCATCCCAACCTTGAAAAACCTAGCCGGACATGTTAAATGGACTAATGCATGAAATAATAACGTTGCATGTGTATGAGTTCATGATAAAACTAAATCTAAACATGTAAATACGTATTATGAATGCGAAAACAAGTTGAATCTAATGGGAAAACAAAGCATGCAAGAACAATAATAAGAAACAAGAATTTTGAATTAAAACTAGAAAAGCAAACCCGAAACAATGAATTCTTGAAGTAATTTTAGCCCTTGATGTTCCTAGATGTTCCTCCCTTTTCTTTCTATCAAAAACTCTCTAAAAATAGCCCTAAAGGCTGCTCCTAGGTTAATGCCTTCGTTCCCCACAAGTTTGGAGTGTTTAAAACCTATTAGGAGACTTGGAGACCAATCCAAATGAAAGACAAAATTCGCGTGTCAGGTACAGCGAACCGGTTCGCAGGTACAGCGAACCGGTTTGCATGTACCAGCCTGGTCTTGCTCTCAACACTTAGATTTTTTTCTGGTTTTTCTCTTCTTTTCTTGGATTTTTCTTCAACTTCAACTGAGCATAACTTTTCAACCGTAGCTCGGATTTGGGTGCCGTTTCTTCCAGTGTTCTCGTTGTTCCGAGCTATTCAACTTCCCAGAAGGCCCCACCTCCAGAATCGGGCTGTAAAATTACGAAAATGCCCTTGAACTTGCCTTCCTAGCCTTTCTTCTATGATTTTTCCGCAACTTCAAGGGGTCATAACTCTTTCATCGTAGCTCGGATTGAGGTGCCGTTTTTTCTGGTGTTCTTGTAATTGAAAGATCTTCAACTTTCTAGTTGGACCCACTTCCGGACTAAGGCTGAAAAATTACGAAAATGCCCTTGAACTTGCCTTCTTAGCTTTTCTTGCACTGTCTTGCTTCCTCTTTTGCACTGCTTGCATAATTAACCTGTAAAACCAATAAGAGAAGCACGAAACACGAAATACTCGCCAACGAAGGTTAGTAGCATAAATGTGAATCAAATCCATATCTGTTACATCACTCGGGTTCACAAAAATACTGAAATTAGGGGGATAAATATACAATATTTATGCCCAATCAAATATCAATCCATTTTTTATGATAACCCAAATTTGAAATAATTTTTAGATTTGTAATAAGTATTCCAATTATCGGACATCAGTTTAATGATTTTAATTCATTTGTACTTGATCAGTTTACTGCATGTAATATTTAGATTTTATTCTTAAGCATAAATTCAAAGTCCATGTCCAGTGGGTGTATTATTCTAGTGTTTTATTATTATTAGACATCAGCTTAATGCTTTTAATTCATTTGTACTTGATCAGTTTAGTGCATTAATTCAAAGTTTCCAGTGTTTTGTTATAATATGATTAGTTCTTTGTATTCTTCTAATTCATTTGGATTTGTACTAATAACAACAATATTTACAAAAAAATGTATTCTTCAGGGCTTGGCGATAGCGGAGGCGGCGAGGTCTCCTCAGCCCCTAGGTTCCTAAATTGGAGCAAGTTGGGATCGGCCAATGAGAACAAGGAGGGATTATTGGCTACATCCATCGAGTTGGAGAAGATGATTATCGGTCCGGGGTACACTAGTTGGAAGGAGGTGCCAAATGAGCTCAAGTTGGCTATTTGGGCAGCACTACATGTAATGTATTTATATTTATATTTCAATTGCAATTCATATTTATATTTATATTTATTAGAAAATAACACTTACTTTATTTTTTCTTTGTATTTGGTTGGCATGAACAATTTGGCCTCCCCCACAACTCCGCGATTTCATGTTGGAGCAGTTGAGGGAACAACATAAGACGTGGAAGAAGAATTTTCGAGCCCGATACTTTGGAAAGACTCGGGACTCCATTCTCAGACTGCGTGATACCATCCCAACGAAGTAGCCAATTGCATTGGCACAGTGGCAAAATTTTATCGACAATGAGATCGAGGAGTGACAATTGGCAGCTCACCAATTGGGGAGGGAAAATTGGGTAAAAACGTTAAACGTGCACTATTCTGGGCGGACGTCTTACGCCGAGGTGGATCAAGGGATGGTGAGTTTTTATTTTTCTATAATTATAGTTTTATATTATTCTGCATTATTTTATTTTGCATTACTTACTAATTTTGCATTATTTTATTTCAGGAGATGGGGAGTGGCGCTTGGGGTAGGCCACATAGGCTCGATACCTATGTGGAAATCCAAATGAACAAGGGTAAGGATAAGGAGGTGTCCCCGAGCATCGCGGCCATGATTGTAAGTTATAAATGTTTAGTTTTTGTTAATGACGTTATAATTTTTTTATTTACTTAATTAATTAATCGTGTGCTTTTTGTTATTTCAGGCAAAGCTTAAGGAAGTGCATGAGTCGCAGTCTGATGCCGACAAGGCATCTTTGGCTACGGACACACTCAGCCAAGTGCTCAATGCTGATCGCAAGGTGAGGACTAAGGGGTGAGATCGCAGGTGGGGGAGTCTAGGATCATCGGAATGGAGATGATCAACACCGAATTGGCTCGTCAGGTGGCCACGCATGATGAGAAGCTATAAAGGTTGGAGGACCGATCCTAGCTATGTACGCCTTCATGAAGTGTAAGTTGGACAAGTTCAATGGGAAGGAAAGACAATGTAGGTGGAAAAGGATGTGGACATCCCTGCTTCATCGTAGATACGCGCAAACTCGTCGCTATATGATTCAGTTCCCATCTTGACTCCCGTTGAGCAGCCTATGTCAAGCATCGGTTGGACGGGTGTATTCTTACTCGACATATATAATGGGCAGCGGATAGAGAGAAGGTTGAGGGACACAAATACCCTCCTGGGTATGTCGGTTCATGGTTGTTTCCTTCAAGACATTGAGTCCAAGGTGCCCATCACGCATGTGATTCCCCAAAAGGATAACTTTACATTGTGGTTAAATGAACAATGCGGTGTGATTCATATTGAGGGGTGACTCAATGCGTATATCGTTTGACCTTCCTTCCTCCTCTGACCTACTAATGACTCTATGCATTGACATTATGTGTATCTATTTTATTTGGACACTTGGATTATATTTGTATTGTTTTGATTTGTTACATTTTGATTTGGATATGGATTGTATTTCTATTTTATTTGGATATGGAATTTTATATGAAATGATTTAGTGCATTCTTTCTATTTTATTTGGATATATGTTGTTTGAACAGGTACAATTTTCCTATAACAGGTACAAATATATTACTAGGCTGTGGCAGTGGCCATACTGCCCAGTAGATTTTTTTAATTCTGCCCAGAATATTCACGAGCATTAACCGTGAAAATTTTTTAGACTTATCACGGTCATTGATTGTGACAAAACTTGTAAAGGTCAAAGATCGCGATAGGACCGTGACAAGTCTGATGAACTTATTGAGGTCATTGACCGTGATAATTTCGTGACAAAAAAAATTGGCAGCCCCATACTTGTCACGGTCAATGACCATGATGAGTTTGACTTTTCACGTTCATTGACCGTGACAATTCAACAGTTTTGGTGTAGTGAAGTGCTCACTGTGACACCCCGACTAATTAAATACCGGGTAGCTACTCCTTTATTAAATTAATTCAAAATGCCAAGTTGGCTCACTTAATAGCATCACTGTCGAAAACATTTTTATGTTACTAACCACCTAGTATTTAAAAAGCAAGTTGCCAAATTTTAATTTAAGTCTGATTAACATGCAACAAAAGTAATGAAGAAGTAAATAACACCATTCACCATACTGAAGTAAAACAAATAACCATCACAATAGAGTAAATAAAGTCTGGAGGAAAAACTCCTCACTACAATCCCATACTGAAATATATAACCGAATGCTGAAACAGTAAATGCTAAAGTCTGAAAACTGAAATGTAAACGATGCTCTAAATAGAAATGGGCAACATGCCCTATAACTGATAGATAGCTACTCTGGAATCCAAAAGATAGAAGCGTCTACATGCAAATCCCTGTAGCTTCCACAAGCAGCTACAGCTCGTCACCTGAATGATTATCCTATGCTTGGTGTCCTTGTGGCTGGGCACCTAAAATGGTTTTACAAAGAAAAAGAGATTTGAAAAGCAAACGGGTCAGAGCCCGAATGTGGAGTTATATCTTAAAAACCTGCAAGTGCTTTAAAAACATTTAAAACATTAAATGCAAAGTACATGTTAGGACGTGCACTCACATTATATTCTCACCTCTCGTCTAACTGTGCACTCCTAACGCAAGTACCCATCTAACTATCCATACTACTAGCTAAGTGACAACATATCTAGCTAGACTGCCAAAGGTCCTGCCCATAATACTTGGTCCCATTTACATAATAACGCTCGTAATTAAATAGGGGTTTAACGTCAACTCAGATACTCAATATGCAATATAAATAACTATCAGATAACTCGTTATATTTCTCGAAACAATACCGTAATATAATTACAACATTAACATGAGGATTCTCGTTAATTAAATGTATATTAATCTCATCATATATATACAATACAAGCACCCCGAGAACTAAGCTACGGTGCACACATACTCTGCTATCCATCCCGGTACATCACGTACACAAGGATCACATATTCCGAATCTCTCAGGAATAGTCCAGATAACACAAATCACAAATAGTGGAGGCGAACACAGTCACCATCACGTGGGTCATGCACATACCTACGCTCCCACGGTCAGCGGACTTATTAATATCACAATAAGTCTTTCTATGACCTATTTTCATCGAGGTACCAGTCTATATCCCCCCCGTAGGCACACAAGGAATAGAGGGTCCTAAGCGAACGCAACCTCCCGTGATAGCAAGTATGGTAGGTATGTCATACACACAATCCATATACCAATACTAAGTAAACACACGTCTTAGTAATACCGTATTTTAATCGTAGTATATATTCTCATACTAACTATAATTAACACAATTCATACTATTCCGGTTTGTAATTATACGCGCCATAATTATCTCACGTCGTAGTAGACACTCGCGTCTCAACCCAAACCGTCCATGTAATACACTCTCGTATGTAAATTCCTTCTCATAAATACCCAAATGTCCCAATTCTATCACTACGAAGGTTAACTATATCCTCGAACAAGTTTACGGAACTCCAAAAGTCAAAATAGTCCAAAAAGGACCAAACTGTCAACTCGTTCGAACGAGACTGTTCGAACGAGTTTGGACTGTCAGGTCGTTAGAAGTCTCGTTCGAACAAGGCTGTTCGAACGAGATCCCAGTTCGTTCGAACGAACTGTCCCTTCTAACGATATCTCGTTCGAACGAGATATCGAACGAAATCCCTACTCGTTAGTAACGGCCGGTCAACTCGTTAGAAGCTCGTTCGAACGAGTTCGTTCGAACGAGTTCGTTCGAACGACCTGGGGGCTGCTTCTAACGAGCCACCAGTTTCGGCCCAGATTTTTCCCCATCTCGTTTTTCACCATTTTTATCACTTCTAATATCTTCCACGGTTCATCCCAATAACGTTTTAGGGTCTCTAATTCATCCTAAACATATTTACATCATCTCCTAACATGTTTTCAAGGATTGAATCATCATAACCTCAACCAAAATTACAAATCTCTACACTTTTCCCAATTTCTCTAGAACATGAACCCTAGGTTTATATCGTCATCAAATCCCAGAATTTATTTCGTTTTAATTCCTTCAAATCACAATTATAATAAGGGAAATCATCTACCTATCATACTACATGCAATTCTCTTCACAATTTCTCAAGTTCTATGATCTAAACTACATGGGTTTTCATATTTTCATCAAGAACAAACCATAAATCCGAATTGTCTAACATGGAGGAAACATTCTCTGAAATTAAATGGAATAAAGTCACTTGCCTTGGTTGTCTCTGAGTTTGGTGTAGATTAGATGAATTTTTCTGCAGAAATTCCTCTCTCTCCAAGCTCTTCTCCAATGGTGGCTTAAGGTGGCTAGGGTTTTGATTTGGGGAAACTTAGAAAACCTAAATGACAACCTACGTAGCCTTCTAGGTTAATATGGGTTGGTTAATGGGTTTAATCCACATCAGATTTACATCTCTAATTTTCGTCACTTTTAATTCCTCAAAATGTAAAATTACCAAAATACCCTTTAAGTTACCGGTATGGCCTAAAAATACCCCGGGACCCAAACTATACCCCCGGCTAGTGTTTTCTGACTATCTCGACCCTTCCGGATGCGTTGGCGCACTCAAAATGACTATACGGATTATAGATTTTAAATCCACTTTTATTATCAAAATATTACACCGTGACGCGGCGGTCCCACGCGTCTCAACAAAATTTCTAAAATGCCGTATATAAATCTCACGACAAATTTTATAATACCAAATACATATATAATCATATATGCACATAATCAAATACCAATTCGCATCTCATTAGTATTTATAACCCGGATTAATTTCCAATTAATACGCATTTAATTAATTAATCCCAAAAATAATTATAGTCAAAAGTACGGGGTATTACATACTTCCACCTGTGACACCCCGACTAATTAAATACCGGGTAGCTACTCCTTTATTAAATTAATTCAAAATACCAAGTTGGCTCAGTTAATAGCATCACTGTCGAAAACATTTTTATGTTACTAACCACCTAGTATTTAAAAAGCAAGTTGCCAAATTTTAATTTAAGTCTGATTAACATGCAACAAAAGTAATGAAGAAGTAAATAACACCATTCACCATACTGAAGTAAAACAAATAACCATCACAATAGAGTAAATAAAGTCTGGAGGAAAAACTCCTCACTACAATCCCATACTGAAATATATAACCGAATGCTGAAACAATAAATGCTAAAGTCTGAAAACTGAAATGTAAACGATGCTCTAAATAGAAATGGGCAACATGCCCTACAACTGATAGATAGCGACTCTGGAATCCAAAAGATAGAAGCGTCTACATGCAAATCCCTGTAGCTTCCACAAGCAGCTACAGCTCGTCACCTGAATGAGTATCCTATGCTTGGTGTCCTTGTGGCTGGGCACCTAAAATGGTTTTACAAAGAAAAAGAGATTTGAAAAGCAAACGGGTCAGAGCCCGAATGTGGAGTTATATCTTAAAAACCTGCAAGTGCTTTAAAAACATTTAAAACATTAAATGCAAAGTACATGTTAGGACGTGCACTCACATTATATTCTCACCTCTCGTCTAACTGTGCACTCTTAACGCAAGTACCCATCTAACTATCCATACTACTAGCTAAGTGACAACATATCTAGCTAGACTGCCAAAGGTCCTGCCCATAATACTTGGTCCCATTTACATAATAACGCTCGTAATTAAATAGGGGTTTAACGTCAACTCAGATACTCAATATGCAATATAAATAACTATCAGATAACTCGTTATATTTCTCGAAACAATACCGTAATATAATTACAACATTAACATGAGGATTCTCATTAATTAAATGTATATTAATCTCATCATATATATACAATACAAGCACCCCGAGAACTAAGCTACGGTGCACACATACTCTGCTATCCATCCCGGTACATCACGTACACAAGGATCACATATTCCGAATCTCTCAGGAATAGTCCAGATAACACAAATCACAAATAGTGGAGGCGAACACAGTCACCATCACGTGGGTCACGCACATACCTACGCTCCCACGGTCAGCGGACTTATTAATATCACAATAAGTCTTTCTATGACCTATGTTCATCGAGGTACCAGTCTATATCCCCCCCGTAGGCACACAAGGAATAGAGGGTCCTAAGTGAACGCAACCTCCCGTGATAGCAAGTATGGTAGGTATGTCATACACACAATCCATATACCAATACTAAGTAAACACACGTCTTAGTAATACCGTATTTTAATCGTAGTATATATTCTCATACTAACTAAAATTAACACAATTCATACTATTCCGGTTTGTAATTATACGCGCCATAATTATCTCACGTCGTAGTAGACACTCACGTCTCAACCCAAACCGTCCATGTAATACACTCTCGTATGTAAATTCCTTCTCATAAATACCCAAATGTCCCAATTCTATCACTACGAAGGTTAACTATATCCTCGAACAAGTTTATGGAACTCCAAAAGTCAAAATAGTCCAAAAAGGACCAAACTGTCAACTCGTTAGAAGTCTCGTTCGAACAAGACTGTTCGAACGAGTTTGGACTGTCAGGTCGTTAGAAGTCTCGTTCGAACGAGGCTGTTCGAACGAGATCCCAGTTCATTCGAACGAGCTGTCCCTTCTAACGACATCTCGTTCGAACGAGATATCGAACGAAATCCCTACTCGTTAGTAACGACTGGTCAACTCGTTAGAAGCTCGTTCGAACGAGTTCGTTCGAACGACCTGGGGGCTGCTTCTAACGAGCCACCAGTTTCGGCCCAGATTTTTCCCCATCTCGTTTTTCACCATTTTTATCACTTCTAATCTCTTCCAAGGTTCATCCCAATAATGTTTTAGGGTCTCTAATTCATCCTAAACATATTTACATCATCTCCTAACATGTTTTGAAGGATTGAATCATCATAACCTCAACCAAAATTACAAATCTCTACACTTTTCCCAATTTCTCTAGAACATGAACCCTAGGTTTATATCGTCATCAAATCCCAGAATTTATTTCGTTTTAATTCCTTCAAATCACAATTATAATAAGGGAAATCATCTACCTATCATACTACATGCAATTCTCTTCACAATTTCTCAAGTTCTATGATCTAAACTACATGGGTTTTCATATTTTCATCAAGAACAAACCATAAATCCGAATTGTCTAACATGGAGGAAACATTCTCTGAAATTAAATGGAATAAATTCACTTGCCTTGGTTGTCTCTGAGTTTGGTGTAGATTAGATGAAGTTTTCTGCAGAAATTCCTCTCTCTCCAAGCTCTTCTCCAATGGTGGCTTAAGGTGGCTAGGGTTTTGATTTGGGGAAACTTAGAAAACCTAAATGACAACCTACGTAGCCTTCTAGGTTAATATGGGTTGGTTAATGGGCTTAATGGGTTTAATCCACATCAGATTTACATCTCTAATTTTCGTCACTTTTAATTCCTCAAAATGTAAAATTACCAAAATACCCTTTAAGTTACCGGTATGGCCTAAAAATACCCCGGGACCCAAACTATACCCCCGGCTAGTGTTTTCTGACTATCTCGACCCTTCCGGACGCGTTGGTGCACTCAAAACGACTATACGGATTATAGATTTTAAATTCACTTTTATTATCAAAATATTACACCGTGACGCGGCGGTCCCACGTGTCTCAACAAAATTTCTAAAATGCCGTATATAAATCTCACGACAAATTTTATAATACCAAATACATATATAATCATATATGAACATAATCAAATACCAATTCGCATCTCATTAGTATTTATAACCCGGATTAATTTCCAATTAATACGCATTTAATTAATTAATCCCAAAAATAATTATAGTCAAAAGTACGGGGTATTACACTCACCTTAGAATCAAAGACATCACCATCCATTACCTCTCCTATTACAGGAATATATTTATTGATTCATTGGTAACGTTAGACTATATGGTCAACATGGCCGAGGGAATAACAATTTCCCGCTTGCAAGTTCATAATTAGTCCAATCTGACCCATTTCTATCACATTGCGCTCACCGCGGAGGAAGACTTATATAAGGTCAGATTGTGGTATTATGACATCATGCCTCCTCTAATGTGGTTGATACCATTAAGGGTAAGACAAGAAAGATCACACGACACTCCAAAAAACTAACAGCACAATACATCATCTATGACAAAGTTTTATTCAAGAACAATTTCAATGGTAACCATTTACAATGCATAGCAGGGGATGACACAAAAGATATTAGAAAAAAAATTCCACTGTGGGGTGTGAGGAACCCACATAAACGACGAAATGATTTTCAAAAAGGTCATTCGACAAGGGTACTATTAGAATAGTATGGTCTAAGACTATGCAACATATGTCAAGAGGTGCCTCAAATGTCAATAATTTGTCGATCTTAAATATTTGCTTATCGCCGAGTTATACGATATGACTTCTTTATGGCCCTTATCAACTTGGGACATTTACATGATTCAGAATGTCATTCCCAAAGCATCTAATGGGCATGAATTTACCTTGGTCACTATTAATTACTTCACCAAATGGGTTGAAGCTAAGTCATATGATGTATTGAATTTCAAGAAAGTGTATAAGTTCATCCAAAATAATATCACCTCATGAGAGCGTGTTAAATAAAGGTCTCCATTTTGAAGCTAAAGTCATAAAAGTGGTTGAAGAATATGAAATTCAAAGGCAAAAGTCCTTGCCACCATAAACTAATGGGGTTGCTGAAGTTGCAAATAAAAACCTCCAATCCATTATCATCAAGATGACTAAAATCTGTAGAAATTGGGATAACTGAATACCATAATCTCTCTAGGGATATAGAATGTCTATTAGAATGCCCACGGGGACACCCCATATTACCTAGTCTATGGTATGGAATCAATGTCGCCCGTTGAACTTAAGATAACTTTTCTACGAATTATGCTTGAGATATAATTGGGAGAAGTTTATTGTCACCAAAAAATATAATATGAGTTAGCACCCTATGATGAAAAGAGACTAAAAGTTTGATATCTCATATAAGGGTACATTGTCACATCCACAATCATTCAATAAGGTAGTCAATGACGGTAGTGTGTGAGAAAGTGACCTCGCTCTCAAAGAAATTCTATAGCCTATCTAGGACCCTAGAGGGAAATTCAAGATCAATTGGAGTGGGCTATACCTTGTAAATAAGATCTTTTCAGGAGGTGTTGCTATACTAACTGATCTCGATGGTGAAGAAATGGATTTACCAGTCAACCTCGATTGCCTAAAAAAGTTATGTCCTTGATCCGACTCTCTTTACGTATGCAATTTTCACTTCTATTCTATTCTAAAAAATATTTTTGGATCTACCTCTATAATAAATACCTAGGACTAGATATTCTCAAAATGTTTTCAAAACACTACAAGCTCTTTTATCCCCACAGAGGTACATAGGCAACCCATACAGTGACTTTGGGTGTTGTCCATTCTTTTTTAGAGAATGATCTTCTCTCCTCCAATCAAGAGGGTCAAGTCTCTCTCATGATTTTAAATGAACAAAGGGATCATGTATCCCATAGTGATTGATGTAGACATTTAAAAAATAAATGACTCTTCTAAGACGGCACAACAAAATACATGCAAAATTAATATTTATGTCATAAAATCACATTTTATTCAAATACATGCAACATAACATCATCAATACCTTTCCTTCCCAACTAAACCCAAACTATTGGATACACCAACTCTTACATTAACGTACTAAGAATCATATTAAACCTTAAAGACTACATCAAACCCATAACCCGGTCACCAAAAATACAACAAACATCAACGAACACTCAAACCCTATATCTTCCTAAAAGTTTCACAAAAGTCACCATCAACTTCCATAAGGATATGCTTTATTATCATTGCTATCATCATTACCTTCCATAGATCCCTATTAGTCCATGTTTTGAATTCGTACCCATATACGCTCAACACAATTTTAGATCCTAAAAATATTAACACGAACCATTATACCCATGCCATTACCTCTGTTGTAATGAGCCAACTTTGACTGAACTCATCTATGCACACTTTCAAGACTAAGTCCTTTCAGAGACACTTAAAACTATTCATTAAAAACACTGAAGGTTCCTTATAAAAAAGGTTAAACATCGAGCAGGACTATGGCGTTGACACATACTCCAAAAATATCCTCAAAGACTTAGTCAGTTCCTATATAGGAAAGAAATTACTTATACATAGAGGGGTGCTATTCTCCCAACCCACTTGAAAAAAGAGTATCTTGGAGAGATAGAAGGAAGATCAGCGGAGGCCCACAAGCCAAACGTATCGTTAATCATCCAGATATAACACCAGAGCACGAACCAATACAAAAACCTAGCTCCATTAGCTATCAACCAGTCGGACTAATAATTCACAAAAGTACCAAAGTCCATATAAGATCAAAGGAAGAAGTTATAGGTACTAGGCCAAAGAAATCTAGGGTGAATAGCCAACTCAAACCTCTTTGCCAACCACATCTATAAGATCATAAGACTTCCTCGCAGAAAGGTAAAAGAGTCCTCTTTCAAGTCATCAATTCCATTCAGTATCTCCACTAGAATGGCAGTAGCAGGATTCAAAATATAGCGCATCCCTAAGACCATAGAAACAACTTGGGTGTCCTCAATCATTCCACTTATCACCAAAAGAAATTTGGCAATTATACCTAATGCCGCAACCACATTATAACATGTAAATTGAAAACCCTAATATCCTACTGACTCAATCACTCTAGGGAGGATAATTTCTCCCCCATGCGCTAGTGGTCAAGAAGTAGAAGGAGAAGTGAAAAACAATTCACCCAACACGTCTCTCAGAGAATAAGAAAACTCAGGCATAGTGGCATAAATGTGAGGGTAAATACCTAGCATGGTTGAGAAATTTTCATAGGATAGACACACCATATATATCCTGAAACAACGCATATGGTCCTTGAGGTACCAATATTACAAATTCTCCTTTAGAAAGCTCCATTTGATGAGGCGATTACACCATAAATTAACTAGGCACTTATTAAATGCCTATTAATTAACTTCACACATGCACATGGCCTCCAAGCCATCAAGATAGGCATAGTACACTTCATTAATAGGAATGGACATTTGAAGAGTATTTATAAAGCCAAAAAGAAAAGAAATTGAGAAGATTGGGGATTCTAAAATACACCTTAAGCCCAAATTTATAGTCAAATTCCTCCACAAAACAACAAGAAAGTTGAGCTACCAAAGTTAATGCAAGAATCATTATACCAATATTGCAATAAGAGAGTACCAAAGACTGAAAATCCTGCTTAACGCTGACATGCTGACACGTAGGCTAGGGACTATGCCCGTCGACATTGTTATTTTAAAGAAGTTCCATTTTTTCCGTTCAATCAATAAGTGATTTTTCATCTAAAAGCTTCCCAAAAATTTTATAAAAACCCTAAGTGGAAAATTAAAAGTGCATGTAGAGTAAGACACTAAACAAGATAATAAAATAAAATGCATCATTATATATATATATTGCTTTTTGAGTTTTTAAAATACAAAGAAAAAGAACAAGAAAAAAAAAGGGAAAATTGCCAAGATGTAGCCGAAACTTCTTCTCTAAATCCCACAAGAGTAATGACCGCTACGAGGGCATTTATCACGATGACGAGAGGTGGAGGTCCCGTTCCCAGAGCTAGAGGAAGAAACATAGTCCTTAAATACATCTAGAATAACATAAGAACGAGTCAGTACCTAAAACATTTCAGCCATTGAAGCCATCCAATGTCAGATATCCTGCACCCAAGAAATCTACACGAACAAAATCTACCATGACAGACAAAAATAATAATCAATATGAAAATATAAGAAGAGAATGCATAAATCAAAAGAATAAGGTGAGTACAATTAACCCTAATCAGCAATCCACCGTTGGGGCGATGCGGAATCTCCACATATTCCTCCTTCCACCCAACGATATAAAGAGGAAAACCTATAATTGTATAGCGGAGAAGGATCCACTTCCATGGTATCACTACAGGAGGCTTCACTCGATGACCCAAGAACTCCACTATCTCCTATCATATCTACTATATATGAAGCACTATCCACATCATTGATCGATGGAGGCATCAAACAGCTCGTCACGAAATCGGGATAATGATGTAGTGCCATCATAACTATATAGACAAAGTAATGCTTTTCTATTGTGGCCATGTCTTTCTCCTCGTGAGATATCTTCTCTAAGTCCCACATAAGAATCAGAGGAGTCTCCAGAGAGACCACTCTCTCTCCTACCATAACCTTCCTAACCACCCGCTCCCCCAGGTATACGCAAACTTATGCGATACAATCAACATATTTGCATATGTAGACCAGTGATCCCTTTCTTAATAATTGAGTGACCCCAAGGATGGAAAGCCACCTATCCAAAGCAATTCATTCATAAAAATGCAATCCCAAGAAAGATAATTAAAGAAGATAAAAAATAATAATAATAATAAACCAATCCAATCACTTGTGAGGGCATTTAGGACCCTTCTCAAATAATTGAAAGTCGATAGGGCCTTATAAAACTTGTTCTCCTTCCTCCACCTCCTTTCCTAGGGCCATATTTTGTCTTCCAACTCCTTCAAATGCATCTTTCGGGTGCTATATCGTATCACCTCGTATTACCGTACTTGAAAAATAAAAAATTATCAAAAGTATTCAAAAACTATCATAAAATCACAAAAAGAATGCACGAATAAATTGAAAACTCAAAAATAAATATACTTCCAACAGATATGGTAACCCAATGAAAGTAGATCTATAACAATGACTGAAGGTATACAGAGAAACATACAATCATGCCATCGTCAGAATATCCCAATCTTAGAAGTGAATCCACGTGAAGTTCCTCAAAAATGGTAGAAACCACATATAAACATCATCATTGCCCTTTGTTAGCAGTGTACTCCCAACAAGAACATAATAAATAGGCAATCCATATGCCACACCTACTAACCATACTCTAGGGCCCTACTCGCCCTGTCAGAACCTCTATCAAATAATCCATTCTCATCAATTATCTTGAGATGAATCGCTCCACCGGCTCCAGCACTGCCTCTATTTACTCATTCGTGAGGTGGAAATATCGATCAAACACTGTCTATCTCCACTTACATGGAAAACTTAAAATCTAGTAAATATATGTTAGTGTCCCTGTCATCGTCGCCACGCTAAAACTATAAGGTGTGAGTGGTATACTAATATCTTTACCATAGAGCATACAGAGCGACCAACATCTCAATGTCTCATCCAACACTCCCTCCACTACAAAAAAAAGGATTATAAAGGAGACATGTATTATGGATAAATTTTAAGATGCCACATAAAAAAAGTATAATGGACAATAAAATTTGGATGCCGTTTGATACACCCCAACCCAGTTACTTATAATTAAGTTTGATAGTTGAAGTGGGTCAAATCATAATCACCTTAACCAAACCATAAACACGATTATGATTTTTTCAGTTATTAACATGAATCAATAAAACTAAAACTTTTCACAATTTTAAGGTAATTATTCCTATTCAAACTTACTGAAAAGATAAGTAGGCTTAAATTACCCCATTTAAGTGTGACCAAATCATGGTTTTATGCATCCCTTGCTAACCCCACCGACCTCCTAGATTTGGCAGTGATATCACAATTCTTGAAAAATATAAATATAGGAACCCTGATCAAAATAGCTCAGCCAATGCATCACTACTACACTATTGCATAAAATTAAATGGAATAAATCATATCCTCGTGATGATATATGCATACTTATCCGGCTCATTCATAAAGAACGACCAATTATATACTTATCTGGATCATTCATAAAGAATGACCAATTATATACTTATCCAGCTCATTCATAAATAACGACCAATTGTATACTTATCCGGTTAATTTATAAAGAATGATCAATTATATACTTATCCAGCTCATTCATAAAGAATGACCAATTATATACTTATCCGAATCATTCATAAAGAATGACCAATTGTATACTTAGCCGGCTCATTCATAATGAATGACTAACTTATCTGAATCATGATTCACATATCATGTCTGCAATAGACAATTATCCCCCATTTGTGGTCATGGAATAACCCCTTGTATTTAATAGAAAAATATCCCCCATTCCAGGTCGGGGAGTAACCCCCCATTTCAATAAATTGAAATGAAGAATTTCATATTTATAATATTCTGATCATATCCATAACCATGTATAATTACACCTTACCAGTGAATGATATTCTAATCATATACATAACCATGTATAAATACATCTTACAAGTGAGTGACATTTTGATCATCTACATAACCATGTATAAATACATCTTACCAGTGAGTGATATTCTGATCATATCCATAACCATGTATAATTACATCATACCAATTAGTACACTTACCTTAGCCATTTAATAGGTTTTCCCCCTTGCCTTTGTTTGTCACTTTTTCAACAAGTTATCCTTACCTTCCTCTAATTCTTACAATATTAGTGTCATTATAAGAATATTACCAATCCAAAGAATCACTTAAACGTAATTCAATTCATAAGCATCATATGATCCCATTCAAATCATTTATCATAAATGAAGTCTCATCCAATTTCATGTTAAGATATTTAACATATCCAATTCCTATTCCAAACATAGTTTAATTCATTCTTGTAGACCCAATTATTATCATATTAGGTTACCAATTAAAAATAATAGGGATCATTTCAAGTTTTCTAGAGCAAGATATGCTCATTTCTTTATTACAAAGAAAATCGGCCCTATAGGCTCCTTTATCGTTTATTCAACTTCCAAAAAAATTCATGATTTTTATGACAAATTTCCATGATCTTCCACCCAATTTCAATAAAAATATTGAAACATTAAAAATTAAAGTTTCATAATTTTTAGAGTTCATTTGCTACGTCAAGCAAATTATCAAACACCTAGTATGCATACTTACACTTTCGGGGCAGATTATATCCCTACACTTCAAACAATCAACCAAGATTCATTTCTTGGTATTTTTACATAATATTTGGATATAACATGTATATATAAGTTTAGTTTCATATCCAACTTGAATCAATCGCTTCCATTATGTATTCACAAAGATACACCAGTTTGATTAACATAATGATTTCTCCCTTAGTTGCATGAATTCGACATGCTTCACACATACAACCTGAACATACCCATATAAAAACCACAAAAGGTATCCCCTTGTCCCAAAATACGATCTTTAATATCATATAAAACAACATATATCATGTAAATAATTAAATTTACAAGTTAAATCTTACCTAAGCACCCTTGGATACATAAGCTTGTTTATTTCTCGGTTATCTTCCTTAATCCTTCATTAATTCACCCTAACCTCTCTTTCCTTCATGGAAACCTCCACCCACTTAAAATTCTGATGTAAATGAAGAATAAGAGATATTTTAAGTTCTTTAAGTCGTCATAAGGTCACATCCCATTGGTCCAATCAAAATATGACATGTGGCACCACATAAGACAAAATATCATTTAAAGCTAATGACTACTTTACCCCATGTAGGTAAAAAGATGATTTCTTTTCACTCGAATGTCCATTAGATGCACCGTTTGTTATGTTACAAACCAAACTCACATGTCTAAAACTATCTATTTTTCACCTCATGTCAATTGTTATATTATAATGGTCAAAACTATCCTCCAACTTGAACATTCCTACCGACAACTTCAAAATTTGTGTTTGTAACTAATTCGATATCTCAAGAGTTATGAAGGTAGGATTAGACTAAACATAATAAGTTAACATTATATACACAAATAACACATTATAACCATCCCATAAGGTAAGAATGATTTAAATATGATTTATTATAATTATATCCGAGTTGTCACAACTTTCCCTCCTTAGAAAATTTCGTCCCCGAAATTTAGTATGAATTTCACTTACCAAACAATTGAGGATATTATTTCATTATACTATATTCCCTTTCCCAAGTTGATTCTTTAATTTCATAGATCCTCCAAACACTTTCACTGCGAAACTAACTTTATTCCTTAATACTTGCTCCTTTGGATCAATAGTTTCCACTAGTTCCTCAATGTACGAGAAATCTTCTTTCATAATATCTTCAGTTTCTTTATTATTTATACGTAAGAATAATCATCTAATGATTTCTTATCAATGAAAACCAATTCCCAACAAGTATATTAGTTCATACCTATATATATATATATATATATATATATATATATATATGTCGAACATTCACATATTATAGATTATCTGTGGTATCAACAGATATTCACAATGAGTGAACATTCTTAACAAACATAGTATCATTCTTTACATTTCTCCCTTCATTCCTATAGTATATCCTTATCATCGTGTAATATTTCAAATAATAAATATCATATTACTAGACTAGCTTATTACACAACATATTTTCATCTTCCATCCAACACAAAATACATGTGTTTGACTTTAACTACTTTTCGTATCATTTCTGAAGTTTAAGAGTATAATAAATATCATCCTAACAATTTTTTAACTTAAATATAGTCTCACTACTTTTCAAATATCAAAACTGAACAATCATTCACTAAATGTTTATTCTTAACCAAGATTTAATATTCACCTTTATATATATTGTGTAGTCATGCACTATGAACTCAATATAACTTCTCACTATATTCCCTTTTTCGGTATCGTTTATTTGTTCTTTAACTAAACTTGCAATGACCTTAACAAGTCATTTATCCAACACACTAACTTTACAAACATAATCTTATCCCAATCCTTTTTAACATGATATTCTTATGAAATACCATTAAAACACTCATCTTACCCGTTTGGTAACATGGATGATAAACGTACCATCACCGCTTAAAACTTTAACCATACTTAATAACCCCATAATATTTCTCTAGCTATTATATGTCATATTTCTTTCAAATAACCTCTACAAATACCTTAATATATCACATTACGGTATCTCACATAGCATATTATCCTTACACATACTTCTTGATGACTTCGTATAATCTCAATCATATTCATTATATGTCATACTCTTAGTGATAACATGTACGTACAATGACAAATACAACTTAATATCCACCTGAACCAGTTGTCGAAATTTCAACCCGATTAGCATCTTTCCCATACTCATACATAACACATACTCTTAAAAAGGCTCCTCAATATTTTTAAACCTCCAACTCTTTAACACCTTGTCCCAACTTTACTATTCCTATAAGCATTTCAAAACATCCCAAGGGTAATGTCCACTACATATACTCATACAATTAAAGAAGTACATATCCACTCTTATTACTCTTTTCTTCTACTTATCATAATTCAGTACGAACCTATATTCGGATCGATTGTGATATATTGACTAATAATTGAATTTCAAACCATTTCTCGTATTAAATTTAAACATATATAACAATTAATCTTCTCACCTCACCTTTACCATGTGAATCTTCATTTTATTCACACTCTTATAATTTAAGTCTTATCATAATCATGTAATAATAATTCTCCTCACATCTCATCCTTCAATGGAATATGGGTTCTCTCACTTCACTCTCCCACATAAATGGGGCACACACCAAACCATGGCTTAATAAGTGACACAACTCAATTTCACATATACCAGTATAAGAATAAATCACTTCCAATACTTTATAATTTTCGTATACTACAATTTTCCTTTAAAAATTTTCCTTCAATGACATGTTTGTCCATACCACAAATACAACAATTCAATGATTCATATTAAAATGTAATACCCCATATTTTTACGCATATTTATTTTATTATGGAATTATGGAAATTGGGATTAATTCATTTAAAGGGAGAAAAATTTAAGTTATAATTAATTCGATTTTAATGGTAATAATTACTAGCATGACGAGAGTTAGTAGTTATCGAAAATAATTATGTCAAATTATAATTATGTAGAACATTACATAGTGAGTAACATAATATTGTTTACGAAATAATAATATGATCGGGGACAAGATACACGACAGTTAAGATATAATTATTTAGGACGCGTGTATGAGTCGTGTCACTATTATATATTTGCGGGTTAAAAAGGTAAATTATATTTATATAACTCGTATTGCTATTTTGAGTGATCCAGTGTATCGAGAAGGGTCGGTATAGTCAGAAAACACTACTCGGGTGATATATTTGGAGTTTGGGGCATTTTAGCCCAAAATGGCACCCCGAAGGGGTATTTTAGTCTTTTGGAACATTTGAATAATTAAATGGATGAAAATCAGGATTAAAATAAAAGCTACGTGGGTTAGAGGTTACTGTCAGTTTCAACCTACGTGAGAGAGAAAGAGAGAGAGAGAACCAAGGAGGAAGAAGACTCCATTGGAGAACAAGAGCAAGAACTCAAGGATTCCCACCAAAAGTTGCACCAAAGTGTAGATCGCAATGAGAGGATCAACCACATACCAAATTCAACTCAAGAATTAGAAGTCCATTCCAAGGCAAGTGTTTATCTTGCTCCTACTTTAGCAAATATTGTTCTTGTTAATTTAGATTAGATGATATAAACTTAGTGCAATGAAATATTAGGTTTAATTAGACTAAATTGAAAAGAAATCTTATGAATTGGAGATGGGTATGCATGTATAGGTTTTGCCCTTTTGTTAGACTATTAAACTTGGAGATTTTATGTCTAAATCACGAATTATAATAAGAGTTTTGAGTACTTCTGGGTTCATTTTATGTGAATTTTTAGAGATTTAAGTAATTATTGGGTTTCTCTTTGAAAATATATTGATTGGAACCCTAAATTGTGTTAGAAAGTTCCCCATAATGATTACCAATAGTTTACACCTATCTAATTGGATGTTGGGTGAAATTTGGGTGGAGTTTGAGGTTTGATACGTAGGAAAAATCGAATTTGGGCAAGAACTGGGCCTGTTCGGATTTTTCGTTCGAAGACCCCAGGTCGTTCGAATAACCTCATTCGAATGAGCCTTCTAACGAGAAATCCAATAACCCTTATAACGAGATGTTGAGATTCGTTCGAAGTAGAAACTTCATTCGAACGACCTCGTTCGAACGAGAATCCTAGAACTTCGAACGAGATCCCAGAACTTGATTTTTGGGTCCGATTTAGTTAAAAAGCATCCTAGGGTTATCCAAGTGAGATAAATAGCCTACGCGAAAGTGTTTTATATGCGGGGAACGAGGCCACTTCCGCTAAAATTTCCCTCAAAAGGGCAGGACCCCGTAGCAGCCGCAAGGTGCCCACCCGGAACCACAGAATGCCCAATATGGAGAAGCATGGATATTTACCCCAACAGTGCAGGCTCCACAACATCAGCAAGGAGTACAGTATGGGTATATCTATAATTCTCAATATGCGATTATGACACTGATAACACAACCATCACTCGCGTTTGGAGGTACGATACTTAATTATTTATAGTGCCTTTAAGATATAGTGGAAATCTCAAATAACTTTAATGCGTTATAATTTATTGTAATACTTTAAGAAAGGTGGGCATAAAATTTATTACTATCCTGATTTGCGAACTAGCTAACGCTGGTCTGAGCGATGATAGACCGTTACAGTGATATTTTCGTGTTCATTAGTATTTGTGCTAAGATTCACCTGAGAGGAGGTGGGGCCACACACACACACACACACACACACACACACACACACACACACACATATATATATATATATATATATATATATATATATATATATATATATATATATATATATATATTATATGGTTGTGAATAAAAACTTCGTGGCGTATGTCGTATGGTTATACCTAATCCCAGTGGGTAGGGATGTCTATTAAAGGGATTCAAGATTGGATGAAATATTTATGAGCACGGGGATTATTTTGTAGAAAATTTTAAGAGTCTAATGTCGAGCTAGTAGGAGTAATGTGTTAAATATCATCTCTCGTAACATGAGGGTAGGTGAGTTAATCTTATAGCAAGAAGAAGGGATGAGGGGTACAAGTCGGATATTGAGGGCCCACAAACCTTGTTGACTGACAATGTTAGTTAGTAGTTTATCGGGAGGGTTCCTTATTTGGATTTCTCATTACGAGACATCCCACGCATGAAACCTAGCAAACGTTGAAAGTTGGGAAATATTTGGACTTTAGTACATGGGTTGGTACCCTGGTTGTCATCCGTAAAGGAAACGATAACCTTAAGATTTATTATATCTACACTCACGACCAGTAGAGCCGTATTATACGATATAAGAGCCATTACTTAATGTATTACATCGTGAATAAATCAATGTAAAAAGGGAGGATATTATAGCTACAATTATTAGGGTAAGTGAGCCTAACCTTATCGAATAATCAAAATTACAAGACCAAACTGCGAGGCTGGTAAGTCAAGGTTTCATCTGGAGGAATACCTCGCTTTGGGGTGCCTTCATGTTAAGAAGAGGGGTGGATTGTTAGGATTGTGTGTCAATTATTAGGAGTTGAATAAAGTCACGATATGGAACAAATATCCATTGCCTCGAATCGATGACTTATTCGACCAGTTGAGAGGAGCGACCTTCTTCTCGAGGATTAACTTGAGATCGAGATACCATCAGTTGCGTATCAGGCAGGGGGATGTGTCTAAGACTACCTTATTGATGAGATACGGTTCCTACAAGTTCAATGTTATGCCTATCGGGCTAACCAATGCCCCAACTATGTTTATGAACTTGATGAACAGGGTGTTCAGAGAGTTCCTGGACCAGTTCATCATCGTCTTCATAGATGATATTCTGGTTTACCCACAGACCGATGATAAGAATGTTGAGCACTTGAGGTAGGTTTTGCATACACTGCGCCAACACGAGTTATACGTAAAATATGAGAAATCTGGTCTTTGGCTGAAGGAGGTCCAGTTTTTGGGACATATCATCTCTGGTAGATGGATATCCGTGGATTCGAGGAAGGTGTCAATGATAAGGCAGTGGGGACAGCCCACAACACCAATCGAGATACGTAATTTCTTGGGCCTAACCAAATATTATAGGAGGTTCATTCGAGGGTTTTTAAAGATAATGGGTCCGTTGACACAGTTGACTCGCAAAGGGGTGCCATTTATCTGGAATGGCGCATGTCAGTTGGCCTTTGATGAGTTGAAAGACAAGTTAACCTCAGCACCAGTGTTAGCATTGCCCAGATCAGCAGTGGAGTATCTAGTCTACACTGATGTGTCCTTATTAGGACTTGGTGGTGTACTTCAGTGGGATAATCAAGCTATAGCTTATGCCTCCCGTAAGCTTACGCCTCACGAGAGTAATTACCCCACCCACGCCTTGGATTTGGCAGCGGTCCTGTTTACACTTAGGATTTGGAGACATTACCTCCTGGGGGAGAAAATTTTCTTGTTGATAGATCAAAAGTCACTACACTACCTCTTTATGCAGAAGGAGTTAAATATGCATCAGTGTCGGTGGCTTGAGTTTGTGAAGGACTATCAATTTGATATCCAATACCACCCAGGGAAGGCAAACGTGGTAGCAGACGCGTTGGGTCATAGGCTAGTAGGTGAGGCGGTTGAGGTGTAGAAAGAGAAATGGAAGGAGTTAGGACACCAGGATGTGGTGGATCGATCGTTCATATCTGTGATGATAGTTACGCCCCAGATTATTATGAGAGTAGTACAAGCTCAAGCAGTTGATACTTTCTGCCAGAGTCAAATAGTGCAGCTTCCAGCAGAGGGGGCCAAGTCGTATACTGTGGGTTTAGACGGGGGTCTACATTTCAATGTAAAGTTGGTTATTCTTGAGGAAGAAGACTTGTGACACGAGGTGATGATAGAGTCGCACGATTCACGATTTGAGATACATCCCGGTGGGGATAAGATATACCAAGATATGCGGAGACAGTATTGGTGAAGCGGGATGAAGAAGGATATTGCCGAGTTCGTCTTAAAATGTGCCACTTGTCAGTTGGTAAAGGTGGACCATCAGAGATGGCAGGACTTCTATAGCTATTAGAGGTTCCTATGTGGAACTAGGAGAGAATTTCCATGGATTTCATCACGGGATTACCTACATCACAGAGCGATCACGATTCGATATGGGTAATAGTGGATTGGCTGACCAAGGTAGCCCACTTTCTTCCAACCCGGACGAATTACACCACGGGACAGTACGCCCAGATATTCATAGCAGAGATAATGAGGCTTTATGGGGTGCCTCTCAATATCGTGTCTGACAAAGATAAGGTGTTTGTGTCTCGATTTTAGGAGAGTTTCCAGGAGGCGCTGGGTATGGAATTGCGATTGAGTACAGCCTATCACTCGCAGATGGATGGACAGACCAAGCAGACAAATCAGATGTTAGAGGACATGTTTCGTATGTGTATCATTGATTTTGGCATAGGCAGAGAGCAGTACCTTTCGCTGGTAGAGTTTGCCTATAACAACTCCTACCAGTTTATTATAGGTATGACTCCATTTGAGGCACTATAGGTAGACATTTTCGTTCCCCAGCATATTGGTTGGAGGTGGGGGATAATAAGTTATTTGGTCCAGAGGTGATTCAGGATACTTCGGTGAGGATAGAGTTGATACGAATCCGTATTCGGGTTGCTCAGGGATCGACATAAGAGTTATACCGATGCCAAGCGGTATTTTCAAGAGTTCAATATTGGGGACCAGGTGTTACTTCGAGTGTCTCCTATGAAGGAAGTTATGCGTTTTGGGGAGAAGGGAAGGTTGGAACCTAGGTATGTGGGGCCATTCCCTATTATCGAGAGGATTGGGCTAGTTTCTTATAGACTTGGGTTATCGGAGCACTTGCATAGAGTCCATGATATGTTCCATATCTCTTCGCTGAGGAGATATCTTCAAGATGATTTGGCCCAGACTCACATTGTGTTGGAGGGGATCAACTTACAACCTAATAGCTCCTACGAGGACGGGTCGATTTCTATCCTAGACCATAGTGAGAGGAAGTTGAGGTCGAAGATAGTACCACTAGTTCGTGTTCAGTGGCGGCACCATAATGGTAAGGAATCTACCTGGGAGCGCGAGGATGACATGCGTGAACTTTATCCATTAGTTATTCTTGCTAGGTATATTTTTATTTCTGAATTTTGGGATGAAATTCTGTTATTAAGGGAGAAGTATGTAATACCCCGTATTTTTATGCATATTTATTTTATTATGGAATTATGGAAATTGGGATTAATTAATTTAAAGGGAGAAAAAATTAAGTTATAATTAATCCGATTTTAATGGTAATAATTACTAGCGTGACGAGAGTTGGTAGTTATCAAAAATAATTATGTCAAATTATAATTATGTTGAACATTGCGTAGTGAGTAACGTAATATTGTTTTGGAAATCATAATATGGCCGGGGATGAGATACACGACAATTAAGATATAATTATTTGGGACGTGCGCATGAGTCACGTCACTATTATATATTTGGGGGCTAAAAAGGTAAATTATTTTTATATAACTCATATGGATATTTTGAGTGCGCGAGTGTGTCCGGAAGGGTCGATATAGCCAGAAAACACTACTTGGGGTGATATATTTGGAGTCCGGGGCATTTTAGCCCAAAATAACACCCCGGAGGGGTATTTTAGTCTTTTGGAATTTTTGAGTAATTAAATGGACGAAAATTAGGATTAAAATAAAAGCTACATGGGTTAGATGTTACTTTCAGTTTCAACCTATGTCAAAGAGAGAGAGAGAGAGAGAGAGAGAGAGAGAGAGAGAGAGAGAGAGAGAGAGAGAGAGAGAAGACTCCATTAGAGAACAAGGGCAATAACTCAACGATTACCACCACAAGTTGCGCCAAAGTGTAGATCGCGACGAGAGGATCAACCACATACCAAATTCAACCCAAGAATCAGAAGTCCATTCTAAGGCAAGTGTTTATCTTGTTCCTCTTTTAGCAAATATTGTTCTTGTTGATTTAGATTAGATGATATAAACTTAGTGCAATGAAATCTTAGGTTTAATTAGACAAAATTGTAAAAAAATCTTATGAATTGGAGATGGTTATGCATGTGGAGGTTTTTCCCTTTTGTTAGACTATTAAACTTGGAGATTTTATGTCTAAATCACGAATTTTAATAAGAGTTTTGAGTACTTAAATTTTTGGGTTCATTTTATGCAAATTTTTAGAGATTTAAATAATTGTTCAGTTTCTCTTTGAAAATATATAGATTGGAACCCTAAATTGTGTTAGAAAGTTCCCCATATTGATTAGGAATAGTTTACAACTATCTAATTGGATGTTGGATGAAATTTGGGTTGAGTTTGAGGTTTAATGTGTAGGAAAAATCTAATTTGGTGAAGAACTGGGTTGTTCGGAATTTTCGTTCGAAGACCGGCCCAGGTCGTTCGAACGATCCTTCTAATGATAAATCTAACAACCCTTATAACGAGATGTTGAGGTTCATTCAAAGTGGAAACTTCGTTCGAATGACCTCGTTCGAACGAGAATCCTGGAACTTCGAACGAGATTCCAGAACTTGATTTTTGGGTCCGATTTAGTTAAAAAGTATCCTAGGGTTATCCAAGTGAGAGAAATAACCTACACGAATGAAGAGTGACCTAAATTCCGAATTAATATTGAATTGGAAGTGTGATTATTCTCGGGATGTATAAATTTCATAGAACCTAGGAGAGTTAGGTTCATGAGAGTATATATATATATATATATATATATATATATATATATGATCTACGGAGAGGGTAGAAATAATAATAATACTTACGTATTATAGAAATCGGGGTGGCGTGAACGCCTATAAAATTATATAAGTTGTGTGCATGCTTATGTATTGGAATATTGTGTGTATGACTTATCTACCTACTGGCTATCGAACAGAGGTTAACGCGTTGTGGATGACCATATCATGTGTGCCTTCGGGGAATTTTGTGTCATACGACTAGAGCATGTAACCTAGGTATGGACTGTGTTCGCCTCCAATATGTGTGTTTGTTTATTAGTTCTTGAGAGATTGAACCAACTTTCCTTTATGCGTGAGCATTGAACTGAGACTAGATAGCCGAATATGCCTAGCACCAGGGGTTTCTTAACCATGGGCGGAGTATTGATATATATATTTGTACGTATACACAGTGAGATTTTTATATGTATACTAAATTCCTATTCTAGGTTTCATGTTGGCTACTTTATTAAAGTATATACTTATTGGGTCACCAGTTGAGAATTAAGAATGCTATGAGAATGAGTTAAACCATCTTTAAACCTATTCCCAAATAATAGAAATATATTGGCTTCGGGTTATTTATGTATTTTATCCGGCATAGTGGTTATACTACATGTAGTTCGGCAGAGTATCGAGACTAGTATGGATAGTTAGACTCACTAGGTGTGCACATTAGATGAGAGGTGAGCATCCCAAGTGAGTACACTAAGTTAACATGAATAATACTGGTGCTAATTAATCAATTTAAGCACTTGATATTTTAACTCTTTTCTACTAGGGCTCTGACCCGTTTTTTTTTAAAATCTCTTCTATTGTTACTTTATTTTAGGTGCTCATCCACAGGTACACCAAGCTTTGGAGAATCCATTCAGTTGCCGAGCTGTAGCTGCTGTGGAAGCTACATGACATTGCTAGTAGACGCTTCATAGTCTATTCTTCTCTATCTATCAGTTAGACATGTCATCCCTTCCTATTTTATATTCAGAAATTTAGATGTTTTATTCTGCTAATAGACTTCTATTTTAGGGCTTTGGATTATTATATGAGATTTTTACATGATGTGTTTACTCCGGCTCTTCATATTATTTCAGTTAGTTCTTTCTGTATACATTTGTGTTGAATGGTGATGTTTAATTATTTTCCTTTTATGGCGATTATTTTTAATAAGATAAAATTTTGACATAAATCTTTTTAAATTTTAGGTGGTTAGTTTTAATAATAAAGTTTTCGACAGTGATGCATAATCTGAACCAACCGAATATTCTGATTTAATTTTATAAAGGACTGATCACCCAGTATTTAATTAGGCAGGGTGTCACATAAAATACCTGTATTCGATGTCATCCCCGAATAAACGATTACGTCTCATTTACTTTCCTGCAAGATCCTTAAATTTCATATCATGTACAATAATATATATGTATAATTAACAAATGTTAGTCAATAAAGCCAATTTACTTATGACTCGAAACAATTTCTACTTCCACTGCCAAATCTAGGCGCTCCTCACCCCAGAACCTCTAAAACCTAGGCTCTGATACCAAAGTTGACACACCCCAACCCAGTTACTTATAATTAAGTTTGAAAGTCAAAGTGAGTCAAATCATAATTACCTTAACCAAACCCTAAACACGAGTATCCTTTTTTTCAGTTATTAACATGAATCAATAAAACTAAAACTTTTCACAATTTTAAGGTAATTATGCTTATTCAAACTTACTGAAAAGATAAGTAGGCTTAAATTACCCCATTTACATTTAGCCAAATCATGGTTTTATGTATCACTTTCTAACCCCACTGGCCTCCTAGATTTGGCAGTGATATCACAATACCTAAAAAATATAAACATAGGAACCATGAGCAAAATAGCCTAGCAAATACACCACAACTACACTATTGCATAAAATTAAATGCAATAAATAATATCCCCATGATGATATAAGCATACTTTTCTAGATGATTCATAAAGAATGACCAATTATATACTTATCTAGCTCATTCAGAAAGAATGACCAAGTATATACTAATCTGACCCATTTATAAAGAATGGCCAATTGTATACTTATCCGGCTCATTTATAAAGAATGACTAATTATATATTTATCTAACTCATTCATAAAGAATGACCAATTATATGCTAATCCGGCTCATTCATAAAGAATGACCATTCTATACTTATCTAGCTCATTCATAAATAATGACCAACTTATTCGAATCATGATTCACATATCCTGTATGCAAGAGACAATTATCCCCCATTCTGGGTCAAAGAGTAACCCCTTGTCTTTAATAGACAAATATTCCCTATTCCAGGTCGGCGAGTAACCTCCCATTTCAGTAAACCGAAATGAACACTTTCATATTCATAATATTCTGATCATATCCATAACCATGTATAATTACACCTTACCAGTGAGTGATATTCTGATCATATACATAACCATGTATAAATACATCTTACCAGTGAGTGATATTTTGATCATTTACATAACCATGTGTATATACATATTACCAGTGAGTGATATTCTGATCATATCCGTAACCATGTATAATTACATCTTACTAGTGAGTACACTCACCTTGGCCATTTAATGTGTTTTCCCCTTGCCTTTGTCTGGCACTTGTTCAACCAGCCATCCTTCCCTTCCTATAATTCTTACAATATTAGTGTCATCATAAGAATATTACCAATCCAAAGAATCACTTAAATGCAATTCAATTCATAAGCATCATATGATCTCATTCCAATCATTTATCATAAATGAAGTCTTATCCAATTTCATGTTTAAATATTTAGCATATCCAATTCATAGTCCAAACATACTTTAATTCATTCCTGGAAATCCAATTCTTATCATATTAGGTTCCCAATACAAAAGAAGACACATCATTTCAAGTTTCCTAGAGCAAGATCAGCATATTTCTTTATTACAAACCAAATCGGCCCTATAGGCTCCTCTATCGTTTAGTCAACTTCCAAGAATTTTCATAGTTTTTTTATCACAAATTTTAATGATCTTCCACCCAATTTCAATAAACATATTGAATAATACAAAATTAAAGTTTCATAATTTTTAGAGTTTATTTGCCTTGTCAGGCAAATCATCATACACTTGGTATGCATACTTACACTTTCGGGGCAAATTCTATACCTACACTTCAAACAATCCCCTAATATTTATTTCTTGGTATTTTTACATAATTTTTGGATATAACTGGTATATATAATTTTAGTTTTATATCCAACTTGAATCAATCGATTCCATTATGTATTCACAAAGATACACCAGTTTGATTAACATAATGATTTCTCCCTCAGTTGCATGAATTCGACATGTTTCACACATACCCATATACGTACAACAAAACGTATCCCCTTATCCCCAAATATGATCTTTAATATCATACAAAACAACATATATCATTTAAAGAATGAAATTTACAAGTTAAATCTTACCTAAGCACCCTTGGATACATAAGCTTATTTATTTCTCGGTTATCTTCATTAATCCTTCACTAATTCACCCTAACCTCTCTTTCCTTCATGGAAACCTCCACCCATTGAAATTCTTATGTAAATTAAGAATAAGGGATATTTTAAAGTCTTTAAGTTGGCATAAGGTCACCTCCCATTGGTCCAATCAAAATATGGCATGTGGTACCATATAAGACAAAATATCATTTAACGCTAAATGACTAAGTTACCCCATGTTTGTAAAATGACAATTTCTTTTCACTCAAATGTCCGTTAGATGCACCGTTTTTTGTGTTAAAAACCTAAATCACATATATACAACTATTTATCTTTCACCTCAAGTCAATTGTTATGTTATAATGGTCGAAACTAGTCTCCAACTTGAACATTCCTACCGAAAACATCAAAATTTGTGTTTGTAACTAATTCGATATCTCATGAGTTGTGAAGGTAGGATTAGACTAAACATAATAAGTTAACATTATATACAACAATAACACATTATCCCATCCCATAAGGTACTCATCATTTAAATATGATTTATCATAATTATATCCGGGTTGTCACACCCTTTATAGTAAATATAAAAGAACAACTAATCTTTTGTGCATCCTTTATAATAGTTTTAAGGATATCAAAAAATGCTCATCCTTTATAATACCTCTAAAAGGACAGGACAATGCTATACCTTAAAATATTTCACCTTTAACTATTATTTTTTCCCTTTTCTCTTTCTCTTTGCTAAAAAACGTTTTACCGCTAAAAACATAAGGTACCATTACTAATAAGGATAACTTTTTAATTGCCCTAAAAAATAAACTTTTAAGGACAATAAAAAGTAACTATACTTATAATCCGTATTAAAGGACATCAAGTACACCGTCCTTTAAAATATTAGGTTCATTTTTTTGAGTAATATTAGAGAGACCCTTTTTCATGAACTTTTTTATTATCCGATTAATGTGGCTAACACACATTGGGTTCCTTATAATCCATATCTTTCTAATTATTACTCTTCGTCGTTTGTTTAAAGACTTTATTTAACCAAACAAACCCTACCCACTATTCTTTCACCTCTCCCACCCAACAGCTACAACCCTCCACTCTCTCCCCCCGACTTACCGCCCCCTCTTCTCCCTCTAATCAACCCCTGACTATTATAAGCTATACATCTTACTCCCTTATACATACATACATACATACATACATACATCATATATATATATATATATATATATATATATATAAAGAGAAAGAGAGATAAATAAAGAAAGAGAGATAGAAATAGAGGGATCTGAACTATTGATCAATGCTTATGAAAGAAAAGTGTAAGGGTGAGATTTATAATTCCTCGTCATCTGTTTTAGTTTGGCTTATCCCATTACACCCAACTTCACCATCATGAACATTTTCAAGACTTGAAGTGAAGACAAAATAGTGATGAAATTTAATAGTCAAAGATCGATCATCACTACCTTTATTGAAAAAGGTTTATGAGATTGTTTCTATGAAATCCTTTTATTCAGAGGTATTTTTTTAAACTTAAAATATTTTTCCAAAATGTTTTTTAATTTTTTTTTTAAAATTTCCCTAAGCCATTAGAATGACATTCGGATGTCGTTCGAATGAGTTACTATACCTCATTGGAACATCTTTGACTTTGTTCGAGTGAAATAAATTGTCGAGTCTTTTGGCAGGCTCTGGAATCTCATTTGATCAGTTGTTTGATGTTTATTCAAACGAGAAAGGGTATGTCATTCAAATGAGATGTACCTTCGTTCGAACGAGTACGTAAAAAAATATTTTTTAACCAGATTTAAAATGCAATCTTCATACCTATCTCTTGTAGATACTTCTCCTCATAAATAGAGACGCGGGGCTACATTTATTTTTAAGCCTTTTAAAGTTCTTTTTGTTATCAAACTCTTTTATTTTTCCAATCCAATCCCTTAGATGATTTGAGATCACTTTTCCAAATAAAGAAGAACTCATTCCATGTTCCTAACCTTGTGAAGTTAATTCTTTATTGCTAACCTTTGTGGAGTATTCTCTAAGGCTCGAAAAGAAAGGTATATTAATTCCTGAGGGTGATTGGTGAATAACGAGGCAAGAGGAATCTTATTGAGGAACGGTGCTAGAATTGCATCGTTTGATGTATACAACTTGAAGACATTGTTACGCAGCTTAGTGAATCTCTAAGGGTTTGTAAGTTTGTTATTATTTGTCTAGTTGAAAACATTATTGAATATAGGTTTATCCCGAAAGGGAATTTTCCTTATATTCTTTCATTTTGGTTTTAGTGTTGGTTAGCTTGGCTTCATTTAGACTCAAATGTCTTGCATGATCACATAATATTTTCAAGATAAAATTTGTTCTAATAGAATTTGGTGTTTGTGTGTTTGACTTACTCTACGACTTATTCCTATAACCTGGACCTCGTATTTTTTCAAATTGGCATCAGATTTATTTTTATAAGTTACGAAGATGAATCTTGGTAGTTATATGGGCAACTTGTACAATAGTGAACCTTTTTTATAGGTTTAATTATGCCTATAGAAATCTCGAATGAGGTCGGTACTAAAATTGATTAACGAACGAGTCTCTATTATTGTTGAAAGAGGGTGGACTCCACCCACTGTGACTAATAATGATGTCATTAATCTCAAACTAGTCACTTTATGGACTGGGGATGATTTTAAATGAAGTAATTCTAAGTTCCAAGACTTAAGTTCAATTTTTGGTGAGTCATACCCAACGAATTTTATTGTATTGTGACGTGTACCACATTTAAAGAAGGATGGCATATCCTTTAAATCACTCACGAGGGTACAAAGGTTGTGAATGCTTCTAAGCTATGGAATCTCACCACAAATTTAAGACCATTAGCATGCTTGAGTTTAAAACATTAGATGAATTTTATGCACGATTGTTTGAAATTGTGAACTCTAGTTTTAACTTCGGTGAGAGAATTCTTGAGATGGGGGTAATTAATATAAGTTTAAAATATCTTCAATCCCATTTTAGTGATAAAGTCATCTTCCTTAATTCTTTAGAAATATTATATACTCTTAGGTTCGAAGAACTCGTAGAAGACCTCCAGACTTACAAAATAAATATGTTCCCCAAAACTTAAAAGAAGAAACAAAAAAATGGATCACTTTAAAAGCCTAATTAAAGAAAAAAGTGTAGATTTCTAACTTCGAGTTTGATTTTGATTTAGATGATCTTGCCTTATTTGTGAAATGTAAGGACATGATTTTATAAATGTTCGGGGTAGAATCTAGGAATTTTTTTATTTGTCCTAGGTCACAGTATGTATGTCTGATACCGCTACATTCAGCACGTTAACATGATCATCCACGGCGGCCTTGATCCGAATCCATGCATCCATGCATCCATCATCTTCACACGTGCATCATGCTACATGCGACGTGCTGCTCAACTGTTCCCACTACTCCACTTCGCATTATTGGTAAAATGATTTATTGGAGTTGTTTATATTTGCATAAATATTTGGGAATTTTTCAAAAAATATTTTTTCGAAGTCTGATTTTTTTTATCAAAAGTACAAATTTTTCTAAGTGTAGAAGTGGAATTGCCTCGATCGACGAGCTCATTCAAACGACATCACTCTATCATTCGAGTGACATGAGGATGTCGCGCGAACTCATACGAATGACATCTCTCTGTCGTTCAAGCGACATGAGGATATCGCGCGATCTCCTTCGAGCGCCGTCGCCGCCTCGATTTTTATATAAATATCTGGGTTCATTCTACACGTTTTCCAAGTCTTTTTTGCACACGATTTTTGCATTTTATAGCCCAAAAAACAGACTTCATGTTTTAAGGTTCATGCCTTCTTTATTCACATAAACACTCCCATATATGTATGTGAATCTTTAAACCTTCGAGAGGATCACTTTTACTCATCTGGAGTTACTTGTGGAGAAGTTGTCCCTTCTCCATTGCTGCCCATCTGGAGTGCTTGCGGGAGATTCCAGCCGACGACATCGGAATCGACACCTGAGGGTATTTCGTATGTCACTCTTGTTTTCATTGTAATCTGTGTAAATCGTTTTTTACAAATTATAGTGAAAATAAAATGTTTTGCCCCTTTGGGGGATTTTTCCTCATTTGTGTGCTTCGTTTGTGATTGAATGTTCTTGCATGATCATATTGATTTCAATCACACCTAGATGCATGTTTTAGGATTTAATTGAAAAACTGAGTTTAATTAAATAATATTTTCGTTTGAACAAAAGCGCACTCTTCAAATTGGTATCAGAGCCAATTACACAATTATACCATGTAATTTTTCGCAAAATGTTTCTAAGTCATCAATTTTCTGAAAAAATTGATTTTAAAAAATGGTGTGTTCAATGGAGAAATTATATAATAAATGCCACCTTTTGACGGGGTAAATTATGCTTACAGGAAAGCCCGCATGAAATCTGCTTTAAAAGATATTGATGAAATAGTTTGGATTTTGGTTAAAAAGGGTGGACACCTCCCTCCATCACTATTGATAACATGACTAATTTAAAATATGTGACTGCATTGACTGAAGAAGAATTTAAATGGTCATCTTTTAACTCTAAGGATCTAAGTGCTATTTTTGGATCCGTCACTCCTGACGAGTTTCGACGGATAATGATGTGTACCACATCAAAAGAGGCATGGGATGTTTCGCAACTTATCCATGAAGGAACTAATGCCGTGAAAGAATCAAAACTGCAAAACTTAACAACTCAATTTGAAACTATCACCATTCTTGAGATTGAATGTTTTTTATGATTTTTATGCTAGGTTATCTGATATTACAAACACTAGCTTTAATCTTGGTGAACACATTCCTAATGCTAGAGTTGTTAAAAAGATTCTAAGATCACTGCCTAAGCGTTTTATCCCTAAAGTCATTGTGCTAAATTCTATGGGTAATATAAACATGCTTAAATTAGAGGAACTTGTAGGAGACTTACAAACGTATGAAATTGATATGTTTCCTAAATCTGTCAAGGCTAAAGGTAAGGGAATTGCACTTAATTCCCAAGATAGGAAGAGTGAGGGGTCGGGAAGAAAGAGAGTTGAGTCGTCTAGAAAAGGGGAGATAGAAACATCTGATTCTGAGAGTGACTTTGATTTAGATGATTTGGCTCTGTTTGCAAAAAAATTCAAGAAAATTCTCAAATTCAAGAAAAATGGAAATTTCAAAGATAAAAAGGATTTTGAGAAAATAAGTTTGAAAAGAAAAATGAAAAAGATTTTAAAGATCCTCCTAAGAAAGACGATGAGAGTTGCTATGACTGCGAAGGTAAGGGTCATAGAGAGTTTGAGTGTGCTACTAGGCTAAACAGACTTGCCAAAGAAAAGGGCAAAGTTATCCTTAATGCTATCCTTAGTGACGACAGTGAGGTTGAGTCGGTGGACTCTGGAAATGAGTCACCGCATGAGTGTAACTTCATCGTATTCATGGCTAGTCATGTGAGTACTTATAGTGCTCCTCACGATGATGAGGATGCTAATTCACAGGGACACCTCGACAATGAGAACGATGTAAGTGAGGGGGAGGATGATGCAAGTGAGAGCGAGAGTAATCTTCAACGCGCCGACGCTGAGTTATATAATGAGTCATTTAAAGCCAAAAACAAAGCGTTAGTCCTTAGGATCGCCTATTTAGAGGAAGATTTAGAAGAAGCGAGAGAGAGAGAGTACTCAACCTTCACTACCTTGAGAGAGAGAGAGTCTGCTTGTGTTGAGAAAGAAAGTCAGTTTAGAGAAAGAGAGACTGTTTAGAGAGAGAGAGAGAGAGAGAGAGAGAGAGAGAGTTGTTTTGAGAAAGAAAAAACTGACATGACTAATCAAGTGGCTAGTCTTACGAGTGAGCTCCATTCCTCCCTCGAGACTCAAAAAACTTGAATCCCTTGTAGACCAACTTACTTACGATCATGAGAGAGCACGGGAAGTCAAGGTTCAAATCGAGGACAGATCTGGAAAGATGCTCCTTGATACCGCTTTAAGTTTTGGTAATAGGTAAGTAATAGGTTTTCATGCTGCTTACACATCCCAAACTGCACCTGGACCAGTTCCTAAGTTTACTACAACTCCATATGGCCATCGTAAAAAAACCACGAAGGAGAGTTCGACCAAGAAAAACAAACCAAGGTTCGCCTAAGACTGTGTTCTTTTGTACGTACTGCAAAAGAAAAGGACGCCTCAGAGAGTTTTGCTATAGCTTGGGTCGGACAGGACGTACTACTGCTCCACCACATCGTATTGATGATTTTACCAGTCTGAGAGAGCGTGTTGAATTTTTAGACTCTACATCACAGAGTTTGATGGAGGAATTCCGACGGATGTCTTTACCGTCAGTGAATGCTTCCCGCATTCATACTAAAATCAACAACAATAAGGGTAAAAAAAAGTTTACCACTTATTGGGTACCTAAGAAAGACGAAAAGGCCCTTGTTTTCCATGTCGCTCTCAAAACACATAATACCTCACTGTGGTATTTTGATAGTGGGTGCTCCAGACATATGACCGGTGATGTCTCATTTTTTATCTACCTAGAGGATTATAAGGAAGGTAGAGTCACCTTTGGAGACGGGAGCAAGTCTAACATCATAGGGCGAGGTACAGTAGAGTTACCAGTATTCCCTAAGCTAGAGAATGTTTTGTACGTCAAAGGTTTGAAAGCAAACCTCCTTAGCATTAGCCAGCTGTGCGACGCTGACTTTACCGTAAAATTTGATCGGGACGCGTGTAATGTATATAATCAAGCCTTTAAACTTTTAGTAAAAGGGGTGAGGATAGGAGATAACTGCTATGGGACTGTGCCCAAATCCCCACTTGTCTGTAACAACGCCACAATCACTCCTATAGATCTGTGGCACCAACGTCTAGGTCACATGAACTTTCGAGATTTGACACGTTTAGCTAAAAAGGACCTAGTACGTGGCTTACCAACACTTGGAAAGCCAAATTACACAGTTTGTGGACCCTGTGAGTTGGGAAAGCAAATTCATAGCCCCTATAGTAAGTTGCATTCCATTACCACCTCCAGTGTGCTTGAGTTGATTCACATGGATCTTATGGGTCCTACTCGTACTGAGAGTCTGGGTGGTAAGAGGTATATCCTCGTGATGGTGGATGATTTCTCGAGATATTCGATTGTAGGTTTTCTGAGAGAGAAATTCAGTACTGTAGAGTTTTTAACTAACAAGTGTTGTGTCCTGCAAAATCTACACAAAGTCACTATTAACAGGATACATAGTGACAACGGCACTAAATTTAAGGAATCAAAGGTAGATCTTTACTGTGATAGCCTAGGAATCAAACATGAGTTTTCTACTGTGAAGACTCCTCAGTAAAATTGGATTGTTGAGAGTCAAAACAGGACAATTCAAGAAATAGATAGATCTATGCTTCTGGATCGTAAAGTTGCTAGGAGATTTTGGGAAGAGGCGGTGTCTACTACATGCCATACAGTGAATAGGGTTTACCTTCATCCACACACGCTTAAAATTCCTTATAAATTGTGGACTGGAAAGAAGCCCAACCTTGCATATTTCCGTGTTTTTGGGAGTAAATGTTACATCCTACGGGATAGAGAGCAATTAGGAAAGTTTGACTCCCGAGTTCGACTCCCGAAGCGATGAGGGAATTTTTCTAGGATATTCATCAAATAGTAAAGCATACCGAGCTTTTAACATGAAGAGATCTAAGGTTATGGAGTCAATAAATGTCACCGTGCAAGATGACGAACCTCTGTCGTTTGTTGATCCTAGCCTTCAGTGTGAGGATGAGGACTTTTCTGGAAACGATTTACTTGTCCCTCACCCACACCCTGTGGACCCTACTCCAATGTTAGGGGACACACTTGCTTGGGTTAGCAAGAGTCATGAACCTGCCTCTATTGTAGGCGATCCCACCTTAGGGGTCAAGACTCGTGCTCAGCGAGAGAATGTTGTTAGTCATTTCTGCTACACGTCCACAGTCGAGCCTAAGAATCACAAAGAAGCACTCAATGATGAACACTGGATATCTGCTATGCAGGATGAGTTTCTTTAGTTTAAAAAGAATAATTTCTGGGAACTTGTCCCCCGACCTAGTGAGACGAATATGATAGGTACCAGGTGGATTTTCAAGAATAAAGCGGATAAAAATGGTACCATAATCATAAACAAGGCTAGGTTGGTTGCTCAAGGCTACGCATAGATAGAGGGTGTAGACTTTGGGGAGACATTTTCTCCTGTTACGAGGCTTGAGTCCATCCTCTTATTACTCACCATCGCATGTCATCTGCGCTTCAAGTTATATCAGATGGATGTCAAGAGTGCCTTTCTAAATGGCATTCTACATGAGGAGGTTTACGTGGAACAACCAAAAGGGTTTGAAGACCCTAAGCACCCGAAGAATGTCTACTATCTGAGGAAATCCTTGTATGGTTTGAAGCAAGCACCCCGTGCTTGGTATGAGAGAACTACTTCCTATATCTTAGCCCGTGGCTTTAAGAGAGGGGGAGTTGATATGACGTTGTTCGTCAAGAGAGATGATGGTGCTATTTTGGTTACCCAGGTCTATGTGGATGACATAGTCTTTGGATCCAAGTGCTCACAGCATGCTCACCACTTTGAGGAGGAGATAAAAAGTGAGTTTGATATGAGCATGGTAGGTGAGCTTACTTTCTTTCTTGGCACTCAGGTTCGTCAGCTAGAGGATGGGATGTTCATCTCCCAATCCAAGTATGCTAGAGACCTAGTGAAGAAATTTGGTTTAAACTCCTCGAAGAATGCACGTACACCTATGAGTACTTCTATCAAGCTTAGTAAGGACACTTCAGGCAAGGACGTAGAGCAAACCTTGTATCGGAGTATGATAGGTAGTCTTCTCTACTTAACTGCCAGTCGTCCCGATATATCCTTTAGTGTTGGAGTCTGTGTACGATATAAGGCGTCCCTAAAAGAGTCACACTTACTCACTCTAAAATGTATTATAAAATACGTGAGTGGGACTCTCTCCTAAGGTATTTAGTATTCCTTTGATACCGATGACCGTATGTCCGCCTATTCGGATGTCGATTGGGTCGGAGATGTAGATGGTTGTAGGAGCACTTCTGGTGGGTACTTCTACTTTGGTTATGATCTCGTTTCCTGGTTGAGCAAGAAGCAAAACTCCATCTCTTTATCCACTGTAGAGGCTGAGTACATCACCGCCGGGAGTTGTTGCACGCAACTCTTATGGATGAAGAAAATGTTAGAGGATTATGGGATTTCACATGACACCATGACTATCTCATGTGATAACATGAGCGCGATACACATATCCCGCAATCCGGTCCAACATTCACGCACAAATCACATCAGGATACGCGAGCACTTTATACGACAGTTAGTTGAGGAGAAAGTCGTATTCCTGAGTTTCGTACCCACTGACCTTCAGTTAGTCGATATTTTCATGAAACCTTTATATGCCCTTAGATTCAAGAGTCTTAGGAAGTCTTTAGGGATTTGCACAGTTGACTGAGAGGATGGTCCGTGTCTAGGATAGGATGCATTATCATGTTCATATCATATGATTCATATTGCTAGTTTGTATCATTTATATTCTTATTTTTGCTTTTTATATTTTTTTTAAAAATCCAAAAAGATTTTCTTTTTATAAAAATTTTAGAAAAGCACAAAAAGATTTTTTTATTTTGTTTACACCTTTTATGGATGAGCATTTAAGATAGTCGAGTCACAATTTCATTCCATTTATCCACGTGACTATTTGATAGTGATTTGAGACGCTACATCATTGCATCCATGTGCTTTACATTGTTTAGAGTCTTTGAGATGTGATTAGTGATATCTTTCTACATGTTTGGATCCCTATCTCCTTTATTGCACACATGCATGACTTTATTTTATAATTGTACTTGTCTATCACATGTTGGCTTGAGTGTTTCCATCTCAATTCTATCTATACAACGAACCATATGCGATAAAACATGATAAGATTGGAATGCATGTACAAACCGTTTGGTGAGATTGTGTGGTTTTTTTATCAACGGTGAAGGGCTGCGAAAGGTAATTATCTATCCTTTGCGATTAAGCCACCGCTTAAATGGACCTAAAAAATTGAGGAATTTTATTATCCGGGGTCCAAAGAGGTTAAAAGAGCCCGAAAAAATTTAAAGGCAATAAAAATCAATTCATGCCAAATATGGGCCATTTGGTTTCACCATCAATTCTCCAATGTTTGAGAATTTTGATCACCTCTAAATAAAATATAAAGCTGAGGGAGTTTAGTTGGAGAATTTAAACAGGTCCGCACTTCCTTGAAAGTCCTGAAAAAGCATTAAATTGTTTTGGACGTTATTGGTGTGAAAATCACTCTGAGCTTTGATTTGCTGATTTGATTGAGTCAATGTCTCATATTTCAATCTTTTTTCACCTAAGGAAGATGTTGAGTTCCTTCATTAGGAGTATCCGATATTCATCGTGCACATATGTCATGTTTGTATGCATTGATTTTCCTATCGAATTTGATCATACCCCTACATTTTCGCAATCATCAACTTGATTGTCTTTGTGTTCTTTCATGGTGTGATTCTTTGTTGTATATTTTGTGTGAAAATTTTTGAAAAATTCAAAAATAGGAAGTTTATTACCTTGTGACATTTTTCATGTTTATGCTTCTCATATCTGTCTATTTGGGGACATCATAAAAGGGGGAGAATGAATTATGGGGGAGAATTTTTGTTGATTTATCAATGATTTGCTTAAGCTTAATTGATCTTTGATTTTCTCATATCATTATATTTCAAACTGTTGCGTGTCACGGGTATCTGCTTTATCTCATGTGTGTAGGTACAAAGTTGATAATTATTTGATTGCACACCCCGATGAGAAAAGATTTGAGAGTTTTTGAAAAGTTGAAGCTGAAGATGTTGAAGTTTGATTGAAGACATGTCATTTAGTATTCTGAGTTTAAGGTTTTAATGGGGATATTATCTTATATGTCATTTATTTTATGGAGATAGAATAATTCGGATTTTTTATGAATGTACCGGCATAGACATAGGGGAGATTTGTAAGGAATTTTTTTTATAAATGTCCGGGGTAGAATCTAGGAATTTTCTATTTGTCCTAGATCACAGTATGTATGTCTAATACCGCTACATTCGGCACGTCAACACTATCATCCACGACGGCCTTGATCTGAATCCATCCATCCATCATCTTCACACGTGCATTATGCTACATGCGACGTGCTACTCAACCGTTCCCACTATTCCACTTCGTGTTATTGGTAAAATGATTTATTGGAGTTGTTTGTATTTGCATAAATATTTGGGAATTTTTCAGAAAATATTTTTTCGAAGTCTGATTTGTTTTTATCAAAAGTAGAAATTTTTCTAAGTGTAGAAGCGGACTTGCCTTGGTCGACGAGCTCGTTTAAACGACATCACTCTATCGTTCGAGCGATATGAGGATGTCGTGCGAACTCATTCAAACGATATCTCTCTGTCGTTCAAGCAACATGAGGATGTCGCGCGATCTCGTTCGAGCGCTAACGCTGCCTCGATTTTTGTATAAATATTTGGGTTCATTCTACACGTTTTTCAAGTCTTTTTCGCACACGATTTCTACGTTTTACATCCTAGAAAACAGACTTCATGTTTTAAGGTTTCATGCCTTCTTTATTCACATAACACTCCCATATATGTATGTGAATCTTTTAACCTTCAAGAGGATCATTTTTACTCATCTAGAGTAACTTGTGGAGAAGCCGTCTCTTCTTCATTGCTGCTCATCTAGAGTTCTTGCGGGAGATTCCAGTCGACGACATCGGAACCGACACCTAAGGGTATTTCCTATGTCACTCTTATTTTCATTATAATCCGTGTAAACCATTTTTTTACAAATTATAGTGAAAATAAAAGGTTTTGCCCCTTTGGGGGATTTTTCCTCATTTGTGTGCTTTGCTTGTGATTTAATGTTCTTGCATGATCATATTGATTTCAATCACACCTAGATGCATGTTTTAGGATTTAATTGAAAAATTGAGTTTAATTAAATAATATCTTCGTTTGAATAAAAGCGTACTCTTCATGAAATAATTTAAAACACATCTCAAATTCATAAATCAGAATTCTTACAAAGTGGAAAATAAAAGTTTTGAGAAAGACAAAAATTTCAAATCGGGTAAGAAATTTTTCTAAAATTATAAAAGATAAGTAAAATATGATTTGAAGAGATGCTATGGGTGCGAGGGTAAGGGTCATAAAGTCCACGAGTGTGCTACAAGGCTTAAGAGACAGGGAAAAGGAAAAGTTGTATATAATGTCTTTTAAGTGATAGTGATGTCGAATTAGTGGATTTCTAGGACGAATCACCACATGAACCTTACGATGCATTCATGGCCAATCACATTTGTACTTCTCATTCATCTCATGCCAGTGAGGACATTACTGAACATGATAGCCTCAATAATTTTTTGAACCATTATAGAGAGAGTGAGTGTGATGGAGAGAATTTGAGTGAGGGAGACGTGGCCTCATAAAATCTTACAGTGAACTTTATAAAGAGTCTTTAAAAATCACAAGGCAAAATAGATATTTGACTCTTAGAGGTTGGAATAAGAAAAGTATTTCAAAATTTTGAGAGAGTGTAAGGCATCAGTGAGTCAGATCGAGAAGTTGAAAGTTTATTTGTGTGCCATACTTATTGTGATTGTTAGGGATAAGACCGATTTGACAAACAGAGTGTCTAGTCTTATGAGAGATCTTCATGCTACAATGGAGACTCGTGAGAAACTTAAAGAGCATCTTTCCTGATAACTTTACTTTTTGTGTATGTGTCATCTTCAAAAGCCAAGCCACAAAATCCCTTGAATACCTACAAAACTTCTTAAAGAACTTGTATTGTGGTAAGCATGGGTATCAATCCAACTTTCAAGTGGAAATAAATAATGTGAATGCTTGTAATTTCAATTTTTTATTTTTTTATTTTTACACAAATTCAACGAAGAATAAAAATGCTAAAATCTTAAATGAGCAATTGAAATAAACTAAATGTAACCGAGTGTGATAAGTGGGAAAATATACAAGAGATGGGACTACATTGCGTGATCGATTATTTTAATTTCTTAATTTATTGAATTGAAATATTTTAAGATAATATTAGAATTATAATTTAACTCTCCTTATAATCACAAATTGAATAATATATTTTTCAGAAAACTTATTTAAAAATGTCATACTTTAAAAAAATTAATATTTATACTTTTTTTTAATAAACCATCCGCTAAGATTAATTTATTAAAAAATTATGAATCATCAAATTCCAACACCTAGTTAATATTCAAAATTTAGGAAAAACCTATCTCTGATTCGAATTCAAAATCAAATATTAAAACTAAATTTATTTACCATCTCTCAAAATGTAAATTAATTTGTAATAATTAAAAATTAACTCTCCTATAAATATGACAATCGACTAAATTAATAAATTAAAGTAACATCTTAGGCGGTTCCGTCCCACCTAGGGGTATGTTTCGACCGGATCGGATCGGAATAGGGGTGTTCGGAAAATTTTCCAAAATTTTTGCAATTTTAAAATTTCTTTACAAAATCATAAAAATCAATTTCTTTTCCATGTCGGCGACTTCGGAATATTCAAAATTTTTGGATATTTTTTTATTCAAAAAAAATTAGGAAATATCGAAACTATTAGTTTCATCTTTTTTGGATAATATCGGAAATAAAAAATTATCAATTTTATCTTTTTTATTCAACTTTTTTTTTTAGGGGGGGGGGGGGGGGGGGGGGTTGTCTTTATTTCCATACAAATGTCAATTTCAAGCAATATTAAGTATTGATGCTAAGCTTAAAAGTTGAACCTGGTAAGATCAAGTGAGAAGTGCACATTACTGTGAGAAAAACTAAGCAAAGAATAACACCAATGTTAGTAAGCATACAAGGAAAACACTTAAGTTATTTTTTCTATGATTCCATGAACATTCCAATCATAAATTGCAATTATTTACAGAGTTATACAGGTACCGCAAGATGCAGGCAATATGCGATGACTATACTGTGTTTCAATGAGATGAGATGGATGAAATCTTTGATGGCAAGTTAAGTCAATTGAAGGCTCAGATATGTTTAACAAATAGAGCTACAAAACTGTGTTTAATAGATAGGAGAGGAATGAGACCATACTTGGTTGAGTGAGAGGAATTAGAAATGAAAGGATTCACGAATGAGAGCGGCGTGGTCTTTCTAATTAGTTTAGAAATGAGAAAAGAAAGGGGCAAAATAACCTTTATATAGGTAAAAATTAAGGGTTTTGAGATTATTTTAAAGGATAATATTAGGGCTACCCCTTTTTGTTACCCCCGGCTTCCAAGTGTTGTACCTTGCTTTGTCTTTACGTGTATGGGTCCCGCAGGGTATAAAAGACAAAGCAAGGTACAACACTAACATACCGAGGGTAACAAAAAGGGGTACCCAAAGGTGGTAGCCCTAGTGTTACCCTATTTTAAATGAATGGGTGGTATTGTTTTAAATGAAGGGTGGGATTATTAGGAAATTTGATGAGTAAATATTATTAAAGTGAATAAAAATATTATTATCGAAATTTTCGGAACGGAAAATCAAAAAGTCAAAATTTTATATTTGATTTCCAATTCCATTCCAATTTATATCGAAAAAGTCAGAAATCGGAAAATTTTGGATTGGAAAAATTAAAATGGTGGAAAAATTGAAAAAATCGTATTGAAAATTGAAAAATTTGGAACTTCGGAAATAATTGACACCCCTAGTCCCACCCTTATAATTGAGTGATTAGACTAACATTCTCATGCTAACATACACAATGTAACAACCCTTGACTTTGGAAACTGAGAAATTAAATTTTTGGGAAAATAAAATTTAATTAGATTGGAGAATTTTAAAATTTGGGAATTGAAGTCCAAAAATAGAGGACATTTCAAAGTATTTCGGATGATGATTTTGAGGGTACCATCGATCCCGAAAGGGTCGAGATAGTCAAAATAACTGTCATTGGGTTTTATTTCGGCTCCGGAATATTTTTAATTCAGTTTGACTCGAATTGGAGTAAACGAGTCATTTAAAGTGTGTATTAACAATTAAGATTGGGACTTATGCTTTAAGGGACTTAAAGTATTACGGATCAAGCCTTCACATTTGAGGGAAAGATAGAAAAAAAAGTCCCAGATGGAGAAAGAAGAAAGAAAGAGGAAGAAAAGAAGAAGAAAGGAAGAGAGAGAGGAAGAAAGCTTGAAGATTTTCGGCCCAACCGTGACATCGAGGACGATCCAACCTCTACAAAATCGAGGCAAGTGTTTAATATTGCTAAATAAGTCATTTGTGTATTTGATTTCATAATTTTTGGGTTAAAGAAATGGATTTTGGGTATTAATATCAAAACCTAGATTTTTGGGTTTAATCTTGAAATCAATGTTTAAATATGGGTTTAATGGAGTAAAAATGGTTGGGATCAACTTTGGGTTGATTTATTGGCCTTAAATCATGATTTGATGAAGGTTTGGGGGTTAGAATAGAAATTCTAGGGTTTAAAAACCCTTCAAAATCTGCAGACCCAAATCGATTCGCCCCCTAAGCGAATCGATTCGGCTTAGGCAATTTGGCAGGTTTGCATTGACCGAATCGATTCGAACCCAAGCCGAATCGATTCGTCCTGAGACAGAAGCCCATGTCTTTGGATCCGAATCGATTTGCCTATGAGGTCGAATCGATTCATTGGGCCGAATCGATTCGGAAATAGGGCATTTTGTGAAATTTTCTCTATGGTAATTTCAAACCCTTTTTGGTTGGGTTTATTGATTTGGGGCCTTCTCTTATGATGAAAGAGATATGTTTTGGAGACACACTAGGGGTTTCTCACACATTGTGATTATGGGGACTTCTTAGGAAAATTTGGGAAAAATATATCCATGTGTGCTTTTGGAGTCGTGTACAGAGATTGTGGGGAAACCCCATTGGGATTAGGAATCCTACTTATAGATCAAATGTAAGTATAGATGTGATGGGAGGCTAAGAACTCTTAGAGAGAGTTGCGAAGGTATGTTGTAAAATTTCTGGTCCGACATTTAAATCGAATCCTTATAAGGATAGGATATTATTAAGATACAATTTGGGGCCAAATGGAAGAGAGTGGTCGCATACCCTTAGTAATGATAAAATTTAAGGAATAAATCGGAGAGGCGTTAGACTAGGGGATTCATAAAAATGATTGAACCGTAGTCGAAATCGAGAGCGATGGGATCATATTACCAAGTAGAGTAGAGTGTGTAAAAAAAATCTAGTTGGGATAGATGTTGTTTATTGGTGTGTGATTTACAACGGGTATTTTCCCGAAGTAATGGGATTATTTGATGAATGTAAGATTGAGCTTGAGGCTTATAGATTATTAGTTATGCGTATACCAGTAGTCAAAATTATTACTAGATTCATCAATGTGGTCTCGGATATAGATGGTATGTGTAGTGATGGTTTCCTACACCAAACTTTGGGTGATAACCCTAATGTTAGATATATATATATATATATATATATATATATATATATATATATATATATCCGTATATTGTTTGGGAGACTATTCATCATAGGAAAATGGATGAATATGCTTCAAGTGAGGGATTGTATTCACATATCGAGGTAAATTAAATGAGTTTGTGGTGACGGCTTGTATATTAAGGATTATGTATACTTAAAGCCGAGTTTAGATAACTTATACATATGAATGAGAATTAGTTTGTATATATAGATATAAGGATATGTGAATATATGTATATATATCTATATAGATATGAATATATGGATATATTTATGTTGTGGATATACATGGTAGGAATATCTAAACAGTATATGATGGTTTAATGTTTGATCATATGATGGGATCATATGGATGTATATATATTGTGCATGTGAATGATATATATACTTATGTGGTTAAGCATACCCCGCTCATGCTATCATTGGGAAGTTTTCGCGCAGAGGGTGAGCATCCTGGCTCAAGGAGTAGGGTGTGGATAGTCCCCAGGTCATAGTCATCAAGTGTGTTATTATGTGATTTGTATTTTCGGGGTGAGGCGTAGTGGGTATATCTCGTCTCATTGACCGGTTAGGAGCTATGGCCTCTTCTCGGGACATCGTGTGTGTGTGTGTATGGCTCCGATGGAGGTGATATTGAGACCGACCGGGGTCCCCAGGATGGTATGTGAGTAATGCCCTTGAAGATGATAGCATGATGCAGTTTTATCGGCGATATATATAGCCAGGTATATTATGTGTATGACCATTGTAGATCATATGTGGTATGTACACTTGGCTATGGGAATGGATGATTGTATATATATATGGTTAGAATAAATGCCTATATATATATATATATATATATATATATATATATATATATACATATATATTTATATATATTTATATATCCTATAGATGAAAGGATATGGAATCTTTGTGGAGTACATCTTTGATGATTATGATGAACTAGATTGATGGGGGTTGATGTATTGCATTTAAGGAATATTTCGGTTACATCATCCCAAGGATATTATTGGAGATTTTAAGTTGTTTTCATATTGTAATCTAAATTTAGTAGTTGTAGTAATATAATATTGTATGTATAGCATAATGGATCTCTAGGATTGACATTGTCAAGGAGTAGTGTAATGGGGTGGTTCCTTGTTTGGATTTCGCTTTGAGAGACACCCCACGCACGAAGCGTAGTGCAATGTTTAGATTGGAGAGAATTTTTGTCAATAATAATTTGTATGCATGTTATTTAGTAATTAAATCATATGATTAAACCCAAATGTGTATGGGTAATGTATTAAGAAATATAATTAATTAAATTATAAACCGGAATCCATAAAGCCTATTATGGCATATTTATTTGTAAAAATAATTAAGTGTGTTTAGAAAGAGTGGATTCTTGGGTTAAGATAAGAAGGAAATTCTCGTGGGTATAGGCTGGGCCTATGTTAAGTTAGGTTGTCCTTATAAATGGGGGTAATTTAACTAAAATCTGAGGACGTGAATAGGTGCGAGCCGTTAGATGAGAGGTGAGTTGGGGTTTCACGAGAGTGCGATTCCACTTTAATTATGAAATAAGTGCACCGATATTTATTATGCACGGTTAACACACTTGCTAAATATTTTTCACAATTTGGGCTCTGACCCGTTTACTTTTCTCTCTTGCCTGTATATATATATATATATATATATATATATATATTACTACAGGTGTCCTACGGTATGGATGCTGGATGACCTCCTATCCAGAGTCTTGGGAACCGTGATAGATGAGGACTGTTGTGGGACTTAGCTTGTAGTCGCTTCCTACTTCTTTAAAAATCTAGGTAGGATTCATATTGTATATCGGGTTTATACCCAAGGGATATTTATAGATATGTATATTTATTTCATTTCAATTATTATATTGGCTGTGACCCGACAGCTTATTCGGGTCTACTCCTTTGTGGTATATTCGGTCGTAGTTATTCATTTCATTTTATTCTAGCATTTCATTTATTTTAGTTCTTGTATGCATTTTTCTTTCCTTTATTAGTAGTTTTATAGTGTTGGTTTGTTGTCTGTTGCATATTTTACTTAATTTTAACATCTCGCTTATATGATATCGGGTAGTTAGTCTATATTATATTTGTATCGACAGTTGGTGTTGAGACTAAGCCATCTGAAACTCCCGATTTAATGTAGTATAGGGCTGGCCACCCGTTATTATTTTAAGCGGGGTGTTACAGATAGTATCAGAGCATCAGGTTCTAGAGTCTTTAGGATTTGTGCGGGTTTTTTGCGTTCTTCCATTAACGTTCTAGATATAAAGCCCTACTATTAGGATTCTTCTATTCACAGCGTTTATCTTTTTCTGTGAAGTGTATTCACTTGATCGACGTTCTGATAACAGTTGCTTCCGTTTCATACGTCGCCTAGATTATGTCGTCTAGGAAAGGACAAGATTAGAGATACAATACCCATAACAGACTTTGGGTACGCTTTGATTGGAGGTATTTGTTTTCCTCGATTCAAGAGGAAATAAGAAAGAGATCTCTAGCAATGGTTCAAGGTGATCTATCAATGGTTGAGTAAGAAAGGGAGATTTACTCGAATGGCGAATCTTGTACTTAGTAAGGTAAGTCCGAGGAGAGGCAAGTAGTTTAGTCCTTGGGAGGTTTAGGTTGAGAAACCCGTCAACCTTCGTTAGAAAACCTAGTGTTGGTGACTCTTACCGATGTGAGGAAGGTGGAGTTGTCCCAATATCAGGAGTATTGCCTTCTGGAATGAGGGAGAAAGAAATTGGAGACTCAGTTTTGTTGAGTAGGACTGAGGGAGTTTTCGATAGTCGCAATCGCATTTGTCCTTCAAAATAGTTAGGAAGGATTTTGAAGAAGATGTTCCTCTTGTGGAGAAATAGGTTTAGGATTAATGATTGTCCTGGAAGAAGTAGAGGACCCTGAGTTGAGGTTCAAGGACGGGGTGAAACAATGGGATTATGGAAGTATAAGGTAGAATACCTTTCTTTGGGTTTAAGTCACGCTTTGTGCGATATTGATAACGTCGCGCGTTAGGTATATTGAGCGATCAGCCGCTACGCCCCTAGGGTGTATAGAATTTCCTTGGAAGAAGGAGTGAGTGAGTATGGCCTTTGTATGGCATCTTTTGGGAAAATAAATCGTCTCGTGAGGAGATAGTCGAGAGTTATAATATTGAATTCTGGAGGGGCGGAATGTTGAGGTTTGTTGAGTAGTGCTTATAAGGTTATTGTCTTATGGATAGGTTCGGGTGTGAAATTGTAGTGTTCCGATGAGGGAAGAACTCATTTTATGGAAAGGTGTTGAGGTGATGTAGAGGAATTTTATACTTGAGAGGTTCAAAGTTGAGTATATTTATGTTGAGCGGATAATTTAGCTCACAGTTGTGCTAGTTTGAGAACTAGTTATTGGTTAGAGTATTGTATTTGTTGAGGCCTTGTGTCTTAAACATAAGGTATTTGCTTTGCATGTCGAAAGACATGGATTTGTTTTATATTATATTATTACATGGGCCTTTGGGCAATATCTAATATGAAAAAAATCTTTTATAAAACCTTAACCCTGGTTCAACTAATCTCAATCCCCGACCTAGCTACACAATAGTGTATTGGGAGGGTTGTTTGTCTGGATTTCGCTTGCGAGACCTCCCCCGCACGAAGGTGGCTAGTTTCAGGAATTGAGGAGAGTTCAACCATTGGGCATTTTCAAAACTTTTATATAGTTAATATGTTATTATAGATTATATTGGTGATAGTATATTATGATTCGAGGCTAATGGAGCCGGATTATAATTCTACGAGTGGGAGCTCGGGTACGAGGTGTATGGATTCCCTGGGTAGCAGTTTGCTTTAAAATAAATCTATATGGTTCAATGTGAGAACTAGAAAGGATCGGTTTAGTGACCCTGGAGGTCGATGTAAGGACTAGATGAGATTGAGGTCCTATGCATATCTTAAATTTCACGGGCGAAATTTTTATAAGGGGGGAAGTATGTAACAACCCTTGACTTAGGAGACTGAGAAAATAAATTTTTGGGAAAATAAAATTTAATTAGATTGGAGAATTTTAAAATTTGGGAATTGAAGTCCAAAAATAGAGGACATTTCAAAGTATTCCGGATGATGATTTAGAGGCTACCATTGATCCCGGAAGGATCGAGATAGTCAAAATGACTGCTATTTGGTTTTATTTCGGCTCCGAAATATTTTTAATTCAGTTTGACTCGAATTGGAGTAAACGAGTCATTTAAAGTGTGTATTAACATTTAAGATTGGGACTTATGCTTTAAGGGACTTAAAGGCTTAAGGATCAAGCCTTCTCATTTGAGAGAAAGAGAGAGAAAAAATCCATAGAGGGAGAAAGAAGAAAAAAAAGTGGAAGAAAAGAAGAAGAAATGAAGAGAGAGAGGAAGAAAGCTTGGAGATTTCCGGCCCACCCGCGACATCGAGGACGATCCAACCTCTACAAAATCGAGGCATGTGTATAATCTTAATAAATAAGTCATTTGTGAATTTGACTTCATAATTTATGGGTTAAAGAAATGGATTTTGGGTATTAATATCAAAACCTAGATTTTTGGGTTTAATCTTGAAATCAATGTTTAAATATGGGTTTAATGGAGTAAAAATGGTTGGGATCAACTTTGGGTTGATTTATTGGCTTTAAATCATGATTTGATGAAGGTTTGGGGGTTAGAATAGAAATTTTAGGGTTTAAAATTCATGGGTTCATTGGAGAAGAAGAACCTTCAAAATCTGCAGACCCGAATCGATTCGCCCTCTAATCAAATCGATTCGGCTTAGGCAATTTGGCAGGTCTGCATTGACCGAATCGATTCAGACCCAAGCCGAATCGATTCGGCCTGAGACAGAAGCCCAGGTCTTTGGACCCGAATCGATTCGCCTCTGAGGTCGAATCGATTCGCTGGGCCGAATCGATTCGGAACAGGACCGAATCGATTCGAAAACAGGGCATTATGTGAAATTTTCTCAATGGTAATTTCAAACCCTTTTTGGTTGGGTTTATTGATCTGGGGACTTCTCTTATGATGAAAGAGATATGTTTTGGAGACACACTAGGGGTTTCTCACACATTGTGATTATGGGGACTTCTTAGGAAAATTTGGGAAAAATATATCCATGTGTGCTTTGGAGTCGTGTACAGAGATTGTGGGGAAACCCCATTGGGATTGAGAATCCTACTTATAGATCAAATGTAAGTATAGATGTGATGGGAGGCTAAGAACTCTTAGAGAGAGTTGCGAAGGTATGTTGTGAAATTTCTGGGGCGACATTTATATCGAATCCTTATAAGGATAGGATATTATTAAGATACAATTTGGGGCCAAATGGAAGAGAGTGGTCGCATACCTTTAGTAATGATAAAATTTAAGTAATAAATCGGAGAGGCGTTAGACTAGGGGATTCATAAAAATGATTGAACCGTGGTCAAAATCGAGAGCGATGGGATCATATTACCAAGTAGAGTAGAGTGTGTACAAAAAATCTAGTTAGAATAGATGTTGTTTATCGGTGTGTGATTTACAACGGGTATTTTCCCTAAGTAATGGGATTATTTGATGAATGTAAGATTGAGCTTGAGGCTTATAGACTATTAGTTATGCGTATACCAATAGTCGAAATTATTACTAGATTCATCAATGTGGTCTCGGATATAGATGGTATGTGTAGTGATGGTTTCCTACACTAAACTTTGGGAGATAACCCTAATGTTGGATATATATATAAATATATATAAATATATATATATATATATATATATTCGTATGTTGTTTAGGAGACTATTCATCATAGGAAAATGGATGAATATGCTTCAAGTGAGGGATTGTATTTACATATCGAGGTAAATTAAATGAGTTTGTGGTGACGGCTTGTATATTGAGGATTATGTATACTTATAGCCGAGTTTAGATATCTTATACATATGAACGAGAATTAGTTTGTATAAATAGATATAAGGATATGTGAATATATGTATATATATCTATATAGATATGAATATATGGATATATTTATGTTGTGGATATACATGGTATGAATATCTAAACCGTATATGATGGTTTAATGTTTGATCATATGATGGGATCATATGGATGTATATATATTGTTCATTTGAATGATATATATACTTATGTGGTTAAGCATACCCCGCTCATGCTATCATTGGGAAGTTTTCGCGCAGAGGGTGAGCATCCTGGCTCAAGGAGCAGGGTGTGGATAGTCCCCAGGTCATAGTCATCAAGTGTGTTATTATGTGATTTGTATTTTCGAGGTGAGGCGTTGTGGGTATATCTCGTCTCATTGACTGGTTAGGAGCGATGGCCTCTTCCCAGGGCATCGTGTGTGTGTGTATGGCTCCGATGTAGGTGATATTGAGACCGACTGGGGTCCCCAGGATGGTATGTGAGTAATGCCCTTGAAGATGATAGCATGATGCAGTTTTATCGGCGATATATATAGCCGGCTATATTATGTGTATGGCCATTGTACATCATATGTGGTATGTACACTTGGCTATGGGAATGGATGATTGTATATATATATGGTTAGAATAAATGCCTATATATATATATATATTTATAGAAAAATGGTACACAACCCAGCCTTTTAACACATACCAAGTACCTACTGCTTGTGTGAACATCACTAGTCAAACTCAACTATTTTTTTTATCAATTTTTTGTTGGTTGTTTTAGTTTATAATATATTTTAACTTATAAAACTAGGAATAATACTAACCAGAATTAAAATAAAACCCCAAAATTTTGCAAATTCAATCAAAATATGTTTTTTTTAAATAAAAAATTATTATAATAAAATAAATTTAAAGATTATTTTAACTAATTTAATCTCTCAAATACCCATTTATTCAATATTATCTTATTTTTAAAGGTTCGCGTCAGCGGCACCCCTTATTTTTAAACTTAATTTCTTTAATTATTTTTAACTCATTTAGTCCCCACAAACACCCATTTACCCAATATGCTCTTATTTTTAAAGGTTTACGCGAGCGACACCCCTTATTTTTAAACTTAATTTTTTAAAATTATTTTTAACTCATTTAGTCCCTCAATTACCCATTTACCCAATATTATCTTATTTTTAAAGGTTCGCGCCAGGGACACCCCTTATTTTTAAACTTAATTTTTAAAGTTTTTTAACTCATTTACTCCCTCAAACAGTCATTTACCCAATATTCTCTTATTTTTAAATAGCCGCTCCAGCGGCACCCCTTATTTTTAAACTTAATTTTTTTAAATTATTTCTAAATCATTTAGTCCCTCAAACGCCCATTTACCCATTATTCTCGTATTTTTAAAGGTTCGCGTCATCGGCAACCCTGATTTTCAAACTTAATTTTAATTTTAATTTTACAATATTTTAAAAAAATTATTTCTTAAAACAGTTTAAAATGTATAAATTGTTTATTTTTATTTTTATTAAACTAACTTTTATTTTTTAAAACAGTTTTTTTCAAATTTTTTTTTATTAAAATAGTGTTTTTTAATAATATATTTTTTCTAATTTATGAAAAATATTCTTTTCTATCAAAACAGTTTTTTTTTTTTTTTTTAAAAAGTCAAATAGCTTTGTTAAATGTTTTTAATGAGCAAAATTTTCTATTACTTGATAATTACATAAAAATTAGTATTAAATTTTCATAAAAAACTAATTGACATTAAATACACTTATATAAAGTAAATATTATTAAACATTTTATGATATACTACTATTTTCATAAGAATTGTGCTAAAAACAAATTTGACATACTTTCTTGTCGAAAATTTTCGTGCACAATGATATAAGTTAATGTCGGACTTGGACTTAGCCAAAACAAGGAAACTTTTATATTTTCGCATGTTAATAAAGATTAAAATTTTGACACTGGGCTATTTGGTTATTAGGAATTAATAAATTTTCAATAATGATGCTAAGAATGAAAGCACTGATGATTTCTCTTTAAATTAATAATGGGCTGATCACACGGGATTAGAATAGGCGGGGTGTCACAGATTGTAGCATAAAAAATTATCTATTTTTTCATATACAAATGAAAATTAAACTCCTATATTGTTTTGATATTAAACCATGTGAAAAAAATGACCAAAATAAATTGACCACAAAACTAAAACAATATAAAATTTTACATATTTAGGTGACATGTTTGTAAAAAATAATTGTGTCGTGGTGTTTTATAATTGAGTCGTGTTCGTGTTGGGTAAAATTAGGATTTCATGTTGTGCTAGTTTATTTGGGTCGTATAGGGGTTGGGTAATAATAATTGTGTCATGTTTTAATTCGGTCATGTTTGTGTTAGATAAACTTTTAAGATATATGCCGTGTCGTTTTATTTGGATCGTGTTCGTATTGAGTAAAAAATATTTGTGTTATGTCGTGTTTTAGTTGACTTGTGTTCGTGTTATGTAAAAATAATACGAATTTATGTATTATTGCATTCTATTTGAGTCGTATTCATGTGAAATAAAAAAAAAATAGTTTTTTACAGCTTCGAGTCTAGTAGTTTTTTTTATTTAGAGTTTGGGTTTATTTGTTTTCATATTAGTTGGTTAGGGTTCAAAACTGACTAAAATCGTTAGTTGACCGTTTTTTACTTAACACGAACATGAGTCATTTAAAACACGACAAAATACAATGTAGGAATTCAATTTTACCTGAAACGAAAACGGCACAATTAAAACATGACACAATGTAGGAATTCAATTTTCACTCTTCATATGAAGAAATAGATAATTTTTTATGCGCCTACAATCAGGGGCATATTGTTTTTTTTTTCTTTCCTAGATTATTTTTAATAATTTTATTTATGTTTGCTCTTACATGATATTTGGATGGATGAAACAATTAAAGTTGTTGTTTTAAGGAATCCTATAATTTTGTTGTTTTAAAAAAAAACTTAAATGAGTGAGCATGATAATTTTTTCATGGCAAATTGTGTTTATCAAATGCACACAAAAGTGTTTCTTCAACTTTGAAAAAAAAGAGCTTAAAAATATATTAATACCCCCATAATCCCTAAACTAAAATCAATAAAATAGGTGTTATGAAATTTAATACTCTATTTTTTAAAAATTATTTTGGGTACATTTAGGAGGTTTTAACTCTTATTAAAAAAAAAAGAGTAATTCTTTAAATTTGAAAAAAAAAACAGTTTTAAAATTAAAATAAAAGACATTTTTTTTTACTTTTTATTTTCAAGTTATAAAAGACACATGGATGATTTTTCTTTGGATTGGGATGGTATTTCTATCCAACTCAGCAAAGCCGGTACTGAGTATGTACTAGGGTCGGGTAGTGTAGCAGTGCTCATATTTATATATCCTATCGATGAAAGGATATGGAATCTTTGTGGAGTACATCTTTGATGATTATGATGTACTAGATTGATGGGGGTTGATGTATCGCATTTAAGGAATATTTCGGTTACATCATCCCAAGGATATTATTGGAGATTTTAAGTTGTTTTCATAATTTAATCTAAATTTAGTAGTTGTAGTAATATAATATTGTATGTATAGCATAATGGATCTCTAGGATTGACATTGCCAAGGAGTAGTGTAATGGGGTGGTTCCTTGTTTGGATTTCGCTTTGAGAGACACCCCACGTACGAAACGTAGTGCAGTGTTGAGATTGGAGAGAATTTTTGTCAATAATAATTTGTATGGATGTTATTTAGTAATTAAATCATATGATTAAACCCAAATGTATATGGGTAATGTATTAAGAAATATAATTAATTAAATTATAAACCGGAATCCATAAAGCCTATTATGGCATATTTGTTTGTAAAAATAATTAAGTGTGTTTAGAAAGAGTGGATTCTTGGGTTAAGATAGGAAGGCAGTTCTCGTGGGTATAGGCTGGGCCTATGTTAAGTTAGGTTGTCCTTATAAATGGGGGTAATTTAACTAAAATCTCAGGACGCGAATAGGTCCGCGCCGTTAGATGAGAGGTGAGTTAGGGTTTCACGACAGTGTGATTCCACTTCAATTATGAAATAAGTGCACCGAAATTTATTATGCACGGTTAACACACTTGCTAAATATTTTTCACAACTCGGGCTCTGACCCATTTACTTTTCTCTCTTGCCTGTATATATATATATATATATATATATATATATATTACTACAGGTGTCCTACCGTATGGATGCCGAATGACCTCCTATCTAGAGCTTTGGGCACCGTGATAGATGAGGACTGTTGCGGGACTTAGCTTGTAGTCGCTTCCTACTTCTTTAAAAATCTAGGTAGGATTCATATTGTATATCGGGTTTATACCCAAGGGATATTTATAGATATGTATATTTATTTCATTTCAATTATTATATTGGCTGTGACCCGACAGCTTATTCGGGTCTACTCCTTTGTGGTATATTCGGTCGTAGTTATTCATTTCGTTTTATTCTAGCATTTCATTTATTTTAGTTCTTGTATGCATTTTTCTTTCCTTTATTAGTAGTTTTATAGTGTTGGTTTGTTGTCTGTTGCATATTCTATTTAATTTTAACATCTCGCTTATATGATATCGGGTAGTTAGTCTATATTATATTTGTATCGACAGTTGGTGTTGAGACTGAGCCATCTGAAACTCCCGATTTAATGTAGTATAGGGCTGGCCACCCGTTATTATTTTAAGCGGGGTGTTACAGATAGTATCAGAGCATCAGGTTCTAGAGTCTTTAGGATTTGTGCGGGTTTTCTGCGTTCTTCTATTAACGTTCTTGATATAAAGCCCTACTATTAGGATTGTTGTATTCACAGCGTTTATATTTTTCTGTGAAGTGTATTCACTTGATCGACGTTCTGATAACAGTTGCTTCCGTTTCAGACGTCGCCTAGATTATGTCGTCTAGGAAAGGACAAGATTAGAGATACAATACCCATAACAGACCTTGGGTACGCTTTGATTGGAGGTATTTGTTTTCCTCGATTCAAGAGGAAATAAGAAAGAGATCTTTAGCAATGGTTCAAGGTGATCTATCAATGGTTGAGTAAGAAATGGATATTTACTCAAATGGCGAATCTTGGACTTAGTAAGGTAAGTTCGAGGAGAGGCAAGTAGTTTAGTCCTTGGGAGGTTTAGGTTGAGAAACCCGTCAACCTTCGTTAGAAAACCTGGTGTTGGTGACTCTTACCGATGTGAGGAAGGTGGAGTTGTCCTAATATCAGGAGTATTGCCTTTTGGAATGAGGGAGAAAAAAATTGGAGACTCAGTTTCGTTGAGTAGGACTGGGGTAGTTTTCGGTAGTTGCAATCGCATTTGTCCTCAAAATAGTTAGGAAGGATTTTGAAGAAGATGTTCCTCTTGTGGAAAAATAGGTTTAGGATTAATGATTGTCCTGGAAGAAGTAGAGGACCCTGATTTGAGGTTCAAGGATGGGGTGAAACCATTGGATTATGGAAGTATAAGGTAGAATACCTTTCTTTGGGTTTAAGTCACGCTTTGTGCGATATTGATAACGTCGCGCGTTAGGTATATTGAGCGATCATCCGCTACGCCCCTAGGGTGTATAGAATTTCCTTAGAAGAAGGAGTGAGTGAGTATGGCCTTTGTATGGCATCTTTTGAGAAAATAAATCGTCTCGTGAGGAGATAGTCGAGAGTTATAATATTGAATTCTGGAGGGGCGGAATGTTGAGGTTTGTTGAGTAGTGATTATAAGGTTATTGTCTTATGGATAGGTCCGGGTGTGAAATTTTAGTGTTCCGATGAGGGAAGAAATCATTTTATGGAAAGGTGTTGAGGTGATGTAGAGGAATTTTATACTTGAGAGGTTCAAAGTTTAGTAGATTTATGTTGAGGGGATAATTTAGCTCAAAGTTGTGCTAGTTTGAGAACTAGGTATTGGTTAGAGTGTTGTATTTGTTGAGGCCTTGTGTCTTAAACACAAGGTATTTGCTTGGCATGTCGAAAGACATGGATTTATTTTATATTATATTATTACATGGGCATTTGGGCAATATCTAATATGAAAAAAATCTTTTATAAAACCTTAACCCTGGTTCAACTAATCTCAATCCCCGACCTAGATACACAATAGTGTATTCGGAGGGTTCCTTGTCTGGATTTCGCTTGCAAGACCTCCCCCGCACGAAGGTGGCTAGTGTCAGGAATTGAGGAGAGTTCAACCATTGGGAATTTTAAAACTTTTATAGAGTTAATATGTTGTTATAGATTATATTAGTGATAGTATATTATGATTCGAGGCTAATGGAGCCTGATTATAATTCTACGAGTGGGAGCTCGGGTACGAGGTGTATGGATTCCCTGGGTAGCAGTTTGCTTTAAAAAAATCTATATGGTTCAACGTGAGAACTAGAAAGGATCGGTTTAGTGACCCTGGAGGTCGATGTAAGGACTAGATGAGATTGAGGTCCTATGCATACCTTAAATTTCCCGGGCGAAATTTTTATAAGGGGGGAAGTATGTAACAACCCTTGACTTTGGAGACTGAGAAAATAAATTTTTAGGAAAATAAAATTTAATTAGATTGGAGAATTTTAAAATTTGGGAATTGAAGTCCAAAAATAGAGGATATTTCAAAGTATTCCGGATGATGATTTTGAGGGTACCATTGATCCCGGAAGGATCGAGATAGTCAAAATGACTGTTATTGGGTTTTATTTCGGCTCCGGAATATTTTTAATTCAGTTTGACTCGAATTGGAGTAAACGAGTCATTCAAAGTGTGTATTAACATTTAAGATTGGGACTTATGCTTTAAGGGACTTAAAGGCTTACGGATCAAGCCTTCTCACTTGAGAGAAAGAGAGAAAAAAAAGCCATAGAGGGAGAAAGAAGAAAGAAAAGAGGAAGAAAAGAAGAAGAAATGAAGAGAGAGAGGAAGAAAGCTTGGAGATTTCCCGCCCAACCGCGACATCGAAGGCGATCCAACCTCTACAAAATCGAGGCATGTGTATAATCTTACTAAATAAGTCATTTGTGTATTTGATTTCATAATTTGTGGGTTAAAGAAATGGATTTTGAGTATTAATATCAAAACCTAGATTTTTGGGTTTAATCTTGAAATCAATGTTTAAATATGGGTTTAATGGAGTAAAAATGGTTGAGATCAACTTTGGGTTGATTTATTGGCTTTAAATCATGATTTGATGAAGGTTTGGGGGTTAGAATAGAAATTTTAGGGTTTAAAATTCGTGGGTTCATTAGAGAAGAAGAACCCTTCAAAATCTGCAGACTCGAATCGATTCGCCCTCTAATCGAATCGATTCGGCTTAGGCAATTTGGCAGGTCTGCATTGACCGAATCGATTCGGACCCATGCCGAATCGGTTCAGCCTGAGGCAGAAGACCAGGTCTTTGGATCCGAATCGATTCGCCTCTGAGGTCGAATCGATTCGCTGGGCCGAATCGATTCGGAACAGGACCGAATCGATTCGGAAACAAGGCATTTTGTGGAATTTTCTCAATGGTAATTTCAAACCCTTTTTGGTTGGGTTTATTGATTTGGGGACTTCTCTTATGATGAAAGAGATATGTTTTGGAGACACACTAGGGGTTTCTCACACATTGTGATTATGGGGACTTCTTAGGAAAATTTGGGAAAAATATATCCATGTGTGCTTTTGGAGTCGTGTACAGAGATTGTGGGGAAACCCATTGGGATTGAGAATCCTACTTATAGATCAAATGTAAGTATAGATGTGATGGGAGGCTAAGAACTCTTAGAGAGAGTTGCGAAGGAATGTTGTGAAATTTCTGGGCCGATATTTATATCGAATCCTTATTAGGATAGGATATTATTAAGATACAATTTGGGGCCAAATGGAAGAGAGTGGTCGCATACCCTTAGTAATGATAAAATTTAAGGAATAAATCGGAGAGGCGTTAGACTAGGGGATTCATAAAAATGATTGAACCGTAGTCGAAATCGAGAGCAATGGGATCATATTACCAAGTAGAGTAGAGTGTGTAAAAAAAATCTAGTTGGGATAGATGTTGTTTATCGGTGTGTGATTTACAACGGGTATTTTCCCTAAGTAATGGGATTATTTGATGAATATAAGATTGAGCTTGAGGCTTATAGACTATTAGTTATGCGTATACCAGTAGTCAAAATTATTACTAGATTCATCAACGTGGTCTCGGATATAAATGGTATTTGTAGTGATGGTTTCCTACACTAAACTTTCGGTGATAACCCTAATGTTTGATATATATATATATATATATATATATATATATATATCCGTATGTTGTTTGGGAGACTATTCATCATAGGAAAATGGATGAATATGCTTCAAGTGAGGGATTGTATTCACATATCGAGGTAAATTAAATGAGTTTGTGGTGACGGCTTGTATATTGAGGATTTTGTATACTTAAAGCCGAGTTTAGATATCTTATACATATGAATGAGAATTAGTTTGTATATATAGATATAAGGATATGTGAATATATGTATATATATCTATATAGATATGAATATATGGATATATTTATGTTGTGGATATACATGGTATGAATATCTAAACCGTATATGATGGTTTAATGTTTGATCTTATGATGGGATCATATGGATGTATATATATTATGCATGTGAATGATATATATACTTATGTGGTTAAGCATACCCCGCTCATGCTATCATTGGAAAGTTTTCGCCTAGAGGGTGAGCATCCTGGCTCAAGGAGCAGGGTGTGGATAGTCCCCAGGTCATAGTCATCAAGTGTGTTATTATGTGATTTGTATTTTCGGGGTGAGGCGTGGTGGGTATATCTCGTCTCATTGACCGGTTAGGAGCTATGGCCTCTTCCCGGGACATCGTGTGTGTGTGTATGGCTCCGATGTAGGTGATATTGAGACCGACCGGGGTCCCCAGGATGGTATGTGAGTAATGCCCTTGAAGATGATAGCATGATGAAGTTTTATCGGCGATATATATAGCCGGGTATATTATGTGTATGGCCATTGTACATCATATGTGGTATGTACACTTGGCTATGGGAATGGATGATTGTATATATATATGGTTAGAATAAATGCCTATATATATTTTTATATATCCTATAGATGAAAGGATATGGAATCTTTGTGGAGTACATCTTTGATGATTATGATGTACTAGATTGATGGGGGTTGATGTATCGCATTTAAGGAATATTTCGGTTACATCATCCCAAGGATATTATTGGGGATTTTAAGTTGTTTTCATAATGTAATCTAAATTTAGTAGTTGTAGTAATATAATATTGTATGTATAGCATAATGGATCTCTAGGATTGACATTGTCAAGGAGTAGTGTAATGGGGTGGTTCCTTGTTTGGATTTCGCTTTGAGAGACACCCCACGCACGAAACGTAGTGCAGTGTTGAGATTGGAGAGAATTTTTGTCAATAATAATTTGTATGGATGTTATTTAGTAATTAAATCGTATGATTAAACCCAAATGTATATGGGTAATGTATTAAGAAATATAATTAATTAAATTATAAACTGGAATCCATAAAGCCTATTATGGCATATTTGTTTGTAAAAATAATTAAGTGTGTTTAGAAAGAGTGGATTCTTGGGTTAAGATAGGAAGGCAGTTCTCGTGGGTATAGGCTGGGCCTATGTTAAGTTAGGTTGTCCTTATAAATGGGGGTAATTTAACTAAAATCTCAGGACGCGAATAGGTCCGCGCCGTTGGATGAGAGGTGAGTTAGGGTTTCACGACAGTGCGATTCCACTTCAATTATGAAATAAGTGCACCGAAATTTATTATGCACGGTTAACACACTTGCTAAATATTTTTCACAACTCGGGCTCTGACCCATTTACTTTTCTCTCTTGCCTGTATATATATATATATATATATATATATATATATATATATATATATATATATATATATATTACTACAGGTGTCCTACCGTATGGATGCCGAATGACCTCCTATCCAGAGTTTTGGGAACCGTGATAGATGAGGACTGTTGCGGGACTTAGCTTGTAGTCTCTTCCAACTTCTTTAAAAATCTAGGTAGGATTCATATTGTATATCGGGTTTATACCCAAGGGATATTTATAGATATGTATATTTATTTCATTTCAATTATTATATTGGCTGTGACCCGACAGCTTATTCGGGTCTACTCCTTTGTGGTATATGCGGTCGTAGTTATTCATTTCGTTTTATTCTAGCATTTCATTTATTTTAGTTCTTGTATGCATTTTTCTTTCCTTTATTAGTAGTTTTATAGTGTTGGTTTGTTGTCTGTCGCATATTTTATTTAATTTTAACATCTCGCTTATATGATATCGGGTGGTTAGTCTATATTATATTTGTATCGACAGTTGGTGTTGAGACTGAGCCATCTGAAACTCCCGATTAAATGTAGTATAGGGCTGGCCACCCGTTATTATTTTAAGCGGGGTGTTACAGATGGTATCAGAGCATCAGGTTCTAGAGTCTTTAGGATCTGTGCGGTTTTTCTGCGTTCTTCCGTTAACGTTCTTGATATAAAGCCCTACTATTAGGATTGTTGTATTCACAACGTTTATCTTTTTCTATGAAGTGTATTCACTTGATCGACGTTCTGATAACAGTTGCTTCCGTTTCAGACGTCGCCTAGATTATGTCGTCTAGGAAAGGATAAGATTAGAGATACAATACCCATAACAGACTTTGGGTACGCTTTGATTGGAGGTATTTGTTTTCCTCGATTCAAGCGAAAATAAGAAAGAGATCTCTAGTCCGAGGAGAGGCAAGTAGTTTAGTCCTTGGGAGGTTTAGGTTGAGAAACCCGTCAACCTTCGTTAGAAAACCTGGTGTTGGTGACTCTTACCGATGTGAGGAAGGTGGAGTTCTCCAAATATCAGGAGTATTGCCTTCTGGAATGAGGGAGAAAGAAATTGGAGACTCGATTTCATTGAGTAGGACTGAGGGAGTTTTCGGTAGTCGCAATCGTATTTGTCCTTCAAAATAGTTAGGAAGGATTTTGAAGAAGATGTTCCTCTTGTGGATAAATAGGTTTAGGATTAATGATTGTCCTGGAAGAAGTAGAGGACCCTGAGTTCAGGTTCAAGGACGGGGTGAAACCATTGGATTATGGAAGTATAAGGTAGAATACCTTTTTTTGGGTTTAAGTCACGCTTTGTGCGATATTGATAACGTCGCGCGTTAGGTATATTGAGCGATCAGCCGCTACACCCCAAGGGTGTATAGAATTTCCTTGGAAGAAGGAGTGAGTGAGTATGGCCTTTGTATGGCATCTTTTGAGAAAATAAATCGTCTCGTGAGGAGATAGTCGAGAGTTATAATATTTAATTCCGGAGGGGCGGAATGTTGAGGTTTGTTGACTAGTGATTATAAGGTTATTGTCTTACAGATAGGTTCGGGTGTGAAATTTTTGTCTTCTGAGGAAGGAAGAGCTCATTTTATGGAAAGGTGTTGAGGTGATGTAGAGGAATTTTATACTTGGGAGGTTGAAAGTTTAGTAGATTTATGTTGAGCGGATAATTTAACTCACACTTGTGCTAGTTTGAGAACTAGGTATTGGTTAGAGTATTGTATTTATTGAGGCCTTGTGTCTTAAACATAAGGTATTTGCTTGGCATGTCGAAAGACATGGATTTGTTTTATATTATATTATTACATAGGACTTTGGCCAATATCTAATATGAAAAAAAGTCTTTTATAAAACCTTAACCCTGGTTCAACAAATCTCAATCCCCGACCTAGCTACACAGTAGTGTATTGGGAGGGTTCCTTGTCTAGATTTCGCTTGCGAGACCTCCCCCGCACGAAGGTGGCTAGTGTCAGGAATTGAGGAGAGTTCAACCATTGGAAAATTTTAAACTTTTATATAGTTAATATGTTGTTATAGATTTTATTGGTGATAGTATATTATGATTCGAGGCTAATGGAGCCTGATTATAATTCTACAAGTGGGAGTTCGGGTACGGGGTGTATGGGCGCCCTGGGTAGCAGTTTGATTAAAAAAAATCTATGTGGTTCAACGTGAGAACTAGAAAGGATCAGTTTAGTGATCCTGGAGGTCGATGTAAGGACTAGATGAGATTGAGGTCCTAGGCATATCTTAAATTTCGTGGGCTTTGTAAGGGGGGAAGAATGTAACAACCCTTAACTTTGGAGACTGAGAAATTAAATTTTTGGGAAAATAAAATTAAATTACATTGGAGAATTTTAAAATTTGGGAATTGAAGTCCAAAAGTAGAGGACATTTCAAAGTATTCTGGATGATGATTTTGAGGGTACCATCGATCCCGGAAGGGTCGAGATAGTCAAAATGACTATCATTGGGTTTTATTTCTGCTCCGGAATATTTTTAATTGAGTTTGACTCGAATTGGAGTAAAAGAGTCATTTAAAGTGTGTATTAACATTTAAGATTGGGACTTATGCTTTAAGGGACTTAAAGGCTTACGGATCAAGCCTTCTCATTTAAGAGAAAGAGAAAAAAAAAGTCCTAGAGGGAGAAAGAAGAAAGAAAAGAGGAAGAAAAGAAGAAGAAGAAGAAAGGAAGAGATAGAGGAAGAAAGCTTGGAGATTTCCGGCCCAACCGCGACATCGAGGACGATCCAACCTCTACAAAATTGAGGCAAGTGTTTAATCTTGCTAAATAAGTCATTTGTGTATTTGATTTCATAATTTATGGGTTAAAGAAATGGATTTTGGGTATTAATATCAAAACCTAGATTTTTGGGTTTAATCTTGAAATCAATGTTTAAATATAGGTTTAATGGAGTAAAAATGGTTTGGATCAACTTTGGGTTGATTTATTGGCTTTAAATCATGATTTGATGAAGGTTTGGGGGTTAGAATAGAAATTTTAGGGTTTAAAATTCGTGGGTTCATTGGAGAAGAAGAACCCTTCAAAATCTGCAGACCTGAAACGATTCGCCCCCTAAGCGAATCGATTCGGCTTTGGAAATTTGGCAGGTCTGCATTGACTGAATCGATTCGGACCCAAGTCGAATTGATTCGGCCTAAGACAGAAGCCCAGGTCTTTGGACCCGAATTGATTCGCCTCTGAGGCCGAATCGATTCGGAACAGGACCGAATCGATTCGGAAATAGGGCATTTTTTGAAATTTTCTCTATGGTAATTTTAAACCCTTTTTGGTTGGGTTTATTGATTTGGGGGCCTTCGCTTATGATGAAAGAGATATGTTTTGGATACAAACTAGGGGTTTCTCACACATTGTGATTTTGGGAACTTCTTAGGACAATTTGGGAAAAATATATCCATGTGTGCTTTTGGAGTCGTGTATAGAGATTGTGGGGAAACCCCATTGGGATTGAGAATCCTACTTATAGATCAAATGTAAGTATGGATGTGATGGGAGGCTAAGAACTCTTAGAGAGAACTGTGAAGGTATGTTGTCAAATTTTTGGGCCGACATTTATATCGAATCCTTATAAGGATAGGATATTATTAAGATACAATTTGGGTCCAAATGGAAGATAGTGGTCGCATGCCCTTAGTAATGATAAAATTTAAGGAATAAATCGGAGAGGCGTTAGACTAGGGGATTCATAAAAGTGATTGAACCGTAGTCAAAATCGAGAGCGATGGGATCATATTACCAAGTATAGTAGAGTGTGTAAAAAAAATCTAGTTGGGATAGATGTTGTTTATCGGTGTGTGATTTACAACGGGTATTTTCCCTAAGTAATGGGATTATTTGATGAATATAAGATTGAGCTTGAGGCTTATAGACTATTAGTTATGCGTATACCAGTAGTCAAAATTATTTCTAGATTCATCAATGTGGTCTCGGATATATATGGTATGTGTAGTGATGGTTTCCTACCCTAAACTTTGGGTGATAACCCTAATGTTGGATATATATATATATATATATATATCCGTATGTTGTTTAGGAGACTATTCATCATAGGAAAATGGATGAATATGCTTCAAGTGAGGGATTGTATTTACATATCGAGGTAAATTAAATGAGTTTGTGGTGACGGCTTGTATATTGAGGATTATGTATACTTATAGCCGAGTTTAGATATCTTATACATATGAACGAGAATTAGTTTGTATATATAGATATAAGGATATGTGAATATATGTATATATATCTATATAGATATGAATATATGGATATATTTATGTTGTGGATATACATGGTATGAATATCTAAACCGTATATGATGGTTTAATTTTTGATCATATGATGGGATCATATGGATATATATATATATATATATATATATTGTGCATGTGAATGATATATATACTTATGTGATTAAGCATACCCCGCTCATGCTATCATTGGGAAGTTTCAGCGCAGAGGTTGAGCATCCTGGCTCAAGGAGCAGGGTGTGGATTTTCTCCAGGTCATAGTCGTCCAATGTGTTATTATGTGATTTGTATTTTCGGGGTGAGGCGTGGTGGGTATGTCTCGTCTCATTGACCGGTTAGGAGCTATGGCCGCTTCCCGGGACGTCGTGTGTGTGTATGACTCCGATGTAGGTGATATTGAGACCGACCGGGGTCCCCAGGATCGTTTGTGAGTAATGCCCTGGAAGATGATACCATAATGCAGTTTTATCGGCGATATATATAGCCGGGTATATTATGTGTATGGCCATTGTACATCATATGTGGTATGTAAACTTGGCTATGGGAATGGATGATTGTATATATATATGGTTAGAATAAATGCCTATATATATATATATATATATATATATATATTTATATATCCTATAGATGAAAGGATATGGAATCTTTGTGGAGTACATCTTGGATGATTATGATGTACTAGATTGATGGGGGTTGATGTATCGCATTTAAGGAATATTTCGGTTACATCATCCCAAGGATATTATTGGAGATTTTAAGTTATTTTCATATTGTAATATAAATTTAGTAGTTGTAGTAATATAATATTGTATGTATGGCATAATGGACCTCTAGGATCGACATTGTCAAGGAGTAGTGTAACGGGGTGGTTCCTGGTTTGGATTTTGCTTTGCGAGACGCCCCACGCACGAAACGTAGTGCAGTGTTGATATTGGAGAGAAGTTTTGTCAATAATAATTTGTATGCATTTTATTTAGTAATTAAATCATATGATTAAACCCAAATGTGTATGGGTAATGTATTAAGAAATATAATTAATTAAATTATAAACCGGAATCCATAAAGCCTATTATGGCATATTTGTTTGTAAAAATAATTAAGTGTGTTTAGAAAGAGTGGATTCTTGGGTTAAGATAGGAAGGCAATTCTCGTGGGTATAGGCTGGGCCTATTTTAAGTTAGGTTGTCCTTATAAATGGGGGTAATTTAACTAAAATCTCTGGACGCGAATAGGTGCCCGCCGTTAGATGAGATGTGTGTTGGGGTTTCACGAGAGTGCGATTCCACTTTAATTATGAAATGAGTGCACCGATATTTATTATGCACGGTTAACACACTTGCTAAATATTTTTCACAACTCGGGCTCTGACCCATTTACTTTTCTCTCTTGCCTGTATATATATATATATATATATATATATTACTACAGGTGTCCTACCGTATGGATGCCGGATGACCTCCTATCCAGAGTCTTGGGAGCCGTGATAGATGCCGACTGTTGCGGGACTTATATTGTAGTCGCTTCCTACTTCTTTAAAAATCTTGGTAGGATTCATGTTGTATATCGGGTTTATACCCAAGGGATATTTATAGATATGTATATTTATTTCATTTCAGTTATTGTATTGGTTGTGACCCGATAGCATATTCGGGTCTACTCCTTTGTGGTATATTCGGTTGTAGTTATTCATTTCATTTTATACTAGCATTTCATTTATTTTAGTTCTTGTATGCATTTTTCTTTCCTTTATTAGTAGTTTTATAGTGTTGGTTTGTTGTCTGTTGCATATTTTATTTAATTTTAACATCTCGCTTATATCATATCGGGTAGTTAGTCTATATTATATTTGTATCGACAGTTGGTGTTGAGACTGAGCCATCTGAAACTCCCAATTTAATGTAGTATAGGGATGGCCACCCGTTATTATTTTAAGCGGGGTGTTACACACAACATCTAAGATAAATATGGACATAAATATAAGTAGCGAGATAGAATTGAAGTGCATCCTCGAATTAAAGTGCGTTCAAATTCTTCCAGAAATATCTATTGATTAAAATAATAAAATTAAAAACTAATTCTAACAATTATTCTGAACCTACACTAATTTTTTTGTATTTTCCTGTATCTGTTTTTTTAACTAAACAGTATAAAAATTGGACTGCTAATATTATGCAGTCTCTGTTTTTTCTTTATTCGGTCGTTGAGAGTTCCCTTTTAATGACCTAGCTTTCTCTCTTTCTTGTTGGTCACGAAATTGGCTTGTTGGGAGAGATTTGTTTTGGTTGGAGAGATATTTTTTAGATTTCATATGCTAACTCAAAGGTTTTGCACGCGAGTTTATTTTATATTGGGATAAGGTTGACTCTTCCTAAGAGATATGGTAGGTGGTTTAAGTTGGCTGGGGTCATAGAGATCGGGTTACATATGGGTTTTGATGGTTATGGATCTGGTGGGTCGATGATTGATACTACCCGGGGGTCAAATGGTTATTGGGATAAATGGGTTTGGAGTTGGTTCAGCCGTCGAGTTTCTCATTTAAGCAGGTCGGGTCTTGTGTGTCGCAACTTTTGTTGAAGTTGGGTATGGTCTTGGTCTTAGTCTTGGTCAGGCCGAAGGTAAGGGGTCCGGTTGGTTTTGAAACTCACCCAGAAAATGGATATTTTAATGGTTAAGTGCGAGCTCGGATCTGGTTCGTGTTAAAGGTCGGGTTTTGTATTTGGTTTGGGAGGAAGGTTGGATTTTGCAGTTGGTTCGCCGGTTTGGCTGTTGCTGTCGATTAGGGGCCGATTGAAAATGAAATAGGTTTTGAGGTCCGGGCTGTGGTGATTGTGGCTTCTTGGGTCTTGCTCGTGATCTTTTGGCAAGGATGGTAAGAGATGTGAGAGGACAGAGGCTATGGGGGCGAGGGATGTTAGGGTGTGTGAGGTATATGGTAATGGGTGTGAGTTTAATTGTCTTAAAAAAATTCAAATAAATTAAGACTCAACTAATAAAAATAAAATCTATTGAAAATAAAAATTCTAACTTATAAAAAATAAATATTTACAAGTCTAAAAATAAATATAAAAGAAAATATAAAATATATTAAAATTTAAATATTAAACCCCTAATCATAAAAGACTCAAATAAATAAAAATAAAATAATAATGATAATAATAAAACCAAACTAAACTAAAACCAAATAAAATAAATAAATGAAAACCTAATAAAATATACATACCTGTTATTTTTATGTAAATAATATAAAAATACCCGATGCATAATAACGAATCCTAATATACACAATTATACGCACGCAAATAAAATATAAAAATCCTAAAAATTATATACACCTCAAATAAAAATCTAAAAAAATAATAAAATTAAAAACTAAACAAACACAAGGCTCAGTTTAGGGTTAGGTTTGGTACGGGCAATGGTTTAGGGCATCTGAACTGATATGGGCGAGCTAAAAAAGGAACGTCTGTCTTCACGGATGCTTTGATTTTCTTCATTTCATGCTTTTGACCGCTACTTTGTCGCAATTACGTCGATTTAGTAAAATTGCATACTTCGACTACCGATTGACCTGCAATATAGATAAATACGAAGATAAAGTCAATTTATTGAAAACGAGCGACTAAAATGCACTTATTTGGGGCATAAATTAAACAATTTTAGGTGCTTATCACCCCCCAAACAGAACACTGCTAATCATCGAGCAAAAATAGAGAGTAAAAAAGATAAGTGACTAAAAGTGTGCCACTTTCGTAGGCACTTGCGATTGCATTTAGCATGTGCAACAGGCCGTTAAACCTATAAGTTTCCCTATAGGATGAGTGTTATCTCATACCCCAAAAATTCAAAAAATTTATTTAAATGAAGTCTTTTATTTGACGATGAAATGCTATACAACCCAAGTAAAAGGGCATCAAGGAATACAATATTTAACTCACAAAGTAAGGCACAAAATTAAGTAATACCAAAAGCATAATCCTTCATAAAACTCAACATGTGTTGTGCGAAACAATATTAAGTATTATTTGAGTTATTATTACATCGCCTGTTATAGACACAACACTTTGACTTCAATTCTCACTAGATATATCTCTATGAATCGAACTCTCTGAGTTGGGAACGTGTATCTCCCTAGTGTGTGAGTATGAGAGGAAATCTAAACAAGGTCAAACGTCTCACACACTTACAGGAATTGACGGATACATGAAAGAAATTTGATCTCATAACGAATGTTAACCACTATGTCGAGAATGTCGAGTTATTCTCCATATAGACTTCTTGTTTTCCCAAATACCTTACCGAGGGTGAAAATGTGGTTTATGTAAGGCATGAGGGGAAAATAAAATGGATGATGCTATGATGGAAGGGTTTTGAGAAGAGTGGAACGCAATTTGAATTACTAGTGTCTTCATTTTATAAATTTATGATCGCATGCTTTCTTTTTCTTCTTTTCTATTTTTCTTTTTTTTTTTTGGCTTCTTTTTCTTTTTTTTTTACACTTTTGTATTGCAATACATTCTTCTTTTCATAACACAAATGAAGATAATTTTTAATTTCAAACACTCGTGTTATAAAAAATGATGGTAGTGATGGAAAAGGATATATGGATCGTATCTGAAATATATATGGAGAAGAGAAATATGGCAAGATAATGGGTGGAGCGAATGATAACGTGATATGGAAAAATGGTAAGTGTATGATCAAAATTGGTTTAATGCTCGGGACAAGCTACAAGACACATGTTTCTTACAACTCGAAACTAATGTCTTTCTCAGCGATTATGCCAAAATTGAAAAATAATGAGACTATGCAATGACTAAGTGCGGTACTCAAAGAAAATTGAGTCAACTTGTGACTCGAAGAATACATAAATCCCCCAAAAAATAGGTGAATAGCTCAAATCTCATGGGTTTAAGTCTCTACTAGTGATCTTTTAACGCTCTCTTGAGAATGTTCTTACTCTTAAACTGTTGATCGTAAAACATGATAGCGCAAATTTTGTCGAGTGTAGGAATTCATAGTGCAAGTGCGCCTTAAGAGGTATTATTTTATTTTATGGTAAAAACCGTAATTTTAGTGTCGAACATGGGTATTCCGAGATTTCTAAAAGAGGGATGATAGATAATTCATGCCATAAAAAATTTGAGTTAAACAACACAAAAAAAGGTCTAAAATGATTTGTTTTTGAAAAAATTTCAAAAGAGGTACGATTTTGATAAATTTCCAAAAACATCCGTTTGACAACTTTGCTTTTTGCTTATGTGTCGTCTTCAAAGGTCGAGTCTCAAAATCCCTTGAATACCTACTAAAACTTGTTAAATAACTTGTATTGCAGTATATACAAGTATCAATCCAACTTTCAAGTGGAAAATAAATAATGTGAATGCTTGTAATTTTAATTTTTTTTATTAAAACTTTTTCTTTATATTTTGAAAAACAATTTCAAAGGAAACTAAAAATATAAAAACCATAAGTGAGAACATAAAATAAACTACCTATAACCAAGTGTGATAAATGTGAGAAGATACAAGAGATGGGATTACACTGCATGATCAATTATTTTAATTTCTTATTTTACAAAATTGAAATATTTCAAGATAATATTATATTTATAATCTAACTCTCGTTACAATCATAAATTGAATAATATCATTTTCAGAAAACTAATTTAAAAATGACACACTTTAAAAAATTTAAGATTTACACTCTTTTTAATAAACTATCCGCGAAGATTAATTTGTTAAAAAATATATGAATCATCAAATTCCAACACCGAGTTAATATTCAAAATTTAGGAAAAACCTATCTCTAGTTTGATTACGAAATCAAATATTAAAACTATATTAATTTACTATCTCTCGATACGTAAATTAACTTGTGACAATTAAAAATTAATTCTCTTGGAAATATGACAATTGACTAAATTAATTAATTAAAGTAACATCTTGGTTTTGTCCCACCCCATGAATGGCGTGATTAGCTAAACATTCTCATGTTAGCATACACAACATTCATGAAAAATATGGACATAAATATAAGTAGGGAGATGGAAACACAATATGCAATATTTCCCTATCGAATTGAAGTGCGTACAAGTTCCATCATCATCATCATCATCCTTGCCTTAATCCCATCATATGGGGTCGGCCACATGGATTCTCTTTTTTTTATTCTAATCTATTATATGTAGTATTATATCATTCAAGTTTAATCTATTAAGTGCGTCCAAGTTCTTCCACAATAAAAATAAAATAAAAACTAATTCTAAAAAATATTCTAAACCGACTCTAATTTTTTTGGATTTTTCTGCATCTATTTTTTTACTCTATATTGTACAAAAATTGGAATGCAAATATTATCCAGTCTCAGTTCTCTCTATAGTGAGTCTGTGAGAGTTCGTTTTTAATGAGCTAAACTTCTCCCATTTTCATCGCTCACGAAATTGTCTTGTTGGAGAGATTTGGTTTTGTTGAAGAGATATTTTATGGATTTCATATGATCAGTCAAAGGTTTTGCACGTGAGTTTATTTGAGGCTGGGATAAGGTAAACTCTTCCTATTTTGTAGGAGGTATGGTAGGTGGTTTGAGTTGTCTCAGTTCATGGAGATCGGGTTGGATATGGGATTTTATTTGGGTTATGGACCAGGTGGCAGTGATTGCTACTACCCGAGTGGACCTGGCAAAATAAGGCACGACACGATAACACGACATGATAACACAACATGAACCGACACGAAGTTATAAGTTAATGGGTAGACCCTTAATGGGTTTAGGTCATATCAGTGCCAACTTAATAAGACATGATAGTTAACGGGTTGGATTAGTGTTGACCCCTTTCACTCATTAATACCAGATAAGATCTGTTATGACCCATTAATTTAAATAAATAAGATATACTCTTGAAACTTATAAATAATTTATGTAGCATAATGTTAATTTAATCATAATGAATTTTACTAAATGAGAAATTTAGTAATGTCAATGAATTAATGGATCTACTTGGGTTAAAAAATGAGATAATATGTCAATTTGTATATAATCCAAAATAATTCATTATCTTAATGGGTGTTAATGAGTGAACATGACACGACACGTTAACATAACGGGTCGGGTTTGGATATGATTTTTTCATACGATAAATAAGCCACCCGTTTAGACATTAACCCAATAAGACCCAAACAAGATAAAAAAACGACACGAACACGATCCATTGACATGTATATGCTCGAGTTAAGGAAATCGGGTCAAATGGTTATTGGGCTAAATGGGTTTGGAGTTAGTTCAGGCGTCGGGTTTTTGGCTTAAGCGGGCAGGTTTTGTGTGTTGTGACTTTGAGTTGAATTTAGGTATGGTTTTGGTCAGGCTGGATGTGATGGGTCGGCTGGTTTTGAAACTCACCAGAAAATGGAAGTTTCAATGGTTAAGTGCGAGCTCGGATTTTGTCTGGGTTAAAGGTAGGGTTTTATATTTGGTTTAGGAGGAAGATTGGGTTTTGCAGTTGGTTTGCCGGTTTGGCTACTGCCATCGATTAGGAGACGACCAAAAATGTAATGGGTTTTGAGGTCCGGGTTGTGGTGATTGTGAGTTCTGAGGTCTTGGTCATGAGTTTTTGCAGGGGTGGTAAGGGATGTGAGAGGAGAAAGGTTAGGGGGAGATGGGGTCAGGGATGTTAGGGTGTCTGAGGTATATGGGAATGGGCATGTGGGTGCGTGTTTAATTGTCCTAAAAAAATTCAAATAAATTAAGACACAACTAATAAAAATAAAATCTGCTAAAAATAAAAATCCTAACTTATAAAAAATAAATATTAACAAGTCCAAAAATAAAAATATAAAAGAAAATATAAAATCCATTAGAACTAAAAAAAATTAAATCCCTAACCTAAAAATAAAAGACTCTAAAAATAAAAATATAATAATAATAATAAAAAAAAAAAAAACCAAACTAAACAAAAAACAAATAAAATAAATAAATGAAAACCTAATAAAATATATATACCTATTATTTTTACATAAATAATATAAAAATACCCGACGCACGATAACGGACCCTAATATACATAGTCAAACAAACCTAATATAGCGAACAAAAAGAAGACTCTTACTTGGGACAGAGTTTGGAATGCTCTGAAAGAGAGCTGGTCAAGTCCCAGCATCTTCAGTCGCTCGTGATCACCCACGAGCACTGCCCCCTCAGCAGACGCAAGGGGGACAAGGGTTGGATTATGGGCCACAAAATGGGCCTTAAGGATGTTGGGGAGAAAGGGGGGAACATTTCTTTTCCTTGAAAGGGTTGTAATGACCCTCTTCCTCTCTTCCTCATTCTTTTTCTACTCTTCATTCCTCCTCTTATTTTCTTCCTTCTTTTTGGCAATCAAACTTAGGTCGTCAGACTTAGGGGATTCTCCCACTACCTTCTTTTGGAACTTGGCCCTGGTAGAGAGGAGCACATCATCATCATCATCATCATCAGAAACCGACATCACTATCTTCCTCGTGGGATCCATTGGACCTTCCTCCACCTCTAGCTGAATTAACCCAATGTCTAACGGCTCAAAATAAATGAAGATCGAGTATATTTTCCACCGAGTGAGCGATGAAGCTGGTGGTGGTTTTGGTGTATTCAATCAAAAGGGTCACCGACTGGGGACATTCACCATCAGGAAAACTATTTTTAACCCTTCAGGCCTTCAAGAGATCTACAACTCTAATGTATTTGAGGGAGCTATCTTTATTTTTCTTGCGACCTATTCACAAGACAACATAAAAGAAAAATCAGCAGTATCAGAACAAAAATTAAAACAATAAGCAAATTGGAAAACTAGATGTTAACCTATGTGATCATTCCCCCAGTCAGGGCACATAAACCCTGTGTACTCTTCGCTCTAGTGGAGTTATGGATATTGCCAATATCTGGCAATGAACCCCTGATCCTAATATCCCTTGTTGGAATCAAGGAGTTTTATGACCAAAACCCTTTCGGCCTTCCTTGACTTCAAATAGAGGAGGTCTTCAGAAGTGCGAGACTAGAAATAACAAACTCTTATCTCTGGGATGCCCAAGTTGGTCCTATAGAGCTCATTTATGCGATTATCTTCATTGATTATTCGCCAAGTATTAGGGGCACACTTAGTGAGGACCACCCCCCAAACTCAAAAAGATCTAAAAATAACTAATTTGGGGAAAATGTCAACCCCCTTGAACCACAACCAAGGTGTGGATCCAGTGCCCTCTTCGACGTCTCTGACACGCACGCAAATAAAATATAAAAATTATATACGACTCAAATAAAAATCTAAAAAATAATAAATTACAAATTAAACACACACAAGGCTCGATTGAGGCTTAGGTTTTGTACGAGCAAGGGTCTAGGGCATTAAAACTGATATGGACGAGCTCAAAAAGGAACTTATGACTTCATGGCCACTTTAATTTTCTTCATTTCATACTTTTGACCGCTAATTTGTCGCAATTAAGTCGATTTAGCAAATTTCATACAGCGACTACCGATGGACCTAGAATATAGATAAATACAAATATAAGGCCAATTTTATTGAAAATGAGTGAGTAAGATCCACCTATTTGGGGAATAAATTAAACACTTTTGGATGATTATCATTTCCCAACTCGAGAAAGATCTCAAATGTGCTCGGTACCGCATTAGGTTTTAAGGAGAGGCAAGGGATATGTTATGATGTTGAATCCACTTACAATATCACACCTGAACTAGTTCCTGAGTTTGTGATGGATCCTTATGGGCCTCAACCTAACCCACCAAGGAGATCTCTTCCTAGGTGTTTTAACAAAGGTATACCTAAACTAATCTATGTTTGTTACCATTGTAAAGAAAAAGGTAACCTTAGGGAGTTTTATTTAAGATAGGGAAAGTTTCTCACACAAGCGTTTCCACACATGATCCCACACGCGTTACCACACATGCTCCCACACCATTATAGAGATTTTGATATTTTTTTAGAGCATGTGTTGTTTTTAGCCAAGACTTCTCAATGTTTGATGGAGGAATTTCAAAGGATGTCTACTCCTTTTAAGAATACCTCCCAAACTAATGATTGAGGTCAAGACTTGTTTCTAGTAGAGGATGTTTATCATACTACTATCATTTGTCCATATTACTATATTGTATATCTATGTTTATGTTGTTTTCTAAAAAATCCAAAAATATTTTCCTTCCTTTTAGAAATTTTTTGAAAAATACATAAAGATTTTTAGATTTTGTTTTGCACCATATATGGATGTGCATTTAAGATGTTCGAATCACAACTACATTCTATCCATTCATGTGACTTATGCATGGTGTTATAAGACATGGCTCCATTTATTTAGTGTGCTTAATAATGTGTGGTTAGTATTTCGTTATTTGTTGATGATTACTTTCTTCATTCCAAATCTTTATCACCTTTAATGCACACATGCATAGACTATTTAAACATTGTAATTTCTTGTCACATGTAGAATACAGTGTTCTCATCTCAGTAGTGTTTAATGACGAACCAAATGTACTGGGAATAAATTATGCTTATAAGAACCACTGCCTGAATTTATTTTCACGAAAATTTTGATTTTCTTTTAAAGAAATGGAAAAAGGCTATGAATGAAGAAAACTTCTTTGTGTTAAAGGCCTTCATTGGAAAGATCCTAAAAGATTATTTTGGCACACAAAAATAGAAGTGCAAAGGCCATTTTTTATGCTTTACTATTATGCACATTATAATTCCTTAAAAAAATTAGAGTGAATGATTAAAACGTGATATTTTAAGGCTCTTATAAGTTGAAGATAAATGGGTTTGCACAATAAACTTCCCTAAAAAACATTAAATAGTTTGTCATTATTGATTTGAGAAGCATTAAAATTCATGGCATTTCGCATAAGTCAAGTCAATTTCACTTTTTCAACATTTTTTTACTCCTAAGGTTGAAATTTAGTTCTTTCTTTAGGAGTATCTCACTGACCTCGTGAAACTTTGCTTCATATGCCTATGTTGATTTTCCTATGATTTAAGTTCACATAATTTCATTCCATTTTCATGATTCAAATATGTTATTGCTACTCCATTGTACGATTGTTTTATATTTTACCTATATGTACTTTTATATTTATGTACTCTTTATAGATTTGTATATTTATATACTTAAAATTTTTTAAAAAATCAAAAATAGTTGGTTGCTTCTTTAAGGTTTCATCACATATGCTTGGCAATTCATATTTTGATTTGTGTGATGCTAACATTTCAGGATTAGTTTCTAACCCTTTATCAATTACGGACAAAAGGGGGAGAACATATTGAGGGGGAGTTTTTTATTTTCTTTAGACTCCATACGGCATGGTATTTATTTTCTTCATATATGTAGGTGGTTTCTTCCTTGATGATTTCAGGAACTACAGGTGAATATTTTGATTTGAAGACAATGCCACTTCTATTTTTCATTTTCTGGGTTTGGAGGGCATTAGTTGTATTTATCTAAAGGGTTATTTGTTTTTTATTTGTGCTTTGTATCGAAATAGTCAAATGGGTAGATTTGTAAGAGCAAGATTATAATTGTTCATCATCTATTTTAGTTTAACTTATCCCGTTACACTCCACTACACCATCATTAATATTCTCAAGACTTCAAGTCAATACATGCTAGTGATCAAATGAAAAAATCTAAGATCGATCATCACTACATTTATTGGAGAAGGTTTATAAGGTTGCTTATGTGAAATCTTTATGTTTAGTTTTTTTAAAGAGTTTGAAAACTAAAAATATTTTTCCAAAGATTTAGAACAATATTTGGATGTTATTCGATCGAGTTCCATTACCTCATTAGACCATATTTTACTTCATTTGAATGAGATCAATTGTTGTGCTATTTGGCAGGCTCTGGAATCTTATTTGATCAGTCATTTGAAGTGTGTTAGAATGAGTAAGGGTACGTTGTTCGAACGAGATGTATCATTGTTCAAACTAGTACATGAAAAATTATTTTTTATCAGATTGCAAATGAAATCTTTCATACCTATATCTTGGAGACATTTCTCCCTATAAATGGAGATACGGGGATACATTTGTTTCTAAACCTTTTAGAGTTCTTTTGTGATCAAACTCTTTATATTTTTTCAATTCAAACCACTTGGATGATTTGAGATCCATTTTCCAAACCAAAAACAACACATTCCATGTTCCAAACCTTGTGGAGTTAATTCTTAACTGCTGATCTTTGTGGAGTTCATTCTCCATGGTTGAAGAAAAAAGGAATATTTACTCCTAAGGCTGATCGGTGCATATCGAGGCAAGAGGAAGATAGTTATGGGATGGTGCTGGATCGACATCATTTTTCATGGACAACTTAAAGACATTGTTGCATAGCTTAGTATCTCTAAGTGTTTGTAAGTCTGCAATTGTCTTTCTAATTGAAAACACTATTGAATATGGATTTTTCCTGAGAGGTATTTTTCCTCATATTCTTCTCGTTTTTATTTTAGTGTTGGTTTTATTGGCTTAATTTAGATTCAAATATCTTGCATTTTCACATAATATTATCAAGATTTTGTCCAACTTGAATTTTGTCTTTGTGTGTGTGACCTAATCTACAACTTATTCATATAACTGGAACCTCACATTTTTTCAAAAGGTGAAAAAATTATTAGCTTTATATTTATGTTATTCATTGTTGAACTAGGTTGGTTTGATGAGGAATGAGGTTGGGGACATTGGTTGGGAATTGAGTGGGTGCAGGGTTAGGAGTTAGGTGGCTACGAGTTTGATGAGGAATGTGGTTGGGGACATGGGTTGGGAGTTGATAAGCTGGGTGGATATGGGCTTGATAAGCTGGGTGATGATTTGGATAGATATGGGCTTGATAAGCTGGGTGGCTATAGGTTAGTAAGGAATGGGGTAGGACAGTGTAATGTGTGACTATAGTGATATATATTGTGAAATGAGTATAGTGATATAATGTAATTTGTGAGTACATTAAATTTGGTAAAGTTGTTAAATGGGTTCACTTTCATCTAATTCTTGACCCCCTCAGTCATTTGTGGATCTTTAAATAATTTTGCACTACTTACTATTTCTATCCTATGGTTGGATGAAGTGTATATATATATAATAAGGCTCTCCAACATACCTTTTAAACATACCCATTTTTAAATTATAGTAAAAAAAATATTTTTCAACCAAATTTGGTGTACATAATCTACATAGTAAGGAGACCATCTAAAAAAATAATCAAAAAATTCAACCCGGAAGTGGGTGAGATGATGGAAAAAAATTTGAACGGTCGAAAATGCACATATATACCCATTTTTCATTTCACCCACTTCCGGGTTGAATTTTTTGATGATTTTTTTATAGGTGATATTCTCATTATGTAGATCATGTATACCAAATTTGGTTGGAAAATACATTTTTTCAATATTTTTAAAAAATTAGTATGTTCATAGGTATGTTGCTAAGAGGTATGTTAGAGAGCCTGAATGTATATATATACACACACATGGAATTTAAAGATATATATATATATATATATATATATATATTAAGCATGGACGACTAGTCCTATGACTTGTCCTCTGGATATATTAAGCATGGACGACTACCCCTATGACTTGTCCTCTGGATGATATGTGCAGAGAGTCACCAACTTTCTCCCTAGATTCATGAGGATAAAAAAAAACAATTAAGTTCCATATTAAGCATATAAATCATGAACTCATGATGTGAAAAGAATAGACAAGTCATCATTGATTTAAAAAAAATTGAACACATAGCGATAATTTATGTTGGATATTTTATATTAAAAAATAACTAAATTAATTCATTGATTAGCGGATATTTTGATGTTACATTTTCCATTATCACTTTCATGTAAAATAAACACACACATTGATTTTACATGTGTATGTATTATTAACTTTGTCTAGAATTTAGGCTTAATTCAACAAATACTCTCCAACCTCTTTCTAATTTCTCACAATTCTATCTTAATTAACAAAATGAATAAAGCACTATAGTGGATGATGTGTTGGGATACAGAGTTTGTAAATCCCCCTCCATTACTATAATCAATATCATCATTTTCTCCAAAATATATACAACATTGAGTATTTTTTTTATCGTGGTAACTTGGAGTATTACAGAATTAAATATTCAACATTAAATTATACCCTTAGTGACCAGCTAGAAACACGAAAACAAAATTAAAATGTGCGTAAACTTTTGTAGATTTTCTTTCCTTTATATAAAATGTGCACATTTATTATGTTTAAATTGTATATCTTTTATATGTATGGTAATGTAGTTTTTTCAAAGTGATGAAGGTTATATCGAATTATGTCTTGGGAGTTGATATGGATAAGAGTTGGATAGGATCACTTGATTGGAATTCAAAAGAATACTGTCACAACCCTCGCTTTTGAAAACCTATTTTATATTTATTTACTATGTGAAGTAATTATATATAAAATGTTGGAATGTGGAGTAAGTATTAATTTAATGAGATAAGTTAATATTTACTAAAATGTTGCATGTTTACCTTATATGTGGGTAAATGTCACCATGTTGCAGTTTATTGTGTCATAAGAATTAAAATGACGTTGTGGTTTAAAAATGAAACCGGATATTGAAATGAGTTATAAAATTTCCAAATGATAATTTGGAGGGTGTAGTTAGTCCCAATGGGTACGAGATAATCGAAATAAGTGTCATATTGCATTTTGATGTTTCGGGCACTTTTGACTGGTTATAGCTTAAATGTGTAATTGCGAGTCATTTTATCGCGGTATTAATCATTTAAGTGGAGATTTTATACTAAGGCCACGATTTAGTCTTGCTAAGCCCTTTTATTTCTCTTAAGAGGATTTGTTAACCTAGAGGGAGAGAGAGAATAAGAGAACTTGTGGAGAAAGAGAGAGATTGAAGATTTGGAGAATATTGAGCAACTGCCAACTATAAGTATAAGGTGCGACAGTTTAGCACCTAAGGCTCCAAGGGCACCGGAGCGCTCACAGCCTTGAGCAAGTGCCAAATATAAATATAAGGTACGACAGTTTAGTACCTAAGGCTCCAAGGGCATAGGAGCGCTCACAGTCTTGAGCAACTGCCAACAATAAGTATAAGGTGCGACGGTTTAGCACCTAAGGCTCCAAGGGCACCAGAGCGTTCACAGTCTTGAGCAAGTGCCAAATATAAATATAAGGTACGACAGTTTAGTACCTAAGGCTCCAAGGGCATAGGAGCGCTCACAATATTGAGCAACTGCCAACTATAAGTATAAGGTGCGACAGTTTAGCACCTAAGGCTCCAAGGGCACCGGAGCGCTCACAGTCTTGAGCAAGTGCCAAATATAAATATAAGGTACGACAGTTTAGTACCTAAGGCTCCAAGGGCATAGGAGCGCTCACAGTCTTGAGCAACTGCCAACAATAAGTATAAGGTGCGACAGTTTAGCACCTAAGGCTCCAAGGGCACCGGAGCGCTCACAGTCTTGAGCAAGTGCCAAATATAAATATAAGGTACGATAGTTTAGTACCTAAGGCTCCAAGGGCATAGGAGCGCTCACAGTCTTGAGCAACTGCCAACTATAAGTATAAGGTGCGACAGTTTAGCACCTAAGGCTCCAAGGGCACCGGAGCGCTCACAGTCTTGAGCAAGTGCCAAATATAAATATAAGGTACGATAGTTTAGTACCTAAGGCTCCAAGGGCATAGGAGCGCTCACAGTCTTGAGCAACTGCCAACTATAAGTATAAGGTGCGACAGTTTAGCACCTAAGGCTCCAAGGGCACCGGAGCGCTCACAGTCTTGAGCAAGTGCCAAATATAAATATAAGGTACGACAGTTTAGTACCTACAACTCCAAGGGCATCGGAGCGCTCACAGTCTTGAGCAACTGCCAAGTATAAATATAAGGTACGAAAGTTTAGTACCTAAGGCTCCAAGGGCACCGGAGCGCTCACAGTCTTGAGTAAGGGCCAAATATAAATATAAGGTGTTCCAGATGAGCACCTTAGGCTCTAAGGGCACTAGAGTGCTCACAATCTTGAGCAAGTGCCAAATGTAAATATAAATATAAGGTACGACAGTTTAGTACCTAAGGCTCCAAGGGCATCGGAGCGCTCACAATATTGAGCAAATGCCAAGTATAAATATAAGGTACGAAAGTTTAGTACCTAAGGCTCCAAGGGCATCGGAGCGCTCACGGTATTGAGCGAATTCCAAGTATAAACCTAAGACTCCAAGGGCACCAGAGTGCTCACAGTCTTGAGCAACTGCCAAGTATAAATAAAAGGTACGACAGTTTCGTGCACAAGTCTCTCGATATTACAAGACACTTCTGCACGAGGGGGCTAATATTAAGAAGTCCTCAAGCAAGTGAATAAATAGTAAAATAGTTTAGAGTGTGGGGATCCACTTATAGTGGCTCCACCTACCCAAGAGGGCAAGTTTGACAGAAAATAGCCTAGGGCGAGGGGATCCACCTTGAGTGCCCTCTCTTCCCAAACTCGATGCTACAGAAAAGAACTCAGGACGAGGGGCTCACCGCGAGCAACCCCTCCGTCCAAGATAGAAGGCCACAGAAGAAGGCCAAGGGCGAGGGGCTCACCGCGAGTAACCCCTCCGCCCAAGATAGAAGGCCACAGAAGAAGGCCAATGGCGAGGGGCTCACCGTGAGTAACCCCTCCGCCCAAGATAGAAGGCCACAGAAGAAGGCCAAGGGCGAGGGGCTCACCGCGAGTAACCCCTCCGCCCAAGATAGAAGGCCATAGAAGAAGGCCAATGGCGAGGGGCTCACCGTGAGTAACCCCTCCGCCCAAGATAGAAGGCCACAGAAGAAGGCCAAGGGTGAGGGGCTCACCGCGAGCAACCCTTCCGCCCAAGATGGAAGGCCGTAGAAGAAGGCCAAGGGCGAGGGGCCCGTCGCGAGCAACCCCTCTGCCCAAAATGAAAGGCCACAGAAGAAGGCCAAGGGCGAGAGGCTCACCGCGAGCAACCCTTCCGCCCAAGATGGACGGCCGCAGAAGAAGGCCAAGGGTGAGGGGCCCGTCGCGAGCAACCCCTCCGCCCAAGATAAAAGGCCCCAGAAGAAGGCCAAGGGCGAGGGGCTCACCGCGAGCAACCCCTCCGTCCAAGATAGAAGGCCACAGAAGAAGGCCAAGGGCGAGGGGCTCACCGCGAGTAACCCCTCCGCCCAAGATAGAAGGCCACAGAAGAAGGCCAATGGCGAGGGGCTCACCGTGAGTAACCCCTCCGCCCAAGATAGAAGGCCACAGAAGAAGGCCAATGGCGAGGGGCTCACCGTGAGTAACCCCTCCGCCCAAGATTGAAGGCCACAGAAGAAGGCCAAGGGCGAGGGGCTCACCGCGAGCAACCCTTCCGCCCAAGATGGAAGGCCGTAGAAGAAGGCCAAGGGCGAGGGGCCCGTCGCGAGCAACCCCTCCGCCCAAGATGAAAGGCCCCAGAAGAAGGCCAAGGGCGAGGGGCTCACCGCGAGTAACCCCTCCGCCCAAGATAGAAGGCCACAGAAGAAGGCCAATGGCGAAGGGGCTCACCGTGAGTAACCCCTCCGCCCAAGATAGAAGGCCATAGAAGAAGGCCAAGAGCGAGGGGCTCATCAAGAGTAACCCCTCCGCCTCAGATAGAAGGCCACAGAAGAAGGCAAAGGGCGAGGGGCACACCGCGAGTAACCCCTCCGCCCAAGTTGATACCCAGATAAGGAGGTCCACTATAAGTATCCTCATCTACAAAACTTGGGATGAAGTGACAGGACATTTAATGACCCTAAGGGGGAATGATGAAGGAATCCTAGGCTCCCCCAAAATAAAAAAATAAAAACCAGATTTATGGCGTACAAAGTTTTTTTAGTCTACCCAACCAAAAAATCTTTGCACGAGGGGATAATGTAGAAGGGTGGATACCTATAAAAAAAGTAAAAATATTATTTTATTAGAAATACTGAGAAGAAACCCAGGGTCCCAACAGAAACTCATATTGAGCAGGAACCCCCCGGGGTCCCGGTAGAAACTCATATTGAGCAGGAACCCCCCCGGGGTCCCGGCAGAAACTCATACTGAGCAGGAACCCCCCCGGGGTCCCGGTAGAAACTCATATTGAGCAGGAACCCCCCCGGGGTCCCGGCAGAAACTCATATTGAGCAGGAACCCACCTAGGGTCCCGACAGAAACTCATAATTGAGAAGGAACCACCCCAGGGTACCGACAGAAACTCATATTCAGCAGGAACCCCCAGCGCCACTTCAGGTGTCTGCGCCGCTGCAAGTGTCGGCGCCGTGACAAGTCTCTACGCCGCTGCAAGTGTCGGCGCCGCGGGCAAGTCTCTACGCCGCTTCAAGGGTCGGTGCCGCTTCGAGTGTCAGCGCCGCCGCAAGTGTCGGTGCCGCGGCAAGTCTCTACGCCGCTGCAAGGGTCGGCACCGCTTCAAGTGTCAGCACCGCCGCAAGCGTCCGCACCGCCGTAAGGGTCGGCGCCGCTTCATGTGTCGGCGCCGCTGCAAGTGTCGGCGCCACGACAAGTCTCTACGCCACTGCAAGTGTCCGAGCCGCTCCAAGGGTCAGCGCCACTTCAAGTGTCAGCGCTACTACGTAAGGGTCACTGCAGTAATGACAGTCGAGAGAGTCAGCGTCACTGCAAGACTCAGCGCCACTGCAAGGGTCACTGCAGAAATGTTATTCGAGAAGTGATGCTACAGGGGTTTCAACAGAAACTCATATTGAGGAAGTAGCTATCGCAAACAACTCCCCATCATGAAACATCAGTCTCAAAATGAACAACAGCACTAACACTTTACTTTCTTGTACAGGTTGCCTAGTCGAGCAAGCAGGGCTCGAACAGGCGCGTTGGGACCTCCTGGGAGTTTTGGATTGGCGGCTGAGGGACAAGGTATGTTGAGAAAGGTCAACCACTTAGCACTATAGGATTGAGAGAATACTAGTAGGAGACCCTAGGGTCACCCAGTCCTCACACACCTCACACTTAGTCACAAGTGAAGTGAGCAGCCAAAGGGCTGGCTGCTCACAAGAAAAGAACTGTTTATAAAATGATTTTAGAGGAGGGGGTCCTCTAAACCCCTCTCAAGAAAAATGATTTTAGAAGGGGTCCTCGAGACCCCCCTCAAGCTTGCAAATATTTTAGAGGAGGTGGTCCTCGAGACCCCCCCTCAAGTTTACAAAGTTTGTATCAAAGTTACTGTTTCAAAAGATATTTAGCAAATCAGATATTTTGTCTCCATTAGAAGACATATTTGCTTTTGAACTTTGGTCGGCGCCAGGGGGCATCTGCCAGAGGGGACAGGCAGACCTGCCTGCAGGTAGGGACAAATAGTACACTGCAGACTTTGTCCCTCACCAACCCTCTAAGTTTTGGCGCCAAAAGGGCCAACCCAGCCTTAGTGCCCAAGTATAAATAGGACCCCTGGGCAAGGTCATAGAGAGAGAAGACTCCATAGCAAAGTCACTCTGTCAAAATCACACCAGAACCTCTCTAGTATTCTCTCCCTGCTCTCTCCCTAGTGCTGAGTGCCTTGTTCTTTCACTCCCCACTGACAGCCATCACTCTCAGGTGTTTCCCTTGAGAAAATTACTATTTTTGCTGTGAAAGTTCATCTTCTTGCAGGGAGTGAGTTGAAGCTTGAGTTCCATTGATACCAAAAGGAGAAGTTTTCTTCAGAAGTTGCACCAGGAGACCTTGAAGACCTTGCAGGCAGCGTCCATTAGAGTGGGTCACGCCTCACCCTTTCCAGTTATTCATAGACCCCAGTCTCACTACCCTCTTACAACTTTCATGTAAAATAAACACACACATTGATTTTACATGTGTATGTATTATTAACTTTGTCTAGAATTTAGGCTTAATTCAACAAATACTCTCCAACCTCTTTCTAATTTCTCACAATTCTATCTTAATTAACAAAATGAATAAAGCACTATAGTGGATGATGTGTTGGGATACAGAGTTTGTAAATCCCCCTCCATTACTATAATCAATATCATCATTTTCTCCAAAATATATACAACATTGAGTATTTTTTTTATCGTGGTAACTTGGAGTATTACAGAATTAAATATTCAACATTAAATTATACCCTTAGTGACCAGCTAGAAACACGAAAACAAAATTAAAATGTGCGTAAACTTTTGTAGATTTTCTTTCCTTTATATAAAATGTGCACATTTATTATGTTTAAATTGTATATCTTTTATATGTATGGTAATGTAGCCCCAAGACATAATTCGATATAACCTTCATCACTTTATATAAAATGTGCACATTTATTATGTTTAAATTGTATATCTTTTATATGTATGGTAATGTAGTTTTTTCAAAGTGATGAAGGTTATATCGAATTATGTCTTGGGAGTTGATATGGATAAGAGTTGGATAGGATCACTTGATTGGAATTCAAAAGAATACTGTCACAACCCTCGCTTTTGAAAACCTATTTTATATTTATTTACTATGTGAAGTAATTATATATAAAATGTTGGAATGTGGAGTAAGTATTAATTTAATGAGATAAGTTAATATTTACTAAAATGTTGCATGTTTACCTTATATGTGGGTAAATGTCACCATGTTGCAGTTTATTGTGTCATAAGAATTAAAATGACGTTGTGGTTTAAAAATGAAACCGGATATTGAAATAAGTTATAAAATTTCCAAATGATAATTTGGAGGGTGTAGTTAGTCCCAATGGGTACGAGATAATCGAAATAAGTGTCATATTGCATTTTGATGTTTCGGGCACTTTTCACTGGTTATTGCTTAAATGTGTAATTGCGAGTCATTTTATCGCGGTATTAATCATTTAAGTGGAGATTTTATACTAAGGCCACGATTTAGTCTTGCTAAGCCCTTTTATTTCTCTTAAGAGGATTTGTTAACCTAGAGGGAGAGAGAGAATAAGAGAACTTGTGGAGAAAGAGAGAGATTGAAGATTTGGAGAATGATCTTGAATTCATCTTCCTCAAATCTGAATTTGCAAGCTTAAGGCAAGTTTTCTACTTGGTATTATGTGATTGAAGATGAATAATTAGTGTGATAGTTGTGTGCTTGGGAGATTTGGGGTAAATATTACGTTTGATACCTATTTTGGGTATTTAAATTATTAGATCGAAGTTTGGTAGGATTTCTAAGAATTTTAGTGTGTTTGTTGAGGTTTGGAAATGTTGTTGGTAATATTGTACTTGGGGGTTATGGGGAGAAAGGCAAAAGGTTGAAATTTGGCCTTGGATTTAGCTTGGTAGAAGATAAATGGTCTAGGTCTGCTATGACCGGTTGACTGCGGTCCTCTGACCGGTCGACCGGGCCTTCGGGTGAGGGCACACTGCTTTCCCACAAAGGCATAATTTTTGGTGTGCGGTCGACCGCGGTCCTCTGACCGGCCGACCGACCCTTCCGAACTGAGCTTTCTGCTTTTCTTCTTAGGTAATATTTTGAGACTCAGGACCGGTCGATCGGTCCCTGTTTTTCACCCTCAAACCTTATTTGCTTGATATATCTCTTCTTCTGATAGGGATCTAAGAACCTTCTTAAACGAAGTAAACTTAGAGTCCTAGAGTTTTAGTTGAGTTGAGTCATTACCCTACATTAGGATTGGGTTAAATGGGGCCTATTCCGGATGTGTACAAATTGAGGTTTGGGTTTTTCTTTTCTTTAGAAATCCGTTAAATATCTTGGAATTGTAGGCCCATACTTGGAGATTCTAGGGGCCCTAATGAGGTATATAAGACCTTGGGACTTGTAGCATGATTGTGCTCACTTGGAGATTAATTCAGGACTTAAAATTTTGATGAATATTAATGAGAATATTCAATGATTGTGGTTTCAGATGAAATGAAACAAATATGAATAATGAAAATGAAATTAAGATTTAATGGTAAATGCTAATTTACTTAAACACACCTCTCTAAATGCTATCATAAGGGAAGCTCGCGCATGAGGTGGTGTCCCCTAACTAGTGAATGTAGGGAGACTATAGTCCTCAGGCCATATGCGGGGTTGTTATATGTCTTATTCTGTGCTAGTGAGGTAATTCAGGGTGTTGTTATGACTCTCTCGCAGGCATATGGCCACTTCTCGACGTGCGTTAGGTACCCAGGTTGTCTTGTTTGATGGGCCCTAGAAGATGATAGTCATTTAGGGGCGCGCCCAGTGGGGAAACTCGGAGGGGCGGTCTTACAATCGTTATATGTATAAGAATATGACCATTCTAAATCAAGTGGGACTTGAGATATGTAAAATGCCATAAGAATATATGATGGTATTATATTCCTGTTAAGGAATGGAAATTGGAATGAAATGGTAAATAATGATGGAGGCTTTTAAATTTATGATGTCTAATTATATTCTCTTGCATGATTTAATATAAGACAATAATCATTTAAACTGCTTCATTATTATTTGGCATTATGTTGTTAGACTATTATCCTTATCATTCCTGATTAATATTTCATAACTGTCATGCTTCTTATTCATCTGGTAATCATATAAAAACCGGGCCCTGACCCGTTCATTTCTTTTATCTTGTGCATGAAACTTTATCCACTCAGGTGCTCCGCCGCAAGGGCGCTCGTTATGATATTCCCACTCCTATGATTTTGAGGAGCTGTAAGATTTTGCGGATATTACAGGATGTGTTGTTAGAAGTTTTCTTCTTTTGTATTCTAGATATGATTGGGTCTTTCACTCGGGCGTGTGACTTAAACTTTGTAACTGTTTAATGGATGTATTATGTAAATTATTAAACTGTTGTAACACGTTATATGTACATGTTGGCCGACAGCATATTCGGTCCTTTATTGTATATTTGTTGTTGATGTAATATATAGCCCTTTTGAAATTCCACTTTCTCTTCAGATTCGGGTTGTTTAAATTGTTTTCTTTTACTTGCAATCAAACTAAATTAAATTTTTTTTGGCAACCCGTTTTTTGAATTATTGGGTGGTTTTCCCATATACTTATTTTATTGTTGTGATGCTGAGAATGATTTCCATCCATGATTCCGTTATGATTGGAGTATCGGGCTGGCCACCCCTTATTTCGGATTGCGGGTTGTCACATATGGTATCAGAGCATCAGTTTCTAGAGTCTTTAGGATCTTTGCGGACTTGTCACGTTCTACCGTAGCGTCCTTTGAAATAGAGCCTAATGTTAGGACTGCTTTGTTGCTTATATTTGCGATCTTCTGCAATATAGATTGTTTTGAATAGTATTCTAACTCTATTATTCCTTTATCTCAGATGCCGCCTAAGAGAGGTCGCCCTGCGAGACGTAATAGAGTTGTAAAAAATGATGTTGATCCCCCTCCGCCACAAGGAATAATTAATGTTGCTGATGTAGCACATATAGTGGCCCAAGCGGTTAATACGTCTATGACCACAGTGGCTCGGCAAATGCCACAAGCTCAACAACGAGCACAAGATGCACAGGCTCCTACGGGACCTTCTCCATGGGAGAGAGTTAGAGAGTCCTTTTTAAAGGGCCATCCCCCAGAATTTGACAGAGGTTCTGATGTTATTCGGGGAAACTAATGGAAGAAGGACATGCAACGCCATCTACGAATGGTGGAATGTAGTGAGGAGAAGAAACCATTTCTTGCTACTTTCAAACTGGTTGGGGCCGCGTTACACTGGTGGGAGTCGATGACTACACCAGAACAGAGGGATATCATGACGATCACTGATTTCTGGGTCTTGTTTGACCAAAAGTATTTTCCTCCTGCAATTCAAAGGGAGATGAGAAGGAGACTTCAGGGTGTGGTACAGGGGGAGTGGTCCATTGCCAAATACGAAGAGGAGTTCACCCGGTTGGCAAGTTTTGTACCGGATGAGGTGACTCCAGAAGAGAGGAAGGTTTCAAGGTTTATAGGAGGTTTGAACTGGAGAATTCGGCAACATTTTCTGGGTAATCCAGCCTTGCAAAATTTTGGTGAGGTAATGAATGCAGCATTGCTCCATTGCCAAGAACATCGATTGTACATGCAGAGTAGCAAGAAATCTACCGTCGTGGGGCAAGCGGGAAAGCCGGGAGGTAGTGGGAATGGAGGAGGAGCTTTTTCCTCGTCCCAATCTTCGGGGAATAAGCAGAAAGAAAGGGATCCCCAGCAAGGGAACTCGTCGAAAAGACAACGCTTTGGTGGGTTTAATTCGGGTAGCAATAATACTAGGCACGATCAGGGTGCCTCGCAATAGAAACAAATAGGTCGGGGTGGTCAATGGGGTAGGGGCCATCCGGGCCAAGGTGTTAACCAGTTTAGAAACAACCGGGGTCGTGTTCCGAAGAATATGTTGGGGAAGTGCTTCCATTGTGGGGAGGTGGGTTATTACAAGAAGGAGTGTCCTCAGTTGGTTGGGGGTCATCCTCCCAGAGTCCTTCAGCAGCCATATGTTCAGTTTCTACCACAGGCACCAAATTCGGTTGTTCCTCCACAGCAGGGTTAGCTACAGTATGGGAGAGTTTATCATATCCAGGATGCTATAAATCCTCCTGCTCCTCCAGCGCCGCCAGCGATTGAGGGTAAGTTCCCTATTCAGGGGCATATGGGTCGCATTTTGTTTGATACGGGTGCGACACATTCATTCATTTCTAGAAGTTTTGCTCAGTCTACAGGGTTGATAAAATCTGCAGAGAGCACTTTCACTAGCGTTGACTCCTCTATGGGTGATGGTTCGCTCATTTTCCTTGTTTGTAAACATATAGGAATTACTCTTGGTAATTTGTTCTTTGAGGCCAATTTACTCGTCCTAGACATGGTCGGGTATGATGTGATTTTGGGCATGGATTGGCTTGTCAAGTATCATGCAATAGTTAATTGTTACGGGAAGAGTATAGTCTTTGCCGTTCCGGGACAAGAAATGTTCTTGGTGGTTATGCCTCGTATAGAAGGAGATAATAGTACTTATTTTTATTGTATTGCGGAAGAGACTTCTCGGGATGTAGTTGTTCCCTTGGATTCTGTTCCGGTTGTTAGAGATTTTGAGGATGTTTTTCGAGAAATATCGGGTTTGCCTCCGAGTCGGGAGATTGAATTTGTGATTGATTTAGCGCCCGGGATGAGACCGATTGCGAGAGCTCCGTATCGTATAGCTCCTGTTGAGATGAGGGAGTTAAGAGATCAAATACAGTAGTTGTTGGAGCAGGGATTCATTAGGCATAGTACGTCGCCAAGGGGTGCTCCTGTGTTGTTTGTGAAGAAAAGGGACGGTTCTCTTCGGTTATGTGTTGACTATAGAGAATTGAATAAGGTCACCATCCAGAATAAATACCCTTTACCTCGTATTGATTATTTGTTTGATCAACTTAGGGGAGCATCATACTTCTCTAAGATAGACTTGAGGACGGGGTATCATCAGTTGACGATACGGGAGCAGGATGTATCCCAGACCGCTTTTCTGACGAGGTATGGGTCCTATGAATTTTCGGTTATGCCCTTTGGACTAACCAATGCCCCCGCCGTGTTTATGGATCTCATGAATAGGGTATTCCGGGACTTCTTGGACCAATTTGTTATTGTATTCATCGATGACATCCTTGTGTATTCTCGAATGGAATCAGACCATGCTACTCATTTGAGGTTGGTCCTACAAAGGTTGAGGGATCACCAATTATATGCTAAGTTCGAGAAATGGGGTTTTTGGTTACGGGAAGTGCAATTTTTGGGTAATATTGTGACTTCGCAGGGCATTTCTGTGGATCCGAACAAAGTGGTTATGGTGAGGGAGTGGGGTCAGCCCACGACACCTACCGAAATTCATAGTTTTCTGGGTTTGGCGGGTTATTACCGTCGGTTTATCAAGGGTTTCTCTAAGATCGCTAGCCCTTTGATAAATTTGACTTGGAAAGGGGTGAGATTTGTTTGGGATAACTCTTGTCAGGTTGCTTTTGACGAACTCAAAGATAGATTGACTTCTGCTCTAGTCCTTGCATTGCCAAAGCCGGGGTTGGAATACCTAGTCTTCATCGCATGCATCTCTACAAGGATTAGGAGGTGTACTTCAACAGGAGCGACGGGCTATTGCTTATGCTTCTCGTAAGTTAAATCCCCATGAAAGAAATTATTCGATGCATGACTTAGAACTGTCCGCAGTTGTCTTTGCCTTGAAGATTTGGAGACATTATCTCCTAGGGGAGAAATTTAGTCTTTTCACGGACCATAAGTCGCTGCAATATTTATTTTCACAGAAAGATTTAAATATGCGACAATGTCGATGGTTGGAGTTTGTGAAAGACTATCAATTTGACATCCACTATCATCCGAGCAAGGAGAATGTGGTAGCGGATGCTTTGAGTAGAAAGCCCGAGGGAGAGTTAGCTGATGTATGGAAAGACAAGTGGAAAGAGCTCAGTCACAAGGATGCGATTGCTAGGGCGTTCATGTCAGTGATGACTGTCACGCCTACAATTGTAGCAAGGGTTGTAGAAGCCCAAGGAAGGGATAAGGGTTGTCAAAACCATATACGTCGATTGTTGTCTGAGGGAGCAGAATCCTACTCGAAAACACTACACCAAAAACAGCAATTTGGCACACCCGAATGTTAAAAATCTGGCACAGTTTTAAACTGTGCCAAATTCTGGCACGGTTTAATGATAATCCGGCACACTTTAAAACAGTGCCAAAATTTGGCACTGTTTTAAAGTGTGCCAAAATTGAGTACACATGATTAAAATATAGAAGTCCGAAAAAAAATCATTCCCTTCTCTTTCCTCTCTCATTTTTCAATATCCCGCTCCCTGTATCTCTCCCTCCCCTCACCCGCTTACTGGCTCCACTGCAACATCCAGCGCTAAGTCCGGCCATAGCTTGGCCCAGTGGCTAGTGATCTTCTTGCGGTGGCATCCAGCGCTATGTTCGGCCACCGCTTGGCCCAGTGGCTAGTGATCTTCTTGCGGAGAAGCACTGCCGACAACCGATGAACGTTTGGGGTTTTGGCGGTGCGGAGATGGTGGATTAGAGCGGGAACCACCTGTGGATCCTTTGCAAGCTGCTTAATCTGATCCTCCGATTGTCTCCGGGCGTCGTTGACCGGCATCAAGAACTCGATTAACAACTGACTGCGCCATTTTCACTCTCTCTCTCTCTCTCCCCCTATATATCTATATGTAGGTACCATTGGTGTTCTCTCTTCGCAAGGTATCTTTCATTCCCTCTTCGTTCTGCTCCATTGTAAGAAAACTTATTATTTTTCAGTCTTTTGTTCCCTATTTTGCCCCAAGCATCAGCATATTTCCTTATTTCTAAGTTCTGATTTTGATTGGTTTTTGGTAAAATTTGAGACCCATTTTGGCTGAGAAAGGAGATGTTGAGCAGCAATCATTGAAGCAGGCTTTTGTGGCTGCTCTAATGTTAGGTGATTGCATTTTTTTTTCTCCTTATGTTTGTTCCATCTAAATACAATTTTTTTTCTCCTTGATGTCAATTTGTGTAGTGATTAAGTAGTAATTGGTGTCAATTTTTTTTGGTTTGGTTTATTTGTATTTCAATATGAGTTGAAATTGTTAGATTATGTATATGAATTGACTTCTACTATGAATCGATCATAAACCCCTTGATTATATGCGTAAATATTTAGAGAATGGAATCAAATTGATTAAGATTGAATTTTTAGGGTTCTTGATAGAGAATTGGGTTTTATTAGTAAATCTTGAATTAATATTGTGTTTTTGATGTTTTAATCATGTTTAAATCATAGTTACTTTATTTAGATGTTATATGAATGATTTATGGGAGGTTTAGGAGTCATTAATGGAGTTTGATTTGAGTTTTGTTGAGTTGGGTAAGATTAAGTTTAGGGTGATTCATAGGTTTATTGTATGTGATAAGTTCATTATTTACATAACTTTGTAATGATACTAGAGTGAATAATTCCTAAACTTTTTTTAGACTTCCATGTGTTGTGAGAATATTTTTTTCTGTGTTACATGTGTAAAATGCACACTATATGTGTACTCGTGGATATCGTACCAAGGGGTATTTAGTTATCGGGGCACGCACGACGCAGACCGTGATGGCACCTTTGTGAGTAGATGAGTAAGACTTGGTCATATAACTCCCGCGTCACATGTATAGCTACCTGTATCAGAGATGGATTGATGGGGATATTTCATCATATAGACTTGGGTATGGTAGAATGTATGAGTGATGGGTATACGTGGTGATTCATCGCTTTCTCGTGTTAAGGTAGGTTTGGGATGATCTAAGACTATACTTGGTTTGCGCGAGTGATCCCAGAGGGCAATAGGGATATGCCTTTGTTAATTTCACCAATTTAAGTAAGATCATACTTCTATGGTAACATTATAGTTCATGCTTACAGACTTTATGACTGTCTTATTTATTTTGTACACTCGTAATTATTTAGTACAATGAATAGGACTCAGGGTGAGGACAATACTCAATATTTCACAATAGGACTCATAATAAATCGACAAATCGACAGGACCCACATCGAACACATGTTCTTGGTTTGTGGCCTTTCTCAATTACTTACTCATTTTCACTAATTCTTCATGTGTACCAAAATTGAAAAACTGGTAAATAAAACAAAAAACCAAGAACATTTCACAAGTCAGAAAATTAAGTCACATGATGTAAAATGAATACTTTCCCTACATAATGGTTAATATATCTTTTTAAAATATAATTTTGGTATTGCAGGACCTCTTTGTGTCGGGACTGATACAACATCAGCACACTAGAATGGGCTATGGTAGAGGTACTGCGCAATCAGAGACAATGGTGAAAGTCAAAGCGAAACTCGAAGAAGTGATTGGAAAAGGGAAGATCTCAAAATGATTGCACAAATATGCAAGGATCAATAATGAGGGAGCTTATTCGGAGGATCTCAAGTTGCGAATAAATTTGGTAAGTCTTTTATATTGATGATGGAAGATTTTATAATGTAGTGCACCTTTACCAAAGTAAATTCTTCATTTAGTTGTGCGCGCGTGTGTGTGTTGTGTAAGATGTGTGTCTTAAGGCCTTAATAAGTGGTTGACATGGAGGAAGGGGCTACATGGATTTCTATACTATTTTTAGATGTTAAATCGGTGGAAGGGATTTATTGGTGGTTTAGCGGTGGCTTTTGTGCTTGTTGTTGTTGTTGTTGGGCTTATTTTAATATTAAAATAAGTTGGATATCATGAATAAACAAAGGAAACTCTGTCAAAATTTTATGAAATAATTAAGTGTTCTAAATTGATTAAGGAGTTAAAGGGTGAAAACCAACACTTAAACTTAAAAACAAGACGTTAAAGGGTGAAAACCCAAACCATCCCCCAAACGACCCCGTAGGAGCACGAACACCTCGCACGGGATCAATGTAACTTGTAGGAAATGACCGCGTAGTCCCGGGTCTCTCGGTTTGTGAATATGACGATAATTTGCAAAAATCAACACTTAGACTTAAAAACAAGCCGTTAAAGGGTAAAAACCCAAACCAGCCCCCAAACGACTCCGTAGGAGGAACGAACACCTCGCACGAGACCAAAGGAACCTCTAGGAACTGATCGCATAGTCCCGGGTCTCCCGGTTTGAGAATATGACGATAATTTTTAAAAATCAACACTTAGACTTAAAAACAAGCTGTTAAAGGGTGAAAACCCAAACCAGCCCTCAAACGACCCTCTAGGAGGCATGAACATCTTGCACGGGACCAATGTAACTTGTAGGAACTGACCGCGTAGTCCCGGGCTTCTCAATTTCAGAATATGACGATAATTTGTAAAAATCACACTTAAAAACAAGCCGTTAAAGGGTGAAAACCCAAACCAGCCCCCAAACGACCCCGTAGGAGGCACGAGCACCTCGCATGGGACCAATGTAAATTGTCGGAACTGACCGCGTAGTCCCGGGTCTCCCGGTTTGTGAATATGACGATAATTTGCAAAAATGAACACATAAACATAAAAACACGCTGTTAAAAGGAGGAAGCCCAAACCAGCCCCCAAACGACCCCGTAGGAGGCACGAACACCTCGCAGTGGATCAATGTAACTTGTAGGAACTAACCGCGTAGTCCCCGGGTCTCCCGATTTCAGAATATGACGATAATTTGCAAAAGTAACACTTAGACTTAAAAACAAGCCGTTAAAGGATGAAAATTCAAACCAGCCCCCAAACGACCACGTAAGAGTCCCGAACACCTCGCACGGGACCAATGTAACTTGTAGGAACTGACCGCATAGTCTCGGGTCACCCGGTTTGAGAATATGACGATAATTTGCAAAAAAAACACTTAGACTTAAAAACAAGCCATTAAAGGGTGAAAACCCAAACCAGCCCCCAACTGATCGCGTAGGATGCACGAACACCTCGCACGGCACCAATGTAACTTGTAGGAACTGACCACGTAGTCCCGGGTTTCCTGGTTTGAGAATATGACGATAATTTGTAAAAATTACACTTAGACTTAAAAACAAGCCGTTAAAAGGTGAAAACCCAAACCAACCCCCAAATGACCCCGTAGGAGGCACGAACACCTCGCACGGCACCAATGTAACTTGTAGGAACTGACCGCGTAGTCCCGGGTCTCCCGGTGTGAGAATATGACGATAATTTGCAAAAATCAACACTTAAACTTAAAAACAAACCGTTAAAGGTTGAAAATCGAAACCAGCCCCCAAACGACCCCGTGAGAGGCACGAACACCTCGCACGGGACCAATGTAACTTGTAGGAACTGACCGCGCAGTCCCGGGTCTCCCGGTTTGTGAATATGACGATATTTTGCAAAAATCACATTTAGACTTAAAAACAAGCCGTTGAAGAGTGAAAACCGAAACCAGCCACCAAACGCCCCCGTAAGAGGCACGAACACCTCACACGGGACCAATGTAGCTTGTAGGAACTGACCGCGTAGTCCCGGGTCTCCCGGTTTGTGAATATGATGATAATTTGCAAAAATCAACACTTAAACTTAAAAACAAGCCGTTGAAGGGTGAAAACCCAAACCAACCCCCAAATGACCCCGTAGGATGCACGAACACCTCGCACGGCACCAATGTAACTTGTAGGAACTGACCGCGTAGTTCCGGGTATCCCGGTGTGAGAATATGACGATGATTTGCAAAAATCAACACTTAAACTTAAAAAGAAGCCGTTAAAGGGTGAAAACCCAAACCAGCCCCGAAACGACCCCGTAAGAGGCACGCACACCTCGCACGGGACCAATGTAACTTGTAGGAACTGACTGCGTATTCCCGGGTCTCCCGGTTTGTGAATATGACGATAATTTGTAAAAATCACACTTAAACTTAAAAACAAGCCGTTAAAGGTTGAAAATCGAAACCAGCTCCCAAACGACCCCGTGAGAGGCACGAACACCTCGCACGGGACCAATATAACTTGTAGGAACTGACCGCGTAGTCCCGGGTCTCCCGGTTTGTGAATATGACGCTATTTTGCAAAAATTACACTTAGACTTAAAAACAAGCCGTTGAAGAGTGAAAACCCAAATCAGCCACCAAACGACCCCGTAAGAGGCACAAACACCTCACACGGGACCAATGTAGCTTGTAGGAACTGACCACGTAGTCCCGGGTCTCCCGGTTTGTGAATATGATGATAATTTGCAAAAATCAGCACTTAAACTTAAAAACAAGCCGTTAAAGGGTGAAAACCCAAACCAGCCCCCAAACGACCCCGTAAGAGGCACGAACACCTCGCACGGGACCAATGTAACTTGTAGGAACTAGCCGCGTAGTCCCGGGTCTCCCGGTTTATGAATATGATGATAATTTGCAAAAGTTACACTTAGACTTAAAAACAAGCCGTTAAAGGATGAAAACCCAAACCAGCCCCCAAACGACCCCGTAGGAGTCCCGAACACCTCGCACGGGACCAATGTAACTTGTAGGAACTGACCGCATAGTCTCGGGTCACCCGGTTTGAGAATATGACGATAATTTGCAAAAAAACACACTTAGACATAAAAACAAGCCGTTAAAGGGTGAAAACCCAAACCAGCCCCCAACTGACCCCGTAGGATACACGAACACCTCGCACGGCACCAATGTAACTTGTAGGAACTGACCGCGTAGTCCCGAGTCTCCCGGTTTGAGAATATGACGATAATTTGCAAAAATTACACTTAGACTTAAAAACAAGCCGTTAAAAGGTGAAAACCCAAACCAACCACCAAATGACCCCGTAGGATGCACGAACACCTCGCACGGCACCTATGTAACTTGTAGGAAATGACCGCGTAGTCCCGGGTCTCCCGGTGTGAGAATATGACAATAATTTGCAAAAAAAAACACTTAAACTTAAAAAGAAGCCGTTAAAGGGTGAAAACCCAAACCAGCCCCCAAACGACCCCGTAAGAGGCACGAACACCTCGCACGGGACCAATGTAACTTATAGGAACTGATCGCGTATTCCCGAGTCTCCCGATTTGTGAATATGACGATAATTTGTAAAAATCACACTTAAACTTAAAAACAAGCCGTTAAAGGTTGAAAATCGAAACCAGCCCCCAAACGACCCCGTGAGAGGCACGAATACCTCGCACGGGACCAATGTAACTTGTAGGAACTGACCACGTAGTCCTGGGTCTCCCGGTTTGTGAATATGACGATATTTTGCAAAAATCGCACTTAGACTTAAAAACAAGCCGTTGAAGAGTGAAAACCGAAACCAGCCACCAAACGACCCCGTAAGAGGCACGAACACCTCACAAGGGACTAATGTAGCTTGTAGGAACTGACCGCGTAGTCCCGGGTCTCCCGGTTTGTGAATATGATGATAATTTGCAAAAATCAACACGTAAACTTAAAAACAAGCAGTTAAAGGGTGAAAACCCAAACAAACCCCCAAATGATCCCGTAGGATGCACGAACACCTCGCACGGCACCAATGTAACTTGTAGGAACTGACCGCGTAGTTTCGGGTCTCCCGGTGTGAGAATATGACGATAATTTGCAAAAATCAACACTTAAACTCAAAAAGAAGCCGTTAAAGGGTGAAAACCCAAACCAGCCCCTAAACGACCCCGTAAGAGGCACGAACATCTCGCACGGGACCAATGTAACTTGTAGGAACTGACCGCGTATTCCCGAGTCTCCCGGTTTGTGAATATGACGATAATTTGTAAAAATCACACTTAAACTTGAAAACAAGCCGTTAAAGGTTGAAAATCGAAACCAACCCCCAAACGACCCCGTGAGAGGCACGAACACCTCGCACGGGACCAATGTAACTTGTAGGAACTGACCGCGTAGTACCGGGTCTCCCAGTTTGTGAATATGATGATATTTTACAAAAATCACACTTAGACTTAAAAACAAGCCGTTGAAGAGTGAAAACCCAAACCAGCCACCAAACGACCCCGTAAGAGGCACGAACACCTCACACGGGACCAATGTAGCTTGTAGGAACTGACCGCGTAGTCCCGGGTCTCCCGGTTTGTGAATATGATGATAATTTGCAAAAATCAACACTTAAACTTAAAAACAAGCCGTTAAAGGGTGAAAACCCAAACCAGCCCCCAAACGCTCCCCGTCTGAGAGTATGACGATAATTTGCAAAAACCACACTTTGACTTAAAAACAAGACGTTAAAGGGTGAAAACCCAAACCAGCCCCCAAACGACCACGTAGGTGGCACGAACACCTCGCATGGGACCAATGTAACTTGTAGGAACTGACCTCGTTGTCCCGGGTCTCTCTGTTTGAGAGTCTGACGATAATTCGTAAAAATCACACTTTGACTTAAAAACAAGCTGTTAAAGGGTGAAAACCCAAACCAGCCTCCAGACGACCCCGTAGGAGGCACGAACACCTCGCACAGGACCAATGTAACTTATAGGAACAAACTGCGTAGTCCCGGGTCTCCCGGTCTGAGAGTCTGACGATAATTCGCAAAAATCACACTTTGACTTGAAAACAAGCCGTTAAAGGGTGAAAACCCAAACTAGCCCCCAAATGACCCCGTAGGTGGCACGAACACCTCGCACGGGACCATTGTAACTTGTAGGAACTGACCGGGTAGTCCCGGGTCTCCCGGTCTGAGATTATGTTGATAATTTGCAAAAATCACACTTTGACTTAAAAACAAGCCGTTAAAGGGTTAAAATTCAACCCAGCCCCCAAACGACCCCGTAGGAGGCACGAACACCTCGCACGGGACCAATGTAACTTGTAGGAACTGACCGCGTAGTTCCGGGTCTCCCGGTTTGAGAGTATGATGATAATTTGCAAAAATCACACTTTGACTTAAAAACAAGCCGTTTAAGGGTGAAAACCCAAACCAGCCCCCAAACGACCTCGTAGGAGACACGAACACCTCGCACGGAACCAATGTAACTTGTAGGAACAAACCGCGTAGTCCGGGTCTCCCGGTCTGAGAGTATGTCGATAATTTGCAAAAATTACACTTTGACTTGAAAACAAGCCGTTAAAGGGTGAAAATCAAAATCAGCCCCCAAACGACCCCGTAGGAGGCACGAACACCTCGCACGGTACCAATGTAACTTGTAGGAACAAACCGCGTAGTACCGGGTCTCCCGGTCTGAGATTATGCCCATAATTTGGAAAAATCACACTTTGACTTAAAAACAAGCCGTTAAAGGGTGAAAATCCAACCCAGCCCCCAAACGACCCCGTAGGATGCACGAACACCTCGCACGGGACCAATGTAATTTGTAGGAACTGACCGCGTAGTCCCGGGTCTCCCGATTTGTGAATATGACGATAATTTGCAAAAATCACACTTAAACTTAAAAATAAGCCGTCAAAGGGTGAAAACCCAAACCAGCCACCAAACGACCCCGTAGGAGACACGAACACCTCGCACGGAACCAATGTAACTTGTAGGAACTGACCGCATAGTCCCGGGTCTCCCCGTCTGAGAGTATGACGATAATTTGCAAAAATCACACTTCGACTTAAAAACAAGCCGTTAAAGGGTGAAAACCCAAACCAGCCCCCAAACGACCCCGTAGGAGGCACGAACACCTCGCATGGGACCAATGTAACTTGTAGGAACTGACCTCGTTGTCCCGGGTCTCTCAGTTTGAGAGTCTGACGATAATTTGCAAAAATCACACTTAAAGTTAAAAACATGCCGTTAAAGGGTGAAAACCCAAACCAGCCCCCAGACGACCCCGTAGGAGGCACGAACACCTCTCACGGGACCAATGTAACTTGTAGGAACTGACCGCGTAGTCCCGGGTCTCCCGATTTGAAATTATGATGATAATTTGCAAAAATCACACTTTCACTTAAAAACAAGCCGTTAAAGGGTGAAAATCCAAACCAGTCCCCAAACGACCTCGTAGGAGGCACGAACACCTCGCACGGGACCAATGTAGCTTGTAGGAATTGACTGCATAGTCTCGGGTCTCCCGGTTTGAGAGTATGTCGATAATTTGTAAAAATCATACTTTGACTTGAAAACAAGCCGTTAAAGGGTGAAAACTCAAACCAGCCCTCAAACGTCCCCGTAGGAGGCACGAACATCTCGCACGGGACCAATGTAACTTGTAGGAACTGACCGCGTAGTCCCGGGTCTCCCGGTCTGAGAGTATGACGATAATTTGTAAAAATCACACTTTGACTTAAAAACAAGCCGTTAAAGGGTGAAAACCCAAACCAGCTCCCAAATGATCCTGTAGGAGGCACGAACACCTTGTACTGGACTAATGTAACTTGTAGTAACTGACCGCGTAGTCCCGGGTCTCCCGATTTGAGAGTACTACGATAATTTGCAAAAATCACACTTTCACTTAAAAACAAGCCGTTAAAGGGTGAAAACCCAAACCAGCCCCCAGACGACCCCGTAGGAGGCACGAACACCTCTCACGGGACCAATGTAACTTGTAGAAACTGACCGCGTAGTCCCGGGTCTCCCGATTACTGAATATGATGAGAATTTGCAAAAATCAACACTTTGACTTAAAACACAAGCCGTTAAAGGGTGAAAACCCAAACCAGCCCCCAAACGACTCCGTAGGAGGCACGAACACCTCGTACGGGACCCATGAAACTTGTAGAAAGTGATCGCTTAGTCCCGGGTATCCCGGTTTGAGAATATGACGATAATTTGCAAAAATCAACACTTAGAGTTAAAAACATGCCGTTAAAGGGTGAAAACCCAAACCAACCCCCAAATGACCCCGTAGGAGGTACGAACACCTCGCACGGGACCCATGTAACTTGTAGGAACTATCCCCATAGTCCCGGGTCTCTCGGTTTAATAGTATGACGATCATTTACAAAAATCACACTTAGAGTTACAAATATGCCACTATAGAGTGAAAACCCAAACCAACCCCCAAACGATCCCGTAGGAGGTACGAACACCTCGCACGGGACCTATGTAACTTGTAGGAACTGACTGCGTAGTCTCGGGTGTCTCGGTTTGAGAGTTAGACGGTAATTTGCAAAAATCACACTTAGAGTTAAAAACATGCCGTTAAAGGGTGAAAACACAAACCCGCCCCCAAACGACCCCTTCGGAGGCACGGACACCTCGCACGGGACCAATGTAACTTGTAGGAATTGATCGCATAGTCCCGGGTCTCTCGGTTCGAGAGTGCGAGGATAATTTGCAAAAATCAACGCTTAGACTTAAAAACATGCCGTTAAAGGGTGAAAATCCAAACCAGTCCTCAAACGACCCCGTAGGAGGCACGAACACCTCGCACAGGACCACTGCAACTTGTAGGAACTGACCTCGTTGTCCCGGGTCTCTCAGTTTGAGAGTCTGACGATAATTTACAAAAATCACACTTATAGTTAAAAACATGCCGTTAAAGGGTGAAAACCCAAACCAGTCCCCAAACGACCCCGTAGGAGGCACGAACACCTCGCACGGGACAAATGTAACTTGTAGGAACTGACCACGTAGTCCAGAGTCTCTCAGTTTGAGAGTCTGACGATAATTTACAAAAATCACACTTAAAGTTAAAAACATGTCGTTAAATGGTGAAAACCCAAACCAGCCCCCAAACGACCCCGTAGGAGGTACGAACACCTCGCACGGGACCAATGTAAATTGTAGGAACTGACCGCGTAGTCCCGGGTCTCTCGGTTTGAGAGTGTGACGATAATTTGCAAAAATCACACTTAGTTAAAAATATGCCGTTAAAGGGTGAAAACCCAAAGCAACCCCCAAACTACCCCCTAGGAGGCACGAACACCTCGCACGGGACCAATGTAACTTGTAGGAACTGACCGCGTTGTCCCTGGTCTCTCGGTTTGGGAGTATGATGATAATTTTTAAAAATCACACTTAGAGTTAAAAACATGTCGTTAAAGGGTGAAAATCCAAACCCACCCCCAAACGACCCCGTAGGAGGCACGAACACCTCGCACGGGACTAATGTAACTTGTAGAAACTGATCGCGTAGTCCCGGGTCTCCCGAGTTGAGAGTGTGACGATAATTTGCAAAAATAACACTTAAGACTTAAAAACATGCCGTCAAAGGGTGAAAACCCAAACCAACCCCCAAACGACCCCGTAGGAGGCACGAACACCTCGCACGGGAACCATGTAACTTGTAGGAACTGACCGCGTAGTCCTGTGTCTCCCGATTTGAGTGTATGACGTTAATTTGCAAAAATCACACTTAGAACTAAAAACATGCCTTTAAAGGGTGAAAACCTAAACCAACCCCCAAACGACCCCGTAAGAGGCACGAACAACTCGCACGAGACCAATGTAACTTGTAGGAACTGACCGCCTAGTCTCGGATCTCTCGGTTTGAGAGTATGATGATAATTTCCACTCATATATGTAATTTTCTAGTTTTGCCAATTTTTTTTTTGGTAAATTATTGGGTTACCGATATCGTATCTTTTTTGTATCCTATTTTTTTTGCAGGATAACAGTTTATCGTTGGCTTTTATTCACGTGGAACACACAAAGAACTCAATGGTTTACAACAAGGATTTATTCGTGATTTCATTTATTTGTGTCATGGTCGTACGGTCTTTTGTTGTTTTATTGTTGACTTTTTATGGCCGTGCGGGCTTTTGTATGTTAATTGTTATATTTGGTAGCCGTGCATGCTTTATGTTAGGCAGGTTTTGTATTAACAGGTGTTGGAATGTCCAGAAAATAGAGGGAACTCTGCCCAATTTTTTTGGGCTTGTGAGCTGTTAAAGACTTGTAATATTTTAAAGTTTGTATGTACATTAGTTTATTAACAACGCGCAATATTATTAATTTGTGAATTTTGTGTTTTCAAATAATTATTTTTTTTTTAAATAAAAAAATTTGGCACAGTTCAAAATCGTGGCAAAGGTGTATCATATTTTGGCACGGTTTTGAACTGTGCCAATTTTTTTTAAACTGTGCTGAATCTGGCACAGTTAAGTGTGCCAGAAATATCAAATTCTGGCACGGTTTAAAAGTGTGCCAGAAGTGTTCCTGTTTCGATGAATCTGGCACAATTAAAAACTGTGCCAAAAGTGTGCCAGAAATATCAAATTCTGGCACGGTTTAAAAGTGTGCCAGAAGTGTTCCTGTTTGGCCGAATCTGGCACAGTTAAAAATTGTGCCAAAAGTGTGCCAGAAATATCAAATTCTGGCATGGTTTAAAAGTGTGCCAGAAGTGTTCCTGTTTGGCCAAATCTGGCACACTTTTGAGCCGTGCCAGAAAAAAATTGCCATTTTGGAACATCTGATTCTGGCACAGTTCAAAACCGTGCCAGATTTGATCTGGCACAGTTTTAAACCGTGCCAGATTGTTGTTTTTGGTGTAGTGTAAGCTCAGAGGGTGGACTACACTTCAATGGAAGGCTCATTGTCCCGAAGGAGGGGGATTTGAGACGAGCGGTGATGGCAGAATCTCACGGGTCTAAATTTATAGTACATCCTGGTGGGGATAAGATATATCAAGATATGCGCCATCAGTATTGGTGGCCAAGCATAAAGAGAGATATTTTTGAGTTCGTATCTCTATGCACTACTTGTCAATTGGTCAAGATAGATCACCAGTGACCGACATGTTTATTGCAACCATTGGAGATTCCGGTATGGAAGTAGGAGAGCATATCGATGGAATTTATTATAGGCTTGCCAAGGTCACAGAGTGGTTGTGATTCTATTTGGGTGATTGTCGACTGCTTGACTAAGTTGGCACACTTCCTACCCGTGCGTACCGATTATGACACTACTCGTTATGCCCGATTATTCATCGTGGAGATTGTCAGACTCCATGGGGTGTCTTTAAATATCGTTTTCGATCGAGACAAGATTTTTGTTTCCCACTTTTGGCGAAGTTTCCAAGAGGCTATGGGAACCGAATTGAAGTTAAGCACTTCTTATCATCCTCAAACAGATGGCCAGACCGAACGAGTAAACCAAATAATGGAGGATATGCTCCGTATGTGTATGCTTGATTTTAAGGGTGGTTGGGAACAATATCTCCCTTTGGTCGAGTTTGCTTATAACAACTCGTACCAATTTACTATTAGAATGGCGCCCTATGAAGTACTTTATGTCCGGCCTTGTAGATCTCCCACGTGTTGGTTAGAAGTGGGGGATAATAAATTCCTTGGACCTGAAATGATCCAGGATACTTCTTCTAAGATCAAACTCATTCGGAATCGTATTCGGATATTTCAAGACCGCCAAAATAGTTATGCCGATGCAAATAGGAGACACATGGAGTTGGATATTGGGGACCAAGTCTTGGTGCGAGTGTCACCAATGAAAGGTATCAAGCGTTTCGGAAAGAAAGGGAAGCTTGCGCCGCGTTTTGTTGGACCTTTTCCCGTTATTTCTAAGGTGGGTCCAGTGGCGTATCAACTTGCCTTACCGGAACCTTTAAAACAAATTCACGATGTGTTCCATGTCTCCTCTTTGAAGAAGTATAAGAGGTGCGATGGTGCCCTTTGGCATATCCCTTTCGAGGATATTGATTTGCAACCCGACATCTCATATGAAGAACAACCCATTGCTATATTAGATCATGGGGAGCGTAGGTTGAGGTCTCGAGTGGTGCCCTTGGTGCGAGTCCAATGGAGTCATCACAACGTTAAGGAATCAACATGGGAACGCAAGGATGATATGCGGGAAAAGTATCTGCATCTCTTTATTCAAGGTACGCCTGAATTTTGGGGGCAAAATTCCCTCATAAGGGGGGAGTATGTAACAACCCTCGCTTTTGAAAACCTATTTTATATTTATTTACTATGTGAAGTAATTATATATAAAATGTTGGAATGTGGAGTAAGTATTAATTTAATAAGATAAGTTAATATTTACTAAAATGTTGCATGTTTACCTTATATGTGGGTAAATATCACCATGTTGCAGTTTATTGTGTCATAAGAATTAAAATGATGTTGTGGTTTAAAAATGAAACCAGAATTTGAAATGAGTTATAAAATTTCCAAATGATAATTTGGAGGGTGTAGTTAGTCCCGATGGGTACGAGATAGTCGAAATAAGTGCCATATTGCATTTTGATGTTTCGGGCACTTTTCACTGGTTATAGCTTAAATGTGTAATTGCGAGTCATTTTATTGCGGTATTAATCATTTAAGTGGAGATTTTAGACTAAGGCCACGATTTAGTCTTGCTAAGCCCTTTTATTTCTCTTAAGAGGATTTGTTAACCCAGAGTGAGTGAGAGAGAGAAGAAGAGAACTTGTGGAGAAAGAGAGAGATTAAAGATTTGGAGATTGATCTTGAATTCATCTTCCTCAAATCTGAATTTGCAAGCTTAAGGCAAGTTTTCTACTTGGTATTATGTGATTGAAGATGAATAATTAGTGTGATAGTTGTGTGCTTGGGAGATTTGGGGTAAATATTTGGTTTGGATACCTATTTTGGGTATTTAAATTATTAGATCTAAGTTTGGTAGGATTTCTAAGAATTTTAGTGTGTTTGTTGAGGTTTGGAAATGTTGTTGGTAATATTGTACTTGGGGGTTATGGGGAGAAAGGCAAAAGGTTGAAATTTGGCCTTGGATTTAGCTTGGTAGAAGATAAATGGTCTAGGTCTGCTATGACCGGTCGACCGCGGTCCTCTGACCGGTCGATCGGGCCTTCGGGGGAGGGCACACTGCTTTCCCACAAAGGCATAATTTTTGGTGTGCGGTCGACCGCGGTCCTCTGACCGGTCGAACGGCCCTTCCGAACTGAGCTTTCTGCTTTTCTTCTTAGGTAATATTTTGAGACGCGATCGACCGCAATCTCAGGACCGGTCGATCGGTCCCTGTTTTTCACCCTCAACCCTTATTTGATTTCTATATCTCTTCTTCTGATAGGGATCTAGGAACCTCCTTAAACGAAGTAAACTTAGAGTCCTAGAGTTTTAGTTGAGTTGAGTTATTACCCTACATTACGATTGGGTTAAATGGGGCCTATTCCGGATGTGTACAAATTGAGGTTTGGGTTTTCCTTTTCTTTAGAAATCCGTTAAATATCTTGGAATTGCAGGCCCATACTTGGAGACTCTAGGGGTCCTAATGAGGTATATAAGACCTTGGGACTTGTATCATGATTGTGCTCACTTAGAGATTAATTCGGGACTTAAAATTTTGATGAATATTAATGAGAATATTCAATGATTTTGGTTTCAGATGAAATGAAACAAATATGAATAATGAAAATGAAATTAAGATTTAATGGTAAATGCTAATTTACTTAAACACACCTCTCTAAATGCTATCATAAGGGAAGCTAGCGCATGAGGTGATATCCCCTGACTAGTGAATGCAGGGAGACTATAGTCCTCGGCCATATGTGGGGTTGTTATATGTTTTATTCTGCGCTAGTGAGGTAATTCCGGGTGTGGTTATGACTCACTCGCAGGCATATGGCCACTTCCCGATGTGAATTTGGTACCCAGGTTGTCTTGTTTGATGGGCCGTGGAAGATGATAGTCATTTAGGGGCGCGCCCAGTGCGAAAACTCGGAGGGGCGGTCTTAGAATCGCTATATGTATAAGAATATGACCATTCTAAATCAAGTGGGACTTGAGATATGTAAAATGCCGTAAGAATATATGATGGTATTATATTCCTGTTAAGGAATGGAAATTGGAATGAAATGGTAAATAATGATGGAGGCTTTTAAATTTATGATGTCTAATTATATTCTCTTGCATAATTTAATATGAGACAATAATCATTTAAACTGTTTTTATGCTTTGGGATTATGTTGTTAGACTATTATCCTTATCATTCCTGATTAATATTTCATAACTGTTATGCTTCTTATTCATCTGGTAATCATATAAAAATCGGGCCCTGACCCGTTCATTTTTTTTGTCATGTGCATGAAATTTTATCCGCTCCGGTGCTCTGCCGCAAGGGCTCCCGTTATGATATTCCAACTCCTATGATTTTGAGGAGATGTAAGATTTTGCGGATATTACAGGATGTGTTGTTAGACGTTTTCTTCTTTTTGTGACACCCCGCCTAATTAAATCCCGGGCGATCACTCCTTTATTAAATTAAATCAAGGTTAACAGTTGGTTCATTCTCAGCATCACTGTCGATAAAAATAAATTTTCCAATTTAACACTCTAAATAATTAAGCTAAGTGTCAAAAACATTTTTCATAAAAACTTCCAAATTTATTTAAAGAAAAAGATTTATTTACATAAAACAACATTTCTACAATTAAGAATCACACCACGATAAACCAAATAATATAATACATTCGTCAATCGAATGTCAACATATGAAAACTAGAATCACAAGTCCATACTGAATAAATCCCAAAGAACATTACTGGAAATGACTGAAATATAAATGTCCCGATAACAAATAAATAATGAAAAGGGGCGACACGTGCCCAATAAATGAGAGTACTAGGAGTGGAGTCAATAACAAAAGCCGTCTACTCAAGTGACCTGCAACTCCCACCTAAGCTGCAACTCGTTCTTCTCAAGGGATCCTAAGCAAGACGCCCCTGTGGCTGGGCACCTGAAAATATACATATATATACAAGAGAGAGAGAGAGAGAAAAAAAAAGAAACGGGTCAGAGCCCGAAAGTGTGTTTGATTTTAAAATACGTTTATCAAGTATTTAAATTGATACAGGCCAATGCAATAACATATTAGCGCGTCACTCCCTTGAGAAAATACTCACCTCTCTTCTAATGTGCACACCTATCGCACTAACCTGCCCCACGGTTTCTTATCACTTAACGCACTAGTCTTTCTAAAAGATTTGACTTAACTTAGATTACTCGCAAGGTTTATAATTCACGACCCCATTTTAAAAGAATGTTCCAAACCATAATCAAAGTCCTCCATTTTAACTTTATAAAATCCATAAAGCTTTACAGTGACATATTATACTTTTTCAAAACAAGTATTTAGTAATTTGAGTCAACAACCATGTCCTACTTATCAAATCTCAGTAGACAGTTTCAAATATCATGATCTCATATATATATTAACTACTCGTATAATATATATATATAACAGCACCCCGAATAAAACTATGGTGTGTGCATACTCTACTATCCAAAGCCCCATATCACTTATATTAAGGGGAATACATTTGGAATCACTCTCGAATTGTATTAACATAAATACACAATCAATATTGAGGCGAAGCATAGATTCCAAGTCTCTAAGAGGATGGCACATACCGGCGTCTCTTAGGACCGTCTGAACTATCACAGCGATAGCCTGTACCAAGGATATCTAACTCCTAGGGTACAAGTCAATATCCCCCATAAAGGTCCCATCGAGATAAGACTTGCCCCAGCGCGGAAACCTCAGGGATAGTAAGTAGCGTGGGTATGATTTTCACATGCATATAATATGTACAAACAATCATATAAATATACCACTTTATCATATTAATATAGGTTCTTCTCATCACCCGTAATTATACCATTTATACTTAATTTCACATTTATAGAAATACGTATAAGGTTTCGTTCCTAACCTTAACTCGAAGGGTTTTCTCACTTATTACCTAACACTCGTGGCTATATCCTCACAAATCTAAATTTCAGTAAGTGTCTTTATTAGGTTCCAACGTAGCTCTCTTACGCACCTCACCCTTTAAATTCATAAATCCATTAACCTAAAGTAAATATCCCATAAATACCATTTTCGTTAAAGATTAAAGGCTCCAACATTTATTCATATCCCCTACTGGTCCTCAATGTCTCCCAAATTAATTTATCAAGAGTGCCCAAGAATTATATCACGACAATTTGAATTTAACGCATTTAAAGAGGGAATTAGGAGTCTGCCAGGAGGGGTCGATCGATCGAAGCTTGGAGCTCGATCGATCGAACCTTCGATCGATCGAAGCTCTAGGCTCGATCGATCGATCAAGCAGGTCTGGGCAAAATTCTGCAGAATGCAGTTACGGGTTTCATCCAACTTCTTCATCTAAAACGATGTGTTTCCATTCTAATCGCCCCAAAAATCCTACTATCATCATTATAACATTATACCAGGTGATTATAACGTAAAGCATGCGTGTAACTATCATTAAACATGGATAATTAACTCAAAATCCCATCTAATCATCAAGAACCCTAGAGTTTTCCTAAAAAAAGGTTCTAATCTGTTTGTTTTTTTTTACCAGAAATTCCTTCTAATTTAACATCAAAATTTCGTGGGTTATATTCCTCTACATGGCAAGGGTTCCAGAATTTCCATATTATCAAAACTACATGCATTATCCTAACACAATTTGGGTTTTCTTCCAAAATTTCCATCTCTAAACAATCCTAGACTAATATAAAGATTGCATTAACGAAAATACGGAAGTCAAATACTTGCCTGGGATTTTGGTATGCAAATTCCCGGATGATTTTGGTATGGCTGCGTTCCTTGTCTCGTGATCTACCCGGTGGTGGTGGTGGCGGTGAAATCCGGTGGCTTTTTGGCCTTGGTTTGCCTTGGAGCTCTCTCCTCTCTTCTCCAATGGCCGTCACTTGAATTCTGAAAGTTCTAACCCTAAAAGGCTAACCTAATGGCTGATAAAGATGGCTGAAATTCGTGGGTTTAATTACCCAATTAAGTAAAATGACTAAAATGCCCTCCCGGGGTACCAATTAGGCCTAAAGACGCCCCGAGACCCAAACTAAACCCCCGGGTACACTTTTCTGACTATCTCAACCCTTCCGGACGCGTTGGCGCACTCAAAACGACTATACGAACAACTTATAAAATATTCACTTTTTATTTAACAAAATTAGTCCCGACGTGACACGGGCACGTCCTAACTTAAATTTCCGAAATAGTCATTTAATTCACTTATGACATTTAATATAACCAATATAATATATTACTATGCTCATTAGTAATATACAACAAGTTTCTCATAATTACCAACTCTCGTCACGTTAATAATTATAACATAATTAATTTCCGAATTTTTATTAAATAACCCATTACATTAAATTTAATAAATCCCCAAATTAAATATAGCATAAAAATACGGGGTATTACACTTTTGTATTCTAGATATGATCAGGTCTTTCACTCGGGCGTGTGGCCCAAACTTTGTAATTGGTTAATGGATGTATTATGTAAATTATTAAACTGTTGTAACACGTTATATGTACGTGTTGACCGACAGCAAATTCGGTCCTTTATTGTATATTTATTGTTGATGTAATATATAGCCCTTTTGAAATTCCACTTTCTCTTCAGATTCGGGTTGTTTAAATTGTTTTCTTTTACTTGCAATCAAACTAAAATAAAAAAAATTTGGCAACCCGTTTTCTGAATTATTAGGTGGTTTTCCCGTATACTTATTTTATTGTTGTGATGCTAAGAATGATTTCCATCCATGATTCCGTTATGATTGGAGTATCGGGCTGGCCACCCCTTATTTCGGATTGCGAGTTGTCACAAATACGTGGATGGGGATGGAAGGTTAATTAGCTTTGCATATAAGAATAAGAATATGAAATCCTCACGTATCACATGCCCAAGTAGTACATGTTTAAATCGAGTCTACCACAACCTACACGCTATAAAGGTTCATATTGAGAAGCATGGATTTGATAGGAGTTATGAGGATTGGATTTATCATGGGGAGTTTCATTGGATGAAAACACGTGTAATTTTGGTAATGATGTGTCACTTGTTGTATCATATGAATCGACCTTGGGGGAAAATATGATTGAAATGGTTCAGGAAGGAAGGGGTGCCACAAATTAAGGAAAATTCTTATAGTGATGAACATGGTGCATATGATGTGGTTCCTTATGCTGACTTGCTAAAATATTTTAGACTCTTAAAAGAGGCTGAAAGAGAGTTGTATAATAATTATCCAGAAGGAATTACTGAACTCTCATTTGTAATTGAACTCTGTCACCTAAAGCAACTTAAATGGATGGATGAATAGTTCTTTCACAATGTTGCTAAGACCATTGGTGAAGACATTCCCTAATGACAAAGTTCAAAATCCTTTTATCAGGCCAACAAGATCATTATTTTTTGGGGGTTCAAGTATGAAACGTGGGATACATGCCTTAATATTTGTATGTTATTTCAAAATAAAATGAGACTTTAGGTAAGTGTGTCATTTGTGGGGTTCTATTTATAAATCAAATATTGGCAATGATGTTAATAACGCCCAACAAGGTAATGAGGGTACAAAAGTAGCTGCCAAAAAACTAAGGTATTTACCGTTAAAACAAGGTTGAAAATTTTGCTTTGGTCCTAACATAATGCTTCTCTAATGAATTGGAATACCGAGGAACACATTGATGATGGTGTGTAAAGGCATCCGACGGACTCCCGTGCTTGGAAAACATTTTATGAGTGTAACCCATTTTTTGTAAGTGACAATTAAAATGATAAAATTGAGTTAGCAACTGATGAATTCAATACTTTTGGTAATATAAGTGTTGCTCACAATACTGGATTGGTTATGCTCATGCCCTTAAACGTGGCCCCGTGGGTGTGTATGAAGCAACGAAACCTAATTTGATCGATTCTTATTAATAAGACAAAATGTCCTGAGGATAAGATTATTGTATTTTTACAACCATTGATTGAGGAGCTAAAAGAACTATGGAGTGATGGAGCGACTACTTATGATGTATCAAGTAAGTAATTTTTCCTGTTGCCTGCAACGTTGTTATGGACAATTAGTGATTTCTCGTTATATGCCATTCTATTAGGATAGAGCACGAAGGTGAATTTATTTGTTCAAGTTGTAACAAAGATCATCAAGAAACTTAATTAAATAATGGTAAAAGGTATTTTTATTGGGGTCATCATCGATTCTTACCATTTCTCCATAGGTTTCGAAAAGAGAAAGAAATTATTAATGGACATTTTGATTTTAGACAAACCCCGTTGAAATTATCTGGATCACAAGTGTTGCAACGGTAAAACAAGCTTGGAGTTAAAACTATATACAATAAGGAAGATGTTTTTAGAAAGAGGAAAAGAGAATAATTAAAAAAGGAGTGTGTGAAGACAATAAAAGATGTGGTGCTAAAGACGAGATTCAATTGGAAAAAGAATAGTGTCCTTTTTGAATTTCCATATTGGGCCATAATCTCGATGTTATGCATATTGAAAAAAAATATGTGTCAAAATATCTTGTTTACATTGTTGGGCACTACAGATAAACAATTGAAGGCATGAAAAGACCTATGAGAGATGCGCATCAGATGACAACTACATATCCAACGCGTAAAATATCGGGAGTACATAGCTCTAGCTGAGTTTACAATGAGAAATAAAGAGAAAGATATTTTTCTAAAAGTGTTGTAGGATGTTAAAGTACCAGATGGTTATTCATCAAATATTTTAAGATCCGTTCACCCTTATGAGATAAGTAAATATGAACTTAAGAGCTATGACTATCATATTCTAATGCAAGAACTACTTCCGATAGCACTAAAGAGGGTACTTCCAAAACATGTCAAAGCATTAATTGAGCTAAGCAACTGCTTTTTAGTGTTGTGATCAAGTGTGAATTCATTAGCTGATATAAAACAATTTGAAGATCGTATGGATCATACATTTTGAATCCTTCAGAAAATAGTCTTCCCAAGTTCTTTGCTGTGGTGGAGCACTTGCCAACACATTTGGTTGATGATTTAATAAATTTGTCCAGTAATCTAAAGTTGGATGTATCCCATTGAAAGGTATTTGCATCTTCTAAACCTCTTTGTGCGTAATCGTGCTCATTCAAAGGCCTCAATTGCTAAATCACTTCTTATGGATGATGATGTGGAAAATAAGTCTATTTGACCTTCTAGAAATGATGATGGAGGTAATGACTCTAGTCATGGTATGGGTAAAGGCTTAAAATTGATTCAGTAACTCATATACAAGTGCACCGGTATGTCCTTACTAACATTGACATGATTACACCATTCATTGAGTAAGTTTTATATTAATCATAAATAATTTTTTTTTTATATAAAATGCATTATCAAACGTCCTTTCTAAGTTAACCTGCATATAATATTTTAGAAAACACATTGCTGAACTTACGAAACAACATCCTCATGTTTCACCACAACATTTAGTGCAACTCCTTCACAATGAACATTTTTACACATGGTTTAAGGATTATGCAAGGGGGTTTATTCATTTTTTAGTATTTTAATTATTATTCTAGATCGTAGTTTCTTATTTATTGAAATATTAGGTGGATGAATTGTCAAAAGACATCGAATTATCTAGTGAAATATTGGTTTGGCATTAGGTCCTCTGGAGGATGCATTGAGCTTCAAGTCTTATATTATACGAGGGTTTCAATTTTGAACAAAGGAAGTTGATATTCATCAAAAAATTTAGAATAGTGGAGTTATTTTAAAAGAAGAATAAAAGAGCTATACTAATCGAAGAGAATCTAATCCTACGTATGGGGATGATACTTTCTATGTACAATTGACTAACATTATTAATGTAATGCCCCACCCTAATATTTATTTATTTTTCCTGCATAAGTTGAAATAACATGAAGACATTGAGATGTGGATGATTATGACTAGGTTTATATTCTTATTTGACTGCTTTGGAGGCTTGATGATAAATGTTGGAAATTTGTGGGGAAAAATTAGAAATTTGGAGAAAATGGAGAAATGGGTCGTTCAAACGAAGTTCAAGTTATTTGAACGAGAATCAAGGCTCATTTGGTGTGGGGGATGGAAAAAGGTTCAAACCAGATCCCACTGCATAATAGTTCTAGGTCATTTGAAGTAGGGACCGAACAAGGTTCGAACGAGATGCCTTCCTCGTTCGAACAATGGGAAAATATCATTCGAACGAGGTCATTTAGAATTTTAAGTCAGGTTTCCCTTATGCGTTGTATCATTCTGGGTCGTGGAATTGATGCGATGTCGAGCTTTGGTGAACCTAGATTGGGTAAAAATGGGATTTAAAGGCTTTTGGGGTGTTTTTATAAGGCATTTTAAGTTCATTTGGGTCATTTAGATTTGGAAGTATAGGGAAAAAGAGAGAGATGGAGAGAAGGGTGGGTATTCCACCATCATTGAGCATCAATCCACCTCTCTCTACCTCAAACCACCATTCCATCACCAAATATCCACCTTAAACCATCATATTCTTCTAGTCTTCACCATATACAAGCTTTAGATCCCTATTTCCACCAATGTTAAGCATAGTTAAGAAATTGTAGAGATGTTGTTGGGGTATTTTTGAAGAAGATGAAGATGGATGATTCATGGATCTTGAAGATGTCTTTTGATGGAGCTTCCATGGATACAAGCTTGGTGGAGCTAGGCAACCTCTCTAAGTCTAGCTTATGAAGTGGGAGGTTTTCATCTTCTTAGACATTTCATAAATTCCATTGTTGGAGCTTCATTTGAGGTGGAAAACTCTACTCTTAGTTTAAGACTCTATTTTTTGTATTAGTAGTCTTGATTGTTAGAATTTAAGAGTAGAATACATATGAATAAAATGACGGGTTTCTAGTAGATTTGGTATTTAACATTTTTATGGAATAAAAATGTTGGCAAAATAGTATTTTAATGGAAATAAATTATGAGTAAATATTTCAAAGTTTTCTTGAAATAATTTGGATTTTCACATGAATGGTGCGTTTCAAGAAGTTTGGTGCCAAATATTTTCATGGAATAAAAATGTTGTTAATCTTGCTAAAAATATTTGGTGAAATAATGTTTCAGAGTTTCTGACTAAAAATCAAGATTTTATAAAAGTTGAACATTTGTTAAGTTTGAAGAAATAAAAATGTCTCTTATGTCTTGAAAGTTCATCTTTGCAAAGTATTATGAATTTCTAAAAATGCATGTTTAACCCATTTAATAGGATTTTAGGCTTAAAATCCACCTTCTCGTGCATATAAACTTATAGTATTTTGATAATGAACATATAAACAAGTTTAATGAGTATTTAATTGGGTTTAGACATGAAATAAAGAAGAATGAGATTTTAGCCCTTAATGTGTGTGATAAGGTGTTGAAATATGATAAGTGTGAGGAATTGACATTGTTAATAAAAGGAAATGGTATTTTCTTACAAAAGTAATCTTCAAATGTAATTGGATTTCATGATAAAGAAAGTGAAGAACTTCCTAACTTAGAAAATGGCTAAAAAAAGGTGTTGAATAAGTGTTAATGAGTTAAGGCATGGAGAAGTTAGTGTGGGTAACTTAATAATATTTTGGGAAGATTAACACTTATGAAATCGGAAGAAAAGGGAAAGTTTTTAAACAAAAGGGTAAAATAATAATTTTACTTAAAGTGGAATATTTTTATGAAATTAAATTGTTGGAAAAGGTGTTACATATAATGGTCCTAAATAAATATAATTTTGGAATAAAATCAAAACTAAAATGTAAAGGACATAAAATGATAATTCCAAAGTGTAACGCAAGTTGGGGTGGAACCCCGGGTTTTAACTTGAGCCCGATAAATAGGAAAAGTGGAATAATGTGGATATTTATAAAATATTAAAATGTACTAAAAGGAACTCGGATGACACCGAAATAATTAAAGAAGGCCCGGAACCGGGGGTAAAGACCCAAAATCACTAGCCGGAGCATATGGTGGAGTCATTGGAAGTGTGGAGCCCGTTAAAGTACGCGATTTATTGAAAAATTCTGAGAAAAGATAAATGAATGAGGAACATGTCAAGAAATGGATTATGTGGTGAAAATGTAAAAGGAACAACATAACTCGAACGAATTAATAAATGTACCAGTAAAGGTTAAAGTGTACAAGAAACATGTAAATAGATTATTGTCCATAAAGTAAAGTAAAGGTAAAGTGTAGAGATTAAATGGGTCGTGAAGCAAGCTAAGAAGGTTTAACCCATAATTAACACAAGGGTGTGTTATTAAAGGTTTTCAAAAGTTAAATAAGTACTTTCTAATAAAATGTATGCGTGTGTTGAATAGGGTGATTTTCAATGAAAATACTAATATGAATTGGTTCAAATGAAAAGGGTTATTTTGGTAATGAAAGGGTATTCAGTTAAATAAAGTGTAGTTGTTTCAAGTACTTAATTGCGTCTGTTAAGTAAAGGGATAAATTGAAAGTCAAGAAAGAGGAAGTTCTTCTAAAGATTAAGGTAATTCAATTGGGACAAATCACGTTTTTGAAAATAAAAACGGTTTCATGCATTAAGCATATATATATATATATACATATTAGTATTCATAAGAATAGTTTCATGCAAACGCGAACATTAAAAAGTGAACATTTTAGCGAACATTCACAAAAAACACCTAACAACCCATTAATTTTAATTTCGGTGTGGTAATTGGTCCGCGCTAGCGGCAACAGACACGCGTGTTAATCGAATATTTTTCAGAGATGCCTACCCCCCCCCCCACCCACCTACTCCCCAAACTCCGTCAGCCTTATCCCCTCACCTCTCCCCCGCCCAACCCCACTGGTAAAACCCAACAACAATTCAGTTTGTAGAGTGAGAAATACCCTCACCTCCAGCCTCCTAACCCATTTCCCAAATACTTAGACTCAAAATCAAAAAAAAAATGTCGGAATTCCATTTATACCCGGCAACTCGAATACCTGTTCTACCAACCCAGATACCTATTAAACCAAACCTAGCTCTATACCCGCATTAACTCAAACTCTGGCCACCTCATGAAGAATCTGGGCATACCTCAACACATATTTGACCCATTCACCTTCTACTCGAGCTCCATCTTCAAACCGAACTCATCCCATTTCATCTAGCCATTAACCTCTGACCTAGCTGCCTAAATGCTTTTTATTATTGGTGTATATTAAAAAACTGAGTAGTTGGGGTGGGGGTATGTGTGTGTAAAAAAATATTCGATTGACACACGTGTCTATTGCCACTGGCGCGAACCAATTACCACATCAGAATTAAAATTAATGGGTTGTTAGGTGTTTTTGTGAATGTTTGCTAAAATGTTCGCTTTTGAACCTATCCCTATATATATATATATATATAAGGGAGTTGCATGTGCACGTAGGTATAACGTGTTAAAGTCTTTTGTATGCCGTTTGATCCTATATTGTATTTGTATATTTCCCACTGAGCATTCGGCTCATACCCTCATATTTGTTATGGAAGGTTAGGTGCAGGTTCGTATTTTGAGAGCGTTACCCTGGTAAGTACTCTATTTTATTTTACGTTAGTAGCTCTGTACGCTTGAATTCAGGGATACTTTCCACAGGTCCCTCGCATAGTTAATTGAAATTAGAGTCACATGCTAATAATTGAAACGTTAATTAAAATAGAACATGATTAGCAACATTATGTAGGTCACTTCACACCTAACGCTCAGATTGGACGCAATTGACTATATGTAACCCATAAATCCTAGCCAATGAGTTAAAATTAAAATTCAGTATTTTAATGGCAACAATTCTGTAATATTCAAATGCAATTAGATAGAATATCGAATGGGGAAATTAGTACATGAGTTAAACTTTACATTAGTAAATTCTAACCACTTTTTGTACAAAGATAATCGATCGAGTAATGAGCCTTTCATCGTAACATCTAAAGCATACTAAATGTGGTACCTACAAGACCCTTTAGAACCACATTGGCATGTAGTTGTTGAATTGATACCTAGAGATAGGTTTGATAGTTATTCAACTACGAAAGAAGAAAATATAAATGGATTCGTAATTGATACATTTAGGACCAATGGTGATGATTGTGAGGATGATATGGACGAAGAATGAGGGTTGATAAATTGTAAATTAACCCGAATATTTGTAAGAACTATGACACATGACATATGTTTTTTGTATTTTTGTCATATTTTTTATTTAATATAATAACTAATCATATATATTATTTAGTTGTAAAAAATTCATTATGGTTAGATCCTCGTCTACTAGCGGAGCATCACATGCATCAACCCTATATAGTAATTAGGTACATTAATTTTTATTTCTCGAGGATTTCAAATATTGCATTGAACACAATACTCATTTGTCCCACTTCTTTTCGATTGTATTAATAATATTTTTTGAACAGATAACATAGATGGTACATGATTAGGCATAAATTCTTCACATTTATCCCCTTAATTTCGGTATTTTTATGATCCCATGCAGTGTAAATAGCTTGGATTTGTCTCATATCTATGCTACTAACCCTTTTTGGCAAGTATTTCGTATTTTGGGTATCTCTTATGTGTTTTACAGGTATTTCATGCAAGAAAGATGGAAAAGAGAACTCAAAATAGTGAAAGAAACCAAGAATCGGGGAGTTGAGGGGCATTTTTGTAATTTTAAAGCCTTATTCCGGAGGTGGGTCCAACTGGAAAGTTGAATATATTTCAATAACAAGAACACTGGAAAAAACGGCACCTTAATCCGAGCTACGGTGAAAGAGTTATGATCCTTTGAAGTTGCGGAAAAATCATAGAAGAAAGTCTAGGAAGGCAAGTTCAAGGGCATTTTCGTAATTCTACAGCCAGATTCCGGAGGTGGAGCCTTCTGGAGAGTTGAAGATCTTGGAAAAATGAGAATACTGGAAAAAACTGCACCCAAATCCGAGCTACGGTGAAGGAGTTATGATCATTTGAAGTTGAGAAAAAATCCAAGGAAGAAAAGAAGAAAGTTGGAAAATATTCCAAGTGTTGAAAGAGGCCCAAAACCAGCGAATTCACCCGAACCGGTACACCCAGAACCCGAACCGGTTCGCCCATTAGTCACGCCCCAGATCCGTTACAGAATTAGTCACGCTCAAAATCCGTTACAAAATTAGTCACGCTTTCTAAGTGTGACAAATTGGCAGATACGGGATTTTTATTTTGTGCTTATCTTTTAGCCAAAAGAGTTTTATGTTTTGGAGGCTCTTCTAAACGACCTCTAGCCTATATATTTAGTCATTAGGAATCTTTTTATGAAGATTTCATTGATGTAAAAGCTCCATAACAAGTAGGAACATCTAGAAGAAAGATTCACATATTTTGTACCATTAATTCAAGAGTTTTTCGAGTTTTTCTTCAATCTTTGATTTCTTCTTGCATGTTCTTGTTCTTCAATCCTGGTAACTTTTATTTTCAGTACTTTTATTATTATTCACCATGTTAGGTTAGGTTTTTAAAGGTTGGGATGCATGAACCCAGCCTGATGTGTTAGTGCGTGCGTATAAAATTAATCCGCTGAATTTAGTGATTGATTATGACCGTATTGCGTAGTTACACAACAATTGTAGATCTTTATATCTCATTTGCCTCTGGGTACTCGTGATGATTTAGAGTGCAATTCGAGTGCAACTATCGCGATACTGATTTACTCATCCTCAGATTAAGTATGACGCGGGCTTGAACCTCGTATACGTAATGCTTGGGAGTACTAAATTCTGGGTCAAATTAATCAGTTAAATTTACGATTAGTTTTACACCATCAATACTCTAGGGTTGGGGGATTGTGTCTCTACCTTAATTTTTCCAATTAGTTTTAGTTAACTTCTTTATTTTTCCCTTTTTCCTTTCTCACTCAATCATCATCTTTTACACTTTATTTTTTTGAAGTAATAAATCAATTAAAATCTATCAAACATTCCCTGTGGATTCGATACCCAGACTCGCCACTATACTCCACAAGAGTGTAGTTAAAGTTTAGGTTTTTGTATTGTGGTTGGAAGCCGATAACAACGATTAGCGTATTTACACGGACGCTCGGTTTCTGCCTCGATCAAAATGGCGCCGTTGCCCGGGAGTGTTTTGTTATAGATTATAATTGATTTACTATTTTGCAAGATATTTTTTTCTTTTTCTTTTTTTTTTGGGTTGCACAATTGAGCGCCAAGAAACGTTGAATCCTTAGCCGCACACCTCTTTACGTGGATTGTCCGTTTACAAACCATTCGGTAGTCATGTCTTTTTATAGTGAGTTCGGTAATTATATTGGTTCATATGGGAATCGTTTTCAAACTTTTTATTCTCAAGAATTCGAAGGGCCTCTACTTATTCCCATTGGTGAGGGTCTTCGAATTATTCAGAAGGAAAGGCTTGAAAACTTACGTTTGTATGGGAGTAGGTCTCTAGCTTTTTGTGTGCCAGAACCCACGCCTCGACCTACTACCGTTGGTGAGGCTATTCGAAATCTTGAGAATGAAAACCTAGAAAACAAATATCGAGAAGAAAATCGTTTTTGGGAGCACGAGTTGAATGGACTATTTGAATCCAATGATGATTTTTCTTCCGATATTTTTAAAGACAAGGAATATTTTCAACCAAATGAGGAATCCGAGGTGCTAGAGCCAAGAAAGCCTACTTTGGAAGAAACCTTCCATCTTTACATGCAAACGGTAAAGAGGATCCTTGGTGATGATTGGGAAATTGAAACACTTTGCAAGGAGACTAGTTCTTCTTTGGAAAACAAAGAGGAGGTTGAGACTTATGTGTCACCTCAAAATTTTGAAGAACATCTCATTGAAAGTGAGTCTTGCTCTCTTGAAATTCAATCTCCAAGTGATGATGAATCACTTGAGATTGAGTTTATTTCATCACCATTTTCGTTCACCGTTATTGAACCATTAGAAGTACTGCTAGATTCCTATCAGTCGGTTGAAAATTCTGAAACGTTTACACCTTTTACCGACAAAGACACTTTGCTAGAATTATTTTCTAATATGGACACTTCCTTTTTGTGTGCCCCTCTCCCCATACTGCTTGAAAAATATTTGGGAGGTGATTCTATTTTTCTTGGATCTCAATTGTACTTGTCCCACCTAGCATCCAAACCCCCCATCATCCCGTTAAAATTTGTAATTGGTGATGGTTTATTTCTTCCACTTTGCACATGCCTTCCGTTGTTCAAACGGAATTCTTATTTTTCGGGAGGCATGCTTTCTAGTGAGGGTACACCATTAATCCCTCAAAGTCAAATTGTATTTTGGGTGGACCCTCAAATTTTTCGACTTCTAGTGTATAACTTATTAGAATTTGAAAATCGTAGGTTGTACAATAGTTAACTTTTTTTTTTAGTTTAGAATTCTTGTTATTCTTTTTGCTATTCTTGGTTCTAACATGTTTTGTAGATTCAATGGACTCACATTCATCGGGGATCGCTCCATTTTGGGTAATATCGTTCTTTTCCTCTCTTTATGTTGTGTTCTTGATTCGCATTGAGGACAATGCAACATTTAAGTTAGGGGGTGTGGGATATTCTTCCCGTTTATTGTTTAGATTCATTGATTCGATCACATGTTCTTTCCAAGAGTGTTTTTTTTAGGAAAAAAAATTGAAATATTTTGAAAAAAGCCAAAAATATTTTTCTTCAAAATAAATAAAGATTGGAATTTAAAAGCTTCAAAAATGTCACAAATATTTTGTCTCAAGTTGTAAAAAATCAAATGCACAAAGACGAAATTGACCAAAGATGGAAATTGTGCGAAAATTGACGACTTTACAAATAAGTGTGGAGATTAACAAAACCCGGTGAGATTTCGAGCCTATCGATCTTTTTGAGTTTTTAAATCAATCCGAGTTAATGGTTAACTCATAGTTCTAATTCAACGTTTTACAAAAGTCGTTGATGATCTCTATTTTATTGTTTTGATCGGTTATAGAAAATGGAATGTTGTCTCGAAACGCGCGCTATAAATCTCTAAATTAAATTAATCTCGAGACGCATATGGTAAATTAATAAGTAATTCGGACAATGAAGTAGGCCATCGTTTGTTACCCAAAAATATTAGCCATAAAAAGATGTGAAAAATTATCCCTTTGATAACCCAATTGAGCCGAATAAAATTTATCCTTTTCGTTTCGTAACCCAAAAAACCCAAATAGCTCGGAATTGTGAAAAATGAAAAAAGTCATAATTTAAGTCCGAAAAGTGCAACAAAAAGGGGAAAGAAAAAAAATAGAAAAAGAAGAGGAAATGAGCAATAGCCCCAAAAAAAAAAATCACTAACGGACATCATAAGAAAAATTTCCAATTCCGAATTTCCCAACCATTTCATGTTACCCAATTACACCTTAAACCCGAAAAAGTCCTAACTGAGTTCGAATTGCGAAATTGGTTACCGTGTGGAGAGTTAAAACACAAAAAGATAATAAAAGAGATTACATGGTGTGAAAAAGAGATGATGGTTCCCATTTCCCTATGACTGTATTCCGATGAAGAGATCTTTTCACCCAAAAATTTCCGTCTTTCAATTTGTGTGCGTGACTTTGCGTCCGTTATATTTACTCGTTATAAATCACGCATACCGAGAGAATAGCCACATTCCGAGAGATTCGTTTGAGAGAGCATCCCGTGAGAATTTGAATCAAAACGAATTTTCGGAAAGTAACGTAATGATCAATCGGTGGAAGTTAGCGGTTCAATTTTTGGCTTCGCACACACACACTATGACTTGAGACTCCTAAATAAGATTTTAAGGTGACCATTTTTGAGGAGTTTAAATTTTACAATTTTAAGTATTTTGATATTTCTTTGAGTCAATAATGAATTTTGTGGGTATATTCACTGCAAACCCTCACGAGACATCACTCGTCCTACTAGGGCAACCTAGGGGTTTAAAGGCTTGTTGCATACGCTAAATGCAATCGCTTGCCCGCGAAAGAGGTATTCTATCACAATAAAGTTTTTGAAGGGTCCTTAACTCAAACTCTCATTCTTTTACATTGCTCGGGACGCGCAAAGTTCTAAGTTAGGGGGGTTTGATTAGGCATAAATTCTTCACATTTATCCCCTTAATTTTGGTATTTTTATGATCCCATGCAGTGTAAATAGCTTGGATTTGTCTCATATCTATGCTACTAACCCTTTTTGGCAAGTATTTCGTATTTTGTGTATCTCTTATGTGTTTTACAGGTATTTCATGCAAGAAAGATGGAAAAGAGAAGTCAAAATAGTGAAAGAAACCAAGAATCGGGGAGTTGAGGGGCATTTTTGTAATTTTAAAGCCTTATTCCGGAGGTGGGTCCAACTGGAAAGTTGAAGATATTTCAATAACAAGAACACTGGAAAAAACGGCACCTTAATCCGAGCTACGGTGAAAGAGTTATGATCCTTTGAAGTTGCGGAAAAATCATAGAAGAAAGTCTAGGAAGGCAAGTTCAAGGGCATTTTCGTAATTCTACAGCCCGATTCCGGAGGTGGAGCCTTCTGGAGAGTTGAAGATCTTGGAAAAATGAGAATACTGGAAAAAACTGCACCCAAATCCGAGCTACGGTGAAGGAGTTATGATCATTTGAAGTTGAGAAAAAATCCAAGGAAGAAAAGAAGAAAGTTGGAAAATATTCCAAGTGTTGAAAGAGGCCCAAAACCAGCGAATTCACCCGAACCGGTACACCCAGAACCCGAACCGGTTCGCCCATTAGTCACGCCTAACACTGGCAAAATTATGGGCTGGGCCTAATTTGGGCGGGTCAAATATGGGTTGGGCTAAATGTGGGTTGGACCAAATGTGGGTTTGGTTAAATGTGGGTCGGGCCAAATATGGGCGGACCAAATATGGGTTGGGCCAACCCATTATTTTTCTACTAAATTAAGTATTACAATTCGAGGTATATATAAAAAAAACTCATATTTTACTCATAACTTTTTAAAATGAGTATTATATTTGATTTGTATCTTTTAAAATTGAGCTCCATATTTGATTTTTTGCTTTCAAATATGGGCGCCATATTTAACTCATAGCTTTGAAATATGGGCCCCATATTTAACTCATAGCTTTTAAACATGGGCCCCATATTTAGATGCCTGGGCTAATATGGGTTGTTTTATTATTTGGGCCACATTTTGCCACTACTAGTCACGCCCCAGATCCGTTACAGGATTAGTCACGCTCATAATCCGTTACAAAATTAGTCACGCTTTCTAAGTGTGACAAATTGGCAGATACGGGATTTTTATTTTGTGCTTATCTTTTAGCCAAAAGAGTTTTATGTTTTGAAGACTCTTCTAAACGACCTCTAGCCTATATATTTAGTCATTAGGACTCTTTTTATGAAGATTTCATTGATGTAAAAGCTCCATAACAAGTAGGAACATCTAGAAGAAAGATTCACATATTTTGCACCACTAATTCAAGAGTTTTTCGAGTTTTTCTTCAATTTTTGATTTCTTCTTGCATGTTCTTGTTCTTCAATCCTGGTAACTTTTATTTTCAGCACTTTTATTATTATTCACCATGTTAGGCTAGGTTTTTAAAGGTTGGGATGCATGAACCCAGCCTGATGTGTTAGTGCGTGCGTATAAAATTAATCCGCTGAATTTAGTGATTGATTATGGCTGTATTGCGTAGTTACACAACAATTGTAGATCTTTATATCTCATTTGCCTCTGGGTACTCGTGATGATTTAGAGTGCAATTCGAGTGCAACTATCGCGATACTGATTTACTCATCCTCAGATTAAGTATGACGCGGGCTTGAACCTCATATACGTAATGCTTGGGAGTACTAAATTCTGGGTCAAATTAATCAGTTAAATTTACAATTAGTTTTATACCATCAATACTCTAGGGTTGGGGGATTGTGTCTCTACCTTAATTTTTCCAATTAGTTTTAGTTAACTTCTTTATTTTTCCCTTTTTCCTTTCTCACTCAATCATCATCTTTTACACTTTATTTTTTTGAAGTAATAAATAAATTAAAATCTATCAAACATTCCCTGTGGATTCGATACACAGACTCGCCACTATACTCCACAAGAGTGTAGTTAAAGTTTCGGTTTTTGTACTGTGGTTGGAAGCCGATAACAACGATTAGCGTATTTACACGGACGCTCGATTTCTGCCTCGATCAGTACACCCTCCTATGGAGTGAAAAATGAGTCATAGTTCCTTCACATGAGGGTACATACTAAAAGATATCTATACATTAGGATTTTGTAAATATTTATATATGCTTACTCATTTCTTTTGAATAGGTGACGTTAGTGGTACGTCTCTCTTAAGCTGAAAGTTAGAAGGAGTTCCAAACAATGGGATGAATAGGGAAATAGTGAGAAAAATATAATTGGTTGGGATGAATATTTCTAACCAATTGGTTCATATGCGAAGAAGTTGGCGAGTAAAGTAGGTTATTATGCACGTTAAGGGGATTTGTTTCCTTTGATTTTGCCTCCTTGGACTAAAATGGAACAATGAAAGCTCGACTTTTTTGGGAATGAGTGCAAGTAATATTAAATTAATCTTGTGTTTGTAAAGCTGGATATTTAGTCTCATTAGCATTTCTAACTAATGCATTTTTTTCATTAGATTAACATAAATGCGCCAGACAATTACCCAAACCTATGTTTGGATGAAATTGGAATTCAATGAAGATACTTTAAGTATGAGACCAAGAGGAAGTACTATGAAGAATTGAATATAGATGCAGAGTGTTTAGAAACTACTCACACCCAAGTTAACCCGAATCAATGGAAAGTGTCAGTGAAACTTTAGGTTCAATAAGCAACAAAGGTATCACATCTTTTTTTTTGTTAGAATGTTTTGGGGTTTTAAAAATAATACATTGAATTAGAATCATTCGTCCAAGCCTAGTTATAATGGCACGCGGTATGGACCGTTAGAAAGGTTATGAGAGGCACTTTGACGTTCCAAAGAGCTTCGCTTGGTTTGGAGAGTTGACTTCGGTCAACCAAGGATCGAAAGCGCTCAGTCACCTTTTGGAGTAAAATGGGGCGCTCGTCCGTACCGTAAAGATGATTCGTTCATGGGGAAGACCATTAAAAAGTTTATTCAGTGCCCTTTGAAGATTAATTTAGTCTCATTCGAGATGAAGAGTTGATTTTTTTCAAATGGATCCTAGGAGTGCCTAGTGGCCTCCGGATCAATTTTTAGGGGAAAAAGGATTCATCCGAATGATTATGCCATTTTGCACATGGGGCAGACTGATGGAAAGGGTTTTTCGTGCCCATTAAAGATTCATTGAGATTTTTCTGTGATGCTGAAGTTGATTGGGGTCAAATCGAGGCCCGGGAGCTCCCGGTGGCCTCTAGATCAATTTTCCATAGTAAAATGATCCATTTGTTCGAACTGTTATGCTTATTCATGCACAGGGTAGACTGTTGTAAAGAGGATTCATAGACCTTTGAAGATTCATTGAGCTTTTCCTCTAACGATGGAGTTGATCGGAGTCAAACGGGGCCCAAGAGCACCCGATGGCCACTAGATCGATACTCGAAGTATCGCCTAGTTTTTGTAATGAATGGGGAGGTTCTATTTACCTAAGGAGAGACTTAGGGGGTCTTAGAATATGGTTTCTACACATCCCCTCGACAGATGAGCTTGGAATGAATGAAAGCCGTCGAATAGACACCACATGATGTTTTAGGAAAGAAGTCGATTCTGAGGACCAAAAAGGATGAGAATGACCAATTCAGAGGGTCGAGGCCATTTCTGAGGACCTAAGGTAATGCTGAGGATGGCCAATTCTGAGAGCCAAAGTCAATTCTGAGGAATTAAGGTGGGAGCGACCAATTTTGATGGTCGAGGTCAATTTTGAGGACCTTTAGTTGGAGCAATCAATTATGAGGGTCGAGACCAATTCTGAGGACCAAGTAGGGAGTGACGAATTTGGAGGGTCGAGGTCAATTCTATGGACCTTAAGTACGGAGCGACCAATTTCGAGGATCAAGGTCAATTCTGAGGATCTAAAGATGGGAGAGACTAATTCTGAGGATCGATGTTAATTTTGATGATCTTAAGTTAGGGCGGCCAATTTTTAGGGTCGGGGTTAATTATGAGTACCTTAAATTCAAGCGATCGATTCTCAAGGTCAAGGTCAAATTCTGAGGATCTTAAGTGGGAGTGACCAATTCTAAGGGTCAAGGTCAATTCTAAGGACCTTAAGTGGGAGAGACCAATTATGATGGTCTGTAATGACCCCACTTTTATATGGTCATATATATATAGTTCATTTTTAGACTCGTGTGTTACTTATTATCTTATAAATGTTGTATTATTAAATATGTGGTATTATTGTCTATCAATATAACAAACCCCATTTTTAAATATGAATAATCAACTGTAAATTGGATCAAATCGAAGTCTTATGACATATCTTAAGGTAAATAATAAGTTTTGGGGTAGAAAATATAATTTTTTGAAACTTTAGGGAGTAAAATAAACATATAAAAGGGCCATTTTATAAATAAAATATTTTCAAGGACCTCTAAGAAATATTGAAAATATATAGTGTGAAATTACCAAAATACCCTTCATGTGTAAAATGACCCTTATGCCCTTATCACCTTTCCACCACATGCTGGTCACCTCCATCTTACACATGTCATCTTTAGAGAGAAAGCTAAAACACTTGTCATCATTTGGTGATGTTAAGACTGGAAGACCACCCCGGAATGAGACACCCAAACGATGACTTGCCACCGTAAATGCTTGATCACCTAGACACGTGTCAACACCGTAATACTTTTGGAAACGTATAAATAGGACCTTTAGGATCATTTATAACTCACACCAATTCCTTGAGAATTATAGTAAGAAATAGTGATAGGAAGCTTGGGAAATATCTTAATAAGGAGTTCTATAGTTTTGAAGAAAGAAATCATTTCATGGGTATGATTTTATTTAAATGTTATAATGCATTTTTATAGTTTTAATTTTGTGTTTTATAGCTTTACTTAGTAGTTATGCTGGTAATATACACTTAAGGCTCCACTAATGAAAACTTAAAATTTGGAAACAATCTAAATGAATTTTGTTTTCAAAATATGTAAACTTGTTTGAAAATATATATACACTTTTTTTAAATAATTGCTCGTTATTATGGAATCTCATTTAAGTAATTCCAAAGTCAATCCCGGTGAAATTATGTCTAGTTGAGATGGTATTTAAGTGGTGCCCCTGTGACCCTCTATCTCTACTGGGAATAAATCCAGAAATGTTCTGTCTAGATGAGATGGTATTTAATTCGTGTCCCTATAACCCTCCATCTCTACTGGGAACCGACTGATTAGGAAAAACTACGAATTGAATTCTTTAAATACGATGAATGATTATTAAAAAATTGAGAAAATGGTTTTAGTAACCTTCCACAGTAAGTTATTTTAGGATTAAAACACAATATTTAGAATTGGGCATTATTTAGAATACGTAATTAAACCTTTCTTGTATTTATTAGATTAACGTGTGATCCAAGACTCAATATCTGTATTTTTGAACCACTATTTTAGGTGAATACTCTATGTCATTTCTTGCACATTTAAATTATATGATATTATGCATACTATGTATTTTATGAAATGCTTTTATTCTCAAAATGCATCTGATACCGATGATTGATTCGTTTGTGATATGTTTATATCTCTTCATATAGACCTACTGATTGAAATGAGTATTAAAAATGAGATTGAATATTGGAAATAAGATATGGCCTAAGGGACCTCTTTACTGACTGACCTTCCCAACTGGGTTATCGCTGGTGTGCTCTAAATAAGGCGTTGTGATGAACTAGCTTGATTGACCCTTAACTACCGGGGTATAATACGGTAGAAGAACACGGTATTAGAGTGTACTTGGCCATTAAAATGATATGATTGAAAGAAAGATATCAAATTTAATTTATTGCATTATTCTTATTCCGAGCTATCCAATTGTGATATATACTATCATTTCAAAATATATATCTATTTACTGCAAGTTCCCATCCATATATGTATATGCCTTCTCTTTTGACTTGAATAGGTATCTATTTTCTGAAAACCTTGGAATTTCGGGAGATTAAATCTTATTCAGCTTTCAGCTGACATTGTATAAATAAAAAAAATTTCAGGAAATAATTAGACTGGTGGATGAAGTGTAGAAGGACTATGTTGAAGATTTAGCTTAAGGAGATCTTTTGTTATACTTTTAAATATAACGTTTGTTTTTATGAGATAAATCATGTTTGGCTCTTCAGTAATAGGTTTTAATTTTGGCATAAGTTGTAATTCGTTCATACTTATAATATTTGTGAAGTTTTCTTTTAGAGACGTAATTCCATTATTTTAATAGTTTACGATTCATGAACATATGAATGTATTTCCGTTTCATTTATTTTAAGAAATATTTTAAGGCTAGAATATTGAATGCCTTGGTGGCATGTCAAGACACTCATTCCCTACTACTATTGGGTTGGGGTCATGACATGGTCAAGGTCAATTTTGAGAACCTTAAGTGGGAGCAACCAAATCTGAGGGTCGAGGTCAATCCTGAGGACCTTAAGTAGAGGTGACCAATTCTGAGGGGCAAGGTCAATTCTAAGGACCTTAAGCTGGGACGATCGATTTCGAGGGCCGATGTCAATTCTGAGGAGATTGAGATGGGAACGACCAATTCTGAGGGTCGAGGTCAATTCTAAGGACCTTAAGTGGGGGATAATTGTCCTGTGGAATTTTGAATTTTCCTTATTTGTAGAATTTATTGGGGAAGAGACATTTGTCTAGGGATGATGTCCTTTTGACAACAGCTAAAAATCTTAGTCTGGAAATTCCATTTTGGGAAAATAGTTTAATGACTTGAGGTCTTGGGATTCCGCTGGAGAATGTGTTGCTGGGGAGAGATGTTCGATTAAGTCTTTCAACTCTTCTTGGGGAAATTAGAACTTTCTGGGGAAAATTTTAATTTGAGAATTCCTTCTGGGAAAACGGAATAGATATTACGTAGCCCTGCTGGGAAAGCATTTGATTTCTGTTGAGGTTAAGGTTTTTGGGATCTGCTGGGGAGTTTCAATAAGTTTCTGGAATGCGAGTGTGTTGATTATTGGGGTTTAAGGTTGGGGATGAAATGTGGTATTAATTCGGCTGGGTATTTGGGGAAATTGAAAAATGGTTTTCTTGGTGAAGAAATGTTCCAATATTTATTTGGCAATTCTGGGAATTTTTTTGGAATTTTCTGCCCTTTTTTAGGGATTTTTTATATAAAATTTTAGGGGGTTGTAGATCGTCATGTTGTAAGGGTTGCCAAATAGCAGTGGCATGGCATTTTGGACTGCCTAGGGAAAGGGAAGAGACAGTACCAATCAGTGGGTGTCGGGGACTGCCGATCTGCATACCCCTTAGCCTCCTCTAAAAAGGGGTGATTTCTCTTTATTTTTCATAACTTCAGCCTTTTCTATATTTTGATTCTCTCTTTTGCAATTTTCTCTTGCATGCTTTCCTCATCTGAGATTAAAAAATGGCAAATTTTTCAAGCAGCGAGACTCACATGGCGTGGCAAGGTGTTGACGATTGGGAAAACTTGGAGTGGCAGCCCTTAGTGTTAGGCAATGAGAACACTTTTGATTTGTTCGAGCATGTTGCCAATGAGTAGACTCTTTTGTGCAAACCTTCGCATCATCGGTCATTTAAGGTGAGGAACCATGAGAATTATGTAAGTACCGTGTGAATTTTGGTATTACTTTTTTTGTTTTTCGCATCTTCTTATTTTTTTAAATTTTAACAAAACGTTTCTCTTTATTTTTATAGATTGACATTGATGTTAGAGTCTTCACTCCTGGGGGAAGATGGGATTTAGATATGTGTGGGAGCACCTTCCTACAGTGGTGCATTGGATGGTTTCTTCTGTGAGTTTTGGTAGTTTGGCATTTGCATTGGATGAGACGTCATGCTTGACCATTGTTCTATGTGCTCTGGGGGAGATGTGGTGGGATACTACCCACACCATACATTTGGGTTTTGGAGAGAAGACAGTAACCCCTATTGATGTACAGTAGCTACTTGGGATAGACTACGAGAGGATATAGATAGAGGTGGTTCGATCCCTGAGCGTGACACTGGCGGCGGTGGAGGAGACACTAGGTGATGTTGGACAAATAGTCTCGGGGGACTCAATCCATATATCTCTTCTTTGAGAGGTTTTTCTAAGTCGTTAGATCGATGCAACCAATGGGATACAAGTTCGTCAGATGGCTGGTTTATTTATTCTTTTATTGTTGGGATGATTTTTAGTGGTGTCGAGCGGCGACGTCGTCCACTTATGGTTTTTACCATACTTGAGTGTATTTTCAAATATCCCGCTCTTTAAATGGGTGAGCCTGACTTTGACGACTCTTTATTTATCTTTGGATGTTTTCAGCTAGTGCTACCGATAGACTTTTACTGGAGCCACGTATCTTTTGGAGGTATTTTTCTTTTTTATATTTTTCTTTTAGGCATTTTCTATTAGCTCCTCCTAAATTTTTCCTAATTATTGACTCTTCTTCTTTGCAGACGTGGTTCTATGAGGTGATCGGATTCAATTCTTGTTTTATTTGTTTGCGTGATGAGTCGGTGGGGGGATTTTACCGGATGTATCGATGACGAAAGTCCAACCGGCAGTCGAAGTGGTCTCTTTCCTTGGCTGTAACCCGCCAGGCCTTCAATGTCCTGACGAGCGACCAGGTTATCTCTTCTTTTCTCTTTCGAGTCTTTTCCTCGGCATTTCCTTTGTGCAAGTATTGACTTTATCCTTGCAAATTTTAGGTGACGTTGTATCCCTGGGGCATGTCCATCTAGAAAATGGAGGTGATCGAAGGGAATATGCAGATGAGCCAACTATTGGAGCACAAGTTTGGACACTCCTGGTATGTGAGAAGGAGAGTAGTTTATCAAATTATGGAGGACAAGGTAGAGATCACACCAGTAATGCCCCGGAGACGCATGAGGCGAGTTCGAGAGATGTCAAAGGAGGCCCGGGAGGCAGTGATAATCGATGAGCCCTATTCCACAAACACATCGGTGACCTATGACTGCCTTGATTTTGTGACGAGCTAGATGATGCCATCATGCATCTATATCGTGGTGAATATGCCTCCACCTCCTACGACTTCAGGAAGGGGTACAAGTCGTCCATTGGGTCTTCCCACAACATTAGTGGCACGTCAACGTCAGCAGCGATAGTGACATCAGAGGTTTCATTTTTCTGGATTGCTCTTCCTTCTTACAATATTTGACTGGCTGGAGGGGCATCAGTGAGTATGCAGCATTGCCCTAACGCAATGGCACCGATGATTTTGGGGCTGACGGAGGATGTCCTCCAGTCAGAGGTAAATCTTTGTCATGTCTTTCTGATGCCTTCTCTTTGCTTCAAACTAACTGATTTGCTCTTTTTGTTTTTCTTTCAGCGTGTTTGGGTGTCGGCTATCTGGCTGAGGGACATTCGAGACTGGGTGTCTTCTGCGATGGCTCATATTCGAGATTGGATCCTGGTTCCTTCCTGTTTTGTGCCATCTACTTCTGAGGAGGAGGGATCTAGATCAGGTAGTGGAGGCTCCTCAGCTCGTCGTTGGGGTAAGCACATGCCTTGTAAGGATGGGGGATCATGGAAAGAGAGAGAAAGAAGGAGAAAAAGTGTGGGGTTTTGGGTTGAGTCCCGATCTTTTTCTTCTTCTGCTTTTTGGCAAAGAAATGCAATTGTTGCCCAGAAAAATACTCAAGAGGGGGGTGAATTGAGATTTTACAAACTTTTCGGGTTAAATTAAAATTTCAGAAAATATTTAATTTAAAACACTTAATACAAATTTCAGATTAAATAAATCTTAAATGATTAAACCAATAATGATTAAATAAATGTTACCGATTAATTTAAACAATTTAAATCAGAGTTTGAAACACACAATAAATAAATTATCAAATAAATACTTTCAACTGATTAAACAAGAGATTACAACATCCAATAAATAAATAATCAATTTTCGTATTTTATATTCTGGATTTAATCTAAAGTGATTCACACAAGAATATCAAATAATACCACCAATTAATTTAAACAAGATAAATCACAGATTCCAACACCCAAATAAATATTTAATTAATTTCTGCTTAATAATAATTTATCTTCTAGAATTAATCTTAAATGATTAAAATCAAGAATAACATCCAAATACTCTCAATAAATTAAACAAGTTGTTATATTTCAAGATTATAAGACCCAATGAATTTATAAACAATTTTCATATTTAATAAAAATTAATATTCTGGAATTAATTAATTATTACGAAAATAATTATTTCTGTCTTAAAATAAAATTATCAAATTTTCAGAATTAATTCAATTGCAAGTGCGAGTGCTTAAAAATAAAAATAACCAATCACACGCAAGCAAATAAATAAATAAAAGTGCTGAAAATAAATGACACCGTATTTTAACGTGGTTCGGCCAAAACCTGACCTACGTCCACGCGCCAAGAGCAAGCTTCCGTCTCCCGCGCTTCACTAGTCCTGATCCACTTGAAGGTAGGATCAAACCACCTCTTGTACAACCGAGCAGCAAAAACCAGCTACTAGTACAACCACCAAAGCTAAAAACCCAAGCTTCAAATTTTTACACAGATGTAGTAGAAATGATGTACAGTTTCTGAAACTCTTTAAAGATACAAAATGAGTCCGAGTTTCTTTTTGGTTGAGACACCAAAAAAATAAATCTAATTTTTGGTCTCTTGATCTTCAATAATAGCTGAATGCTTTAAACTTTTGCTATGTAGAGCTGAATATAAATTTGAGGTGCTCTCTTGTAGATATTTTCGTGTCTTCTCTTCTTTCCAATTGAATGTGGTCTTCTTTTTGTGGCCTAAGAGAAAATAGCCGTTGGAAGAAAACTTGAGCTGAGCTCATCTTCAACTTGGAGCATTAATGAACTGATAGAGAGAGAGATTGGGAGAGCATTAATGCTCAATATCTTTGAGAGATAATCGTATCTGCTCATCTGATATTTTCTGTCTAAGAAATAAAATATGGACTGATAGATAGAGAAAGAGGTTAGAGACAGATGAGATAAACCATGAATCTGAATTCGTACACAGATAATAAAGTATGTTCTCTTTTCAAAACGTCAACGGACACTAGATAATTTTAATTGTACAAAGATCGTCCAAGAGATATAAGAATAAGGGTACTATTGTTTCAATCTGATATATAAAATGATGTGCAATAAAGAAGCTGCTGGCAACTGCCAAAGTGTATAAAAAAACATATACACGGTCAAATCAAAATATTAAAGTAACTGTCATGACATGGCATGGCCTAAATTTTTGGCTTAATAAAATACGCCTATAATTGTTACTATTCAAACTTTATTTAAAACAAGTCTTGCTCCTAAGTTTTCCAACAGTTGGCGTCCCAAGACAGGTTACCATGTCCGCTCCAGTCTCGAGCAAACAAGGTTTAAAAAAATAAACCTGACAATTCATGGACAAGGACGAAATAGAGTACTGTACTCATTAATGAGTATGGCCGAAAACCTAGAACTATAGCAGGTACAACCTACTGTTAAAAGGAGATATATCTATACGGCCCAAATCAGCACAGGTAAAAAAAAGCTCCTATATCTCGGTATAAGGGACACACCTAGGACGAAGCAGGTACAAGCTAAAAGCATATATATATAAAAAATTTGAACTGATATATATAAAAAAAAATCCGGAACAGATATAAAACAAATAGATTTCGGACAAATATTTATAATGATAATTTCGTACAAAAAAAACATTGATTTCGGACAGATATTAACGTAAAAAAAACGTTAAATCCAATAGAGACTTTTGGCCAAAGTGAATAAGCTCTTTCACAGATATTTAAATAGAGCTATCTCTTGCAAAAGATTTTAGAAGCCAAGTCATTATAGCAAGCTTCAGTTTCGGTTTATCAGTAAAAGGACTAGACATTTAAGAAGGCAGATTCCATTAATAAACAAAACGAACGTTGAGTTTTGAGGTCAAATCAACAAAGCAACAAAAGTCACCTTAATAATTCATCTATGGCCGGAGGTTTCGTAAGGTCAAATCGGTAACAGTTTTTGTGTATAGCTTAAGGCTACACAAGAGAATATCTCCAACACAAACATACATAATATATCATACATACACGCATGCATATATATAATATATATATATATAAACTGTAAATGCATTTCAGTAAAAAAAAAGACTAACATACACGCATGCCAACATAATTTCGAAAATACATTTCAGTAAAAAAATATAATTTTTCTTTTAGAAAAAGTTTAGGCTCATAATTAATTAGTCACACATAAAATCATAGATAAAAAAAATGCATGTGTGCCTAATGTGTCAAGTGCAAATGTGCAATACACGTGATTACCTTTTCTCAGATATGACGTTGTGTAAAGTCGAGGTATGTTCAGTCGTGAATAAACAAAATAATACCATACAGAATAAATATGTATATCATGGTATATAAACAAGATCATATAATAAATATTATACAATAATAAATATCTATAGAATAACCTAATAAAAATATGTTTGGAATCATCAAAATCAATATATTAACTTAAACTAAAATGTATATTAATTAAATTAATTTAATTAATTAGGGATAAAATACATTTTCGTTAACAGTAATGATGGCAACACATATATATGAAATGAATGAGATTTTATTTATTTATGTTTTCTTTAAATGAATTAATCTACATGCACTTTTTACTTTATTTGTTGAGATCGTAAAAAGAATTAGAATTACTTAAAAGAAAATTTGTTTTAAAACAGGATGAGTTAAAAATAGGGAGAGAAAAATTCTGAATTCTTTGGGAATAAAAATTATTTATTGTGTTTTTTTATTTTGGCAAAAAAGGAAAAATGGAGTATTCTAAAAATGAAGAGATTCCCACTACACCAAATTCTGCGAATGGTCACGGTAAAGGAGTCACGGTAGCTAGTCACGGTCCAAAATTGTGACCATAGCCAAAATGGGCATGACCAAAATCCATGACTTAGTGTGGTCACGGGTCGTCTTATAGGTGGTCACGGCTGTAGACCCTGACTCCTTCGAGTCACGACTCTAAGCCGTGACCCATCCGTGATAATTATGGCTCCAAGTTTCCCTCCAATTTTGGTTAGGTGATAAGTCACGGCCTTTAGCCATGCCCACAACCTCAATTCACTGGGATATGGTCACGGCTTAAGTCCGTGACCATTAAATTATTTGAGTCATGGCTTTGGGTCGTGACCATGGCCTTATTTCCACGCTGACGTGTTAAAAATAAAGGGGTCACGTCGTATGGTCACGACCCTAAGTCGTGACCATGTTCTTTATACTTAAAAAACACATAACAAATTTTCATTTCCCTCGAAAATTTCTAAACCCTCATTTTCCCTCCCTTTCTCCGACGATTACGGCTCCATCCTCTCAATCTCAACATCAATGTCAAATGTAATCATAATCTTCTGTGTGTGTGTATTTCTTTGTGTGTGCATATTTCTGTGTGTCTGTATTTCTCTGTGTGTATACGTGTGTGTATATATGTGTGTGTTTGTGTATACGTGTGTGTATTATGTTTATGTATGTAGGTGTGTATACATCATCATTGTGTGTATTGTGTACAGTATGTGTGTATACTATAAACGTGTATGTGTGTGTGTATTCTAGAAAAAAATACATATATATGAGTAATGTTGGTTTAAGTTTCAAACTAGGGCAAATTTTAATTTAATGGATATTGTTGGTTTATGTTTCAAACTAGGACAAATTTTAATTTAATGGATATTGTTGGTTAAGTTTCAAACTAGGGCAAATTTTAATTTAATGGATATTGTTGGTTTAAGTTGGGGGCTAAAATATAAAAATATACATCTCCATTAATATTGATGCTAAATTCGGGATTAATTTTAGGGGCTTTGTAAAATTAAGTCCCAAAATGCATAATCTATTAATCGTAGGGGTAATGTTTGTAAGGGATTAATTTTATGACTATTGTTTGTAGGTATTCAAAACCTAATAAATTAACGGTTGATGAATCATTAGAGCCATAATTTATAGGAATCATATTCACGCCCTCATACATAAAAACTCGTTAATGATTTATTATAGCCATTATTTATAGGAATTATAATCACGCCCTCGTTCATTTTTCTCACGAAATATGAGTCACGGTGCTAATAAATGGAAACAAGAGTGGGAAAGGTTGCAATTGATCCCCACGTGCACATCTTTCATTAATGAGCCTCATTTAGTCGGTACTCCGGTTTATTGGTATGTGAATAGGAAAATCGAACAATTTAACTACCTTGTACACCATGGAGTTCATCTACAGGAAGAATACTTGTTCGATCGTATTGTGTTTTTCCTGCCACAATGTTGGGATGAAACTGTACAATATATATTTCATGTACATAATCCCAATAGACCACTGACCTTGTTTACGATGTTAGATAAGGAAGAAAACATATTCACCCATTATGGATAGAATTACGTACAAAGAGCATTGACGAAGACTGTGATATCTCACAACATATGCACGTCAAACTCAATCTTGCCAATAGGCTGAAGAGGATGAGATTTAGAGTTCATGTCACTGACATCTATGCATCCATTATAGATACGCTTCCTCCTAATTGGCCATGTGCAAAAATATGTAGGTTTTTAAAAATAAATCCCCAATGGATGGAGGTTAGACACATTGAACTTTTGTTAAAGTCTTACCATGAACAGGTAGATTATAATATATTATAGATACACATTGAACTTTTGTTAGTTATAATTTCATATTGAACTTTGAAATTATGCATCTATTATTATAGATACACATTGAACTTTTATTATTTTTGTAGATAATGGCAGGCGCTAATGGAAGTAATGCTCCAACCAACAACGTGACACAAGCACAAGGAGAATTCTCATCACCAATTAGTGAGAAATACTCAACTCCACAAACTGTTCACTCCCCTACTGTGAGTTGCAGTAAGCAAGGTACTCCCACTAATCCAACAAATACGTCCAACGCTCCTGAAACTGTCGGGTCAGTTGAGAAGAAACCCATTAGGCTCTCTTTATTGGGAAATAACCCCATGGCGGATAAGAGATGCCAGTCTCTCAATGGAATGATTTTTTGGAGAATGAGGTGAAGGACTCTAAAATTCAGCAAAGGGAGAAAAATAAGCAAAATAGGGCCAAAAAATTGATGTCTACCGGCTTGGCTTGAAATCTTATGTAGATTTGAAGAACGAGGGGTCGACCGCTATGAAAGGCAGCCCAGATGAAGGAAACAAGCCGAATAAGGCCAACATGTGTGTGCATGCTAGACGAGACAAAGATAATAAATTCCCTCCTCACTTGGCCAAGATTCTAAAATCAATAGAGTCTATTTGTAGTTGGTTTGATTCAATTCATTTGATGACATTGATAATGATGCCATCGTACAAACCTTTGAGAAGGACCATAGAGGGCGAACGAGAGGTTTGGGGTCCCATATATCAAAAAATAAGATTCAAACTCATCGCACCTCTCGTAGACGAGCTTTCTTCTATTAATAAGAGTTTTGCGTCCAACAATAAACATCAATCTAGGACTAAGGGGATATAATGGGGTTTTGAAATGAATTGGGAGGTGTGAATGATAAACTTGCACAAATTATGTTCCTTTTAACCGGTCGTATGCCCCTACAGCCCCCAATGTATCTCGGTTTCCCTCCGCAGATACCGGTTCCTCCTTAAAATTTTCCTCATTATCCATTCCCTCCACAAATTTCGGTTCCTCCTTCAATATTACCTTTCTCAGCGCCTCAGCATGGCACAAGTCTTGGATCATCGTCAACAACCCACGTTGACTAAGGCGAGAAATATTATATATTTGACTTGAACGATAAATTTGTCGTTGGGATCTTCACACTCTTGTCCACCATCGTAGGAACTTTAGTACATAATCGACCTTTGCTGGAGGGTGAGTGGTTGATACAGTATATGAGGGTTGTGAAACTGTTCCAGGGCACATTAACAGTGGAGAAGGTAATTTTTTGAAAAATTATGTAGACTCTATTACCACTTGGCTAGTTTATCGCTTGTTGAAGATATAGTAATATTTTTCTTATGTTGTAATAATATCAGTAAACAAATTTATTTAATTTGAGTTTAGGTGGTTGCTTAGTATCGTTGATTGGCGTTTTCTTATATTTAAGTTATTGGAAAGTTTGATTGATTGGTGCATTGTTGACTATATTAGTGCTTTGCTTTGATACTATATTAGTGCTTTACTATATAACGTGATATTTATTTTATCATGTTAACACAGGACTGAAATTTATATATTATTAAATAGATTTTCCATAATACAAAGAGTGGATGGGGGAGACTGATCGAATAGTTAATAGTTATGTTAAAGGCATTCAAGAATTTATTAGATACGCTTTTAAGAACCTTAAAAGTGAGAAGATTCCGTGTCCGTTCACCCATTGTATAAACAAAAAATATAAATCTTTAGAAGATGTTGAATTACATTTAATAATGTGTGGAATTTGTCAAGATTGTAATAAGTGGACAAACCATGGTGAAAAACATGTACCCTATGTTCCCGAAGAATTATCGGTAACCGACCACATAATAGAACACCAAAGAGAGAAAGTGGTAAACGATTCACCAACACATCGTCCATTGATAGAACTAATTGACGATGCTTACAGAGTCCACCACGACCAAAACCACCGACTTATGGAGACAGATAATGCGCACAAATGAACAATTTGATACTGAACTACCAAGAGACCGAGAATATATACGGTTGAAAGCCGATGCGGCTAAACCGTTGTATAAAGATTGTGATGAAGATCATTCAGTATTATATGCAATGATTGGTTTCCATAATTTGAAGAGTCAAATTGGTTTGTCTGGTAACAGCGTAACCGGAATGCTTAATTGGGTTAAAGAAATTCTCCCAAAAGAGAATAAATGACCAGAAAAGTATCCTACCATGAAGAAGAGATTGAAGGGTTTGGTATTGAAACACAAGTCTATTCATGCATGCAAGTATGATTGCATATTGTATCACAACGAATATGGAGAGAATGATGAATGTCCAGTATGCGGTGAGCCTATAGATGTCATTTGTGAAAAGGTAAATGATAAACTTGTAAAATATCAAAAGAGCTCGCAAGTCCCACAAAAGGTTTTGAATTATTTTCCACTTGGGTCATGGTTAAAACAATTTTTTACTCTATCGTGGATAGCGGAGGTCATGACATGGCACGCTCGATGCGAGGTGCGTGGGAATTTGATGTGGCATCCGATTGATTCACTCGTCTGGAAAATTTCAAATGCATGACACCGTGAATTTACAAAAGAATCGTGCAACATTCGTCTTACAATATCAACTGATGGGTTTAACCTTTTTGGTAATTTAAGTACTAGTTAAAGTTATTAGCCAGTTCTCATGGCACCTTTAAGTCTCCCTTCGACACTCTGCACGAGAAAGGAGTTCACATTATTATCTTTATTTCTACCTGGGCCGAAGGCTCCAAGTAATGATATTGATATATTCTTAGCCCCATTAATTGAAAAACTTAAAGATTTGTGGTATAATGGTGTGATGACGTTCGACTCTCACAAGGGTAAAGAGTTCACACTTAAAGCAATGGTGATGTGGGCGACCCATGACCTTGCTGCATACGGGACCTTTTTCGATTGTAATATTCATGGTTATTATTTTTGTCCCATATTTAGGAAGAAAACGGAAGCCATTTGGATACAACATAGTAGTAAGATGAGTTACACGGGTCATCGAAGATTTCTTCCGACCAATAACCCTTTCAGGAATGACAAGTGTAACTTTTATCCATTAGTCACGAGCGCCGGATGCAACCTGCTCGGCTTTTTGGTTAGCAGATCGAGGAGAAGGCGGTGGCTGTGACTGCGGGGAATAGCTACGTAGTAAAACACCCTAAGTTTGTAAACCTAAAGAGTAAAGCAAGGGGAGATCCTAACGACCCGACTAAAGAAAAACCATAGTCCAGGCGATCAATATTTTTTAATTTGTCGTATTAGAAGATCATCGTGTAAGGCATGTAATTGATGTTATGCACACAAAGAAGAATATTACAGAACATCTGATAGGAACATGTCTGGGTGGATCTCATTCCAAAGATGGAGAGAGGGCCCGCCAAAATCTACAGGATATAAAGCTAAAGAAGAAACTCTAGTTAAAAAATGATCCTACAATAGAAAGAATTTTTACCCCTCCGGCTGCCTTCACTTTGACAACTAGTGAGAAGAAGATCCTCTTAGACACATTGTTCAACTTGAAGACTCCAACTGGTTATTCTGGTAATTTACGTAGGGTCGTAAACTACCAAGCAAATGACTTAAAATAGTGCAAGTCTCACGACTGGCATGTAATCATCCAATTAATCCCTCTGTTATTTTGGCATTACTTCTCTGAACACAAAGATCTCTGTCGAGAAGTTATGAAAATCAGTTTTTGTTTTACCCTAGTTTTTGCAGAAGCGATAAAAAGAAGGCACATTAAAGATGCAAAATCAACTTTAACAAATAACGGATCAATATGCGGAATTAAACTGGAAATTATTATTACAAACTTATATTACAGACTGGAATTAAAACAAACTAAAACTTACAGTAAGGGAGAGAGTCCGCCGGAATATGACCGGAATGTTCAAACTTATTACAATAAGAGAGAGAGAGAGAGAGAGAGAGAGAGAGAGAGAGAGAGAGAAAGAGAGAGGTGTAAATGTAAGAGTAAATAATGAAGAGGGGAAGCCCTCTATTTATACAAAGAAAAGGAATCAATAATTCCTAAAAAGGGTCCCGCCAAGTTGACAGGTTGACAAAGTCTTTTGTCTTTTAACGTCGGCTGCTGGGCCAAGTGGGACCACAAGAGTCATGGGCAGCTGCAAGTGGGTCTGTGAGTCACCAAAGGGACCTACCACAATCACCGAAAGTAGAGAGCCTTGTCCATATGCGTCAGCGAGCATCTTCTCTGGGACCGACTGGGGCCAGGGGGGCCAGTCACCTCAAATCATCTAGGCCATCCGCGTCAGGGCTAGGATTAGGGTTATCCAACCGTCGTGTTGGGAAATCTGAACTCAGTGAGTTGAAGAAAGCCTCCATCGTTGGCTCAGTGGGAATATTGGTGTCAAATATGTCACCAATGTAGGGATCATCTTCTGGATTCTGGGATTCTCCGGCCAGGCAAAAGAAAGGATTATCTTTTGAAACAGAAGTCATGGATGTATCATCATCATCATCTGAAGGAAGAGGAATGGGATTCCTGTTGAGTGGATCGGAGCTAAAACTGGGTTTAGCTGGAACACTAGGAGAGATTCTTTCTCCAAAGGCAGATTTGAATTGGGTATGGGTATAATCCATAACTTTCTGCAGCAACTCTTGCTCCGTAGCTTCTGGAAAATGCTTCTTCATGGCATCTCTAAGGCTGACAATGGGGTTGACTGTAGGAGACATTTTTTCTACAGGCGGGGGAGAGTTATCAACCAAATTCATGTAGTTACTCAGACTACTCTTAATCTGACCAATGGTAGAACCTAAATCAACTCCACTCCACCATCGATAGAAAAAGATGCGTTCAAGTAGAGGAACATTGAGGTTATTGACTCTACAACGCAGGTCCCATCTGAAGATCCAAGGAATATCCATCTCGGAGAAAAAGCGTAGGGTGTTTAATCCTACCGGAGTTCTGTTTTTCCCTTTTAAAACAGGATGAAATTGAGTCCAAGGAATAAAAAGTTTAGCCTTGGTAATTTCATCAGGGAGAAAATCAATTCCTAGCCAAATTTGTCCCACCAATTGAAAACCCATCCTGGGTAAGATTTTTTCAAAGAATTTGGGCACAAAACGAAAAACCAAGTATGTTTGTGCTCAGCATTTTGGTAATAAAAAGCTTTTGTCCAAGTCTGGACATAATCCCAATAATTATAGGATCCACCAGCATGCGAACTTAATTTTCGCGCTTTCAAAGGATGGATTCCCCATTCTCGGGGAGATATGAAATTTTTCAGTACAGCCTTGCTATAAGAAATGGGGGAATGAGAATTTCCCTGGTGTTTATTAGTATGATTAAACACCACTGATTCAGTTTCCACGAGAATCGCCTCGTATACCGTCCGGTATTTGCCTTCTTGCACCTCATAGTTATGAGTATCAAGATACTGGGACTTAATTTCCTAGGGAGAAGTCATCTGCTTCTCATCCTCATCATTGAGGATCAGTACCAATTCCGATGTCCTTTGATTAGGAATGAAATTGTACTTAATTGTTTCCAATACCTCTTTAGCAGATTTCTTCTTGCTGAAAGGGTTAAGAGGGGGAGCATTATTCTCCCCATTCTTCGCGCTCTGGCGAATGAACTCCATATAATCCTGTATCGGAGGATATTGATCTTCATTGATCACAATCTTTTCTTTACCAGGTCGGTGAGAATACCCACGACCTCTGCCACGCCCACGAGAGGGGCCACTCATCGGTCCTGCAAAAACTCTCTAGTTAGAAAATCGGGAAGAGAGTTATTTTCCCCTTTGATATGTTCTATATCAAAATCAAAAGCCGATAAATTTGCTTGCCATCTGGCAAAAATCTGTTTTGAAATAATGTTTTCAACATCTTTTTGCAAAATCTGTTTAATAGCACTACAATCAATTCGTAGCAAAAATTTCTGATTTAACAAATCATCTTGAAATTTTGAAATGCATTTAACGACAGAAAAGATTTCTTTCTTAACGGTGGAGTAATTTTTTGAGGCATCTTTCCAAGATCCTGAAGTAAAACGAACAAGTTCTTCTTTTTTAGTTAAAGAATTTATTTGTTTTAAAATACCACCAAATCCTAATTCTGAGGCGTCAGTCTTGACGATTTTGAAAAGTGAAGGGTTGGCTAAAGCTAGACAAGGAAGTTGCTTGACTTTCAGTTTGATTTTCTGAACAGCTTTAGTATGCTCATCAGTCCAAGGAGCAGGGTTCTTTTTTAACCTAGAGTAAAGAATGGCACTATCTTGTGCAAGATTTTTATAATAGTCACCAATATAATTGAGACTACCCAGAAATCTCTGAAGTTGAGTTTTCTCCCTAAGTTCATCAGGAAATTTGGAAGCAAACTCAATACTTCTATCAATGGGGAGTATTTTCCCCTCTCCAATGTTATGCCCTAAAAATCGAACATTAGTTTGAAAAATTTTCATTTTTGGGGCGGAGACAACTAAACCATTAGTTTTAACAACATCTTTAAAAAAATTTTAATGTTTAAAGTGTTGGTCAATTGAATTAGAGAAGATAAGGATATCATCAATATAAGCAATTGAGAAATCAGAAAAAGGATTAAAAATATCGTTCATGATATTTTGGAATTCAGAAGGGGCGTTCTTAAGCCCAAAAGGTAAAACATTCCATTGATAATGGCCAAAAGGAACCACAAAAGCAGTTTTATACCGGTCCTGTGGAGCAATTTGGATCTGCCAATATCCAGATTTCAAATCAAATTTTGAGAAAATCTTGGCAGAATGCGACCTATCTAACAAATCCTTTTTGTTAGGAATTGGATATCTTATCCATTGCAAAACATTGTTAAGAGGCTTATAATTAATTACAAGCCTAGGAACACCTCGTTCCTGTTCAGCATCCTTGTTAACATAAAAAGCTGTACAACTCCAAGGAGAATAACTTTTAGTTATAAGCTTTTTATCCAAAAGACTCTGGATCTCTTTCTTACAAAGGTCAAGAAATTCAGTCTTTATTTGACTGGGTCTGGCCTTGGTAGGAATAGATCTTTCATGAAAATCATTTTCATAAGGAAGAGCAACAATATATTTCTTCCTGTCCCAAAAAGCATTAGGAATATCACTGCAAATTTCTACTGTTAAAAGATTTTTAACAACCTGAATTTTGCTCATGATATGAGGAGACATTAAATTCTTTTTAATGTTCAGATTAGAGATTTCTTTTTGAAGATAATTAAGATGGTTTTCTTTGAAAATAATATTATTAGTCAAAGAGTTTATTTTCTTAATCTCAGGACGAGTAATAAATTCAAAAACAATTTTTTGATTTTGAATAGTGGTGTATATACCACTGGGATCAATTTTATCAATAGGCATAAGCATTGATAAAAAAGGAGTACCTAGAATTATCTGTTGAGATAAATCGCCAATAAGCAGGAAGGTACTATCTAAACAAATTCCATTGTTACAAATGGCAACATTAGTTAATTTAAACTTGATGCCCATGCTATCACCACTAGCATTAAATAACGATTGAGTAGTCTTCTCAAAATATTCAGTAGGAACAATTCCTTCCTGAATACAATTCATATCAGCACCGCTATCAACAAGGGCAATGATGTTACAAAGAGAAAACTCTTTGTTAATCACAAGGTTGATAGTAGTGTACCACTTTTGGCTTGGTACACGGCTGATAACACCCAAATAATCCACAGAGTCTTCAGTGCTAGGAGTAGTGTTTGAAGTTCCTGGATTAGAATGTTTCTGGACATTCTTGAGATTATCAATCTCAATTTGCATGTTATCCTGCTGAATCCTAAGTTGTCTTAACTCAGTTTTTAAAGTATTAACTTCGTGTCTTAGATCATTAAGACTAGCAGGCTTGTTAAATTCTCCCGTCTTTTCTAAACGATTGAGTACTTCCTTAAGGCTGTACTCTTTAGGAAGGTGACTAGAGGAATCAGGAATGACTTCTTCCTGGGCATAACAAGACTTAATCAATTTTAGCTTAATGTCAGGGTCAGTAACCTGATTAATGACATCAATCATGTTTTGTTGCTGACTGGTAAGGACATTAAGACTTAATCCATTCATTTGGATTATAGATTGGAGATGGTCGCATCTCTTGGTCAATACATTGCACTGACAGTCTCCTTTCTCGGAGACATCTGAGTCACTAGAGCTTTGAATATGGAAAAGCTCATCATCGTTCTCAGAGGAGGAGTCTTCTTCTTCATCAGAGTAACTGGAATTAAGCAAGAGCTTGCTTAATTGGGACTTCAGATGTTCATCAATCTGAAGATTGCTAATCTTAGCTTCCATTTTACATTTATTAGCATAGTGGCCGTATTTACCACATTTAAAGCATTTAGGGCCAGATTTGTTAATTTTCTTTTTAACAAATTTCTTTTTATGTTTATATTCTTTTTCCCTAGGAATATAAGCCCTTTTCTTTTTATGTTTATAGGTGGGTGTTTTAGAGACCTTTTTAGTCTTCTTAGAGACTTTACGAGTGGAAGTCCCCTGAGTACCGAAAGCGAATTGCTCACAAAACTCACCCAGCTCTTTCTTACCAGAAAGATTCTATTTCTTAAGTTGCCTCTGCAACTTAAGGTCATTGCAAAGAGAAAGACCCTCTTGAATGACTACACTTATGAGTTGACCATAAGTGTAACTCGAGTAAGGGATAGAGATGCCATCGTTGGCTTCTCTCATCTTCTTACGAACTTTCTCAGCGAAGAAAGTAGGAAGGCCATCAATGAATTTGGATTTCCAATGCTCAGAGTTAGCATCGCTTCTCTGAGTAACCCTAGCAAGGAACACGTCCTTATACCACCTAAACTGACTAAGAGTAGGACACCTAAGGTTGTGTAATAATTCTCTATTACGTTCTTTTTGGTAATCTCCACTGCCAACAAAATTATGAATAATGGCGAGCTAAGGGTGTAAACAGCATCCTGTACTCCCAGGTCTTGCATTTGTTCATCCTTGACGACTTTTACAGCAGAAAGGATCTCATTTCTCTGATGAGCGGTCAGAATATTTTCCCACCATCCTCTGATGGTACCAGTAAATCCAGTCGTGATCATTTGCGCAATGCTATGATCAGGAGCATCATTATGCTTACATATGGTGGAATACATAGACATTTGATGGAGCATTTCATAAATCTGGGATTCAGATTTTCCATCCAGATTCCAATCATATATAGATTTATAGTGAAAAGTATTCTGCATCACGGTGCTCTCTTCGAAGAGCAAATCCTGAGGAGTTGGCCTATGGTAGTAATTTCTAGCCGGTCCAATGTTTTTATTATAAGTAATTTTATTAACCTCAGGAGGACGACCAAAAGAATGTTCAAACCCTTGAACATCTTTCAAAGAGACATTTGATTCAAGATTGGAATCAGAATCATTGTGGGATAAAGTGTTAAGCTTTAACCCTTTGAGATCTTTCTCGATCTCTTTGAGTTGGGATATAAACTCAGTTTTGGTACCCATATTAAAACCTTTTACTTCAATTGGAGGTTGAATTATAGGTTTAATTAGACTTTTAGAAAAGTCTGGAGCGGACCTAACAGGGTTGTGTGCCTGTGCATTCTCAATTCTATTGAGTTGTATACCTATCGTATTAAGGATAAGGTTGGTGTAATTCCCTTGTTTGGTTAAGGGATTCAGATCCTTCGTGTGCGCAAGAAGTCTGACATCAGTTTCTATCCTAAGAAAGGCACTAGCTTCTATGGTAGGAGCGGCGCTACTCTGGCTGGTACTACCAGTTTATATGGATAGGGGTTCAGTCGAAGGGTGAACAGCAGATATAATCTGTTTATTCACAGTGGTCCATTTAGTTTCATGTTTATCTTCAGTTTTAGGTTTATTTTCTGTTTTAAGAACAAAAAGTTGCCTATCTTTAGTAAACATGAGAAACCAAACAGCAAAAGAAGTAACCAACTGGTTCTCTTCCACTAAAAAGCATTTTTATAAAATTCTAACATATTTTTGTCATATTTATTAAAGTACCAAGTCCTAAAACTATCCCATTCTGGACGGTTAAACTCAGCACTTATCTCTTTCCTATTAATTGAAAAAACCATTTTAGAAGAAAGAGGGTTTAGAGTCTGACATTCATTTCAGACGGCGTAGGGGATTCCCTGCGTTGAGAAGAATCCTTCTTCTCATAAATACCATGTGGTATTTGGTCATGGGTAAACGTACCATGAACATTCATATCATCTTGATATGAAAGGTTTCTAGCGTTATCTTCACAGACAGAGTGTCGTGAAGTAGATGGAGGATAGGTAACAAAAGGGGTTCTAGAAGAGTAACTCCTAGAGGATTGACACCTATTAAATTTCCTAAAATTTAGGAAAACATCACCATCTTTCTCCTCAATGATGTCTTCAACATCATGATTTTGTTGTGGCTGAGGAGGAACAGCATTTTTTATAGCCCAAGTCTCTGGGAAGTCAATTTCGTCCCAACTTATAGTTCTAGGTGTGTGAACATTAGACTCTATAAGGTGTGTGTCAATTAACACAGTTTTACCAAAAGGACTTAATTGCTTAATATTGGGGGCCATAGTATTCATTACCTTGTAATAAATCCTATAAATAATCCCAATAGTTTCTGATCCTGGAAGAAAGTTATAACCTTTGGTTTGAACCCTAAGACTCAAAGATTTACAAAGGTGCATATCAGTTAAAGACAAGGTTATATTTGGAAACACATCAAAATAAACTGGCCCATTACATAAACTAGTTTCAATTGCTCCCATCAAAGATTGTCTAAAATTAGTACACCTACCATCACGAAGTGTAGCTTGAAGACATGCATTCATACTAGAAAGGGTCAGGGGTTTAAAAGCAATTTGAATTAAACCAACATGAATAAAGTGATAATTTTTATCCTTTATATGATCTTTAAGATCATCCCATTTAAAGAGCTCGATAGTCTTATCTTGCTCCTTCAGACTAAGGGTTTGTTCCATAGTCTTAATAGCCTTGCTACGAAAGTTATACCTGTTTGTGTTATATATAACTTTAGGATGGACCTTTGGAATAGTCCATCTGTTCAGATCCTTCTGAACATCAAACTCAATCAAAGAAGAGTTCTTCGTTAACTCTTGTGTTGTGTGTGTATCAATGGCATGTGAATCCATAATACAGATGTTAATATTTAGAATAGTAATAATCCTATGATCTGGAATAGGAAAACATTATACAAATTAAAATCTTTATTTGAATAAAATAATATGCAAATCAAAATTCTAAACCTAAATGAAATTAATATTCAAATCTAAATTCACGATTTAAATGAATATAATAAGCCGAATTAGAAATCACTTTTGATACCCAGTGGTCAACGACGTTTACAGGATTTAAGCCTCAACGCCTCCCCGGCTAAACGGCAACCCAACGCGACAAGTTACCAGTATATCACAACCAGATTTCTATTTCTCCTGATTATTATCATTTAAATTCGGTTCTAAATATGAATAGTAATTATTTAAATTAGGATTTTAATGTGAATAGTGATCATTTAAATTATGATTTTAATGTGAATAGTAAATTAATGTGAATAGGTTGTTGGCTTGTCGTTGGATAGTATGTTAGAAGGAGTACGGGATAATGCTTTGGATTTTTGCCCTCTAACCGCATGCTTTTAAACCTAATTCTAGATATTTTCAAATTATCGCCATATTCTCAAATCAGGAGTCCCTTGACCACGCGATCAGTTCTTGTAAGTTACGTTGGTTCTGTGCGAGGTGTTCAAACTTCTTTAGGGGATGTAGGGTGGGCGCTATGGGGTTTCCCTTCTAACGGCACGTTATCAAGCCTAAGTGTGGATTTTCTTAAATTGTCGTTATATTCTCAAATCGGGGGTCCCGTGACCACGCGATCAGTTCCTACGAGTTACATTGGTCCCTTGCGCAGTGATCGCTCTCCTAAAGGGGCCGTTTGGGGGTGCTAAGGGGTTTTGTACTCCAAGGGCACGTTTTCAAGCCTAAGTGTGGATTTTCTCAAATTATTGTCATATTCTCAAATCGGGGGTCCCGTGACCACACGATCGGTTCCTGTGAGTTACATTAATCCCGTGTGAGGCGTTTACACCTCTCACGGGGCTGTTTGGAAGGTGATTTTGGTTTTCACCCTCAAAAGGCATATTTGGCAAGAAAATCTGCCTTTTCTAGCCTTGCCAAGTGCAGCGTGTTATTAAGCTCATTGAAATTGTTATGGAAAGTAGTAGTGGATAATATGATATGTTTTCTCGTTTGGAGTTTAATAGAGTATTCCAAATACTAATCCTCTCATTGCGAGGAGTGTGGCCTTCATCAAGAAACACCAACATAGACACTCCAGGGAACTCAAGGTGGCCTCACACGGAACTCAACTTATGCTCAGGAGACAAAGGATGGGGAAGAAGTTTCTGCTGAGTTGGCTCGATAATAGCCCCAACATTTTAAACAATTTGTAGTTGGAGCCCGGCCCCTCCGTTATGAACAAAAGAGGTGGCCTCACAGGAAGATTAAGAGCTTGACAACCCTCGTTGAGGGTTATTAAGCATGTAATCTTCTTGTGAGGCCACCTTGTAATGTTGAGTTCCCTACACCTTGATATTTAATCCCTTACAAACATTCATTCTACTCAACAAAATCGAACTCCACCATATAAAATCAATAACGGTAAAACTTTCCATAGTTGTAACACCCCATGGATTCACTCGTGGGAGACTACAATGGGAACACGAGTGAATCTCTGGCTTTTTACAACTATAGCAAGTGTTCCCATTATTCATTTTAGCGATAGAGTTCAATTTTGTTGAGTAGAGTGAGCGATAATGTTTGTAAGGGATTAATTTCAAGGTGCAGGGAACTCAACATTACAAGGTGGCCTCACAGGAAGATTAATAGCGTGACAACCCTCAATGAGGGTTATTAAGCTCTTAATCTTCTTGTGAGGCCACCTCTTTTTTCATAACGGATGGGCCGAGATACTACTACAAATTGTTCAAAACATTGGCGCTATTATCGAGCCAGCTCAGTAGAAACTACTTCCCCATCCTTCGTCTCCTGGTCATAAATTGAGTTCCCTGTGAGGCCGCCTTAAGTTCCCTGGAGTGTCCTATATTGGTGGTTCTTGATGAAGGCTAAACTCCTCGTAATGAGAGGAGTCGTATTTGGAATACTCTATCAAACTCCAAACGGGAAAATGAATCATATTATCCGTGAATCCTTTCTAGAATAATTTCAATGAGCTCTACAACATACTGCATTTGGTAAGGCTAAAAATGGCAGATTTTCTTGCCAAACATGCCTTTGAGGGCGAAAATCAAAAGCACCTTCCAAATGGCCCTGTGAGAGATGCAAACACCTTACACGGGATCAATATAACTCACAGGAACCGATCGCGTGGTCACAGGATCCCCGGTTTGAGAATATGACGATAATTTGAGAAAATATACACTTAGGCTTGAAAACGTGTCATTAGAGGGTGAAATCCCTTAGCGCCCCCTAAGAGGCCCCTTTAGGGGATCCATCACCGTACACAGGACCAATCTAACTCGCAAGAACCGATCACATCGTCACAGGACCCACAATTTGAGAATATGACTATAATTTAAGAAAATCCACACTTATGCTTGAAAGCATGTCGTTATAGGGTAACCCCTTAGCGCCCCCCAAATGGCCCTTTTAGGGGAGTTATCACCGCGCATTAGTCCAATGTAGCTAGTAGAAGTCGACTGCATGGTCACGGGACCCCCGATTTGAGGTCACGTCCTAAAACAGAGAATATCCACACTTAGGCTTGAAAACGTGCCATCGGGGGGCGAAACCCCGTAACGCCCTCCAAACGGCCCCATGGGCCGCTCCAACACCTTGTTTGGGACCAATGTAACTCATAGTAACTGACCACATGGTCACGGTACCCCTGGTATGAGATCACAACACAAATTTGTGAATATTCACACTTGGGCTTTAAAACGTGTCGTTGGGGGTGAAACCCCTTAGCGCCCCCCAAATGGCCCCGTGAGCAGCGCCAATACCTCACACGGGACCAATGTAACTCTTAGGAGGCGATCGCATGGCCACGGAACCCCCAATTTTAGGACACATCCCAAAACAGAGAAAATCCACACTAAGGCTTTAAAACGTGCCTTTGGGAGGTGAAACCACATAGCGCCCACTTAACGACCCCATGACCGCGAGATCGGTTCCTACGTGTTGTAAAGTTAATTAAAAAATTTTGTAAAGGATTCATGGATAATATGATTCGTTTTCAGATTTGAAGTTTGATAGAGTATTCCAAATACGAATCCTCTATTGGAGTGTCCTGGATTGGTGGATCTTGATGAAGGCCACACTCCCCGTAATGAGAATATCTACCATTACAGGGATTGTGGCCTTCATAAAGATTCTCTAAACATGCCTTTAGAGGAGTCGTATTTGGAATACTTTATCAAACTCCAAATGAGAAAATGCATCATATTATTTGGGACACCTTTCCAAAATAATTTCAAGTAACTCTACAACACGCCGCATTTGGCCAGGCCAGAAAAGATAGATTTTCTTGCCAAACAAGCCTTTAGAGGTTGAAACCCCTTAGTTCACCATAAATCACCCCGTGAGCGGCGCCAATACCTCGTACAAGACCAATGCAACTCGTAGGAACCGACCGCATGGTCATGGGACCCTCGATTTGAGAACACGACCCAAAATAGAGAATATCCATACTTAGGCTTGAAAATGTGCCGTCAGGGGGCGAAACCCCTTAGTGCCCCCCAAACGGCCACGTGATCAGTGCCAACACCTCACACAAGACCAATGTGACTTGTACGAACAAACCGCGTGGTCACGGGATCCTCGATTTGAGAACACGGTCCAAAATAGAGAATATCCACACTTAGACTTAAAAGCGTTCCATCAGGGGGTGAAACCCCTTAGTGCCCCCCAAACGGCCCCATGAGTAGCGCCAACACCTCATAGGGACCAATGAAACTTGCATGAACTAATCACGAGGTCACGGGACCCTCGGTTTGATAGCACAACCCAAAACAGAGAATAACCACACAAAGGCTTAAAAACGTGTCATCGAGGGGGAAAACTTAGCGCTACGCAAATGGCCCCTTGAGAGGTTCCAAGACCTCGCACGGGACCAATGTAACTCGCACGAACCGATCGCGTGATCACGGGACCATCGGTTTGAGAGCACGATCCAAAATAGAGAATATCCACACTTAGGCTTGAAAATGTGTCGTCGGGGGGAGAAACCCCTTAGCACCGCCCAAATGGCCCCATTAGCAGCCCCAACACCTCATACGAGACCAATGTAACTCGCATGAATGGATTGTGTGGTCACATGACCTTCGGTGTGAGAGCACAGCCCAAAACAGAGAATATCCACACTTAGGCTTGAAAAGGTGCCGTCGGGGGGTAAAACCCCTTAGCGCCCCCAAACAGCCGTGTGAGTGACGCTAACACCTCGTACGGTACCAATATAACTCATACAAACCGACTGCATGGTCATGAGACCTTCGGTTTGAGAGCACGGCCCAAAACCGAGAATATCTACCATCGGGGGGCAAAACCCCTTAACACCCCCCCAAACGGCCCCGTGAGCGGCGCCAACACCTCGCATCGGACCAATATAACTCCATTGAATCCATCGCGTGGTCACAAGACCCTCGGTTTAGTAGCATGACCCAAAATAGATAATGTCTACACTTAGGCATGAAAACGGGCCGTCGGAGGGCGAAACCGCTTAGCACCCCCCCCCCCCATACTACCCGTGAGCGGTGCCAACATATCGCACGGGTCCAATGTAACTCGTAGGAACCGATCGCATGGTCACACGACCCTGGGTTTGATAGAACGACCCAGATTTCAGAATGCCTACACTTAGGCTGGAAAACATGCCATTAGAGGGAGAAAACCCACAACGCCTCCCAAACGGTCCCGTAGGTGGAGCCAATACCTCGCTCGGGACTAATGTAGCTTGTACGAACTGATCGTGTGGTTACGGGACCTCCGATTTGAGAGAAATACCTAGATTTTAGAATGCCTACACGATTCCCGTGACTGCGTGGTTTCGAAACACCCAATTTGAGAGCACGGGACACCCATGAGGTCACCCAAGGATCATTTGTAGCAACTGACATATTAGCCTCCAGAGTCGAGGATTTTTATTTTATTATTATTACAGCCGATCATGACCCAAAGATGTGACCATGTTTTATGTACAATAAGCTTGTGCACGGCCCAAAGTCGTGACTAAGTTGACTTCTACAGAGAACATAGTCACGGCCTAACGTCGTGACAATGATTAATCATAAGAAAGATGGTCACGGCTTAAAGTCGTGACCAGGGCACAAAACATGGTCACGTCTATGGATTGTGACTAGATGGCTTTTAAATTAGGAGATAGTCATGGGTTTGGTCTGTGACCATGATTGTAAATCGAGTCAGGATTATTGGTCGTGACCATGTCCATAACTATCAGAAGTTCATGACCAGGGCAGTCGGTCAGGGATTTGGGTCGTTACCATGAAAATTACTCACGCTCAATTTGGTCACGGACCAAATTCGCGACCCCCACTGTTTGGTCAGGGATAAATTCCGTGACCAATCACCCAATTTGGTGTAGTGGCCGATCAGCATATCCCTTATCCTGCCTATCTGCAGATCAGTCCAGTCAAATCACCCCAAATCTTTAATTGCACTTTCTTCAGCTACTTTGTCCTTAATAGGGTAGTGTTCCATCCGAATTTTGCAGGCTCCTTGTCTTTAGCCAATTTTTCAAGTGTAAAAAGGGGGTAAGTGGAGAGGTTTATTCACCTATTCACATTTTCTTTCTCATACTTATTTCTTGTCTTATGTTTTGTTGTTTTCCAAAATGGACCTTCCCATAAGTGCAGAATTTGCCTCTTATATTGAGAATCTAGAAGCAATGTGCTCGTACAATATAGACTATGATGCCTTTAACCTACGTCGGGTCTCCTTGCGGCACAACCAACCCATTGACTGGAACATGTTGACGGCGATTATAAAATTCTGGTACCCTGAGGATTATGTTTTTTATTTTGGCTTGGACGAGATTTGCCCGACCTATGAGGAGTTTTCTACTATGTTAGGGGTAAATCCAAATGTGGCAACGACCATTCCTTAATTCTCTCGGTCTCCTCGGGAACTTTTGGCAGAATTTATCCACATCTCACCTTTGGTAGTTCGGTCATTGGTCACTAGAGGAATGATCCCCCTCCCAGCTTTATTGTCTTTCGTGTGTTTGCAGGATGTCTATGATGTGGGCTATGCCTGAGATATCACCCTTGGCTTAATTTCAAATCTACTGATAGTGATCGGGAACTTGATGGTGGATCCTCAACATACTGCCATTACTGCATGGATGTCATATGATTGCAATCCCATAACGGTGATACTGACGGAGACCCTGAACGGTCTAGATGCTTCATGGGAAGGCCATTCTTATTTTCTAATAGGTAGACCGATTATGATATTCATATGGTTATCTGAGAGATTACGTTTGGCGATTCCCCTGAATATCCTTTGGCAGCTGTGCCAAATTTCTTCACACATTATTTCATCAGCTTTGGCCTGAACATTGAGAACTTGGTAAACTAGTTTGTGGATTATGGAGCTCGATGTCTGCATTGGTTGGTGCCCTGGTGGGGGAGTTACGACCCATTATGGAACTAGGGTAATACCAGTATGTTTGGTTAGTTAGCCTCTGGAAAACCTCCTTCTATCTTCCTTGGCGGCTCCTGCGTCAAATTGGATGGGAGTAGATTGTGCCCTCGCGTACCCTGAATTTCTTTCCTATAGAGGATTTTCCTGAAGGCATGCGCATGTGGTTGGGCTCTCTGTGGGAGAGTCATTGGCCATAGACCCGTACTTCCTAATATGTTAGCAGGGTTTGGCATGTTTCGAGAGACTATATGAAATAATTATGGAAGATGGTAATGGCTAAGATCTTAGCCGAGGAGATCGGGCAGAGATGGTTCGCCATATTTGACACTATAGAGGAGACGTAGTGGTTTTCTTTAGATATGTCCAGGCTTATCGTTTTATGGAGGGCCTCCGGCATACTATCTAGGTAGGTGAATTTTGGGGGCCTCAATATGTATATGACGATGGGTATAGATCTTCTAGTAGCTGCGGGTAGGGTCTTTTGTAAAGCTGGTGACATTTGTAAAGCTTTTATCTGTTTGGTTATGTATTCGGTTATTTTTGTTTTTTGGAAATAACCTGGGAAGGTTTGGTTAGTTTGTTTAGGGGAAGTTTCGTTTGGTTTGTTTTTAGGTTAGTTAGGTTGGCGGGGGTAGTTGCTTGAATCCTTACGCTGATATTTCTAGTAATCGTGTCTGCTTTTCCCATAATGGAATAAAAATGATTTTAACTATATTATTGTGCCTCTTGATGAGTTTTACATTTGAATTATCTATACTAATCGCTAAGGCATACATAATCCTTTTGTTTATGTAAATGATTAAGTGAGTTGTCATCCTCTGGGGTAAGAAAAGAATATCATTTTATGAAAAAAGAAGGGGATGGTGCCCATGTGAAGCGTATGAGCTGCCTACATACCTCTGGGGTTTTAAAAATCATTTGAATTTCATTTTTGAAAGAAAAAAAGTTTTTTAGAGGATCAAGCCCCACCCACGTACTTCTGAGTAAATGAAAATGGAGAGTTTTTTTTAAAAATAGAATGGAATTCAGAGGATCCATATCGCACCGAGGTTTCGGACTAGGGGTAAAATTTCTTGAGATGGTCCAGGATAACTAGACGCACCATCTCTTCTCCGTCAAGGTTGATGAGCATAGTGGTACCACTAGACAAGATCTTCTTCATGTTGTAAGGGCCACTCCAGTTTGGCTTGAATTTCCCTTTGGGGTCCCAGATGGGTTCCATGTTTTATTTGAGGGATAAATCCTCTTATTGGACACCGCAGTCCTTAAATCTCTTGTTGAATGATCCCGTTACCCCGATGATGGTACCCTTGTATATGATATAGATACTTTAGCCTCTTTTCGTATAAGAGTGACAACTCGTCAAGACAACTCTGATGCTAGTCTTCTTCACTGACATTGCTTTCAAGAATAACGCATAGTGAAGGTATTTCTAGTTCAATGGGTAGAACTGTTTCCAAGCCATATACTAGAGAGTAGGGGGTAGACCCAGTAGATGCCCTGACTGAAGTGCGGTATCCCTAGAGGTCTTAAGGGATCCGATTGGCCCAACCTCAGCAACTCTAAGTCATTTTGCTGATGATTGCTTTAAGGTTCTAATTAGCGACTTCAACTACACCGTTGGTTTGTGATCGATAAGGAGAAGATTTATGTATTTGGATCCCATACTCGTTGACCAATTTTGTGACTTTTGCCTCAAAATGTAACCCGTTATCTGACACTAGCTCGTGAAGGATCTTGTATTGACAGATGATGTTCTTTTGAATGAACTTAGCTACCTTTTTGGCATTTAGCACTACATATGACTCGACTTCGACCCATTTGGTGAAGTAATCTATGGCAACCAGGATGAACTTGTGTCCATTAGAGGCCTTGTGTGTGACTTTCCCAATGATATCGATGCCCCATATGGAGAACGACCAAGGAGAGGTCATATTATACAAATTTCGTGGAGGCAAGTGTTGGAGATTGGAAAAGTGATGGAATTTAAGGCATCTCTGAACATAGGCGGTGAAATCATGAACCATGATAGTCTAATAGTAACCCTTTCGGATAATTTTCTTGGCGAACATATGGCCATTCATGTGGGGTCCATATTCCCCACAGTGGATCTTTCGCATCATCTCTTCAATTTTAGCCCCTGTGATACAGTGTAAGTAGGTTCCATCGGAGTTTTTCTTAAATAGTGGTTTATCACAGATAATGTACTGGGTAGCCAGCTTATGAAAGGTTGCTCGATCTTTCTTGTTGGCATTCTGGGGAGGTACCTATAGTGCTTGAGGAGGCGCCAAATGTTGTAATACCATCACTCGTCCATATCAAGATCATCCTTTATGATGAGCTCAATATGGTAGAAGTGGGTTGGTTTTGTATGTTTTAGGACTAGAAAAGGGGCCATCGTCATTTTCTCGGGCATGTCAACTGTCACACCCCGCCTAATTCTGGCGTCGGCCGCCACCAAAACTAAGTCGGGCGTGAGTAAATAAAATACCATTCTTAGCATGAGACAGATATGAGACATAAATAAACCAGTCCATAAGATACATAATTGAATTAATCTCAAATGATCATAAACAACTAAGCGATAAAAGATCCATCACATGCTAACTCCAAAAGAAATCCATACTCCAATAATGATATAAATCAATCCAATTGAAAACTTAAACAACTTTGGAACCAAAGAGGCCCAATAACTCCAAAATA